>OX104066.1:42740286-43389657 GCA_944474145.2 Dicrocoelium dendriticum
TGCCAATCACTTGAAACGACAAAATGAAATAACATAAATCCAATAATGCATACAGATACTGGGTGGCATAACTCTTCGCTAAGTTAGCATATGAAGTAAGTTGGTCAGCAATGAATCCGTGATAAGGAAAAAATGTCCACAATTTACTCAAAAATGCTACAAACGCAACAAAATTACCGAAGATAAGCGCAATTGGCGTAAGCGACGTGGCCAGCTAATAGAAGACTATTCAGATAGGCAAAACTAACCAAATAAAGTGGAATGAAATTTATGCAGCTTAAAGAGACCTAGATTAAGTGTAAGTTGGTTTAGCCCAACTGCGGTGAAGAAGCATCAAGAATGCGACATCAGCCTCAGCATGGGGCAACATACATACATGGTTGGCGGCATCCGGTTTCGGATTTGCCTGTCACTGTGGCAAGCCACAGGACGCCTGCGCCTACAGAGGGACCATGGATGGCTTGCGCTGCACCACCCACAGCTCCAACCACATACCCCATATCCAGTGTAAACCCGAAGGAATAAGACCAGGAGGCATGTGGATGGGAGCCACGTTTCATCAACGGAGCCGGCCCACACTCCTTCACAGGCAAACACAAGCACGCTGTATTTGGGGAATCAACCGCACACAAGGCGGTGGCTGGACCGTAGTCCGCTCCATACTGAGTGCATGGAACCACTCTTCGAGCCTAGCACGGCCACAAGGACCGTGCACCCCGTCCCCTCCAGCAACGACCAACTGTCTCCTGGAGCCAGTATGGACGAGGTAGTGGGTAATAGACAGGTAGGCACCTTGTCAACATGCACATCAAGCCCAGCCACACCAAGGAAATCAAACAACAGCCAATCACTTGAGAGAGAGAGAAAGAAAAAGAGAAAAACTCGATTAATGCATAAGGAAACGGTGATATAAAACTTAAGTAAATAGCATACGTAATAAGTTGTTTACAAACAAATCCTAGCTAAGTGCACGAGGTCAGGAAATATAGTTCACGGAATGCCACGAACACAAAAATGTTACGGAAATCGAATACAATAGGCTGAAGCGATGTGTGCAAGTTAATGGAATAGAGTACAGGGAGATATTTATATGAGAAAGAAAAGCATTAAGGTAAAAACTGTAAACCCACCACCTGAAATAAAGAGACTTAGCATGCAAGCACGCGGTTAGTAAATCGAATTCAGCGTGCCTACAAACGCTGCGCCGGCTCGTCGTAATTCTCTGCAGGACCCGTCGTCGCTTCTGTAGTGGCCCCAAAGGACCTAGCTCATGGCCCACTAGACATTTATATGAGAAAGAAAGGCATTAGGAGAGAACCGAAAACCCACCACCTGAAATAAAGAGACTTAGCATGCAAGCACGCGGTTAGTAAATCGAATTCAGCGTGCCTACAAACGCTGCGCCGGTGCTGCCTACGTTCACTGCGGGACCCGTCGTCGCTTCGGCAGTGGTCCTGAGTGACCTCTCTCATGGCTCACTAGGCCTGCCTGACTAAGGCACTCGCGACCGCATGTTCTACAGCACAATGCGCTCGATGTCGATGGAGTACAATTCATCGGTGCTTGCCGCTTCCGCACTTGCCGCTTCTTCTCTGCATGCATGAGGGCTTTCTCCCGCACCTCAGCAACTGCCTTCGTGATTAGATCGCGCCATGAACCACGATCAACCGCCTTCGATTCCCATGATCTGCAATCAAGATTAGAACGTGTGAGGCTCACTTTAATCATGTCCTGGTAACGTAACTTGGGTTTCCCAGCATGCCGCTTCCCTATACTCAGCTGACCGTATAAAAGTTGCTTCGGTATTCGCGTCGAATCCATACGGCTCACATGACCGAGCCATCTCAGGTGTCGCAGTAAAAGTATGCCGTCCACTGCATACATCCCACTTCGGCGCAACACTTCCGTGTCTGCAACTCTGGCGCCCCAGCCGATCCGCAAAATTCGTCGCAGACACTGCTGATGGAACCGCTCGAGATATCGCACATCCCGACGGTACATCGTCCACGTTTCACTGCCGTATAGAAGAACGGACAGTACCATGGATTTGTACACCATCAGCATCGTGCCAATGCTAAGCTGATGGTTGTTCCACACTCGGTACTCTAGCTTCCCGAATGCCGCTGCCGCCTTCGACACGCGATTACGCAACTCAACGTGTAGCTGCTGATCAGTCGACAGCACACTCCCAAGGTAGCAAAAGCGGGAGGTGGTTTCCAACACTTCAGCACCAATGCTGATTTGCGGCAATATTGAAGATTGCACCTCCGGTGAAGGCTGAAAGAGACAGACAGTTTTGCTTGTGTTGATGGTGAGCCCGAATTTGGCCGCTGTCGAAGCCAGAGCACTAGTCATGTGCTGCAACTCATCCGCGCTGTGTGAAAACAACGCACAGTCGTCAGCAAACAGCAACATACGGATAGTTGTCTCACAGACTAGAGTTCTCGCACCGAAACGACGGATGTTCAGCAACCCACCATCAATACGGTGCTCCACACGAACACCGTAAGCACAAGCCGCATCAAAAGCACAAGACAACATTGCATGAAGATAGATATTAAACAGGGCAGGAGCTAACACACAACCTTGCTTCACACCAGAGACAACTGGAAAGTCATCAGAGGTCTCTCCACTCAGCTGCACCCTCGCTCGCATACCACTGTGCAGACATTCAATTAAACTTACAAACTTACGCGGGCAACCAAACTTACCCAACACCAGCCACAGTGCCTCGCGGTTCACCGTATCAAATGCCTTGGTGAAATCAACAAAAAGCGAGTACAAAGGCTGGTGTCGTTCTCTGCACTTCTCTTGCAACTGACGAGCCGCAAACACCATATCTATAGTGCTGCGACCCGAACGGAATCCACATTGCTCTTCCGCCACGTGAGGTTCCACAATCTGACTCACGAGGCGATTGAGCAGGATTCGGGCAATCACCTTGCCCACACAACTCAGCAAGTTGATGCCACGATAATTCGTGCAACATTGCTTGCTACCTTTGCCCTTGTACAGTGGTAGCACAAGGGCATCCTTCAGCTCAGAAGGCACTTCCTCCTCAATCCACACGCGTTGCACCAAGTGGTGCAGCGCAGTCAACAACGCGGGTCCACCGTGTTTCAATACTTCAGGTGGGATTCCGTCACCTCCGGCACATTTCCCGCTTCGCAGCTGAGCAAGTGCTCTCTGTGTCTCATCCAGTCTCGGCGTATCTGCCAGATCCGCCTTCACATCGTGCTGCTTCAGGCCATTCAATGTAGGCCAGTCGATCTCTGAACGGTTGTTCAAGAGACAGTCAAAGTGTTTCCGCCAGACCTGCATTATGTCTGCAGTCTGGGTGCAGGTAGCGCCTGAACTACCATCGATCAGTGTCCTCAGCGGCTCCAATCTCGGTCCATACACCGCCTTCAAGGAGTCAAAGAATTCCTTGTGTTGACGGCGTTCGGCGTAGCATTCCATCTGCTTCGCCTTCTCCGTCCACCATGCATTTTTAATGCGACGGAGCTCTCGGGTCAGTCGCCGTCGAAGTTTGCGAAACTGACTCTTCTTCCCCAAGTCACTGGGGTCTGCCACATGTGCAGCAAATGCTGCATTCTTCTCTGACACCAATGCGCCAATCGTCACATTGTTGTCATCAAACCAATCAGGCCGCTTACAGTTTGCGCGCCCGATGGTCTCCTCCGCAGCAGCTGTCACCTGGTCGCGAATGTGGTGCCACAGGTCGCCCACTGTGGCTATACAGTCCACATCACCACACAGGCGTGCAGCCATCGCCTTCTCCAGCTCAGCACGTTTCGCCACAGTGCCGAGGGAGAGAATGTTAAATTTACGCCGATTCACGGCGGGAGTGCAATACATCGATTTACGAAAATATATGTACAGTTTGGTCCGAACCAATTTGTGATCAGTGCCACACTCAGCTCCACGCAGTACACGTGTCATGCGCACTTCACGCATATCACGCTGACGTACGATGACATAGTCGAGCAGGTGAGCGTGACCACTCCGTGGGTGCGTCCAAGTTGCTATATCACTCGCACTCAGTGCAAACCGAGTGTTCGTGATCGTCAGGTCGTGAGTGGCACACAGTGAGAGCAGCCTGTCACCGTTCGCATTCGCTGAACCAATGCCATGCGCACCGATAACATCTGTCCACGCTGATGCATCACGCCCAACGCGCGCGTTGAAATCACCCAGCAGAAATAGTCGGTCGCTCCTCGGCACAGACCGTATCACGGAGGATAGCTCAGTGTAGAACTGATCACGCGTGTCATCAGGATAACACATGGTCGGACCGTACGTGCTTATAAAAGTAGCAAACTTACCTCTTCCGAGTCGCAGGCGAACAGTCATCAGCCGCGCGCTGATGCCCGTTGGTTCACCCACCAGCTGGCCATTCAGGCGATCGGATATTGCAAATCCGACCCCATGTTCACGTGGTGCTGAGGCGGCGTTCCCCACCCAGTAGAATGTATAGCCAGCACCTGCTTCATGTAACTTACCTTGCTCAGCGAGCCGAGTTTCACTGAGCGCCGCAATATCGATGTGGTATCGCGCCAGCTCCATTGCGACCAGTGCAGTGCGTCGCTCCGGGCGCTCGCTCGAGTTCCGGTCCAGTAGTGTGCGCACGTTCCAGCACCCGATGTTGAGTGCTTTGCGCGCAGGCATACGATTGCATTGGTGGGCAATCGCACGCGAGGTGGTCGTTGTGCTTCGGAGGTTTGCTTGAGGGACTCCACCCGGAGCCTTTGGCTCAATAGCCTGACCCACAAGGCAGTGGGTGGTTTGGAGGTTTGCTTGAGGGACTCCACCCGGAGCCTTTGGCTCAATAGCCTGACCCACAAGGCAGTGGGTGGTTTGGAGGTTTGCTTGAGGGACTCCACCCGGAGCCTTTGGCTCAATAGCCTGACCCACAAGGCAGTGGAGAGCAGATCCAGCTCGGGAATGTGATTGCAGAGACAGATGGGGATCTGCTTGACGGCCGTCACACGCAGCCTTTGAGGTTCTGGAACAATTATCATATGTTTTGCGACCGTAATTGGATACGCACCTGCGACCACGGCCAGACGCAGGTGGGTTTTTGGCGGGTTTGCACCAATTTGACCAGGGGCTGCCTGGCTTGAGGCGGGCAGTAGCAAACCATTGAACACCCGGAGGTGTCCTCCCACCGTCAGAGACAATGCGTGGTACTCGTGCTCTACGCCAATCGAGCATTGAGAATATAACCCGTAACCTGTTGTCTCCCATGGCTAGGTTTTACGGGAAGTGGGCCATCGACCACTTCCTAACCTCCGGAGAGGATGGACTAGGATACTGCCAGGGCGCCCACACCTGACAGGAGAACGACTCGGGTCCTCAGCCAAAGCCTTCGATTAAATGAACACCCGAAAGGCAGCGGGTCTAGCACATGGTCAGTTAGCTGACTCATGCGGATTGGTGTCCTGGATCTTAGCAGGGAGAAGGGCGAAACCTAACTCCCACCCAGCGGTCGCCACGTGGAGGCGCCCAGGACATGAGACTATGGCGCAACAGTAGCAGCAGTGGGTAGACCATCCTGTCAGGATCTAGCCACCACCAGCCTCAGCGCACCATAGGCTCTCCCGCCAAATACAGACATACATACATACATACATGGTTGGCGGCATCCGGTTTCCGATTTGCCTGTCACTGTGGCAAGCCACAGGACGCCTGCGCCTACAGAGGGACCATGGATGGCTTGCGCTGCACCACCCACAGCTCCAACCACATACCCCATATCCAGTGTAAACCCGAAGGAATAAGACCGGGAGGCATGCGGATGGGAACCACGTTTCATCAACGGAGCCGGCCCACACTCCTTCACAGGCAAACACAAGCACACTGTATTTGGGGAATCAACCGCACACAAGGCGGTGGCTGGACCGTAGTCCGCTCCACACTGAGTGCATGGAACCGCTCTTTGAGCCTAGCACGGCCACAAGAACCGTGCACCCCGTCCCCTCCAGCAACGACCAACTGTCTCCTGGAGCCAGTATGAACGATGTAGTGGGTAATAGACAGGTAGGCACCTTGTCAACATACACATCAAGCGCAACCATACCAGGGATATCAAACAACAGCCATTCAATTTAAACGACAAGCTGAAATAAAATAAATCCAATAATGCATACAGATACGGTGGCATAACTCTTCGCTAAATTACCATATGAAGTAAGTTGGTCAGCAACAAATCCGTGATAAGTAAGAAATGTCCACAAGTTACTTAAAATGCTACAAACGCAACAAAATTACCGAAGATAAGCGCAATTAGTGTAAGCAACGTGGCCAGTTATTAGAACATTATTCAGGGAGGCAGAACAAACCAAGTAAAGCGGAATGAAATTTAGCCAGCTTAAAAAGACCTAGTTTAAGTGTAAGTTGGTTTAGCCCAACTGCGGTGAAGAAGCATCAAGAATGCAACATACATGGTTGGCGGCATCCGGTTTCGGATTTGCCTGTCACTGTGGCAAGCCACAGGACGCCTGCGCCTACAGAGGGACCATGGGTGGCTTGCGCTGCACCACCCACAGCTCCAACCACACACCCCATATCCAGTGTAAACCCGAAGGAATAAGACCGGGAGGCATGTGGATGGGAACCACGTTTCATCAACGGAGCCGGCCCACACTCCTTCACAGGCAAACACAAGCACACTGTATTTGGGGAATCAAGCGCACACAAGGCGGTGGCTGGACCGTAGTCCGTTCCACACTGAGTGCATGGAACCACTCTTCGAGCCTAGCACGGCCACAAGAACCGTGCACCCCGTCCCCCCCAGCAACGACCAACTGTCTCCTGGAGCCAGTATGGACGAGGTAGTGGGTAATAGACAGGTAGGCACCTTGTCAACATGCACATCAAGCGCAGCCACACCGGGGATATCACGCAACAGCCAATCACTTGAAACGACAAAATGAAATAACATAAATCCAATAATGCATACAGATACGGTGGGTGGCATAACTCTTCGCTAAGTTAGCATATGAAGTAAGTTGGTTAGCAATGAATCCGTGATAAGGAAAAAATGTCCACAAGTTACTCAAAAATGCTACAAACGCAACAAAATTACCGAAGATAAGCGCAATTGGCGTAAGCGACGTGGCCAGCTAATAGAAGACTATTCAGATAGGCAAAACTAACCAAATAAAGTGGAATGAAATTTATGCAGCTTAAAGAGACCTAGTTTAAGTGTAAGTTGGTTTAGCCCAACTGCGGTGAAGAAGCATCAAGAATGCAACATCAGCCTCAGCATGGGGCAACATACATACATGGTTGGCGGCATCCGGTTTCGGATTTGCCTGTCACTGTGGCAAGCCACAGGACGCCTGCGCCTACAGAGGGACCATGGATGGCTTGCGCTGCACCACCCACAGCTCCAACCACACACCCCATATCCAGTGTAAACCCGAAGGAATAAGACCGGGAGGCATGCGGATGGGAGCCACGTTTCATCAACGGAGCCGGCCCACACTCCTTCACAGGCAAACACAAGCACACTGTATTTGGGGAATCAAGCGCACACAAGGCGGTGGCTGGACCGTAGTCCGCTCCACACTGAGTGCATGGAACCACTCTTCGAGCCTAGCACGGCCACAAGGACCGTGCACCCCGTCCCCTCCAGCAACGACCAACTGTCTCCTGGAGCCAGTATGGACGAGGTAGTGGGTAATAGACAGGTAGGCACCTTGTCAACATGCACATCAAGCGCAGCCACACCGAGGATATCAAACAACAGCCAATCACTTGAGAGAGAGAGAAAGAAAAAGAGAAAAACTCGATTAATGCATAAGGAAACGGTGACATAAACCTTAATTAAATAGCATACGTAATAAGTTGTTTACAAACAAATCCTAGCTAAGTGCACGAGGTCAGGAAGTATAGTTCACGGAATGCCACGAACACAAAAATGTTATGGAAATCGAATACAATAGGCTGAAGCGATGTGTGCAAGTTAATGGAATAGAGTACAGGGAGATATTTATATGAGAAAGAAAAGCATTAAGGTAAAAACTGTAAACCCACCACCTGAAATAAAGAGACTTAGCATGCAAGCACGCGGTTAGTAAATCGAATTCAGCGTGCCTACAAACGCTGCGCCGGCTCGTCGTAATTCTCTGCAGGACCCGTCGTCGCTTCTGTAGTGGCCCCAAATGACCTAGCTCATGGCCCACTAGACATTTATATGAGAAAGAAAGGCATTAGGAGAGAACCGAAAACCCACCACCTGAAATAAAGAGACTTAGCATGCAAGCACGCGGTTAGTAAATCGAATTCAGCGTGCCTACAAACGCTGCGCCGGTGCTGCCTACGTTCACTGCGGGACCCGTCGTCGCTTCGGCAGTGGTCCCGAGTGACCTCTCTCATGGCTCACTAGGCCTGCCTGACTAAGGCACTCGCGACCGCATGTTCTACAGCACAATGCGCTCGATGTCGATGGAGTACAATTCATCGGTGCTTGCCGCTTCCGCACTTGCCGCTTCTTCTCTGCATGCATGAGGGCTTTCTCCCGCACCTCAGCAACTGCCTTCGTGATTAGATCGCGCCATGCACCACGATCAACCGCCTTCGATTCCCATGATCTGCAATCAAGATTAGAACGTGTGAGGCTCACTTTAATCATGTCCTGGTAACGTAACTTGGGTTTCCCAGCATGCCGCTTCCCTATACTCAGCTGACCGTATAAAAGTTGTTTCGGTATTCGCGTCGAATCCATACGGCTCACATGACCGAGCCATCTCAGGTGTCGCAGTAAAAGTATGCCGTCCACTGCATACATCCCACTTCGGCGCAACACTTCCGTGTCTGCAACTCTGGCGCCCCAGCCGATCCGCAAAATTCGTCGCAGACACTGCTGATGGAACCGCTCGAGATATCGCACATCCCGACGGTACATCGTCCACGTTTCACTGCCGTATAGAAGAACGGACAGTACCATGGATTTGTACACCATCAGCTTCGTGCCAATGCTAAGCTGATGGTTGTTCCACACTCGGTACTCTAGCTTCCCGAATGCCGCTGCCGCCTTCGACACGCGATTACGCAACTCAACGTGTAGCTGCTGATCAGTCGACATCACACTCCCAAGGTAGCAGAAGCGGGAGGTGGTTTCCAATACTTCAGCACCAATGCTGATTTGCGGCAATATTGAAGATTGCACCTCCGGTGAAGGCTGAAAGAGACAGACAGTTTTGCTTGTGTTGATGGTGAGCCCGAATTTGGCCGCTGTCGAAGCCAGAGCACTAGTCATGTGCTGCAACTCATCCGCGCTTGTGTGAAAACAACGCACAGTCGTCAGCAAACAGCAACATACGGATAGTTGTCTCACAGACTAGAGTTCTCGCACCGAAACGACGGATGTTCAGCAACCCACCATCAATACGGTGCTCCACACGAACACCGTAAACACAAGCCGCATCAAAAGCACAAGACAACATTGCATGAAGATAGATATTAAACAGGGCAGGAGCTAAGACACAGCCTTGCTTCACACCAGAGACAACTGTAAAGTCATCAGAGGTCTCTCCACTCAGCTGCACCCTCGCTCGCATACCACTGTGCAGACATTCAATTAAACTTACAAACTTACGCGGGCAACCAAACTTACCCAACACCAGCCACAGTGCCTCGCGGTTCACCGTATCAAATGCCTTGGTGAAATCAACAAAAAGCGAGTACAATGGCTGGTGTCGTTCTCTGCACTTCTCTTGCAACTGTCGAGCCGCAAACACCATATCTATAGTGCTGCGACCCGAACGGAATCCACATTGCTCTTCCGCCACGTTAGGTTCCACAATCTGACTCACGAGGCGGTTGAGCAGGATTCGGGCAATCAACTTGCCCACACAACTCAGCAAGTTGATGCCACGATAATTCGTGCAACATTGCTTGCTACCTTTGCCCTTGTACAGTGGTAGCACAAGGGCATCCTTTAGCTCGGAAGGCACTTCCTCCTCAATCCACACGCGTTGCACCAAGTGGTGCAGCTCAGACAACAACGCGGGTCCACCGTGTTTCAATACTTCAGGTGGGATCCCGTCACCTCCGGCACATTTGCCGTTTGGCAGCTGAGCAAGTGCTCTCTGCGTCTCATCCAGTCTCGGCGTATCCGCCAGATCCGCCTTCACATCGTGCTGCTTCAGGCCATTCAATGTAGGCCAGTCGATCTCTGAACGGTTGTTCAAGACACAGTCAAAGTGTTTCCGCCAGACCTGCATTATGTCTGCAGTCTGAGTGCAGGTAGCGCCTTAACTACTATCGGTCAGTGTCCTCAGCGGCTCCAATCTCGGTACATACACCGCCTTCAAAGTGTCAAAGAATTCCTTGTGTTGACGGCGTTCGGCGTAGCATTCCATCTGCTTCGCCTTCTCCGTCCACCATGCATTTTTAATGCGACGGAGCTCTCGGGTCAGTCGCCGTCGAAGTTTGCGAAACTGACTACTCTTCCCCAAGTCACTGGGGTCTGCAACATGTGCAGCAAATGCTGCATTCTTCTCTGACACCAATGCGTCAATCGTCACATTGCTGTCATCAAACCAATCAGGCCGCTTACAGTTTGCGCGCCCGATGGTCTCCTCGGCAGCAGCTGTCACCTGGTAGCGAATGTGGTGCCACAGGTCGCCCACTGTGGCTATACAGTCCACATCACCACACAGGCGTGCAGCCATCGCCTTCTCCAGCTCAGTACGTTTAGCCACAGTACCGAGGGAGAGACTGTTAAATTTACGCCGATTCACGGCAGGAGTGCAATACATAGATTTACGAAAATATATGTACAGTTTGGTCCTAACCAGTTTGTGATCAGTGCCACACTCAGCTCCACGCAGTACACGTGTCATGCGCACTTCACGCATATCACGCTGACGTACGATGACATAGTCGAGCAGGTGAGCGTGACCACTCCGTGGGTGCGTCCAAGTTGCTTTATCACTCGCACTCAGTGCAAACCGAGTGTTCGTGATCGTCAGGCAGTGAGTGGCACACAATGAGAGCAGCCTGTCACCGTTCGCATTCGCTGAAACAATGCCATGCGCACCGATAACATCTGTCCACGCTGATGCATCACGCCCAACGCGCGCGTTGAAATCACCCAGCAGAAATAGTCGGTCGCTCCTCGGCACAGACCGTATCACGGAGGATAGCTCAGTGTAGAGTTGATCACGCGTGTCATCAGGATAACACATGGTCGGACCGTACGTGCTTATAAAAGTAGCAAACTTACCTCTTCCGAGTCGCAGGCGAACAATCATCAGCCGCGCGCTGATGCCCGTTGTTTCACCTATCAGCTGGCCATGGAGGCGATCGGATATTGCAAATCCGACCCCATGTTCACGTGGTGCTGCGGCGGCGTTCCCCACCCAGTAGAATGTGTAGCCAGCACCTGCTTCATGTAACTTACCATGCTCAGCGAGCCGAGTTTCACTGAGCGCCGCAATATCGATGTGGTAGCGCGCCAGCTCCATTGCGACCAGTGCAGTGCGTCGCTTCGGGCGCTCGCTCTAGTTCCGGTCCAGTAGCGTGCGCACGTTCCAGCACCCGATGCTGAGTGCTTTGCGCGCACGCATACGATTGCATTGGTGGGCAATCGCACGCGAGGTGGTCGTTGTCCTTCGGAGGTTTGCTTGAGGGACTCCAACCGGAGCCTTTGACTCAATAGCCTGACCCACAAGGCAGTGGGTGGTTTGAAGGTTTGCTTGAGGGACTCCGCCCAGAGCCTTTGGCTCAATAGCCTGACCCACAAGGCAGTAGAGAGCAGATCCAGCTCGGGAGTGTGATTGCGGAGACAGATTGGGATCTGCTTGACGGCCGTCACACGCAGCCTTTGAGGTTCTGGAACAGTTATCATATGTTGTGCGACCTTAATTGGATACGCACCTGCGACCACAGCCAGACGCTGGTGGGTTTTTGGCGGGTTTGCACCAATTTGACCAGGGGCTGCCTGGCTTGAGGCGGGCAGTAGCAAACCATTGAACACCCGGAGGTGTCCTCCCACCGCCAGAGACAATGCGTGGCACTCGTGATCTACGCCAATCGAGCATTGAGAATATAACCCGTAACCTGTTGTCTCTCATGGCTAGGTTTTACGGGTAGTGGGCCATCGACCACATCCTAACCTCCGAAGAGGAAGGACTAGGATACCGGCAGGGCGCCCACACCTGAAAGGGGAACGACTCGGGTCCTCAGCCAAAGCCTTCGATTAAATGAACACCCGAAAGGCAGCGGGTCTAGCACATGGTCAGTTAGCTGACTCATGCGGATTGGTGCCCTGGATCTTAGCCGGGAGAAGGGCGAAACATAACTCCCACCCTGCGGTCGCCACGTGGAGGCGCCTAGGACATGAGACTATGGCGCAGCAGTAGCAGCAGTGGGTAGACCATCTGTCAGGATCAAGCCACCACCAGCCTCAGCGCACCATAGGCTCTCCCGCCGGGGCACATGCATACATACATGGTTGGCGGCATCCGGTTTCGGATTTGCCTCTCACTGTGGCAAGCCACAGGACGCCTGCGCCTACAGAGGGACCATGGATGGCTTGCGCTGCACCACCCACAGCTCCAACCACACACCCCATATCCAGTGTAAACCCGAAGGAATAAGGCCGGGAGGCAGGCGGATGGGAACCACGTTTCATCAACAGAGTCGGCCAACACTCCTTCACAGGCAAACACTAGCACGCTGTATTTGGGGAATCAACCGCACACAAGGCGGTGGCTGGACCGTAGTCCACTCCATACTGAGTGCATGGAACCACTCCTCGAGCCTAACATGGACACAAGGACCGTGCACCCCGTCCCCTCCAGCGACGACCAACTGTCTCCTGGAGCCAGTATGGACGAGGTAGTTTGTAATAGACAGGTAGGAACCCTGCCAACATGCACATCAAGCGCATCCACACCGAGGATATCAAACAACAGCCAAACACTTAAGAGAAAGAGAAAGAAAAAGAGAAAAACTGGATTAATGCATAAGGAAACGGTGGCATAAACCTTAATTAAATAGCATAGTTATAAGTTGTTTACAAACAAATCCTAGCTAAGTGCACGAGGTCAGGAAGTATAGTTCACGGTATGCCACGAACCCAAAAATGTTATGGAAATCGAATACAATTAGCTGAAGCAATGTGTGCAAGTTAATGGAATAGAGTACAGTGAGATATTTATATGAGAAAGAAAAGCATTAAGGTAAAAACTGTAAACCCACCACCTGAAATAAAGAGACTTAGCATGCAAGCATGCGGTTAGTAAATCGAATTCAGCATGCCTACAAACGCTGCGCCGGCTCGTCGTAATTCTCTGCAGGACCCGTCGTCGTTTCGGTAGTGGCCCCAAATGACACAGTTCATGGCCCACTGGACATTTATGTGAGAAAGAGAGGCATTAGGAGAGAACCGAAAACCCACCACCTGAAATAAAGAGACTTAGCACGCAAGCACGCGGTTAGTAAATCGAATTCAGCGTGCCTACAAACGCTGCGCCGGTGCTGCCTACGTTCGCTGCAGGACCCGTCGTCGCTTCCGCAGTGGTCCCGAGTGACCTCTCTCATGGCTCACTATGCCTGCCTGACTAAGGCACTCGCGACCGCATATTTTGCAGCACAATGCGCTCCATGTCGATGGAGTATAATTCATTGGTGCTTGCCCCTTCCGCAACTGCCGCTTCTTCTCTGCATGCATGAGGGCGTTCTCTCGCACTTCAGAAACTGCCTTCCATGCCATGCACCACGAGCAACCGCCTTCGATTCCCATGACCTGCAATCAAGATTAGAACGTGTGAGGCTCACTTTAATCATGTCCTGGTAACGTAACTTGGGTTTCCCAGCATGCCGCTTCCCTATACTCAGCTGACCGTATAAAAGTTGTTTCGGTATTCGCGTCGAATCCATACGGCTCACATGACCGAGCCATCTCAGGTGTCGCAGTAAAAGTGTGCCGTCCACTGCATACATCCCACTTCGGCGCAACACTTCCGTGTCTGCAACTCTGGCGCCCCAGCTGATCCGCAAAATTCGTCGCAGACACTGCTGATGGAACCGCTCGAGATATCGCACATCCCGACGGTACATCGTCCACGTTTCACTGCCGTATAGAAGAACGGACAGTACCATGGATTTGTACACCATCAGCTTCGTGCCAATGCTAAGCTGATGGTTGTTCCACACTCGGTACTCTAGCTTCCCGAATGCCGCTGCCGCCTTTGAAACGCGATTACGCAACTCGACATGTAGCTGCTGATCAGTCGACATCACACTCCCAAGGTAGCAGAAGCGGGAGGTGGTTTCCAATACTTCAGCACCAATGCTGATTTGCGGCAATATTGAAGCTTGCACCTCCGGTGAAGGCTGAAAGAGACAGACAGTTTTGCTTGTGTTGAGGGTGGGCCCGAATTTGGCCGCTGTCGAAGCCAGAGCACTAGTCATGTGCTGCAACTCATCCGCGCTCTGTGAAAACAACGCACAGTCGTCAGCAAACAGCAACATACGGATAGTTGTCTCACAGACTAGAGTTCTCACACCGAAACGACGGATGTTCAGCAACCCACCATCAATACGGTGCTCCACACGAACACCGTAAGCACAAGCCGCATCAAAAGCACAAGACAACATTGCATGAAGATAGATATTAAACAGGGCAGGAGCTAAGACACAGCCTTGCTTCACACCAGAGACAACTGTAAAGTCGCCCGAGGTCTCTTCACTCAGCTGCACCCTCGCTCGCATACCACTGTGCATACATGGTTGGCGGCATCCGGTTTCGGATTTGCCTCTCACTGTGGCAAGCCACAGGACGCCTGCGCCTACAGAGGGACCATGGATGGCTTGCGCTGCACCAACCACTGCTCCAACCACACACCCCATATCCAGTGTAAACCCGAAGGAATAAGACCGGGAGGCAGGCGGATGGGAACCACGTTTCATCAACGGAGCCGGCCCACACTCCTTCACTGGCCAACACAAGCACGCTGTATTTGGGGAATCAACCGCACACAAGGCGGTGGCTGGACCGTAGTCCGCTCCATACTGAGTGCATGGAACCACTCTTCGAGCCTAACACGGCCACAAGAACCGTGCACCCCGTCCCATCCAGCAACGACCAACTGTCTCCTGGAGCCAGTATGGACGAGGTAGTTTGTAATAGACAGGTAGGCACCTTGTCAACATGCACATCATGCGCAGCCACACCGGGGATATCAAACAACAGCCAATCACTTGAGAGAGAGAGAGAAAGAAAAAGAGAAAAACTGGATTAATGCATAAGGAAACGGTGACATAAACCTTAATTAAATAGCATACGTAATAAGTTGTTTACAAACACATCCCAGTTAAGTGCACGAAGTCAGGAAGTATAGTTCACGGTATGCCACGAACACAAAAATCTTATGGAAATCGAATAAAACTGGCTAAAGCGATATGTGCAAGTTAATGGAATAGAGTACAGTGAGATATTTATATAAGAAAGAAAAGCATTAAGGTAAAAACTGTAAACCCACCACCTGAAATAAAGAGACTTAGCATGCAAGCACGCGGTTAGTAAATCGAAATCAGCGTGCCTACAAACGCTGCGCCGGCTCGTCGTAATTCTCTGCAGGACCCATCGTCGCTTCTGTAGTGGCCCCAAAGGACCTAGCTCATGGCCCACTAGACATTTATATGAGAAAGAAAGGCATTAGGAGATAACCGAAAACCCACCACCTGAAATAAAGAGACTTAGCATGCAAGCATGCGGTTAGTAAATCGAATTCAGCGTGCCTACAAACGCTGCGCCGGTGCTGCCTACGTTCACTGCGGGACCCGTCGTCGCTTCCGCAGTGGTCCCGAGTGACCTCTCTCATGGCTCACTAGGCCTGCCTGACTAAGGCACTCGCGACCGCATGTTCTACAACACAATGCGCTCGATGTCGATGGAGTACAATTCATCGGTGCTTGCCGCTTCCGCACTTGCCGCTTCTTCTCTGCATGCATGTGGGCTTTCTCCCGCACCTCAGCAACTGCCTTCGTGATTAGATCGCGCCATGCACGCCGATCAACCGCCTACGATTCCCATGATCTGCAATCAAGATTAGAACGTGTGAGGCTCACTTTAATCATGTCCTGGTAACGTAACTTGGGTTTCCCAGCATGCCGCTTCCCTATACTCAGCTGACCGTATAAAAGTTGTTTCGGTATTCGCGTCGAATCCATACGGCTCACATGACCGAGCCATCTCAGGTGTCGCAGTAAAAGTGTGCCGTCCACTGCATACATCCCACTTCGGCGCAACAATTCCGTGTCTGAAACTCTGGCGCCCCAGCTGATCCGCAGAATTCGTCGCAGACACTGCTGATGGAACCGCTCGAGATATCGCACATCCCGACGGTACATCGTCCACGTTTCACTGCCGTATAGAAGAACGGACAGTACCATGGATTTGTACACCATCAGCTTCGTGCCAATGCTAAGCTGATGGTTGTTCCACACTCGGTACTCTAGCTTCCCGAATGCCGCTGCCGCCTTCGACACGCGATTACGCAACTCAACGTGTAGCTGCTGATCAGTCGACATCACACTCCCAAGGTAGCAGAAGCGGGAGGTGGTTTCCAATACTTCAGCACCAATGCTGATTTGCGGCAATATTGAAGATTGCACCTCCGGTGAAGGCTGAAAGAGACAGACAGTTTTGCTTGTGTTGAGGGTGGGCCCGAATTTGGCCGCTGTCGAAGCCAGAGCACTAATCATGTGCTGCAACTCATCCGCGTTGTGTGAAAACAACGCACAGTCGTCAGCAAACAGCAACATACGGATAGTTGTCTCACAGACTAGAGTTCTCACACCGAAACGACGGATGTTCAGCAACCCACCATCAATACGGTGCTCCACACGAACACCGTAAACACAAGCCGCATCAAAAGCACAAGACAACATTGCATGAAGATAGATATTAAACAGGGCAGGAGCTAAGACACAGCCTTGCTTCACACCAGAGACAACTGTAAAGTCATCAGAGGTCTCTCCACTCAGCTGCACCCTCGCTCGCATACCACTGTGCAGACATTCAATTAAACTTACAAACTTACGCGGGCAACCAAACTTACCCAACACCAGCCACAGTGCCTCGCGGTTCACCGTATCAAATACCTTGGTGAAATCAACAAAAAGGGAGTACAATGGCTGGTGTCGTTTTCTGCACTTCTCTTGCAAATGTCGACCCGCAACCACCATATCTATAGTGCAGCGACCCGAACGGAATCCACATTGCTCTTCCGCCACGTTTGGTTCCACAATCTGACTCACGAGGCAGTTGAGCAGGATTCGGGCAATCAACTTGCCCACACAACTCAGCAAGTTGATGCCACGATAATTCGTGCAACATTGCTTGCTACCTTTGCCCTTGTACAGTGGTAGCACAAGGGCATCCTTCAGCTCAGAAGGCACTTCCTCCTCAATCCACACGCGTTGCACCAAGTGGTGCAGCGCAGTCAACAACGCGGGTCCACCGTGTTTCAATACTTCAGGTGGGATCCCGTCACCTCCGGCACATTTGCCGTTTCGCAGCTGAGCAAGTGCTCTCTGCGTCTCATCCAGTCTCGGCGTATCCGCCAGATCCGCCTTCACATCGTGCTGCTTCAGGCCATTCAATGTAGGCCAGTCGATCTCTGAACGGTTGTTCAAGACACAGTCAAAGTGTTTCCGCCAGACCTGCATTATGTCTGCAGTCTGGGTGCAGGTAGCGCCTGAACTACCATCGATCAGTGTCCTCAGCGGCTCCAATCTTGGTCCATACACCGCCTTCAAGGAGTCAAAGAATTCCTTGTGTTGACGGCGTTCGGCGTAGCATTCCATCTGCTTCGCCTTCTCCGTCCACCATGCATTTTTAATGCGACGGAGCTCTCGGGACAGTCGCCGTCGAAATTTGCGAAACTGACTCTTCTTCCCCAAGTCACTGGGGTCTGCAACATGTGCAACAAATGCTGCATTCTTCTCTGACACCAATGCGTCAATCGTCACATTGTTGTCATCAAACCAATCAGGCCGCTTACAGTTTGCGCGCCCGATGGTCTCCTCGGCAGCAGCTGTCACCTGGTAGCGAATGTGGTGCCACAGGTCGCCCACTGTGGCTATACAGTCCACATCACCACACAGGCGTGCAGCCATCGCCTTCTCCAGCTCAGCACGTTTCGCCACAGTGCCGAGGGAGAGAATGTTAAATTTACGCCGATTCACGGCGGGAGTGCAATACATAGATTTACGAAAATATATGTACAGTTTGGTCCTAACCAGTTTGTGATCAGTGCCACACTCAGCTCCACGCAGTACACGTGTCATGCGCACTTCACGCATATCACGATGACGTACGATGACATAGTCGAGCAGGTGAGCGTGACCACTCCGTGGGTGCGTCCAAGTTGCTATATCACTCGCACTCAGTGCAAACCGAGTGTTCGTGATCGTCAGGCCGTGAGTGGCACACAGTGAGAGCAGCCTGTCACCGTTCGCATTCGCTGAACCAATGCCATGCGCACCGATAACATCTGTCCACGCTGATGCATCACGCCCAACGCGCGCGTTGAAATCACCCAGCAGAAATAGTCGGTCGCTCCTCGGCACAGACCGTATCACGGAGGATAGCTCAGTGTAGAACTGATCACGCGTGTCATCAGGATAACACATGGTCGGACCGTACGTGCTTATAAAAGTAGCAAACTTACCTCTTCCGAGTCGCAGGCGAACAGTCATCAGTCGCGCGCTGATGCCCGTTGGTTCACCCACCAGCTGGCCATTCAGGCGATCGGATATTGCAAATCCGACCCCATGTTCACGTGGTGCTGAGGCGGCGATCCCCACCCAGTAGAATGTATAGCCAGCACCTGCTTCATGTAACTTACCTTGCTCAGCGAGCCGAGTTTCACTGAGCGCCGCAATATCGATGTGGTAGCGCGCCAGCTCCATTGCGACCAGTGCAGTGCGTCGCTCCGGGCGCTCGCTCGAGTTCCGGTCCAGTAGTGTGCGCACGTTCCAGCACCCGATGTTGAGTGCTTTGCGCGCAGGCCTACGATTGCATTGGTGGGCAATCGCACGCGAGGTGGTCGTTGTGCTTCGGAGGTTTGCTTGAGGGACTCCACCCGGAGCCTTTGGCTCAATAGCCTGACCCACAAGGCAGTGGGTGGTTTGGAGGTTTGCTTGAGGGACTCCACCCGGAGCCTTTGGCTCAATAGCCTGACCCACAAGGCAGTGGGTGGTTTGGAGATTTGCTGGAGGGACTCCACCCGGAGCCTTTGGCTCAATAGCCTGACCCACAAGGCAGTGGAGAGCAGATCCAGCTCGGGAATGTGATTGCAGAGACAGATGGGGATCTGCTTGACGGCCGTCACACGCAGCCTTTGAGGTTCTGGAACAGTTATCATATGTTGTGCGACCGTAATTGGATACGCACATGCGACCACGGCCAGACGCAGGTGGGTTTTTGGCGGGTTTGCACCAATTTGACCAGGGGCTGCCTGGCTTGAGGCGGGCGGTAGCAAACCATTGAACACCCGGAGGTGTCCTCCCACCGTCAGAGACAATGCGTGGTACTCGTGCTCTACGCCAATCGAGCATTGAGAATATAACCCGTAACCTGTTGTCTCCCATGGCTAGGTTTTACGGGAAGTGGGCCATCGACCACTTCCTAACCTCCGGAGAGGATGGACTAGGATACTGCCAGGGCGCCCACACCTGACAGGAGAACGACTCGGGTCATCAGCCAAAGCCTTCGATTAAATGAACACCCGAAAGGCAGCGGGTCTAGCACATGGTCAGTTAGCTGACTCATGCGGATTGGTGTCCTGGATCTTAGCAGGGAGAAGGGCGAAACCTAACTCCCACCCTGCGGTCGCCACGTGGAGGCGCCCAGGACATGAGACTATGGCGCAACAGTAGCAGCAGTGGGTAGACCATCTGTCAGGATCTAGCCACCACCAGCCTCAGCGCACCATAGGCTCTCCCGCCACTGTGCATACATACATACATACATACTTACATGTATTTTCGAATCCTTCGAGACAAACTACACAGGCGTTGACAACCTTTAAAGGCACTTATGTTGCGCAACAGATACATTACAACATAAGAATTTGGCTGTAGCCAAAAGTTGTGCAATTCGTAGAAACAGTCGAAGCCCTCCTTAGGAGCAAACTCATGAGTAGGTAGACGATAATCTGGTGCAATATGTGCTTAGGGTAAATAAAAAGAAGCTCGGTTGGTGAATTAATGACAGTAAGTGAAGTTTGAGAGTATTTTGTGGTACGTCAGTAAAATAGTGGAGAGGCCGCTAGTCGATATGCCAGAGTGCCACTGTGTGCAGAGACTTTATTCAGTGGCTCGTACCATCCGTCACATCGCCGTGTTGATAAAGGGGTTTAGTGGCTTTTTATGGGTGAAGACTTGTCGGGAAAAACCCACCACGTCATGGAACACTGCCGTCGACTTTTTTCTACGGTCATCTACAACTGTCAAAGCCTTATATCAATCACTTTTTCATTCAGTAATCTGCAGTCTAATGATTCCTCTGTTGGTTTAACAAATAGCACGGTCGGAGCTCAAAATGGACCCTGAGGTCAGTCGATTATGAGAAGTGATTGCGAAAATAAGTAGGATTTCTAGTGTATTGGTCTCACACTCCGAGTAAGGATATTTGCTTTTGTGTACGGAATTCGTTGCCAGCTATCCTCACTGGACATCGGTGATTGAGGTGTTGGGTGCAGATGCTTGGTTTTGTTATAAAGCCATACTCCAGATAAGTCTTTGTTAATTATTTCGTCTTATCCTAGACACAGGGAGTTCCTCAGTTTAATTCCGGATCTCTAGGAAGTTCACGACTGCCTGCTTGACAGACGTTCTCCGTGCACTGGACAGTATTGGAAATATTTCGGCGAACTTCCCTGAACCTCGATGATTTGGTGTTGTGGTCGGAGGAACAGGCACCTTGGTAGTGCCTCGGTCGTTATCGATACGGGCGAAGTGGCGACGAAGGCTCTTACTCGACATTCATATAGTGAAGCCAGGGATCGCTTAACGCCGTCACCTCTTGCGACTACATGCGTGCAAGTTTAAAGTGAAGGCAGCTAAACATAGTGGCCGTTGGGGACTCGAAAAGAACTAGATAACGGCATACAAAGCCCACCGCAAACCGCCTTCCCCTGTTTCTCTCGAGTGAAGTGGGGAGCAGTGGATGGCGCCTTGACCAACCTTTTGGGTCACGGAGGCAGTTTATCTTCAACCATTCGTATAATTAATGGAAGCACCAACAGCTTCGATAGACACTACTGAATATTTTGTAAGGTTCGTACGCAACAACCACCACGTGGACCTATACCGTATTCCGTACAGCACCCAAGTAAGGGTCGCATGAGCATTATGGACATACAAAACGTTTCTTAGCGTTTGGACAACAGCAGATAATAAGGATGGCACCGCGGCGTTCTCATGCAAGCTATACGCATGGATGGCGATAGCAGCGAACTAAGGACAAAGCGCCGCGGGGCGCCGCTAAGCGCAACTTGGCAAACGAAAAAGTGGATACAACACGTTCCTACTGTTCTCGTATATCTACAAAAGCCGAGCCCACCGAAAGGCGTAAACAAACAATACACAGGGCCTTAAATTCATCGACAGCTCTAGATATAGGACAGTGTCAATATCCTTAGTAAAGTCTACGAACAGCACCCCCTTATTTTGACTGTGTCAACGGCTTCGGCATAGCTCTCGTGAGATACCAGTATATTCGTAACACAGACAAAGCCAAATCGAAATCAAGGTTGCGCGAAATTGACCAAAGTAAGTTAATTGAGTTGACACTGCACTGAATCACGCCAACCCACGCCATGGAAGTCAGGTAGACAGGCCACTGATGGGCTATTAATATCACTTGGTTGCACACAAAAAGCATGAAACTGACCAGGTGCTTCCGTTAAGGAAGTGAGAAGCAGCCGCTGTTTACGTTGCAACCTTACTATTAAGAGCCTCAATCAATCTCATCAACCATACGGGCAGCCGCATAGCAGCTTGAACAACTTGTTTTGATTCGCCGCGGTTACATTGTGGCAGAGAGTCACCAAAATCCAAGAAAGCGCTAGACGTTTGTTTCATCCCATTAGGCCTCGTCAGTAGCGCAAACCCGCCGAATCCGACCAGGTTGAACCACACGAACAAACTCTTACGAGTCAGCGATTCTTGCCACTGTGCCATAGGAGGCGGCAGCGGACTGCCGTGACTGATTTCTAACTGTGATATAGCGCGGCTCATCTTTCACGCAATTAGGAAGGGTATAAAAGTGCAGAACACGCGCCTAAACAGCACAGCAACCAATTCTTTTGCATGCCGACAAGAATGGAAGCGGCAAATAAGCTGCTAAGGAGACAGCTGGTTAAATTAAACAGCAGCGAATCTGTTGGGTTATTGTAAAAATCTGTCACAGCTGAAATCAGACAAGCAGACTATACACATATAGGAAAGGGCTAGACGGATGTTTCGTCTCAGTTGGACCCGTCAGTGACGCGCACCCACTGTATTCGTTTTCAGCAGCTTACATCTTAGCACTATTGGAGGTGGAGAGCAAAAGAAGTCGTTGCTGTAGCGGATGTCCCGTCCATTGCACGCCCAAAAACGCATGACAGTGGAGAATAAGTCGCGTTATATCGCAGTCAGGTATCAGTCCTAGCAGTCCGATGCCGTCGTCCACGGTGTAGCGTCATTGGCCGCTGACTAGAAAGACTTATGTCGTTTGTTCTAGGCGTGCAGGTTTGGTAGTTTGTGCTACTGCCGAGTCCCAATAGGACGAAAAGGCTGTCTAGCGCTTACCTGTACGCGCGGTGGCTGTCTGCAAGAGAACAACGGACTGGTACGCCACAAATCCTTATAAAAGCCCCTATACTTACAAATAGACAGCAGTCTCTCTTACCTAATACATGCCTCGTCGATAGGTGGTGCATTGCAAAAGGAATAATGCTCCAGGAGTCATCCCTGTCCTAGATACGTTCAAAAGATGCATAACAGAGGATGAAGAGCCGCATTATAGCGCAGCTAGGTATCCGTCAGAGTTGTCCGCTGCCGTCGCTCACGGCTCAGTGGCATAAGTCGCTGAGCCGCAAGAGTAAGGTCGTACGTTTGTATCCAGCAGGATTCGGCTGGTGCACGCTACTGCCGAGTCCCCATAGGACAAAGCGGCCGTCTGGCGAAGCTTTCTTCTTGAGCTTTTTTCGATGTGTGATGGCTGTCCGCTTTGGTCTAACCGCGACGCATGAAAAAGCCCAAGAAATCCTTCGGCTTCTTGCAAATATTTAATTTGCCTAAGCTGCTTACATGCCAACTCGATTGGAGGAGATTGCGAAAGAAGTTATTGTTTTGGTTCTCAGCTCCACCAATTGCAGTTCATAAGGTGCAAGACAGTGGAGGTTGAGCCGCGATATATGGCAGTTAGACACCAGTCAGATTGCACCTCAGCCGTAACTCGCGGCTCAGTGGCACTTTCGGCTGACTCGTAAGCCTTAGCTCTTGGGTTCGAATCAGGCAGGATTGGTCCAATGTGCTCTACTGACTATACCCGATATGACGAACTTGCCCTCCAGCAAGTTTCTGGTCGTGTGGTAGCAGCCAGCCTGTATAATTGCGACGAATCTTCATAAAATTCAATAAAGCCCCCTAATAAGTACCGATGATAAACCTTGGCATAGGAAGCTTAAATGCCACCTTGATTGTTGGCGGCTTGCAAAGGAAGTTTTTGACCTGGGGTACAGCCTCTCCATTGCACGAGCATTAACCGCATGACCTTGGAGGATGTGATACGGTACATCGCAGTTAGATATTAATCAGGCCGTGCGCTGCCGACGCCCTTTGCTCAATGGCATATGTGGCTGGCTCGAGAGATATTGTCACTTATACAAATCCTGTAGGATTCCGGGGTGTGCCCTACTGACGGGTGCCAATATGGCGGAAGTGCTGTCTAGCGCTTTCCTGGATGTGTGGCGGCTGTCCGCCTGAGCCTAACAGCGACGAAGCTTTACAAACACAAAATAAAGCACCAGTTACCTAAAAATATTCTAGTCGCCTTGGCAGCTTATTTCCAACACCAATGAAGGCGGCTTTCTAATGAATTCGTTGAGCTGGGTGCCTGCTTCTACTGTGCAGGGATCTGGGCCGTCGCACGTGACTAAGTGGCATATGTCGCTGACTCGCAATCCGTAGGTAGTTCTTCATATCTGGCATGCTTCGGCTGTTGCGCGCTACTGACGATTATCGTTGTGGCGAAACGGTCACGCCTTGATATGTTGTGGCTGTCCGCCTTCGTTTAACCAGCGTTCCTTCACAACTATTCAATAAAACCCCATACTACTTAAACATAACGGGTTTTCGACATAGCAGCCTACTTGCCACTTCGATTGCTGGCGACTTGCAAAGGAAGTCGTTGCTCTTTGGGGCTAGATCTTACCTCCACACTTTCATTACATGCATGACAGTAGAGTCTGAGCCACCCTATGTCACAGCTAGATATTAGTCACGGCGGTTCGTTGCGGTCGCTCATGGCTCAATGCCACAAATTGCTGACTCTGATGATTAAACTTGTTTGTCCCTCTCTGGCAACCTTCGGCGGCTGCGCGCTAATGTTGGGACCCAATAGGAGGGAACGCCCGTCTAAAGCTTTCATGGACGTGTAGTGGCTGTCTACCTGAGTCCAACTGGCAAATCATCAAAAGATCTCAATAAATCCCCTACTACATTAAAGTAATGTTTACTAGCCCTAGCAGCTATCATGTCACCTGGCGACGGCCTGTGAAGGAAGTCCTTGCTCTAGTTGTCAAAGCTTTTAGCTGCCGATCTTTTAAATGCATGACGACGGAGGATGCGCCGCGCAATATCGTAGTTATCTATCAGTCGTGGCCATCCGCTGCTGTCGCCTATGGCTGAGTAACGTAAGCTACTGAGTCGCAAGAGTAAGTCCGTTGGATCGAATTTGGCAGGAAACGACAGGTGCGCAATAATGACGCATCCCAAGTAGACAAACCAATCGTGTAGCGGTCTTCTGCATGTGTTGTAGCTATCTGCCTGAGTCTAACGGTACGGGTCAGCACAAAAACCTGATAAATCACATACTACATAAAAATAAACGGCTGTGGCCTAAGCAGCATCCATGGCTATTTGCTTGCTGGCGGCGTGCAAAGGAAGTAGTTGATCTTGGGGAGCCCAGTCCCTAACACGTTCATAACATGCGAGAGAGTGGAGGATGCGCCGCGCTATATCGCAGTTAGATATCAGTCATGGCGAGCGGCTGCCGTTGCCTATGGCTCAGCGGCATAAAACGCTGATTTGCAGGACTTATATCGTTTGTTCAAATCCGACAGGATTCGGCTGGTACGCGAAGATGACGGATCTTATTAAAACGAAACGGCAGTCTAACGCTTTCCTGGATGTGTGGTGACTCTTTGCCTGCGTCGAACGGCGGGAAAACACCACAAAACCCAAATTAACCCTCTACTACTTAAAATAATCAGGTTTCGCCTAAGCAGCATAAGTTCCACCTCGTTTGGTAGCAGATTGCGATGTATGTCTTTGCTCTGCGGGTCACAGTCTCCGTTGTACGATCATACATGCACGTCAATGGAAGATACGCCGCGCTATCTCTCAGTTATATATCAGCACCGGCGAGCAGCTGCCTTTACTCTACCCTCAGTAGCATAAGTAGCGTTTACCCAAACGTGTCTTTGGATGCGGATCTTGCTGGCTTCGGCGTTTGGTTGTCACAGACGAGACCGACTAAGCCGAAGCTGCAACTAGCGCCTTCGCGGTTGTGTGTTTACATTCTTCCAGACACTGACTGCGCCGGAGCTTCAAGAAACCAAATAAATCCCCATGAGGTTACAGATTTCCAGTATTCAACTTCCCAGGTTACAAGCCACCTCGATTGGTGGCGGCTTGCAAAGAAAGTCATTACTTTGGGGTTAGCACTTTCCTCTGCGCGTACATAACGTGCATGACCTTGGCGGATGAGCCACACTATATCGCAGTTTTGGAGCAGTCATGGCGGTCCGCTGCCGTCGCCGATACCGCAGCGGCAGTATATGCTGGCTCGCCATTATAAGGTTGTATGTTCAACTCTGGCGGCATTATGCGATTGCGCCTTACTTCCGGGTTTCATTGGAACGAAACAGCCGTCTAGCGCTTTCGTTGTTGCTTGGTGACGGTCTGCTGAGGAGTAATTGCTATAAATCTTTCAAACAAAAAAAGAACTTCCTCTACCACCTATAAATATTCAGAAGTAGCCCACCTTCTTACACGCCATCTCGGTTGGCGGCTGCGTGCAAAATAAATATTTCTCCGTGTGCCAGCTCTGTCCTCTTCACGTTCATAAAATGCATGACAGTTTAGCATGAGCAGCACTATATCGCAAATAGATAGGAGTCATAGCAGTCCGCTTCCAACGCCATAGCTCAGAGGTATATATCGCTAACTCGCAAGTGTAAGGTCGTCGTTTAAGCCGTCAGACATTGGCGGGTGAGTTACTGAGAAGTCCCTACAGGACTAAATGGCGATCTAGCGGTTTGCTGGATGGGTAGTGACTCTCCAGCTGCGTCTAAATTCGGCGAACAACCACTAACCGCATAAATACCCCTACTAATTAAAAATATATGCCACTGCTTAATCACGGGTACATTAGCAAGTGCTTAGCATGTCCCGTTGCATAATTTGTGTGAAACTTTAGGTATAAGGATCAAAGAATTACTATCGTGCTAATTAAACCGTCTACCGCCTTAGCTGGACTACAGCGCAAAGATGGCTGGCAACTGTAATCAAAGGTGCGCCTACTAGTGCACGTGGAGCATATAGGACTCACGTTTTCTATAAGTAGGAGTACAATATAGTAATGCCTGCACTCGCAAGTGTGTGTCTTCATTGCACCGTTGTGATACCGAAATGCAGTTTGGGTACATCCGAGTCATTGTTATGATCACTAATTAAAGTTTCCTAACGGCCAAGTAGCCAAGCGGGCTACTGAGCACGTAGTATGATTCGCATTATTTCGCCCTCCTAGTGAAACCTTTCTTATCTAGTTATGCAACTACATGACTAAATAAGCTGTTGCTCCCCGACTACTTGCGGCATGTCTGCATAAGCCTGACCATGGTAAGAATGGAACTATTGGCAGAGCAATTTACAAAGTATAATGGGATTGGCATATTTGTGGATCCGTGAACGTAAATAGTTAGGTACTGTAAGTAGGTGTAGCTGGGTTGCTCGAATTCGTAGCCGTTTTGTAGCCTTTAAACCGTAACTGACGTTATCGCTAATGTCAGAAGGATATTTGACGTCGGTGGAATGGATGCGATATTTCGCATAAGCAAGGGGCAGTAACTTTAGTTGGTGGCTAGTCAGAGTCGCCAATACACGATGTCATTAAAACCACGATAAGCACCATAGGAAAACCCCCTTCATTCTTGGAACCTTTGCTTGGGAAGAGTAAACCCCATCAACCCACAGGGCAGCACGAAACGGTTGTTCGGCTCATCAAGGCACTTTTTTAAAGCGTTAGGGTTGGGGGAAATATGACGTGCATTTGAAAGGGCATTGCATGTTCGGGATAAGCAAAGAGAGGAGTCATTTTGTCTGCAATCAATTTGACTGTAGCGCGTGACAATTTTGAGCAAGTGACCTCTCAGGTTGGCACATTTTACTAGTTGTACCAGCACGTGACAGGCTTAATCAGGATTCTGCAGTGTTAAATAAACCATGATAAGTTTGCAGCATAAGTTAGAGTTACATGTAAAAGTCCCCAATCGCACATTTGCCATTCACTGCTCGGCTCCGCATATAAATAAATATAAATAAGTAGATTTCTGGGCTAGCTAGAGGCTGTACCCGCAAGCGATTAGGTCAGTATTTATACAAAGCTCGTGCTCTTGCATAGAGTGCCAACGATACGACTTTATTACCCTTGTGCGCAATTACGAATGCCTAGGCAGCTGTAGGGGTTGTACGCGCCAACCTTGAAATTTATCTGGCTCCTTCAGGCGAACTTTGTGCTCCTTGATTTTATTAGTGTAGAAACGTTTTGAAGAGCCGTATTTGTGCCCCTTTTATTTTGAAACAGGATCCAATTCACCACGAAATTCAGTATAAATGCTTAAGACAATTTCGGGGCGGCCAGCAGTCACGTAGATTGGTGCGTACATGAAAAGAAATAAAAGCAACGGGTTTATAAAGTTAAGCAGAGATGAAAATAAGCTTTAGAAATGCAACCGAAAATAAAACGCGTTAAAGCAACTTAGGATTGTGGCGTACGTAACCAGAAAGACACACCTTAAAAAACTTATAACTAAACTTCGTGCGCTCCGGTTGATCGCTAGCGCAAAAAATAAAACTGAGTACACCTCAGTAAAAATAAAAACATCCACTAAAGCTGGAAAATTGCGGATAGCAGTACAAAAAGCTGATCAGAACAAGTTATAACCGCTATTTGCGTTAAAAGTAAAGGCAATGCGGTCCCTGCGGTAGTTGGCATATTATTCGCGATTGAATGGGGTCTACAGGTACGTCCTTATTTATTATGCAAAATTAAATTTCTGTTTTGCAAGCAGAAACCAGAAAAAGAAAAATGATATAGTAGTGAAGCGCTATAAGTTGAAAATAGGCATACCTATCTAGAAAAGCTCTATACTGCTTAAAATTTCCCACAGTAACTAGGCACGATGTAAGTGGCCGAATGGCCAACTAATCAGGCATACATGGCAAATATAGGCAAATAAGCGCTTATGTTTGCGAAAATGCTAGCATTCCAGTAGGGAATTTTATACATTCAAACGTTTTCAGGACAAGTTAAAATTAGCCCACGGTCTGAAGGTCGGTGTGTCCCAGTTTCAGGGGATACTGAGCCACATGAACCACTATGAATATAGCGTAAGTATTATTAAAGTCTCTAAGTGGTTGCGAAGTTTATATGAATACTATACAAGCCAAGTCTGCTTAAATAATACAGGAGACCTTTAGGGTTATTTGACACATTTGGCCTGAAAAGCGCACAAACATTTTAGATGAATATCGTGTTTTATCTTTTTGAGCTTGGTTTCTGTATTCATAAGGCTGTCACGAACACCGGTGAGCAGGAGGAGCCTGTCACTAATAATAAAGTAATGAATATTGAGAAATTTAGCAAAATACATCGAGCCATGCAATCCAATTGGGTCTGCCTAGGTATGGTATTAACAATTCTGCTTTTGGGGTTGAGTTTTCTCGAATATGAATAGTATTGTGTCTCAGGTGTTGATAAGACTATTGCGCGTCTCTTTGGTTAATTCCGAGCATATTCTGTTCAATGTTAAGTTACTAGCAAGTGCCAGCGACGTTCACCTAGATGGTATTGTTAACCGGAACTAATATGTGGCATCTGCTATTAATTTGTGGTTAAATATTCTGGTGGTGCAGCCAGCCAGTGCGACAGAGTCTTCGTTGTCGCTGGTTAGCTTTCGTACCAGTGAAATGAAATTTGGAAATTCGAATGTTTTGCCCGCAAAAACGGTTGAAGGAGAGGAATCAAATTTCATTCCGTCTGTCTACTAGATGCCAGTAGTGATCGACACATATACAACGTAGGTAAAGCAACGTATATGGGACAAAGTGATGAGAAGTGGAGAACAAATTGCCTGAAGCATGGGCCTAAGGCTTGTATAGCTGTCGCTTTACCGACCAGATAGATAGTTGTTTACCTGTCTGTATGTGTTTACGATAGGGAAAACACCCCGTCCCACACAAACCATGCTCACCCTGTGGCCATCAAGACGTTGGGACCAAGGCGTTCCCTCTCCTTCACACTGCAAGTGCACGCATGTACACTTTTGTACCGTGTCTCTTTGTGCTATTCCTCCGGAATCAGTATTCACTAAATCACCTTGACCAGGATTTCACTGTGCATTCATGTATACCCAGGAGATCAATTGTTTCTCCATGCACCGCGGTGGATTTTGTACAATCAGGAACAAGTGTGTCCTGTACTCCGGCAACAGTTGCACGTGTTTGCGTGCATTATTGCCGGCTCGGAGTGTAACGGCACGTTGTAATTTAGCTGTTATGACGCTACCCCTACTCTTGGTGTTGCCCACTTCAGCAAGCCAACGAATGAGGTTTGTTTGTTTATTTGTTACAGTTTGACACATTTCTACCCGTACTGCGATTGCAACCAGCAAGTCATCCTCGATACATAGTTCATACGTAACAAAGCCAATCCTAATTAAGAATGAAAATATCCCTTTTCTTCTTTTGTACCTATTCTCTGTACCAGTGCAGGAGGCTTAATATCCGATTCCTTGGAACCATTCCAACATTACGCCACAGCATAAGAGTAGACGCGTACAGAAATTTGATAACTAGCGCCCAACTAACCGAACAGCTATTAGCTCGCCGGTGAAGGAGAAGTTGATTAAAAGAGCACAAAGGTGTTTCCTATATGCTGAAGAGCACCTAATTGAAGTAGGGCACGTATTACTAAGTACTCGATCTTGGCAACTTGCCAGCTGGACTTCCGAACTTGGTCACCGAGGCCGTTGACTAGTATCTATCCACCGCGATATTCAAAGGACGTTTGACAGGACGCCGCGCATACGCCTGCTAAATAAGTAAATGCTTATGGAGTTAATAACCCTTCATTACCCTGGCTCAGTACCTATTTATGAATACGCAGTTAGTCTGTAATGATTCGGCAAAATTTATTCACCCCGATTTTGGATTCTAATGACTTGGTACATGAAAGCAGCTTGGCCGCACGCTGTTTTATATGTTTTCAATGCACGCTTCATAACTTTGCAGCACCGGTTCTTCTCCGCCTTACTTAATAACGTAACATTTATATACGTCCTTTCACTTAATAACGAAACTCATGTACTCGGTAGAACCCGTGCATATCTTAGGGCTCTTGATGAGCGATGCAAAACTTGGCAACTGATGTTCTGAACATCTATATCCTGACCCACCAATATTTATACCTACCATGTCCCTTACATTAAACTGCACCTATATCCAACAGAATGTAAGATGACAAAAACGGGATTTTGCTACTTAATGCGTATAAAGTTTGTAGAGCATGTTCAACATCAAGTGGCAAGAGTAAGGAGCTTGGCCTTTCACATACGTCGTCACAATAACACTGCGGACACAAGGCAAGGATATACGTTTGCCCACATCTGAAATACTGCACATTAATATGTTGCAACCTACGGATGTCCAACAGTCCTCTGCCCAGGAAAGCTCAGCCGAGCTTTCCGAAGCTAATGCCTTCATCATAGCCATCTGTGCGTCGTCTAGGTGTGAAGCTTGAACTTTAGCCCCTTTGGCAAAGACGCATCATCCGCAGCCCTTGCTTCGTACGTATACTAGTTCATAATATGCAGCACAGTAATTATGCTTGTCTTAAACTTGGCAGCGCATCTGAAACTACTCTGCGACCCTAGAGCAAATCCATTATTTCGCTATGGACAAAGAGGAGACCGCGACCTCAATCCTTGTTTGTGTATGTAAACCTATGAAAAAAGCTGGCCTCCTATACTAAGAGAAATACACGTCAAACAGGTATTCTGGAAGAAGAGACAAATTTTCCAATGTACTAACAACCTGAAACGCGTATCCATTATTGGTGATTAACTAGGTCACTCTTTCTATTTTGGCCTTGGTTTAGCTTGACGACATTTAAGGTGTACATAAATAAATGAATAAATATTTTATTGCATGTCGCCTAAGCAGCTCAAGCTCCCAACTCATCCACATTGCCGGCATTTGCAACTGTGGAGCAGGTCACGTGACACAACACACTTGTGTTCAACCTCCCCGACGAAGTCTTAATTGACGAGTTCAAAAAGACGGTAGCTGCAATCTACGGAAACGAGCCGCAAGCGCTGGAAATTAACCGACTTCTAAAGCCCATCAGCCCTTTCCCAGCTTCTATTTGGCTGAGCTCAGGCGCTCAACTCAGTCTGTGAACTGTTTTGGCCAATGGTGTACAAATGCGCCTAGCTGACTCTTTCAAAAAGAGCCTTTTACGACAACAAGACAAGCGTTCGTAAAAGCTCTATTACCGCCGACCGTAGATCACTTGGATGAGGGCCGCACGGACGGCAGAAGACCAATGCACGCTTTTCACCAGTGGCTCAACAAAGCACAAATTTGCACAACTGTGCCACCATCCGGTGTCAAACAAATGACGAAAGCTAAACGGCGACGTTCAAACGTCACACAACAGAACACTTTAACCTGCAGTGTTCTGCTCTGGGATTTTGCAGTTGACGTGTTCGCAGCCACCGCCGCCATTCGCAACTTTGGGGCACATCGGGAGACAAAGCACACTGTGTTCACCCTCCACGACAATGTCGCTATCGTGGCGTTTAAATAGATGGTAGCCACCTTCTACGGAATCGAGCCACAAGCGCTAGAAGCTAACCGGCTTACAAAGCGCAGCAGCCGTTTTGCTGCCCCCAGTAGGCTGAGCTCAGGGGCCGAACTCAGGCTGCACACAGTGGAGGCCAATCGTGAGGAAATTCACCTGGTCACCACTTTCAAGCAGATCGAATTGACATCCATAATATTGAATGTTTCACCTTACTCAAATATTTACACTGTTTCCACTCCTATCCTTGAGCTCGCGGATTTGTCCTCGGCCCTGTTTTTCTCCTTCCTGCTTGGGGCGTTTCTTCACTTCATTCACTGCCCTCTACGTCTGATCCACCTGCGGTGCACTTTTTATCCGACGGCCGGAGGTGTCGAGACTAGCCCACCGCGTAGTGAATGTTGTAACTCCTAACCAGCTTTCAGTTACTACCCATGCATACTACTGTCCTTTATTTGAAGGTTATGCGCCATATAGCACATTGTTTGCATCAACACTGAGGCTGAAATACCCCAGCTGCAGCTTTTCACTCCTGTTTGTTAACGCTAGGTCGCTAAATAAAAAGATGCGAACTGGCGCACTCTGCTATGCATGCCCGCACTAGATACGTCCCTTATCATCTAAACCCGGTTCACCCATATAATTGCAACTAATCTCCTCTCTATTACTATTGCTCTTCCGCAACGTCGCACACACAAGGGCAACGGATGTTGCGCTAGATATATAAAGGCAAATTTCCCAGCCGTTTTCCTTCAGACTCAAGGTGTTTATGCAGTAGAGGCTTCAGTTTGGGATGTTGCTGAGTTCAAGAGTCATGGTTTTGCTTAGCTGTACTTATAGGGCGCACAATATTTCATCCACTAATGATAGAGTGCTTATTGAGGCAGCCGACAAAGCCTCGACCTCCCGTACGATTGTAAACTGATCTCCGGTGATTTATACATGCCACATGTCAACTGGCTTACCCCAGCCGCACCAGCAAGGTAGGCAAGTCTAGTCGCCTGTATTACCTTGGGCGAATGGACTCAGCATGTTGCTTTACCGACTAGAGCGGAGGATATTCTGCATGTGGTTTTCAGTTTGAATATCCCGGGAGTAAAAAATAGCGGCCGATGAGTTCGCTGGAAGTGATCACAGGGAAGTTCGCTTTCAATATGGTTGGAGTACAGACTTACACGGACAAAACCCATAATCAGTACTGCTTCTTCATCCGCATTACTTTAAAGTGGACTAAATTTTCAGCGCTCTTGAAAGCAAGCAACTGGGATGCATTCATTCGTACTGAAGCCGTAGATGAACCATTTAAAAGATTTTGAACTGAGCCGTTACCTAACCTGGATTTAACAACTGCTGTACCATGCTCTAATGAAGAGCCTCCAGGGTGCAGGGTGTACATTCGAACACTCAAACAAGTACAAAAGCTGCGGAGGAAAATCCGTAGTACTATAAATCTCACCTTTGTAATGAAAGCGAATGGTTTCGCCCTAAAACTATTAAAGCAAATTCGGCCAAGTCAGATAGGCCATGAACGCAATGCACTAGAGTGCAGGAGCAGCTGTCGTACGCCCAGTGGTCTGCCGTACCGTAGAATCTTGATGGACCCTCCGAAGATAGGTACTATAACAACTGAAGACAACAGTACTACCAAGGACAAGCAAGTAATATATGACCCGTTTACCGCGTATTTCATGTAGTCCCTTTATAAAGAGTTTGAACCTGCGACCAAATTGCAGTTAAGTTGGATTAAAAAACACTGAGTGCTCTTCTGTTCGACCTTAAAGGAATACGGCCAAGAATATCAACAACCAGGACGTCTTTAAACCCTGGTCTAGATGGAATACAACCCATTTTAAAATAAAACGCAGGTGACGATATTCCCGTCCATCTCCTGAAAATCTTTATCCTTATCTATTTCGCGTGGTGAGTACCCTAAAGCTTAGAGGCACATTACGGTTCGAGGTGACTGCAATTTCCGCCCGATAAACCGCACCACCATTCTATGCCGTTTAAAGGAGAGAACAGCAAAGATGACACTTTTAGGTAATATATGCTGGGTAGCAGTCAGTCATAAGTCACAGCATAGGTTTCTCACAGCACGGATTTGTGGGACATGCCAATTAGATTATTTTGAGCTCAGCACTGAAGCTATGGATTTTGACTTGCAGTAATAACATTGTACCTCAATGTGTAAAATGCTTTCGATCTTTTCTAATATGCTCCTATGACGCACGACAGCTTCTACTAAATTGTCTTTGCTGTTATGTTAATCAAAGTGCGGTACCCGTTTAACTGGACGTGGTTTAACCACTTACCACCGAAGCTATAATTGGTGTTCTTCGAAGCTGTGTAATACGTACGCACCCTTTCCTAATCTATTTAAACGACCTATGTGACGTGGTAATACAAGTCGCCCCTTTCTTTTCGTAGGTAATGTAACAATCAGCAGTGTCTTTTAACCAAATGATCCATTACCTGAACTAGAAAAAATCTCCGAAGACGTAGCGGTTTTAGAGCACTAGTGTCATAGGTGGCAGATGCGGTTCCAAACCAAAAAGTCTAACGTCAGTGTTTATAAATGCACCATACCTCCAGGGGCTTTAACGAGTAACAACACAGTTAGCAAGACGTGCAAGTCAGTTAAGAGCCTAGGGTTGTGTTATTCCGATAGCTTAAACTTTACCGAAAAATATCTTTTAGTATAGCTAAAGCAGAAGGGTTAGCCTGTCACCTATGCCATCACATTTACGTTGCTGAATCAAGCTTAGAACTCTACAGACTGTGTATTCGTCCGCGACTGGAATCTTTTACATCCATATGTAGCAGCTTAAGGAAGTTCGAACGCATCCTACTGGAAAACGCGTAGTAGCAAGTGACCTAGGGGCTCCTTAATGGAACTCAGATGTGACTAACAAAGAGCGATGAATTCATTTCAAAGTCCAAACCAATTGGTTACATGGTATGAAATTTAACGTTTACTTTTACAACAACTCGTTTACAAAGGGCATAGCGTGCCCTTTTTCACGCTGGTTGCTAATCAATTATTCAAACTACAACTTTCGTAACAAGAATAGCCTGATTATACTATTGTAGGCCAGAAAAATGCTCGCACGTTTTCAAGAGGGACGTACAAACCTTGGTAAAACTGAAAAGGTACAACACCTGTGTCCACATTCTCGACACTGATAAAACGTATTTGGATTAGGCCCAAGGCATCTAACTCAAGTTTGATCCCTTGATTATCCAAACTAAAAGGACACAAGTGACGCCAAGACGCTATTTTGCGTAGCCCGACCTTATCCTACGAGGCAAATAAGGAACTCGTTGATTTTTCATACATATATATTTTAAGCAGTGTCTGCAACTAAGCATTGGACCAAAACTGAAATCAACATATACATACGTAATATACTAAATAAAAATTAAAGCACTGTAGCAAACCTAATAAAGGTTAAACAGAAGGAAGCAAAAATAAATAAATAAATGTTAGTTTGCGGGAAAGTATTTTGCCTTTGCACGGAAGACGCACTACCGAGTTTGGAAAAGCAATCCTATTAATTCATCATGACCACAAAGAAACTTTTCACAGCAAACTTAATGCCGTTTCGCCCAAAATAATTATATCGAGGCATTAAAGGTAGCTGAAATCGCAGTTGCCAAGCAAGTATCGAATAATAGAAAATTTTCTCTTCGTTTTTTCACTGTAACTCGAGAAGCTAAAAACGTTATTAGTGTTCCTATGTACATTTTGCATTTTTATTTAGCAGTCCTCGAGTTCTACGCTTGGACTAAAGCAAACGATGAAGAAAACTGCATTTTACCTTTGGATGGCACAATCCGTCCTCAGAACAAATTATCGAATTCCGGTCAACCATTTCACAGAAGAAATGAGTCGTGCAATTTGTATGTTGGTACCCCAAACAACTCGCGTTTGATAACCACTGGAGTTCACGTAAAATTTCACTTTAATTCAGTTTCTGCCATAATTATGTGACCTCGAATGTCAGCAAACAATAACTTTTTATATCACTTACTTAAACCGGGATATTTGTTTGGTCTACGGCCTTGTCCGCTTTACCAATATTTTTGTTTTATAAACCTTTTTACACGCACTTTTGCACATTAATTATCGAAGGTGTTCGCCTTCGTGTCGCGGCCTTTTAAGAAATATGAAGCTTGTTTATTTTTGGTATTGCAATTACCGTCTTAATACCAAAAAGAACTTGGCGGTATCTGTCACGTGCATATTAGTGGCAGTAAGACAAGAAACCTGAGTTCAAAATTACCTCCGTCATCACTGAATTCTTTTTGACTTGCTTCTTCTACAGACACCTTAGCCTAGACTGTCCAGTGGGAAGAGTAGAAGCCAAAGCACAAACAACCTGTATGGTCCGATGGGAATCTCTACCCCACGTAAGGTCAATATCAATGGCCACCTTATTACTGCTCGACCAGGCCAACAAGTGGCACTGTCTTAGCCTTTTGACCAGCAGATTTGCAATGCCGGTGGGACTGCCAATCTAGGATATCATGAGGCAAAAGCCAAAACCTTCCGAGAAAACTAATCATTTCATACATCTTAAACACAAATTCATCCTTTGTCTACATTTTACCTAATACCACTTTCCAAATAGGTTGGCTGCTTGCCTGTGAAAAGGAATAAGCTTATGACCTATGAGGTACGTCTAACCAAGCAGCTAACCATAACTAAGCCTCGGGTTAGACATCAGTGGCTATTGTCGGTGTTGGCATAATGCTGTAAATAAAAGCTATCACAAAAATCTATCAAACGGTTAAGTATGAATGTCTTTGCTTTGGATACACTTCCAAGAGTAGTCGTAACTGACAAGTGTTAGGTGCCACTACTAGATGCTTTTTGCCCTTTGGTTCTACAAAAATAGAATAAGCATACAATCCTTAATACCTGTTTATTAATTGCACTCCAACAGACCATACGGAGCCAAGGTGCGACTATTGTCGCTGCGGGCCGGCACCATACAAACAGAAGTCTTCAGGGAAATAGTGCAAATATTCATGTTAACAGCCTTGGCAATAGACGTACTTCTATTGACACTTATTACGAACATTCGCTAGTTATCACTGGTTGATGTTTTTATTATGCATACGTACATGCTTTCTAAATTCTGCCGTTTTTACTTCCAGCAAGTGTCTTTCGACTGGCTAGTAAAATGAGTGCAGTGAGGCACATATTTATCATAAACAGGCCGGATGCATTCCACTTTATCCTTTTTTGAACCCATATCCCTTAGCTTCCAACTGAGCTATACGCATGCCGTCCACTAAATGAAAACGTGGTAGACCGCAGCATGATATACCCAAACCATATACTTTTGCTATTTTTGCCGGTTCGACATAAAATCTTTCATCATCCATTACCCAGTCACGTAAGCTAACCAAGGGCCAGAGAGCTCTCTGTCACCTCGGTTATCTTGACGTTCAAGAAATTATCAGTACCACCTAGAGCCTTTACGTATTCTTCATCCAAGCCCTCTGATCCTACTCGCGCACTCTGTCTTAATTTCTTCTTCAGTTGCACTGCCAGCTCTCAGTGCTATGCTCTAGTCTAATCTGACCAGACTCCTACACACCGACTGCTTTCAGTCAACCAAGACGTAAACGGTACAAGCTATGCCACTCCATGCTATAATTACCTTACTTCGAGAGCTTGCTGTACTTGCTCAACCTTTATTAAAATACCCTCTTCCATTTACAATCTGTCCATTTCTGCTGACCCCCTCTATTTGTCTTCCTCCCTTTACTGTGCTACCCTATCTTAATGCGTCGACTAAGCCAGTCTTAGCTTGTCGGTATCCTGCGCCCCGACTTCTGTGACGTTACCAGCTAATGCTCGGAAGGCCAAGCGATCTGTAGCCCTTAGCTCGAATGCATCATGCGCTTTTCCACTCAAGCTCAGTAAAGCTTTCTACACTCTGTCCCTGTCCTTACTTTCCCGCGTTCGCTGTTTTCACTCCTGGTTCAAAAGGACAGCTGGTTTATTGACTTACTCTGTAAACCTGTTCGTAAAAACAGCAACCAAGTGGCTTACTCCAACTGTCATTTCTGCTACTGAAACTTTCTACCAAAGCCAGTAGCTGTCGATAGTATGAAGTTTGACATTTGGTTTAGCTACAGCGAGTCGTTGTGGGCACCACGCGTCTCTGCGTCTATCCGGAGCTGGATAGGCGCTAGTCCTTATTCCACCAACTTTAAATTTCTTTGACCGTCTGCGACACTTACTGTTGCTGGTTTATCGAGTTATTCTGCCACACTGTAGGTACCCACTATGGTCCAAAGTTTTAATCAAATAGATATTTCTGGCCACTAATACGCTCTGTCCTGCTGTACTTACGTTTTGTTCGTCTCATCTGCAACATCTCTGTTTAGCTACAGTACGTTAACATAGGCTACCTGCACCTCTGCGCATAACGGAAGCTCTCCATGAGGCACCAATCTCCTTTACCTATTATTCTCTATAACAGTCGATATTATTTACCATTGCTGGCTTGTTGACTTATTCTGTGACGCTGTAGGTATCCCCTAGCAACTAGAAGGTTTAAACCGAATGCCAGTACTGGCCACTGAAAAGCTGTCTACCAACGTCATTATCTGGTATTTGTCTTACCTTCGACACCTTCGTATTGCTAAAGCGAGTCGGCGTTTGCTTCTCTTATTTCTGCGCATATCCTGAGTTTGCTAAGTGACACTCCTTGTTTTTACAACTTTTATTTCCTTAACCTCTCCACAACACTTATCTTCGTTGGTTTGTTGGCTTTTTCTGTGACGCTGTAGGTATTCACTAGTGACAACTCTCCTAACCGATTTGCTACCCTGCGCTTCTGATGCTATATCTACTAGAGCTATTATCTCGTCTGTCTCAAATTCGAAAACTCTGTTTAGCTGCAGCGAATCATCATAGACACCCCGCATCCCTGCAATTCTCAGAGCCTGCTCTGAGCTATTCTTTATCCCTCCATTTGTATTCTTTTGGATTGCCTGGATCAATTGCTTTTGCTCGTTTGTTGAAGTATCTTTGAACACCCTGGATTGCACTTGCGCGTTTAGGAAAGTATTAGAAACGAAATCTACGTAACTGAACATTCACTGACTGCGAAGACTGGTATAAGTCGTACAAGATGTGGAATTCGCTTGATACAGCGCCATGCTTGTGGCGTAACAAGGCGATATAGTACTGTCTGAACTCCGCTGATCACTCGAAAAGCATCAAATAATTTACTCCTCAAATGTTTGGCGCTGTACACGAAGCAACAGCTTACGATCCATAAGTGTGCTTTGTTGTTTGACTCCCTTACAGCCGTAATGCGTAGTGCCGTTGCATCCGCTCTACGTCCGCTGATTGCAGAAACCGGGCTGCACAGAGCTAAGCTAACTGGTTTTGATGATCACTCAGTGAATTCCCGGAGATCCGTGAAAAAGTTTGTTTGATATAGAGAGCGAAATGAGAGGCGAGGGTAGACCTCTTATAAATTACTTTAAACTGCGAAATAAAGTAGCTATTGGCAAATACATAATGATGCTTTTATGTCAAGGTTATGCTGGCGCACGTAAAACGTTACAATACTTGTTTCGCTAAACCCACCACTGCGCCATCATAGCAATAATAACCTAAATGCACTCCTTTAAATTTATCTCTTATGATGCCGAAGCTCTATTGGACCTAGCAAGAAGCATCGATAATTGCCACATAACGCTGAGGCGGATGAACTCTAAGGACAATGTAAAATTGTTGGCCACGCTAGAGGAGCTCGTGTGTGCCAGGCAGAAAACTGCAGCAAGAGTGAGCCGAATTTGTAAAATAAGTATTTCTGAGCGGTCATAAACCAACGTATTTGAACCTGGCATAATTTTTGTCTTCCTTGCTCATATAACCTCAATCGATTTGGACAACCAGCTGAGAGATCACGCAGTATCTCCAGTGTAACTAACCAAATAAATAGGTAAACATATACATAAAAGGTTGCTGGTTGCTGTGCCTAAGTATGGTCAGATCAATATATACACAAATCCTATGGTAGTACATAGAGGGTGCGAATAAATATAAAAACGGTTTGTTTTTAATGTGCATTAAGGCACACTATGTCAGGCTTGATCAAACCAATGTATAGCAATTACCTTTCACTGCAGATACTTAATGCTTCACGCAATGGGTAGTAGGTGCAGAACGAGTGGTGCTGGTTTGAAACAACCACGTTCGTAATGTAACGAAAGTCTAGGGCAAGGAAGTTGTGATGTTGTGGTAAGCAATAAACGTGTGATCGTGGTGACGGAAAGTGTGGATAGGGAATTATTCAGGTACTGTACCTAACAAAACTGTTAAATGTGACTACGCTCAGCTTGACCTGTGTGAATCTGTGGGATGTCTTTATTTAGTGGCGTGTATCCCGCCATGACGCAGTGTTGTTAAGTAGACATTTGCGGCTTTCTATAGGAAGAACGCTCGTAGGGCAGAACCCCACCACGTCCTGGAACACTGCTGTCGGTGACGTAGAACTGGCAGTGCGTTTAGCTGACCGATTATGCACTCGGTTACGCGAAGTCGAGTAGGGCCAAAGTATACCCTCTCCTTGCAGAATGGCTTCGTCAGTGTAGCCATTATTATTTGAGACTGGTCAAGTTAAGAATCCGGTTTGTAGATAAGTTTTCGAATTGCGGTAACATTCAACTAATTGTTCAGACCACCAGAAACGTTTGCCAGAGGCAAGATTTTATGCAAAAATTCTGTCGTATTTGCATATTGTAATCATACCTCATTCGCAAATGCAGGTTGTAAAGCATTCCCCTGGCCGCTCAGGTTAGCTAATACAGTTCCTTTTTGTAAGTTTTTCAAGCTGGATAATGGTGACAATGCGAGCAAAGAACCGAGCTCCATACACCACAAATAAGACGCAAGTGATAAGGCCAACTTAACACTAAAACGCCTACGAATTTAGGGGATCTAACCATCGATTGCAAACGTAATTATTTGGGACAGTTTCTAGGAGCTACTGTTTGGTTGCAGCCACGATGGATAAAATACGCGTGGCAGTTGTGAAGATAGGCGAAGGACATGCACCGGTAAACATAAAATACTTAACCGTAAATACCTATATAAATGTTTAAATAAGTGGGTATATAGTGACCACGAATACGTACAGGGTGCACACGAACGTTCATCATATCATAAGTGTACTGTTGAAAACTTCTATGCGCATACTTTGGTTAATAAAACATCCGGTAGACGTCATACAAAGTTATTAAGCAGTATTGTCTCGGTGCCAAACACAATTTGCAAGACGGCATGTAATAGCAGATTGAGTGTTTCACCGAAGCTGAAGTTTTAATGATTTTTACGAAAACGAAGAGTTTTGTAGCGGCACAAAGACGTTTTCGTGCACACTTTCGTACAAAGCGGACAGACCATTTGGAGATCGTACCGTTCATTTGATACAACTAGCGCTTTGGTACAGAATAAGCGACGGCGCCAACTAAGTGTTGGTCCGCAATGTACATTGGAGCAGTCGGCGTCGCTTTGACCCCAATTACTGGCAATTCTACAAGAAGGACGTCGCTACGTTAGGAAGATCTCCTCGGCCCATAAAAAGGATGCTGCATTCTGATTTCTAAGTGTTCCCTTACAAGATAACATTTGTCCTTAGTTAATATCATAGATCAGGCAAAGAAGACGTAGTTTTGCTACATGGTTATTGCTAGAGGATCACATTCTCCACACATGGAGCTACGAAAGAGGCGTGTTTTCATTTAGCTGGTGCTGTGCATGCCTAAATGCTTATTTCTAGGCAGGCAAACGTTCTCATATACAAAAAGCAAGAGAAACTTTTGGAGAAATATTTTGGGTATAGGCAGCATGCTCGTCCCATAAAATCATTGGACCCCCTTTTTGATGAGACGGCAAACAATGCTAGAATTAATGACATGTTGGAAAAGAGCTTTATTCCAGAACGCTTGGCCACGGGTCTTCTATTGCAATCTCCATGGTTCTGGCAAGATGTAGCCCGCTTACACACTACAAAGGTATTGTGACTTAACTGTAAGACCTGTGTGATGGACGGGTGGTATCACATCGAGTTCCTGAGCGTCACCAAAGTGTGATAGACAGTGTCCCCTGCACGGAAACGACAACAAACTATTTGTTTTCTACGTGTGGTGCTATTCGTAAGATAATAACTTTACAAGTTAACTTGCAAATGCAGCTGAACTCAGGACTCTCCTTATATAGCTATGCGGTCTAAGTGAAAGAATGTTGCAAAGTCGTTGTGACAATGTAACGGTCCGCTTGCATGATTGTAATACAAAATGGTGATCAAGTTAAACACATAACATATTAAACGAAATTTCCATGCTCGAACCTTTACCACCCCACTACGTTTGTAACATTTTGATGATAAATACCTGTGTAACAAACAAAACAAATGGTATGATTGTTCGTGTCACCCTGTATGCAAAGAACTGGTACGACGGACGTAGATTTAGACGGTGGTATGATGACGCATAGGCGTTGAGTCCTTCCAGTAACGTATGATATAGCAAAAGTAAGAGCCGAGGAAACGAGTTGTTATCAAAGATAAGCTGTGAAAGATAAAGATAATAGATGGAAATTAGGTGTTGCCCACCCGAAACACTGCACAACCGCGACGCGTTTCGATGTAATTTTATCCCCCGGTAGCCAAAAGAGTTAGGGGTTTCGGCTCCTATTCCAATGGTCGCGGGATGGAGGCCTGCTGTCCCCACCTGATGAGATGAAATTACATCAAAACGCGTCGTGGTTGTGCAGTGGTTCGGGTGGGCAGCACCCAATTTCCATCTGCTTTGAGTACGGTCCCAGTGATCGCCGTGACTAAGGTTCACTTCAATGTGAACCACAGTCCATTACATTGAGATTGCGCGTCGCAATCCAATCACACAACGTGTAGTCCAAGCTTGACCATCCAATAAAGATAATAATTAACATAATCAGATACCCGCATTGACGCAGAATAAGTCAACAACTCAGCTTAGATAAATGATGCAGACTCTCTAGGAAAATGATGGGTAGAGATATAAACTGGGGTTCTTAACAGGTTTGGGATAGGTGCAAAAATGCAGGCAGCATGCGTCGACTCTCTGTAGCTGGACAGATTATTATAATTTAAGGCGAACTACAGCTAACGGCGCTGGTATGCAGGGTATCAGTGGCAAGCATCGCAACTTAGCTTCATTCTTCTAATCACTAGTGAATACCACCAGTGTCACAGAATATGTCAACAACCCAGAAAAGGTATGAAATGCAAACAATAAAGGAACATAGGATGCAACGCAAGGATGACTCCTAGCGGCCTCGAGAAATGTGCAAAGATTTGAAGGGCATGCTTCGGATCGTTTAACTAAACAAAGGTGCAGAAGTTAACAAGTAGGCTGTTTCTCAAAGTGAATATAACTAAATAAATAATTATATTCTCTACAAAACGAGACCCACCAATACAGGCATGATCAAGTAGTTGACAGAGCCATAGAAACACTGAAAGCTGGTGTATACACACAACAGAGATGCGTGTTAGTAAAATATAGGGCTTGAAATTTGCACATAATTTTGCACAGGAATGATGCAGGGAAGAAGAGCTTGAGCATTGATGTCAGAGAGAAAGGCGGCGCCAAAGAGCTGTACGATCAGTATGTGTTTCTGTTATAGAAGTGCTGGGTGCGGGTTCAAATGGTTCTGGGGATTGCTGTCCGTTTTTAAATAAACGTAGGAGTCCGATAGTGCTTGATAAACACGTGTTCGCAAATATGGAGTATTGGGATCATTCTTCGTTTGAAGCAGTGGGCAGTGACTTTATTTCGGTGGAGAATTACATCCGCCACGTCGCAGTGCCTTTAAACAGATATTTGTGGCTTTATATAAGGTAGACGCTTGCCAAGCGATAACCCACCACGTCGTGGAACACTGCCGTTGACCTGGTAGCCAAATGAATAGAGGCTTCGGCTACTATTCCGATATCGCAGTTCTCACTTCTACATACAACCTGTGCAGCTGAATTTACTATGAAGAATGCTTTGATGGAGCACAGAACATTCCGGTTTCTTAACGCTCATTGATTGCACCAAAACCTTGCTTGGCCTCCTATGCTCATGGATTATTACATGACGAATCCAAGCCCAACTTGTATCTTGACACAACAGTTATGACTGATTTTTAAGCGCCCCAGCGTCTTCATGTTTCTTTGTCTGACTATTACCTGACAAAATGCTCACTCGTATAGACTACATCTTTTCTGTTATATATTTCATAGAAAACGAAATGTTTTGCTATTCCAAAGCAGTCATGTTTGTACGCATATTTGACGGCGCCTTCACAGGTGTGCCTCGTTTTACCAAGAATATCCCATTTATTTTCTTTATTTATGTTACTTTACAATGTATATAACTTTGAAATAATAACGCTTTTGTAGGACCGATATTCCGAGCAGCTAATCGCAGTCAGGTTACTCCCGATTTTCCGTTGGCTCAGCGGAAGGTTTAGTCAAGATTCATCAGTGACAGTTGTAAACAGCAGTACTGCTAAGAGATAAGCTGTGTAAATTGCGGTACTGCGTTATTCAGGTGATTATGGAGCTCAAATCATAAGCAGTATCCTTGTCTGAGCAGATAACCCACGAACCATGTGTGCGTCGCTGATAGATCCACGGGAGGTAACCATCGCAGTTAAGTGGGACGCTTTCACGGAGAAGATGTTTCGAACGTTCTAGGAGATTGCTGTTTTCTTTGGAATCAGGTATGGCCAAGCGTAGTAGTATAGACCACAGACAGTATACGTCCGAAGGGTATAAAATCTTCATGTGACACTGGCGAAGAGGGTGAAGTAGCAGGAAGAAGTAATCCACTGGCGAGGTTGACGAAGCATGACGCCATGGGATCGCAAGTAAGTTGAACACTTGCAGGGAGGTGAACTTGTTTTTTCAGATGCGCCGAAAGTCATAAGGATTTGAGCCAAATTGTTCAGACCCATGAAGGATACCGGATAACGGCTTTCAGGAGGAGTTATCCACTGGCGAGGTGGAGGGAGCATATAGTCAAGTCATTGCAAGTATGTAGGTCATTTGCAGGGGGATGAAGCTATTTAGTTTGTATTCTCGAGGTAATGATGGTTTGAACCCAATTGTTTAAAACAGTGGAAGGTGGGGATCAAAAAGCTTCCATAATAGACAATTACCCAGATGCCTAGAGTTGATGGCAGACCACACTGGCGAGGTGGGTAACGTATCCATCGGATACGGACGCCAAGCATATGAAGGGTCTTTTACCTTGCATCATCCCCTGGCGAGGTGGACAAAACATAACGCCATGACATCGCAAGTAAGTTGAGCACTTGTAGGTAGATATTACCTTCCTAAGGTGAGGTTCCGTAGGTACAAGTGTTTTGAACGCGGTCGTTCAAACCGCCAGATGATGCATAGCAAGGGGACAGCATGCCCGAGGTGGTGGCATGAGCTGTCCATGTATGTCTATAGGTCACGTTTACAGATACTACACTTCAGGTAAGTTTATTCAGCAACTTCTATGCAGGTCTCGCGAGGGGACAAGGAAGAAAATGTCACAGAAAGGAAGGACTTCGAATGTAAAGAAAGGAGTAAGGAGAGCCGGCGACCTCAAGCCTTGTCAAACATTTTACCTCGTTTTAAATATGTATCTGTAAACTATGGCGTCATCTGTTTGTATGTGCCCTCTAACATTGGGGACGAAAATAGAAAATCCATGTTTAGAACCTAAATGCTGTGAGATATGGAGTAGTGCATTAAAGGAAAGAATGTACATTACACCGATATGACAAAAAGACTATCTCATTGGCGCGGTGAGTAATTAGACCAAAAGCTGCAACAATAGAACCGTGGAGGTGCCAGCAAAGCAGGTTAGCAAACTGTGAAATAGAATGGAACAGCGGCGTCTCAAAAGACTAACTGAGCCTCCGAAGGTAGAGCTCTAAGGTGTCACGGGTAAGTGAGACGGACAGTGACGACCAAAAGGGAAGTTTCGGGATGTATTAGGTAGACGAATCAGACCATGGGCGAGAGAGTACTGGACATGCATGCCAAGCTGTCAATTAGAAAGTGAAGCGTCGATTTATATAAACTAAGTCCGCAGTTAAAGTGAGAAGGAAATAAGGATCCTGCGATGCTGTATTCCTGTAAAAGTGTAGGTATGGATGCGGCGCCTAGTAGAAAAGTGCGGGGCTACATTGTAAAAGATAATTATTTGCAGCACCGTAGGTAAGTGATGCCAATAAGAGAGTAAAGCCAGATCCAAACCTGGAGGAAAGGTTGTACGAATATACGGAAAATGGAAGCGAGTGGAAAAGAGAATTAACCATGGTGTAGGGTAACAGCTATAAGAGAGAAGGATGTCAGTTAACAATGACGATACAATTAGGCAAGTAACCTGGTACTTGAGGTCCTACGCTCAAACGTGCGGCGCTACAGTGTGGAAGGTATGTCGGTGGAGCATCGAAGCATGGTGGTCTGTAGGACGAAATGATCAAGAGCAAAAGAGATGGGTGGAAAGGTAGGACGAGGTAAGGTTAGAGGTTGGCAACATAGCCAGACACTTGAGGTCTTACGCACAAATGTGCGGAGCTACAGTCTGAAGATAAGTCGTTGGAAGACGGTAGGTAGGTGGTGCATAGGAAAACAGGAAAGCCAGAGCCAAAAAGGAAAAGAAGTGGCAGGAGTATGCGATAAATGGAAGCGAGATATAGAGAGAATGTGGAATGGTATAGTGGTTCATATAGGAACAGGTATTGAAATAAAGATGACAGCTTTGCGATAAGGATATAAGTGGGAAACATAGCCTGCTACTTGAGGTCCTACGCATAAAAGTTCGGAGCTAGAGTGTAAAAGGTAAGTCGGTGGAGCATCGTAAGTAGGTAGTCCATAATGAGCGATAAAAGCCGCAGCCAAACAGCTAACAGAAGTATTAGGAATATGCGATGAACGGAAGCAACATGCAGAGAGAATATTCAATGGTAATGTGGTTCATAAAGGAACAGTTATAGAAAACAGTATGGCAGCTTTGTGATACGGATATAAGTGGGAAACATAGCCTGCTGCTAGAGATCCTACGTGCAAAAGTCGGAGCTACGGTGTGGAAGGTTAGTCGGTGGAGCATCATAGGTAGGTGATCCATAGGTGGACAGGAAGCCCAGGGTCAAGGAGATAAGTGAAGAAAGAGGACGATTAAGCTTATGGGTGTGCATCATAGCCATATACTTGAAGTCTTGCGCACAAAAGTCCGGAGCTATAGTGTGAACGATAAATCGTTGGAAGACCGTAGATAGTTGGCGCCTTGGAGGAGAGCAAGTCAGAGCCAAACAGGTAAGAGAAGTAGTAAGAATATGCGATAGAGGGAAGCGGGATTAAAATAGGATATTTAATGGTGTTTTGGTTCGTAAGTTAACAAGTATAAGAAATAAGGATGTCAGCTTCACGATAAGGATATAGGTGAGAAACATTGCCTGCTGCTTCTGCTCCTTCGCACCAATTGCGGAGCTGCAGTGTGGAAGATGCGCAGGTGTAGCATCAGAGTTAGGTGGTCCAAAAGTAAAGAGGAAAGCCATGGTCAAAGTGGTAAGTGAAGAAGTAGGACGAGAAAAGCTTATGGGTATGCATCATAACCTGATACTTGAAGTCTTACGCACAAAATTGCGGCGCTGCAGTGTGAACGATATGTCGTCGGAGGACCGTAGGTAGGTGGTACCTAAGAGAAGAGCCATGCCATAGCCAATCTTTAGTAACAGTATAAAGTAAACGCGATAAATAAAAGTAGGATTAAAAGGGAATATTCCATGGTGTTTTGGTTTAGATGGCGGCAATTATCAGAAAGAAGTATGTCAGCTTTGCGATACGTATATACTTGGGCAACATAGCCTGTTATTTGAGCTCTTACGCTCAAAGTTGCGGCGCTGCATTGTGGAGGTTAAATGAATGGAGCACCGGAGCTTGGTTGTTCTTAAGACGAAATAAGCCAGAGCAAAAGGGAAAAGTGAAGACTTATGACGAGACAAGGGATGGTCAGGCAGCATGGCCAACTTCTTGATGTCTTACGCACCAAAGTGCGGGGCTACGGTATGAAAGGCAGGTGGGTGAAGCATCGTTGATAAGTGGTTCATAATGGGAGAGTAAACTCAGCGCCAAATAGGTAAGAGAAGTGGTAGAACAATGCGATGAATGGAAGCGAGATGCTAGAAAATATTCAACAGTACTGTGGTTCATGGGGTGGTACTTATAGAAATAACCATGTCAACATTGCGATAAGGATATAAGCGGGAAACATAGCCTGTTACTTGAGGTCATGCGCACAAAAGTGCAGAGCCAAATTGTGAAAGATGAGTCGGTGAAGCACCAGCTGTAGGTAGTCCATAAGTGGACAGGAAAGCAAGGGTGAAGTGAGTAGTTTAGAGTAGAAAGAGATACGGTTGTAGGTAGTCATCATAACCAGGTACGTGAGGTCTTGCGCACAGATGTGCAGAGCTACGGTGTGAAAGATAAACCGTTGGAGGATCGTAGATAAGTGGCGCCTTGGAGGAGAGAAAGTCAAAGCCAAACAGGTAAGAGAAGTGGTAGGAATATGCGATAGATGGAAGTAGGATTAAAAGAGAATAGGTGATGTGGTTTTAGTTCATATGTTAATAATTATAAGAAATCAGGATGTCAGCTTGACGATAAGGATATAAGTGGGAACCATAGCCTGCTACTTGAGCTCTTACGCACAAAATTGCGGAGCTACAGTGTGGAAGATGCGCGGGTGGAGCATCAGTTATGTGGTCCATAAGTGCAGAGGAAAGCCATGGTCAAAGTGGTAAGTGAAGAAGTAGGACTAGATAACGTTATAGGTATGCATCATAACCAGATACTTGAAGTCTTACGCACAAAAGTGCGGAGCTACGGTGAGACACATAAGTCGGTGGAGCATCGAAGGTAGGTGGTCCGTTATGGGAGAGGAAAGCCAGAGCCAAACAAGTAAAAAAGTTGTATGAATATACGGTAAATGGAAGCGCTATTAAAGAGAATGATCAATGTTGTCTTGATTCATAGGGTAACAAGTACAAAAGATAACGATGTCAGCTTGTAGATAAGGATATATTTGGGAAACTTCTACTGGTACTTGAGGTCCTACGCACGCCGGCTTCACCTTCTCGGTAGCAGCCAGTTAAGTTGATGCGATTCGCCCAAGGCGGATGCCTCGAGCTAGCCAGATGTGAGAGATTTGAGAGAATGCATTTGCACTCAGTATCCGGGGGCTGCTACCTAGGTGATGGAAGACATAAGGGGTTGTTGGTGGAAGCAGGCAGATAGAAATATTAAGATTCCAGAAGGAGATATTGTGGGAAGGTAAGAGAAGGCGATTATAAGTGGTCTGGTCCAGTTTCAAAATACTCGGCTTCTGGACAGTTGATATTCAGAAGTTTGGAAACTTGGGTGACAGAGGAGTAGTTGCTAATAGAAAAGCGGAATTGTTTTATCTTCATAGATGCCCCTAATGTGAGGGGTAACCTAACCCACACATATGCCTACTGTAGAGGTAGGAGTTGGAGCGAATACTACTGCGCGTCCTTGGTGGGATAATGGAGTGGCGTCTATCCAGTAGGATTTACGAAGTGGTAAGTTAGTCTGAGATAGGGGTTAGTGGGCTCCCATTGGTATTGTTAATAAGCGAATATAGGAAAGCGGGATTGGTTTTCAGTCGGAGCAGCTATAACTGGTTGAGCTTAAGTGTGTTGCATTGCTCATGGTAGGGGAGACTTTAGTGCCCCAGAAGGCGTTTTGTGAAGGTACGCTGAACCTTTTTGACAGCCATTCTGTCGCATCTTCTGAGGTTGGTGAATGCTATAGAGCAGTATTCTAGCAGAGGCCGGGCACAGATTTTGTAGAGGGCAGTTCTAGATTCTTGTATTGTCATGGTTTTGAGAACGTATTCGATGTGACAACGCGATTTTGCTACGGAATAAACTACTTGTTCAGCGAAGTTCAGCGAACAGGCTTAGTTAACCACTAAGTCCCGCACAGTTAGGCAGTTCCCAAATGGCGTGCCTTGTAGCAGCAGGTGCTCTTTTCGCTGGGCCAGTCAAAGCTTTTATGGCAGCTTGTGCTCATTTTTGACAAAACTGTGCAGGTAGCCACTATTTTCTGCGTTGGGATAAGTTTCGAGCGCTGCGCCTGCCGCAGCGACGGGAAATACTGAAAGCGAAGGGCAATGCCTTAGTTGTCTAACTTACGGACAGCTTGCCAAAAATTTAGTATTCAGAATACCTGTAACATCGCTAATTACAGCGCTTTCCGGCAAAGTCTGTTTCATGAATTAGATTCCTACGCTTTCGCTAGCACCTCTGGAGATGAATAGCCACACTGCGCATCCGCAAGTGTGAACACACGTTGTAAAACCCTGGGTGTACGTCCAGGCATCGTTGTTGGTCCCTTCGGCTTAATGAATACTAATGATCTCGAAAACGGTTAAGGCACAACTCTGCGAAGCCATTACGTTGTCAAACATCTAGACCTGGAGCTGGTGACATTAACATTGGCGGTCGGTACAAACAGCGGCATTCGCGCCATTAAGGACTTTGTAGTGAAAGTATGCCTTCCTTCGCTAAGCAAACTAGAGGAAATCTGGGTCGAAAGTGCTTTCGCGGTACTTGGCTTAGCAGTTCAGCATTTCAGGCATGGGCTGCAAACTGAAGCTTGTAAGCGGCTTCGTCCAGCTGAACTTAGCTTGGCCGGAATGTCGGGCAAACGGCTCACGTTATAAAGTGTTTGTGTGGTGCCCGAAGACCACCGGTATTTGCGCCAAAGGCCAGGCAATTGGAAAAGACACACTGCTATCAAAACGCTGCTTTGATAAGATGTGTTTAAGTCACTGCGAGCTGTTGTGCATAAGACCGCCTCTGTCAATTGTATACTCTTAGTAAACCGCACGCTTTCAACTCAAAGACAAAATTGTACAACGCTGAGCCTTTACGTGTGAGAATGCCATATTATTAAATTGTACAAGAGGACGCGTAGCTAGTGGCCGACCTAGAAGGTGCCAGGAGAAAAGTGTCCTGCGTGGTGCCAGCGCTTGGGATATGCCAACGTTCGCTCACAACCATCCAAAGTGTCAACGTTTTCATATCTTTACCTTACGCCTGAGATCTCTTCGGCCTAAAGTACTTAGTATTATCTCAATCCGGATTACGCATGACGTAGTCCGATGCTTCTAAACCCCGTCTGTGTTACACAATTATGACTCCTGACCTTTGGATAGTCACCGAGCTAGTGGCTGATACCCATTTATTAGTCACTGGCTTTCATTACGATTGTGGTGCCGCATCGCTCACAACCACCAGACCTGAATATCATTTATTCCCTTCAACTCAATCTTGAGATCCTCATTGGCCATACACATTTAGGATTATGTACTTCCGATTTTTGAATGTAGATAACGTAATAGTTGTGTATTATTTTCCGCTACTACATACTATCTTTCTGACTGTTGTAAAACTGCTGAGCCTTGAAGAGCCACATATAGTGTGGTTCATTCCGCTTCCAACTGTAAAGGTTTCTATTTGCGCTGTGGTGCCGCAGCCTTCACAGTCATCCGGCTTGCCAACCTTTTCAGCACTTCACGTCATGCTTGAGGTCTCTTCGTTGTTACCTACCTATTACTATCTACTCTAGGTATCTGAACGTTGATTGCTGGGGCTACGTAGATCACTAGTGTTGACTTGTATGACCGCTAGACCCATTTTCTCTTAACTGGCTTCCACACGGATTGAGATTCCGCATCGCTCACAACCATCCGACATGTCAACCTTTCATCGCATCACTACATGCTCGTGTTGCTCCTACCTACATTAGTATTATAAATAAGTCAGCACTTAAAGCTTTTCACGGCTATGCGATGCCCGCCCATGGAGACATGCTCAAATAAGCACAACTACACAGACGTTTTGCGGCAATTGTCACAGCGACAGTAGAAACTTGTCTGGACGTTTATGATCGCAACTGCGCAAATGGTACAAACGTAAAAGGAATAACTGCTTTGTCGTAAGCATCTAAAACGTTGGTAAGGACATAAGCAGTCTACCACATTTGCAGTGATAAAACAGCCAGACGTAAATCGAGAGCCCCGGATGGTAGAGTAGAAGAGAATTGAATAGCAAGATCAAGAGCGGCGTAGTGATCTACTGAGTGAGTGCGTATGTAGCGCAGAGGCCAACGATAAAGTCGTAGAAAAAAAATGTCAGCAGTAAATGCAGATGTAAACTTGTAAGTGTAACAAATCTTTTAAGGTTGGCGGAATGTGACACTTGTTGACTTGTCAGTGAGAAGCCATGGGCTGGGACTATGCGGTGGCGTGTGACATCCAAAAACTCGTAGTGTTCATGAGCGACCAATTGAGGCTTTCCGTAGGGAGAACCTTTGTCAAGGAAAACTTACCACGTCTTGAAACACCGCCGTCAATCCACTGAATTGCAAATTGTAACCCGCAACGGTTCTTGTTAGACTTTTATTTGCTAGGTTATTCGCAGCCAAGTCGCGTCCAAATTCTACGGTATCTGACACCTGTTAGGCGAGTGCCTGTATAGTACTTGGCACCTGTCATATCCTGGCTGATTAATTTGGCACGTTTGATAGGTAAATCGTGGTTTGAATACGTTGTGAATGTGATGTGTTGTTCGTCGGTAAAACTACGTGAAGATCCAGGTGGACATCTAATGAAATATCATGTTGAACTGTTGTTGAAGCACTGACGAAGGCAGATCTCATTTTTTCAAGATCTAAAGCATTGAGCAATTTGTCGCTAAACGCACATCGTGGGTCCTCTCGGAGTAATTTGTAAAATGTTGTGGGGATATAGGCCTCTAAGGCCAACTGAACGGCCAAAGAAGGAGTAAATAACTCTAGATGTGCGGTAAGCAAAAGCAAAATATCAATTAGAGGAATATGGTCAAGCATAATTGTTCTGACATTACTGCATGTTAGTAATAAGCAGGGTTAGTCAAGTTGTGCATGACCTTACATTGGCTTGAGTAGCTGCCTTCCGAAGTAAAATAAAAGTCAGAGTTTACCTGCTGACATCAAATGTCAACCGAAAAGCTCCGGGTAACAAGTATACAAAAGTGTTGTTATTACCCAATCTGAACCCAATTGTTTTGAGCCTCCGGAATATTATATCCTTGCAAGATACCGGAAAGTACGTTTGGTCGGTCAGTTTTGGACACAACGGATAACCTACTATCCATTTTCAAGTAAAAGAAAATTGTGCCGTATTTCACAGTTGAGGTCGCGGTGCTGGACAATTCACCGAGGTTTAAGGCTGTACCCAGGATAATCTCAGGAAAAGGGCAGCGATCAAAGGCCGTCACAAGAACAGACGAAAGAAATGCATCCGGAGCGCAATCGAGAACATGATCAGTTACAACAGTGCTTAAGCTACTCTGCTTCCTACACCTTGTAACGTGGTTAAATGTATATCTCAAATATTGCTCCATACAGTTGAGGAAATACAGGACAATGCAAACAGAGAAAGGATATGTAGGGATTGGAAATGTTTCAAATTTGGGATAAATGGGAGAATGGGAAACTAGTGTTTGAGGGTCCTAAGCGCTTTTGCCTAATTTGTCCTTTAGCAGTGGGGGCGGTGGAGATACGCTGGATATGGAAAGAACATATCATTTAGAAAGTGGAACAGGGACGCGTTGTCTCAGTCCTTATTAAGTGGAGCTGCAAGGTTAGTAGCGGGCGGACACTAGTAAGTTAACGGCGGAAAAGCCGCTAGTATTGATAAAAATAGAGAACGCAGGTGGTACTACGCGAAAAGCAGAAAGTGGTGACTAACGCTGAGCAACCTAGGCTCGGAGATAAAACGGACAGAGGTCTTATATGAGTGACAGTATAGTCAGGGGAGAGTAGAAGTTGGATGGTTGTGCTTAAAACGTGGTAGTTGGGATTAGATGATTAGATGTAGGGTGAGACCGATGGAGATTAAGATGCTATACCACTGGAGTCAGAGGTAGTCAGAAAGCGAGGCGGCTTCCCCAGCACTGGTGACAGCAATGTGTTGCCGCAACGACAGGCAGTGCAAAATAAGCAGGGAAAGAAAATGATCAAGTCCTGCCGACCGTAGTAAAATGACGGATAAAGATTTGTTGAGAACGAAAGGGTGAAGACAAAGTAAGTAGGCGGAAAGGAACAGCCTGTTTTGGTTACGATTCTAATGTCTGGAAGCAGTCCGAGAGCAGGAGAATGGTAAGCTAATACCAACCCAGCCACGGGCACGAAGGTTTACCCGTCCAATTGGAGAAGGAATGCAAACAGAGGCCGCGGATAGTACAACAGGGGCTGGAAAAAGTCTTTGTTGAGTAAATGTTAAAAAGCTATCGACACTCTCGAGGTAATTTAGCAAACCGTGGGGTCAGCTGCATCTTGCTCAGCATGATCTCAGTAGTCAGTAAGCCGTAGACCATTTAGACGCGACTAGAATGTTGGCTTATTTAGACTAAGCCGTATTGTTAAGGTCAGAATACTAACGAAAAACATCATCAGAAACGTGCACGTCAGGAAGGAAAGAGGAGCTAACAATGAGCACGAACTTTACCAGCAACACGTTTGAGAGTAGGGTTACAGAGCTTTAGATCAGCAGTACCTAGATCCTTGCAGCTGACAGTTTGGGCGAGTTCAGAAAGCGGGCAACTATACAGACGAAGCTAGAACGCCGGCTCATTGAGACTAAGCGGTATGATTATGAAGGTCGCAATAATAACAGAGAGCGACGGCAGAAACGGACATGCCAGGAATGAATAGGGATTTAATACTAAGAGCAATACTTTTAATATGAGAGTTACAGAGCTTTGGGTTCGCAGTGCATAGATCACCACAGCTCACCCTGGGAGATTTCAGAAAGCAGGAAGACGTTCAAGCTCTTCTGCATTCTCAAGGCCGCTGCCGAGTGGTTACCAGCTCCGTGTGGTTAACTAGTATGACTGCAAACCGCGAAGAGCCACCCAGCCTCTGGCGCAAGCCCAGTTCATTTATATAGACTTCCATTTTGATCGTGATGCCACCCCGCGCATATCCATCCGAATTGCCCATCGCAATGAGGCTGGACCTTACCGTGGTGCGATGGTTTGTGTGCCTCAGTGATTCATTGAGCTATACTGGGTGGTGCATTTGCACCTTCAGAGCCACTCATACTAGATTGGTCAATGGTTAGAGGCCAGACAAACTCCCCCTCCTTGTCCTCCAGGTTGGGGGTTGGAATGAGGGCGGCTCCTTATACCTTAAAACGGACTCCTTGTAGTCCAGTGCCAAACCCGCTGCCTTGCGGACAGGTTTATGAACCAAAGGCTTTGGTTGAGAACCCTAACCGTTCTCCTGTCTAGGCTTGGGCAACCTGACAGTATCCTGCCCACGCAATACAATGAACCTTTCCCCAAACAAATTGCTGATGCTCTGGCCCCCGCAGAGGATAATCAACGGTGCCCTATCTGCTGCATCGAGCAGGGTGGATAGGGGTTTGGATGCTACCGCTCAAGCCTTCCCAGCTTCTTATTCCCCTTCTTGCGCTTTTCACCGTTATCGTCCCGTTCCAGCTTCAATTTTACCCCCCCAGTTTTCAACCCCCAATTCTCTGCCCTCCCCCACCTTGCTTCAATAGTCGCTTGTCTTTTAGTTTTAACTAACAGGCGAACGCGGAGTGTCATTCCGGCACTGTCAACAGGCCCATGTCCAAGCAAGCGGCCCATTCCATCTCATCGGCTTCCATTTGGAGCCCTCGATCCTCCTTCAGACTGGCATGCCTCAATGTTCGCACTTTGCTTCAGATCGGTCAAAAGGCAGCACTTGCACGAATATTGGAGAACCTATCGATCGATATCTGCTGCTTATCGGAGACCCGCCTGCAAGACTCGAGCTCTGTACTCACTCTGCGATCCCCTTCAGGTGACACTAGCCGCACTTTCTCATTGCGCCTATCCGGTGACGATGCAGCTTCGAGCACCGGCCAAGCCGGTGTTGGTATTGCTTTGAGTCCCCGGGCTGAAGCTGCTTTGGTTGATTGGATTCCAATCAGTAGCCGGATGTGTGCGGTCCGATTGGCTGGCTCGTTCAAAACTTCGAAGTCGCGTGGGACTAACAGGTGTCTATTCGTTATCGCTGCCTATGCACTGACAAACTGTAGCGATGACTCGGTAAAAGACGACTTCTATCGTCAAATGAACGAACTCCTTCGCCACAGAAGAAGCTCGGACACTGTAGTGCTGGCTGGGGATCTGAACGCTCATGTTGGAAACATATCCACAGATGAGCTGCATCTGGGCGGCCAACATGGTATAGGCTCCCGTAATGATAACGGTGAGCGGTTACTTCATCTGTGTGAGGATGCTCGCTTAATTCCTGCGAGCACTAATTTCCGACTCAGCACCCGCCGGAGGGTTACTTGGCGCCCACCAGCCTCGAACCAGCTTTGGAAGCAAATCGATCACATTGCTATCAGTTACCGCTGGAGAGGCTGCATCCAGAACTGTCGTCCGATTTGAAGCACAGGTGTTGACACCGATCATGCACTTGTATGTGCTGACGTGCGGGTAGCTTCGGCGGACGCCCGCGAAGATGTTTTGAGCGCATTGACACCGGCAGACTGGTGAAGCCAGCTGTTCTTAACGCCTATCAAATTACGCTGTCATACAAGTTGGATAAACGCCCACTTGTTGCAATTGAAGCTCACTAACCTCTTATGCAACAAGTCTTACTAGCAGCAGGCAAATCCTCATGTGGTATGTCTAATCGCCAACATGAACATTGGGTCTCTTCACAGTCTCTGGAACTTATAGATGCTCGCCGGCATATTCCGGCTGGAAGCGAACACAATGAAACTCGCAAAGAGCTCCGGGCGAAACTCCGTGCTAGCCTGGTGGTCTCGTCGTGCAGCAGAGCTGGAAATGGCCGCTGCCCTTGGTAACCATCGTAAGTTATTCGGTCTGATACGGGAAACGGGCAGCAGGAGATCTGGTGTTAGTAAAACTATACGCGACGAGAGTGGACAGCCTATCCACAAGTTGTCAAAACGCTTGAAGCGTTGGGCTGAGCCCTTTGAAAGGCAATTTAGTCAGTCGGAATTGTTAGGTTTCTCGCCGACCATGATCGCCGTGCTCCGTGGGCTGTTTCTTTGGATCCACCCTCTCGCTCAGAAGTCAAACGTGAGATCTCACTGTTAAAGTTGAACAAAGCCGCGGGACCTAATGACCTTCCTGCAGCCCTCTACAAATTAGGGGGACCTGCTCTTGTGGATGATTTACACGAGTTACTAGTCAAACTGTGGGAGCAGGAAACTGTCTCAGCCGATTGGAGCCGGTCCATCATAGTCCCAATTTTCAAAGGAGGCTCACGATCGGTATGCGGCAGCCAAAGAGGAATCAGCTGATCTCCATCGCCTCCAAATTGCTTGCCTCTGTCATCCTTCACAGAATGATTGGCACGCGTGAAAGACAGATTCGCGAAGAGCAAGCTGGATTTCGTAGAGGTCGTAGCTGCATTGACCACCTCTTCACCTCGCGTCAGTTGTTGGAGCACCGTCACATATACTGGCGGCCCACCGTTGTTGTTTTCCTCGATATCAAAGGTGCATTCGATTCAGGGGATAGACATGCACTTTGGGACTGTCTACTCAGGAAAGGTGTACCTGGGAAATATGTGAACATTATCCGAGCATTATATGCGCAAAGCTCGGGCAGAGTGAGGGGTTACGGCAGGTTGTCGTCGCCCTTTAATATCTTCAGCAATGTGAGGCAAGGATGCCCGCTGTCACCTTTCCTCTTCAACTTCGCTGTGGACGAAGACATGGAAATCGCGTTTACAGGACATCACTTAGAAGGTGTGGGGCTACTCCCAGGAGAACGACTTCTTGATTTAGAGTATGCTGATGATATTGCCCTAATCTGTGACAGCTCACAAACGTGCCAAGCGGCACTGGACAGATTAGCACTAGCTGTCCGTCACTTCGGGCTTTGCTTCGCACCCTTAAAGTGCAAAGCCTTCCTTCAAGATTGGTCTGGACCGCCTCCTACGCTCACCCTTGGTGGGGATCAGCCAGAAGTCGTTCAAAAATTCAACTACCTTGGAAGTTGTATCAGCGCCGGTGGGATTGAAGATGAAATCACGAATCGTATAGCGAAAGCTCGAGGCGATTTTGCTAACCTTCGCCACTTATGGCGCCGGCGCGACATCACTCTCACCCTGAAGGGTAGAGTGTACAATACAGCAGTACGTTCGACCTTACTGTACGGTTGTGAAACCTGGCCCCTTAAAGCAGCGGACCTGAAGAGGCCAGTTACGTTCGACCACCGGTGCCTTCGTTATTTAGCTCAAATCTGGTGTTAACACGGCGTAAGCAACCAGCGTGTTTGACGCCTTGTTTATGGCACAGGAAATGGAACTGAACCGCTCAGCACCGTTGTTTCACGCATCAGGCTCCGACGGCTCGGCCACGTGTTACGCATGCCAGCCCTCCGACTTCCGCGACGTGTGTTGTTTGCGCGCCGGGAGTGTGGATGGAAGAAGAAGAGGGGTGGCCAAGCGGTGACTTGGTCTAGAGGTATGAAGGCCCTCACTTCTGAGCTGGCCTCGGTTGGAGCGTCTCGGCTCCCTGGTTGGGGTCCAAAGGACGATGAACATTTTTGGTTGGACACACTTGCTGATATGGCTAGGAGCCGACCTCATTGGCGTTCGTGCTGTGAGTTTCTTTGTCCCACTTCATCCCTCTTAGCCTCCCCTCCAATCACGACCTCATTATTTAGCTTTATATGATTTGCATAATTTTTTTTTCTTTTTGGGTGGACAGCAGCCGGCTGGTAGCTTACCGGAACGATGCCCATCCGTTACCGGTAGCTCAGCCAGCTTGCACCAGTTGTTTTTCTCTCTCTTTTTTTCTCTTTGTATTGCGGCACAGTAGCTGAGGTGTTCCCCACCTCTAGCTAACGTGTATGATGATGATGATGCATCCGACTTGCCGACGTTGCACCCTTCACCTCATGTTGATGATATGTTGGCCTTACGTGCCTTTATTATCTATATCTGCTTCAAAATGTCGTTGTCCGCTGTTCTTAACTCATCTGTTTCACTCTAGTATTATTTTTAAATGTTGAAGAGCCACCTAGCATGTGGCTAATACTGAGTTAAACTCAATAGGCTTTAATTGCATTGCTCAGAGCCATCTGACTTGCCAATATTTTCATTCCTTCCGCTCATGCTTGAGGGTTAGTTGACCCTAAACTTATTATAAATAAATAAATTCTTTATTCTCGTGCAATGTATGACACGTCTATATAGGCATGGTCACGTTAAAGATACAACGGAATATCGGGGAAGGTGTAAAAATGGTGCAAGTTAGGCATGAGCTTTGGATCTGCGAGTTCATACGTGTATTTTGGGGTACATGTGTCCATCTGTCATAGAACTTTGAATATGTGCCACTGAAATTGCGATTGAGCACGTGGATAGTGTGAGAAAGGTTGGGTGACGTCCATGGTGGGAGGGTGGTTGGTTGGGTAATCATGGGGCAGTGACTTTAGTTAGAGACTGGTCACATCCGCCTCGTCACCGTGCTGTTAAACAGACATTAGTGACCTTTTATATGGAGAACGCTTGTCAGGCGAAAACCCACCGCGTCCTGGAGCACTGTCGCTAAACAGTTGGTACCCGGGGAAGTCATATTTTCGTTGTCGATTGCGCAGTCTGAGATTGCTGACAAGCCATAAGCGAGGGATTGTAAGCTTGATAGGCGGGACCACAGGTAGGTAGTTATGGTTTGATTCAGGTAAGTGGTGTTAAGCAATAGCTTTGGAGGCTTTTTGCATGCGGGCCCTGGCTGATCCAATCCTTTGAATAAGGGCATCCAGCTCCAGGTGACCAGTGTAAGTAAACCAGAAAGGGAATGAGTGTGTTGGAGGCCTGATATGATCCACTTTTATCTTTGTAGGTTTATTTGGTTGCAGTCCATAAGCCATGTGACATCCTTGGTAAGTTTCTGTTGATAACTTCAGCCCATGGTCAGGGAGACGAAAGACTTGGTGAACCGGGCGTTACTGAGCTAATCCAACAGCGTGCATCCATTCCTGTGTTCAGGGTAAGGCGGGATAAAGGACAGAGTAATCAGACAGGTTTGCATAGGCACACGATGTTTTAGCTTGGAAAGGAAGCGTGAAAGAGCATTAACCTGCTAAAGGCTAGAAAAATATTTAAGTAAAACTGCAGTAAACCAGGCTTTTAAGCTTCAATGGTCTAAGCGAGGCAAGGAAACATCAAAGAAAAGTGAGGCAATTCGAGACGAACGCATCAAGCAAACAACGAGCAGGTCAGGTACTGCGAGAGTGGGCTAGGTGGCTCAAACAAATAAGCGTATCAGCGGATCGAAAGGGCTTTAGGGGAAAAAAGAGGAAGAGCAACCATCAAAGAGAAAGAAAAAGAAATGTCAGTGGAAGTGCCAAACCTGAGTCAGTACACCTCAGTAGACTAGCAATTGTCAGAAAACAGGCGAGAGAGCTCAAATGAGACTGGATTTGGGAGAAAGAAGGGGAGCTTCTGGCCAGCAGATATGGGGTGACTTTCGAGGTAGCAAGCAGCGATTTGGGATGAAGGTATGGTAGATGGAAGGTGCATGGTATCTGCGGAAACTGACACGATTTTATCTGAGTCTGAAAGCGATCAGATAGTATTAGGAGAGACAGGCTACACTAAGCAAGACCAAGACGGTAAGCGGAGATTCAGATGTCAGGGTAAGGTGAATTTAAGGAAGAAATACACAGACAGCTAAGCAAATTTACAGGATGGTATGGCTTGGAGGGGTGAGAAAGGACAGCAAGCCAGGTTAAGGGTAGAAGAAAACCCCACGGATGAGTTTGCTGCACACCATTCTTTTAAGCCTACTTGGTCTATGTGAGATAAAGAAACGTGGTTGGACTACAATAGGTAAGACATCTAGTCCCCTATTGTCACATGGCGGTCAGGAAGCAGGAGAGTCATGCCACGCAATAAACACCAAAGGCGGCAGGCAAATAACAAGCAATCTAGGCGAGTTATGAGTTGGATAAATGGCACGGACGGATAAGCAAATGATTAGATTGACGTGGCTTTAAGAAAAGTTTGAAGAGGATAAACAACCTTAGTTGAGGAAGAAGAAAATTACCGGAGGAAATGCGATACATGTGGTGTTAAGCGTCAATCGCCTTGCTGTAATCAAAGAGCCTGCGAGATAGCTCAGACAAGCCTGGGCTAGGTAACGGTGAAGTAATGTACAAATCCAGATTATACGGCTCAGATTCAGTAGGTAGTTGAAGTGTTTAGACGTGTGGATAGAAGGAAATGATAAACTAAGGAAGAAAGGTAGCTTTTAGTGACAGATAGAAGAAGATTTGGTTGGTTGTGCAGCTATATTTGGATGGGTCCGTTTTCCCAGAACTCGTCTGCGGATACGCGGGCGCCCAATATTTCCGCTACTTTAGGAACTGTGAGTAAGCTCTTTATAGACGCGGAGAATTGTGTGACATTTAAGACTTCCTGACGGCTACTGGCAACTTATCTCATATGCTAGCGAATCGGTAGAGGAAGAGGTTAAAACGTATGGAACCGCGTGCATTAGGTAGAGAAAATGTGTGCGGCATTTTACGTAAACAGTATCGAGCATCGCCCAACGTTTAGAAAAAGCAGCTTATACCTGAGTTAGAGCCATTGACGAGTTTATAGAGGAAGACAAGGTTGGCTTTTAGTCTACGAAGCCAAAGTGAATCTAGCCCGAGCTGCTTACACCGGTCTTGGAACTGAGTGTATTAAGGCCTAGTAGGCGCTTAGTAAACGAGCGCTGTACCCCTCTAGCACCAAGCTACGGAATTTGCGTGCGTTGGCAATGACTAACGAAGAGTATTCCAGAATTAGTCGAGCACATAATTTCTAAAGATTGAGTCGAGATTCACGTAAGCGCATAGATTTGAAGCTGTGTCCAATAATGGCCCCAGCTTTTGCAGAACTATAGCTTGCTTGTTCAGCAAAATTTAGTGAGTTTGTGTAGTGCGCACCGAGATCACGAAAGACAGAGCAGAGTTCTAGAGAAATACCGTTAAGTATAAGCGTGTTCGTTTGTAAAGGACACCTGTATACGAGAACGTTGCACTTTGATGGGGAGAATACGAATTTTCATAAATCACATCAGGTTTCAAGTGCGCTGAGGTCATTTTTAAAGGGAGATAGGCTGCTTTGCATATCAGTGGGATCGAACGAAAGTACCACCTTCACATCGCCAGCAAACAGGTATGGTGTGCCGTGAGGGAAAACACGAAAAATGTAAGTTATCTAGAGTAGATACAGCAAGGGACCAAGGACGCTTCCCTGGAACACACGGCTGGTTAAAAAGACTTCCTCGGAGTGATGCCACTCAGTTGCAATGGCTGTGTTCGGTGGCTGAGGTATGAGGAAAATCAAGAGTGGAGATTACCTGTCATGGCAAATGCGGCTAACTTTGTGCGTAGTCCCTTGTGTGAGACATGGTCATATGCCTTTTTCATGTCAAGGAAGACAATGACTGGTACCCGCCCCATGTCTATGGAGTGCGTTACGTTGTACAAAAATTCAAAGTGGCAAGTTTGGCAAGACTTTGATGGTAGAAACCCTTGCTGTGGCTTGTTAATGAGGTTACGATGCAGTGGGAATACAAGCATTTCCTCATTGATTATTCTATCCATTACCCTAGAGGCGATCGGTGTGTGACTGATAGGACGGTAGTTGCCAACATTTTGACGAATACCTCGTTTATGTCATGGAACTACCGTCACGTGCTTCCAAGTGTTTGGGTAGAAGCCGCTCTTCATACACAAGGTGAAAACATTAAGAAGGAGGCTGGCATGTCCGGATTCCCAAGTTGCAGCAGTGTAGAGGAGACATCGTCTGAACCAGGATAAGGTGACATCCTCAGCAAACGAAGTGCTCGAGTGATTTTGCACAGGCTAAAGTTAACCATCTTCATCATTGTTATACACATCAGCTAGAGGCGGGAAAACACATCCACTATTGTGCCGCAATACATGAAGGAAATACACACATACATACCTACAACACAATACAGAAAGCTAAAATAGATACAGCAGTTGCACGCCAGCTGAGCTACCAGCAACGAATAGGCATCGTTCCGGTAAGCTTCCAGCCAGCTACTAGGCAAAAAGGAAAAAATATTATGTTTTACCCTAGGAAATGAGATGGTAACTTAAGGGGGAGACTAAAACGGGATGAGGAGGGACAAAGAAACTCACAGCACAAACGCCACTGAGGTCGGCTCCTTGCGATGTCAGCAAGTGTATCCAGCCAAACGTGTTCACCATATTTTGGACCCCAACCAGGGAGCCGTAAAGCTCCAACCAAAGCTAGCTCCGAAGTGAGGGCCCTCATTTCTCTGGACCAAGTCATCTCTTGGCCAACTCTCCTCTTCATCCACCCACATCCCCGGTGAGCAAACAAGCCACGTCGGGAGGTCGGTGGGCTGGCATGCGTAACACATCGCCGAGCCATCGGAGCCTGGTGCGTGAAATGACGGCGCTGAGCGATTCAGTTACTTTTTCTGTGCCGTAAAAGAGGCGTCGAACACGCTCGTTACTCACGCGGTGTTCTCACCAGATGTGAGCTAAACTGCGAAGGCACCGATGGTCGAACGTAACTAGCCTCTTCAAGTCCGCCGACCTTAGGGGCCAGGTTCCGCAACCGTACGGTAAAGTCAAACGTACCGCTTCACTGTACACTCTACCCTTCAGGGCGAGAGTGATGTCGCGCCGCCGCCATAGGTGGCGAAGGTTAGCAAAAGCACTTCAAACTTTCGCTATACGGTTCTTGGTCTCGCCTTCGATCCCAAGGGCGCTGATACAACTTCCCAGGTAATTAAATTTCTGAACGACTTTTGGCTGATCGACACCAAAGGTCAGCGCAGGAGGCGATCCCTGCCAAGCTTGGAGGAACGCTTTGCAATTCGACGGTGCAAAGCAAAGCCCGAAGCGGCTGACAGCCAGTGCTAATCTGTCCAGCGCGGCTTGGCACGTCTGGGAACTGTCAGTTGAGGGTAATGTCGTCTGCATACTACAAGTCAAGAAGTCGTTCTCCTGGGAGTAGCTCTACACCTTCCAAGTCATGTCCTGTAAATGCAGTCTCCATGTCTTTGTTAACAGCGAAGTTGGAAAGGAAAGGTGACAGAAGGCATCCTTGTCTCACAGGGCTGGAAATATTGAAGGGTGGCGACAGCTTGCCGTAAGCCCTTACTCTGCCCGTGCTATGCGCGTATAGTGCTCGGATAATATTTACGTTTTTCTCGGGCACATCTTTCCTGCTTAGGCAATACCAAAGGGCACATCGATCCACCGAATCGAAGGCACTTTTGCTGTCGAGGAACACGACTACGGTGGGCCGCTAATATGTGTGGCGGTGCTCCAACAACTGACGCAAGGTTAAAATGTGGTCGATGCAGCCACGACCCCGACGAAACCCGGTTTGCTCATAACGAATCTGGCTTTCACGAGCGCCAGTCTGTCTGAAGAATTATGGAGACGAGTAATTTAGTGTCGATGGAGATCATACTGATTCCTCCATGGTTGCCGCATTCCGAGCGCGAGCCGCCTTTGAAGATGGGAACAATAACGGAGCGGCTCCAGTCGGTTGGGACAGTCTCCTGCTCCCACAGTTTAACTAGTAATGCATGTAAAGCATCAACAAGAGCAGAGCCTCCGAATTTGAAGAGGGCTGGAGGAAGGTCATCTGGTCCTGCGGCTTTTTTCAACTTTAACAGTGAGATCTCACGTTCGACTTCTGAGCGAGAGGGTGGGTCCAAGGGGACAGCCCACGGAGCAGGGCGATCAGTGACCGGCGAATCGAACAATTCTAGTCGATTAAATTGCTTTTCAAAATGCTCAGCCCAACGCTCAAAACGTTTTGACAAAGTCAATAGTATACAGCAGATCGTCAGCGAAATTAGGTATTCTATCTGGTAATATCAAATCTGTGGCGGTGAAGGGCTCATAGAAGTGGCTGTTAACGTTATTGCATAGATCGACTGCAACAGGAAGTATCCTTTATCGAGGTGTATGAGTGAGATTTTGGGCTTATCGGTGCAGTCGCACCGAAGTTTCCTAAGTCTAGCAAAAGATTGTGCTTTGTTGTGGGTACTAAGAGCTCGGTGCTCAGATGATATAAATAAATAAATAGGTATATTGCTAGACCTGCTAGAGGTTGCACCCTAAAGGGTTCAGATCAATGCTTACATTAATCCGATGCTCTTGCATGGAAGTAGGTAAAATATAAGTATATGTTCATTGTTAGCAATTACAAATGCATTGGCATTGTTTGGTATACAGCTACTGGGTCGCAGGCGCCCAGCTTGACATTTTGCCGGTTCCTTCGGCCGATATTGAGCTCCTTGTTCTTTTGTTGTGAAAATTTCGCGGAGGTGTAGTTGTGCCTTCTCTCCTTGAAACAGAATCCAAATCGCCGAAAGTTCACTTTAAGTTGATCGCACATTGATTGGCCACTCACTTGCCCCAATAGTTGTTGCGCACATGGAGTGAAGGGATTATAGGGCATACGAAAAGTTGAAAACAATCCCGATAAATGCAGACAAAAATAGAAACAATTTGTTTGGAGAGAAAATACAGCTGCGTGCTTCAGTAGAAAAATGCCAATTAACAAAAAATATAGCCCTACTTTTCTTACGCTGATATTGCTCTCCGGCGCAAAATTTCAACCTGAGTTACTCTCAGATAAAAGAAAGAGCCTTTCTACAGTTAGAATACCGCTTAAAGTAGCACAAAATTACACTGGTCCGAACCAGCTTTAGCGCCTGAACACGTTGAACGTAAAAGCAACACAATACGTGCAGTAGTTTGCGAGTTAATCGCAATTAAATGATGGTCTACGAATAAGTCCACTTTTATTTTGCGCTAAAAATGGCTTTCTGCTTTGCAAGCAGATAGCAGAAAAAAGAACAGAAAATATAAAATGTAGGGAAGTGACGTATGTTCTAGATAGGCGTAGTTATCCAGAAATGCTCTAATTAGCCCGTGATACCCTGCGACAACTACGGACTGCGCAGGTGGCCGTAAAGTGAACTTTGCAGGCATACAAGAAAAATATATGCAGATAAGGGATGATCTTGCGCGAAAACGCTAGAAATCCAGCAAGGAATATTATATCTACATGGGAATTCAGGGGAGCTTGTAATTAACTCGCGGTTAGACGGCCACAGTATACAATTTTCAGTGGATACTGAACCACATAAACAACCAGTAAAATAGAGCTTAATATTTTTTAAGCCTAAGCTTTTCTAAAGCTTACAACAAGGCCGCAAGAGCCAGGTCTACCTGAGTAACCTAGGGGATCTTTCAGATCCGTGGAAAGATTTCGACCTACAAAATACACACATTTCTTAGAGAAACATCACAAGATTTATCCCTTAGAGCCTTTTTCTATTATTATGAGGCTCTGTCTCTAACGTCAGTGAGCTATAGGAGCATGTCACTAATAATAAAGAAATAAGCATTGGAAAATTTAGTAAAATTTAGCAATTTGCATTTGGGCGTGAAATCCGTTTTGGTCTACATTGGTTGGTCTTTAAAAACTCTACTTCTTGTGGTTGAGCTTGCTCATACTTGAGGTATTGTTATGCCTCATGTGTAGATGCACACTATTGTGCAGCTCGTTGATGAATTTCGATTTATTTCTCTCCATTTTTAAGTTCCGCAGATAGTGCCGGCGGTGTTCATCCAGATGGCAATGTTAACTGGTACTCTAATGTCACAACGACTATTTCTTTTGTGATTTTCCTGACAAAAGCTGTTCTAGCACCCTAAGCAAAGAGCGATAAGGTAAATCAGGAGTAGAATAGTAACAAAAACCAGTGGGAGCTGGTCGTTCACCTGCCATTACGCATAACGCATGGTAGGCTTTGGAGCCAGCTAAAAGATAAATGACACACGGGCGGCCAAGAGAATAAAAGTGGTGATGAAAAGTTTCTGGTGCTCCAGCCAGCCAGTGTGACAGGGGCCTCTCTGTCGTTGGTTAGCTTTCGTGCCAGTGAAACGGAACCAGGAAATGCGTGTTTTAAGAGCAAAAGCAGTTAAAGAAGAGGATCTGGTTTTCATTATGCCTGTCTACTAGTGTTGCCCATAGCGAAAGGCACATGTATACCAGATAAAGCTAAGTATATGGGGCCAAGAGAGTATAAGTGGAGAGCAAAGTGTCGGATTCTTTGGTCTAGAACTTTTAAATTGCGCTCTTTGTCAACAATAAATAAATAAATATTTTATTCTCGACAAACGAGACACTATTTTGGGCATGATCAGCATATTGCATTATTGAACATGATAACGGGATAAGCAGCACCAACAGTGGGAGTAGTAAAGTTGGAGACAGTAGTGTGGGCCTATAGAGCCCAAAGGTTGTACGTAGTCTATGTACACAAATTGCGAGAGGTAAAAATAGTGATCAGATCACTTATATGGCCTGTTGATGAGGAACTAGACCGATGAGGTCCCGTAAGCAATGTAGGTCAGTGAGTGAAGTATTAGGAAACGGGTGGAAAATACTTAAGAATAGTGGTATGTCACTAGTCAGATATGTAGGCGTGTTCATGCGAGAGCCGATATATGCACAGAACTTGTAAATTGGGTGTCAATCAACTTGCCAATGTATTAGCGGCGGTGACTTTATTGAGTGGCGAGTCACCTCCGCCAAGTCGCGGTGTTGTTAAACAGACATTTGTGGCTTTTTGTAGGGAAAACGCTTGCCAGACGTAGACCCACCACGTCCTGGAACACTGCCGCCTGTTGATATACATTAGCAAGATAGTATCTGACCGATTACCCTAGCGGATATCCGCAGTCACGCAACGCCAACTTGTTCCCTATGGCTGTGTAGTCGCCATCGGAGTCCATTACAAGTGGTTGGAGCTGTTGAAGTCGGACGACTCAGGTGACTTGTATTGAATTGATCAGGTTCCTAGGTTCTTTAGTGTGTCATGATTTTGAAGTGCGGGTTTTTCTTTGTTCTTTATTGAATCCGTGTCCATGGGAGCGTCGCAAGTACGTCTTCAGCGGTGTTCGGTGCATGTAATGTTATCCTGTAGAACAAGGGTGAGAAGAAGAACGGACCGAGCAAATTGCTAACAAAATTGAACAGGACTATGTTATTGTATAAATATAAAATTTATGGTAAAGTTGTGCTGGTTGAAATCAATGGAGTGACCGATGAGCTGATGCTAGTGGTACCTATACCGCCAATGAATAGTTGCGATATGAGCGAAGAGGGACGCCAAACAAGAGAGTAAGACGTTAATGTGAGCTGAGATGCATGATAGTGGAGCCGAGAGGCAAAAGTCAATCAGAGACCGGAAATTCGGAGTTCGGTAGGCGTTACCAAGCATAGAGATAACGATTCAGACAAAGTAGAGTATCATAAGGTTGTAACTTATACCAATGCGAACTTGAGTCGATGGCAGCCGGTGCTCAAAATAAGAGAGGCCTTGGCTTGAGACCTATGGGCATTTGGAGCCTCAGAGGACTGACTTGGCCAAAATGTTTTGGAATGAGACGCACAGAAGGAATGTTAACCAAAAGAGACCTGGGATGTTGCGCTGACGCTAGTGATAACTATACCGCCATTGGACTGTTGCGATATAGACCAGAAGAGAGGCAAAACACGGGAGGGGACGTAATTGTGCGCTGAGAAGCACGAGAATGGAGCCGAGAGGCAAACCTCAACCAGGGACCTGAGATTGCACTTTCCGTAGAACGACCAAGCATGCAGATAATGTGTCAAACGGATGCGAGCACATAAGGCAGTTAAGTATACCAATGAGAAAATTAATCGGTGGCAGCCGATAATCAAAAGAAGAGAGGCTTTGGTTTGATGCCTATAGGCATTTAGGGACTGAGAGGCTGGAGTAGTCGAAGAGGTTTAAAACCGAGTACCACAGTAGCAAAGGGAAGCAAAGGAAGCTCAGTATGTTGCGCTGACGCTAGTGATAACTATATCGCCATTGAACCGATGCGATATGGACCAAAAAAAGGCCAAACAAGAGAGGGGAACGTATTTGTGAGCTGAGATTCATGATGGTGGGGCCGAGAGACAAAAGTAAATCATAGACCTGAAATTGCAATTTTGCAGGCGACCAAGCATGCAGGTAATGAGCCAGTACCGTGAGGCTGTTTCTTTTGCCAATGAGAACTGTTTTCGATGCTCAAAGGAAGAGAAGCCATTGTTTAAGACCTATAGGCATTTGGAGCCGGAGGCCGGTGCGATCCAGGAGGTTTAAGAGTGCTTGGTGCAGTAGGAAAGTGGATCAAATGTGGCCTAGTATGTTGTGCTGACGCTGTGGGAACCTAAACCACCATTGAACCGATCCGATATGGACCAGAATAAAGGCCAAACAAGAGAGGGGACGTAATTGTGGTCTGAGAAGCATGAGAGTGGAGCCGAGAGGCAAAATTCAACCAGGGATCTGAAATTTTCAATTTCGGTAGAAGGACAAAGCATGCAGGCACTGTACCAGACTGAGGCGAGTACAAGAGGCAGTTAATTATCCAGATGAGAACATTTGCCGACGGCAGCCGATGTTTGAATGAGAGAGGCCTTGCTTTTAGACCGATGGGTATTAGGAGCCTGAGAGGCCGGACAAGTCCAGTAGGTTTAATAATGTGTGTCACAGTAGCAAAGAGACTCAAACGGACGCTAGTAAGTTGCGTTGGCGTTAGAGGTACCTATACCGTCATTGAACGGGTGCGATATGGACCAAAAGAGATGGAGACGATACTTGTGAGCTGAGAAGAATGATAGTGGAACCGAGAGGCGAAAGTCAATCAGAGACCTGAAATTGCAATTTGCAGGGGTCCAAGCAATTTATAATGTATCTGACGTAGGCGAGTACATGAGGCTGTTTTTTATGCCAATGAGAACTTGAATCGATGTTGAAGGGAAGAGAGGCCTTGGATTGAAACCCATAGGCATTTGGAGCCTGAGATGCCGGACTGGTCCAAAAGGTTTAGGTGTGAGAGCCACAGTAGCATGAACATATAGCGACGTCTGTTATTAGGCATATATATAATGAATCGGACGGAGACGAAAATCATGAGGCCGTTACCTATACCACTGAGAACCCAAATCGATGGCAGCCGATCATCAGAGGAAAAGAGGCCTTGGCTTGAGACCTATAGGCATTTGGAGCCTGAGAGGCCGGAGTAGTCCAATGGGTTTAACGATGAGTGCCATAGTTGCAAAGAGAATCACACGGGAACAAGTAAGTTGCGTTGACGTTAGAGGCACCTATACCACCATTGAACCGATGCGATATGGACCAAAAGAGAGGCCAAACAAGATAGGGGAACGTCTTTGTGAGCTGAGATTCATGATGGTGGAGCCGAGAGGCAAAAATTAATCAGAGACCTGAAATTGCATTTTGCAGGGGTCTAAGCATCCAGGTAATGAGCCAGACGGAGGCCAATATCATGAGGTTGTTTCTTATGCCAATGAGAACTGTAATCGATGCTCAAAGGAAGAGAAGCCATTGTTTAAGACCTATAGGCATTTGGAGCCGGAGGCCGGTGCGATCCAGGAGGCTTAAGAGTGCTTGGCGCAGTAGGAAAGTGGAGCAAATGTGGCCTAGTATGTTGTGCTGACGCTATGGGAACCTAAACCACCATTGAACCGATCGGATATGGACCAGAAAAAAGGCCAAACAAGAGAGGGGGACATAATTGTGATCTGAGAAGCATGAGAGTGGAGCCGAGAGGCGAAATTCGACCAGGGACCCGAACTTTCAATTTCGGCAGAAGGACAAAGCATGCAGGCAATGTAAAAGACGGAGGCAAATAAGTAAGGCAGTTCCTTATACAAATGAGAACGTTTGCCGACGGCAGCCAATGCTCGAATGAGAGAGGCCTTGCTTTTAGACCGATGGGTATTAGGAGCCTGAGAGGCCGGACAAGTCCAGTAGGTTTAATAATGAGTGTCACAGTAGCAAAGAGACTCAAACGGACGCTAGTAAGTTGCGTTGGCGTTAGAGGTACCTATACCGTCACTTAACCGATGCGATATGGACCAAAAGAGAGGCCAAACAAGTGGGGGACGATACTTGTGAGCTGAGAAGAATGATAGTGGAGCCGAGAGGCAAGATTAATCTAGGACATGATCTTTTGATTTAGGTAGAGGGATCAAGCGTACAGATAATGAAAGATATATTTTTATTTTGCGGCTTACCTACTGATAGCGTTTGGAAACTGCTGAGTATAGTAACTAGTGCTCAGACCTAATGATAAAGCTTCATTTAGGGCCGCTGGCAACCGACATCTAGGAAGACACATAAAGGTTCGTTTAAACCCGGCATTTAGACGATTCTGGGCAATTCTAATGCTATGCTTAGGTGCACTAGCAGCAGAAAACGCTTTCAACATCCTAAGCAAGGCTTAGGATGGTAGCATGCCTTTATTAGGAGTACCTTAGAGGTCATATGCCTAATATTTTTCCAAGGATCCAGTGGTAAAGAAGTTGGAAGTGATAAATGTAGTCTGAAGAGAAGGAACGAAGCTGCAGACAAGAAATAAGGATTGCACGAAGAGGTCGTTGAAGAATAAGACCATCTTTTATTCAGTTTGCTATTCTGTTTCATGTTTAGCAAGTTTCACCAAATGGCCACGATTTCGTCCATACGAATTATGAGATAAAAGCCCATGGTCTTGTTGTAGGTGATGCGCATTTCCCTGAGTTGGGCAGAGACTGCGCTTGGTTGTGTCATTGGGAGATTGTATTTTGTTTATCTTAGTGTGCTTTGGGGCAAGCGCGTCTAAGTAATCCGTTGCGTCTTTATGAAGCTCCCAAGTCGCTATCTCTATATGGGTCCCCAAGAAGAAGTCATCCCAAGGTGCCGCCCGGAGAATTTTGGAAAATGATTTCCAGCTGATGCGGTGGAGAGGTCTTAGTAAGAATTTCATAATACCTGGGCGAGTATGAACTTTAGGGAATAAAAATATAAGCCTCACTCTCGGGTGGTCACAACACTGAAGATTATTTAAAACGTTAGCCCATGCGTGGGGCATGCCTTTCGTGAACAGCAGGTCAAGGGTATTAGGTGCTCTCGTGGGAAATCCACATGTTGAGTACAATCATGTGCAAATACAATATCAACGAAGGCCCTATACCTGGAAGGCGCGGACTGCTCAAACCACGCAATATTGGCAATTTTGAAATCTCCGTCAATTATCTTATAACGTTTTGGCATAAATGCTGCTTCATGAAATAGCTTTACAAGGTCGGTCACCGTAGAATCAAAGGAATTAGGTGGGTTATACCCACAACCTATTAGGAGGTCAATTTGGCATCTATGGATTGAATCCAACCGGAATCTTTTGGGTTGCCGATGGAAATAGTTTGGAAAGATGCTGTATGGAAGTCATTGTTGACGTAAGCAAGACATCCACCGCTATGTTGGTTGGCACGTCCACTGCAGAAAATAGCGTATCCTGGAATGTGCAGCAGCGCCTCAGAGGCTGCCGGTGGATGTCAACTTGCTGCGATAAGTACTACATGCGGACTGGACAACAGTATGAAAGATCCTAGATGCATTTTATGTTTGCTTGATCGCGTGTTGATGAGGAAGACTTTAAATGAGTCGTTATGTGACAAAGCTGAGTTTACGGTCAGTGTGCAATTCATGGTAGCAGGGATATTTTCTACTTTAATATTCCGAACCTTGATGCCTGTCGCTTCTTTGCACAATCTATTTCACTCTATAAATAAATAAATGTTTTATCCTCGACAAAGCGAGGCACGTCTTCAGGGCATGCTCAGCATATGGCAATATTGTGCATGATAGCGTGGTTAGCAGGACGAAGAGCGGGAGTAGTAGAGATGTAGTCAGTAGTGTAGGCCCACATGGCTCAAAGATTGTAGGAAGTCTGTGTTAACTAAATGCGAGATGTAGAGATAAGAATTAACCTGTTACTGTGGAGTAGGTAGGTGAGGAACTACTCCGATGAAGTTGTGTACACCGTGTGGAGCAGGTTTGTGAAGCATAAGGAAAAAGCTATAATAATAGTTTAAGAAGAATGGCATGTCACTGATCAAAAGTGTAGGCTTAGTCGTACAAGAGCAAGTATACGCACAGAATTAGTGAGACGTGTTATCGGTCGACTTGCCAGTGTGTGGCTGTGGCAGTGACTTTATTGAGTGGCGAGTCACATCCGCCACGTCGCAGGGTTAGTAAACAGACAGTTGTGACCTTTTGTAGAAAGAACGCTTGTCAGGCGAAAATCCACCACGTCCTGAAACACTGCCGATCGGTGATATGACATTGACAAGGTTGCATCCGACCAATTATCCTCGCGGACGTTCGCAGTCCTATTTCGCCAATTTGTTTTTTACGGTTGTGTAGTTGTCTCCTTCGTAGTCGAAAGCAGGTGGTTGAAGCGGTTGAAGTCGGACGACAGGTGATTTGAATTGATTTATTTAGTTTTCCGGGATCCTTCAGTGTGTCAGGATTGCGAAGTGCGGATGAGTTTATTGGTCGGTGTTGGTTCTGTGGCCAGGTGAGCGTTAAACATATGTCTTCAAAGATGTTCCGTGCACATACTCTTATCATTTAAAACAAGGGAAAAAGGAAAACGGACCGAGCAAACTACCAAGGAAATTGAACAGAACTATGTTAACGTATGAATACAAAACTTTTGTTAACGTTGTGCTGGTTAAAAGCAGTTGAACGGCCGAATAGGTTGTACATCAGACCTGTTGTTTTGCTTGCAAGAAGGAGACCTGACATTCGTTAATTGCTGTTTGATTTGTCCTAGTATGACTGTTAAGTTATGGAGAGCCGCCTAGCTTTCGCCTCAGTTCCGTTTCGTCTGACAAGCTTGCATTTGGATTATGTTGCCCCATCACTCACAGCCATCTGAATGCCAATACTTTTATCCAAACCTTTACGTCTAAGTCCCTTTTGCCTTACATTCTATTTATTAGTTTCTTCGTGATTTTTTAGGCAGATATCTGTTGCTTCTAAACAGTTCTGTTTGGCTCTGGGACAAGAGCTAAGCCTGGAAGAGCCACGTAGCCTATGGCTCCTTTCCAGTTCATAAGTATGTGAAGTTCAAAAGGAAATTTGATGTATCCCCAAACCGGATTGCTTGCGTGAGGACACGGGATCACTTTTCCCAGATTGTCGTGCACTTTGGCATTGCTTTACTGTGTGTTACAAGCGGTTAACGTATCGTATATTTATTTCTTACACTCCATCACTGACACATTCTTGAGGTTTCAAGGTCATTCTTATTATTATGTTACTGTGACACTGCCCAAATACTCGAACCGCCCCACGCTGTACAGTTTCGGCCCACTTGCATTACGATTGCCAAACCTATTCATAAGTCATGTACTGTATTTATTATGCCTTATAGAACCACGGTTACAGGATACTTCGTTTTATTCTTCTGCCCAGACCTTGCGTTAAGTATAGGTTTATCGGTTCGTAGTTTCTAGGTTAGTTTTCGTACGACATACCTAGTTTAGGCTTAGTATCGTTGGTACACGTACATGTCACTATTTTATTGCGATGCTGTATCGCACACAACCATCCGACTTGCCAATACGTTCAGCTCCACCATCTGCCTGATGTCAACTCGACCTAGAATATTTAGTTGTATATTCTTCTAGGTTCCAAATGTCGTTGTCTGCTGCTTCTGGTCTCCATCTGTCACAGGTTAATATGACAGCGCAGCCTTGAATCTTCACCTAGTCTGTGGCTAATTCCCATTTTATGTTACTATGCCACTGCCCGTAAACGTAGCTCTGCGTGCTATCTTTCCTCATCCTGTTTGCCTCCTGTACTACTGCAAAGTACAGGACACCACTTAGCCTATGGCTCATCAGCATTTGTTGTTAACGGCTTCCATTTGTCTTGTTAAGCCTAACAGCTGGCGGTCATCATAGTTACCAATGTCCACCTCTGCGCAGCAAGCTTAATAATCTGTTAGCTCTGCGTTCTGATCACCGGCTAGGTCCGTATACTAGAAGTTGTCGCTTGCTTTTATCTCTCTTTCCTCTGTCTGACCACCTTGGTCTATTAATCATGGTTCCTATTGCTTATGTGAACCTGCTACTTACTTGCCACAACTTCCCTAACTCCCTAGACCAGAAGCAAAACTGTGTGTCTAATCCTTGCACTACCTGCCGCATTCTGTTGCCTTTGTTATCTCTACTTTATGTCCCAACTCAACGTTTTTCACATTTTCTCATTTTTTCTAAGAGCAACAGCATTTTGTTGCATGAATCTGCACTGGGCCAATCTGTAAGAAATGATGTAGCAAGTTTTTACAACAACAATTGCACAGGCTTTGTCGTTTACCAAATATATTCCTCTGTACTGTTGCAACCTGTATGCATTTGCATTTACCATGCAACTGGCTGTATTTTTAGCCTCCTTCTGTTATCTGCTCGTTTGCTCTAGATTTGTGGATACATCTCTTCGCACCTTCTTCTCCAGGGAACGGCTCAGGTTGATCAGTACGACGATCTTGTTTGGTTATAAGGGCACGGTTTTCCATTTGGTTTTCCATTTGCTACTAACTGTATATTTACTAACCCGGACAGCGCTCTATCTCCAGGAATACCATCAAATTACAATTGCAGTTTAATATGGCGTATATGTGAATGGAAGGATAGCTTGATGGTTTTCTGGAAAACGATTGTTTGCCTTAGAAAATCAAAGTCAACAACCCTGTCTACTTCCTACTTCCAGTTCGATCCCCTTCCGTCAGGGGCAGAAAATATTCCATTTCTTTAGGAGAAGTAGCACACATTCTTCATACGAAAACAATTGCACCGGATTATTACAACCAGCATGCGCGCATAAATCAGCCTATCAAAAACCTTATATCATACTAACGATTGTCGCCATAGTTGTCCCTAACCTTGTTCTTGCACCATCCTCATTTCAGATTTCGATGCCATGACTATACAATTGTCCATATATAAAACCTGCTAACGTCTTTGTTCTAACCTAGTTTATTAATGCACTTGTATTCTTTCTTTACGATTATACCTATTGAACCCTACTGATCATATCTTCACTGTTGCGCTTCTCGCCGCCGAGAAGAAGGCATTTATTTAGTTAGTTACACGGAATCTACTGTGCCTACCGCTCATGTTTGCCACCAAGTGTTGAACTGAAGCAAGTTGAGTCGCTTATTTGCAAAGTTGCGCGAAGGTATTATTTGTTTGATAGGTCGTTTTTACAACACCGCAAATGAGGAGGTTGTGATGCTCGCTTTCTGTCTTCCCCGCAGCCACTCGGTCGTCGATGCGCTGTAACGCTATTACCACTATTAAGAAGAGCACAGTGAAACACAGCAGCTCTTATGAGCACTCCGCGTTTTGTTGTGACTAGTGCACTGCGCTGATACTGCAATGCGAATCATCAGAATATGTATCGTTTGCTGCGAACAAGCGGCCGCTTTATACCCAAAATAGAGGTTGCCGGTACAGGCCTCTCGAGCGGTTCTTTGGTTTCCCTACAAGTACGATGTTGCGGTTTATTTGACATTTTTACTGTAAAAAGAGGAAGGAGTGCTGACCTGCCTTCGGAATGCAATGTTACTTATTTCAAACTTAGGGAAGTACAACCCTAGGCGGCTTACGATCACTCGACCTATGCGTTCATTCCGACTCATATGTTTCGACGTGGCTGGCAGACATTTACAGCGATAACCAGGGAAATTAATAGGCCAGCTTATGGTGCTACTGGAATGGGGTAGAAAATGGAAGCTGGACAAATATTTGTTGACTGGCTATGTTTAGTAGCACTTTACTGCCACAAGTGCAAGCCACACCGCCCGGGCGGCTTGTAGCAGCCAGTTATACGCTCAGTGAGGAAAATATTGAACAGTGTGTGCAACAAGCATCGTCTAACAGATGACTGCTTCGCTGAGGTTAGTGTCAAGGTATAAGGAATCCTGAATCTTTGTGCGTTAGTCTCGTTGGTCACTGACGGTCAAAACGCGCCACCGCTGGCTCCCGATAGTCTGCTTTTTATTCGATGTAACAATTTAGGTTGCCTGGCAGCGGAAAAAAAAGGTATACCAAGAGTCGGAAGCACGCAAGGCATGTAGCCATGGTGTTTGGAAAAGACGGCTAAAAGAATACAAAAAATACTACAATGATAGAGCAACGGCAACATCAGCAAAGTCTTAAACGTTGCTGAAGTAGCGTAGTTGGCATCATAGAAACTTCTTAGGGGATATTGGCCACCGGGCACATTAGTAGCGGTAAAACATGCGCAGATGGCTTAGTAAAACCTTTTCTGCAAAAACAAGCTCAGATATATTGCAAAGACATAAGGAGGGTAAAGCGCCTGGAAGGCGCGGATAACCATGCTTCAGTCTTGCCTGAAATGCAGTGCCGTAGTCGTCGGGAACCAGTTTTACTAACGCCGTTATACTTTGGTAGGCGCCCACGGGATACGCTATGTAGTAGTCATGCAAAACGGCTTTTACATAGAGGCTTCCGTGTTGTCTGCACTGTTCTCTGGATTACTATTAGTGAGCGCGGTAGCTAAACTAATTAAGACCTGGAGTCTGACGTATTGGTCTTAGCCTACGACGAGCGCACGATAAGCGTCCGGTGGGTGCCCGAGGGGTGGCAATTGTGTGCCCTTTGGGCGCCCGTGGCGAATAAGTGCCAACCCTTGAGCCATCGTCAAGAACGGTTATGCGGTTCCCACTTCGCAAGCTTAGATATTCTGTTCTGAAACTAGCCACGACGGAACGTTTCGGACTGTCAATGGGCTGTCGGAGAAATGTGCAGCAGCACTTCTTAGCACACTCCGTTGTGTTTGCCCCTACGTGTGGCTTTAAACTACCTATGATCTTAGCCTCAACTGTTGCAGCGCACCAAGCCAGTTAACACAACTGTTGCACGCGATTCCCTTAACGTACTCTTTACAACTGTACGAAGTACGTTCATTTTCCTGCTGTTACTCACTATAACACTGCAAAAGAAGGAAACAGGCGCTGGCAGTATGCTAAAAACGGCCTGCCGCCGCGCAAGCATTACAATCGCCACGCCGGACAAGGATGCCACATCAGTTACCCTGCCTTTCCCCAGCTTCCTGCCCCGGCCACCTGACTACGAGAAGCAAACCCTACCATCAGGCTACAGCACGGCTGTCCGCTGAAAATAAGCGTAACACTTTATCGAGTATCTACGCAACCCATTGCTGCTACATGTTGAAACTAACGTCCGAGGCTACGAATAGCCATGATGCGGCAGTTCCTGCGTTGAATCCAGGCGTGCTTTTCTCTATATAATGGTAGTAACGCCTTACATCAGGCAAGTATCAGTCGCTTATCAATAAGCGTGCAACGGAAGAATCTGCTGGTGGTGTGACATTTCCGATTTGGGCGTGCGATCACGTACGCAAACCTCAATGTTTTGGGCGACAACTACAGGTGTCGCATAACCGAGATCAACCGCACACATATACCTGTGGTTATGCGTAATAATGTGAAAGTAAATTCCAAATTCACAGAAGTGAATTTTTATACTTACAATTATTGGCTAGTTTGCGTACTCTAAGGAATCGAAAAACTACCGGTGTTTGTTTAGTTGCATATGGACTGTTGATGTGGCTATAGACGGAATACCTATGGACACACAACACTCAGCCACAACATTGTGCACTAACCGCAAGTAATTAACCATCAGTATCTTACTGTGCAAACGGTTCAAGCTTTGGTTGTAACGTTTATATCTCACAGCACCTTTACAGAAACTGCCATATTCTACGACCAACCAAGGAGTGCCCTGTAAAGGGGGGCACGACCGACCGATGTTGCTGATAGGGAAGGTGGAGCTGGTGAGCCCAAAGCTGTCAGTCGCAGGAGACATTCGGAAACTGGTGTAGCTGAATGTGAATTTACAACGGAAATGCTCCTACCTCCGGAACATCGCATGCATAGCTCCATCCCCCTGCATTTGATCAATATGCTTGCGCTGTCATGGTGTTATGCGCCCTCCACCTCAACAGTGGATAATTTCTCCTGAAAGACTTTTGATAAGCATCCTACTTGGATCTGAACAATTTGGTTCAAATCCTTATGACTTTCGGCGCATCTGAAAAAATAAGTTCACCTCCCTGCATGTGTTCAACTTACTTGCGATCCCATGGCGTTATGCTCCGACCAATTCACTAGTGGATTAATACTTCCTGATAATTCGCCCACCTCGCCAGTTTGGGGTGCTGATTTTATACCTTCCGGAAGTATATTGCCTGGGGTCTAAACTACTGCGCTTGGCCATACCTGATTCCAAAGACCACAGCAAGCACCTCGACCGTTCGAAATATCCTCTCCACGCAAGCGTCCCACTTAGCTGCGATGGTTACCTCCCGTGGACTTACCAGCGACACACACCTGGCCCGTGGGTTATCTGCTCAGACAAAGCTACTGCTTACGATTTGAGTTCCACACTCAATTGACTAACGCAACACCGCAATTTACGAAGCTTATCTCCGACCAGTACCGCTCTCTCCAACCGTTCTTGATGAATCCTGACTAAACCTTCCGCTGAGCCAACGGAAACTGGAATGTAGCATGACTGCGATTAGCCCTTCGGAAAATCGGTCCTGCAAAATCTTACAAGTACCTCGTTATTTCCATTGTGATCAGTGTCAGTTTTCCAGGACTTAGTGGGTTGTCGCCTGGCAAGTGTTCTACCTATAAAATATCACGAATATCTGTTTAACGACCCTGGGGCTTGGCGGGTGTGTTTTGCCACGGAAATAAAGCCACTGCCCACTTCTTCACACGGAGCGTGAGCACAATATCCAATATTTCCATGCACAACGTGTTTATTAAACACTATCGGACTCCTACGCCTATGCAAACACGGTGCTCAATCCCCGGAAAAATTCGAACCCACACCTAGTACTTCCACAGCAAAAACACTTAATGCTCGTACAGAGCTTCGGCGCCACCTTCTCTGTGACACCATTGATCAACCTCTTCATCCCTGCATCATTCCTGTACAAAATTATGTGCAATTTTTGAGCCATGTATTTTGCCAACAAGTAGTTCTGTAAGGTGGTATACAACAACTTCCATGGCTCTGGCAACCACTTGATCCCGCCTGTATTGGTGTCCCTTCGTCGAGAATATAATTATTTTTTATTTTTTAATTATTTATTTACCTTCGCCATACACTCTGCGACCACCCTTGCTTAATGTGTGTACGATATGGAAAGCACTGACCCACAGGAACCATGGTCCTCTTGTGGCTATCAAGAATTTGGAACTAACGCGTTCTCTCTCCTTCACCTTGCGTGGGCATGTATGTTTGCTTGTGTATCGTATCCCTTTGTACTATTGCTCCGGAAGCAGTACTCATTAAATGAACTTGACTAGGAAGTGCATTGAGCATTCATGTTTATCCATGAGATCAATTGTTTCCAAGTGCACTGGGGTAGGTTATCATCAATCAGGAACCAGTGTGTCCTGTGCTGCAGCAACGGTTGCACGTGTTTGCTCGCACTATTGTTAGTTCGATGTGTAGCGCTTCGTTGTAAGGTTAGCCGTGTTGGCGATACCCCGGTGCTAGGTGTTGCCGACTTCCTAAAGCTAACAATTAGGGTTTGTTTGTAAATTTAATTAATGTGTTGTAAATAGCACTGCAGATAGTATCCTCTTCTTTGTTCTTTATCAGTTTGGGCTCGGTTGTAACGCCTTATATCGTTCACAGCGTTTGGACGTGAAGCGGTCCCGCTGATATCAACCTTCACCACTATACAACCTCATAGCTTGCAGTTCGTTTCGGAGTTGGAGGAAAAGTCACACCTTAACGAACGCGCGGCCAGTTTTGGTGCATGCGGTTTGTGCTTATATTATAATACACAATCACCACCTATCCCAGGATTCACATCTTGATGAACCGTGGTTAATGCGAGCACCTGGACCCTGACAAGCGTATATTGGAATAGTGGTGACCCCAAAACTCTGCACAACATGACGGGTTCCGGTCTCATTTGCGCTTATCAGATGCATAGATCTGGACTTAGACCGGTGACCGTTGAAACGGCAGCCAAATCCTGTATCCTTTGGTTACCGGTTTGCGAATGGAAACCGTTGGCATGAAGGTTAATGATGCTTTGCGGGGCGAATTTTGGAATATACGTTGTGACTACAAATCAGTCGTTGGCCGTTGTGCCAAGCGTACCCCGTCGTGACCTGATAGCAACATTGGTAGAGCCTGCTGCTATTATTTCAAGGGGTGCTCGTTCGATGCATGCTAACGGCACCTGCTGCGCTCAAGTGAGACGAAAACGCGTTGTGGTGTGCACTTTTCTGGCAGGCAACCCTTAACAACTTTGGTCTCGCTAAGTTGGAGCGGTTTAAGACCATCAGCTTCCCGCTTTCAACTTGAAAGTCAGTCACGTGTGTTCCACGTGGCGTCTCTGGTAAGCGTGCAGCATTTGCAGGAAGCTTGTTGGCACAAGATTTCCGGGAGCCCTGCATAAAGCTATGAGTTGATGACTGGGTTCAAACAATGGGTTATCAGCCTGGTTGATCAGGCAAGGTCATCCTTTTTGAGTGACTCTAGATCACTTTCCTGAAATGCACGTTGCAACTCCTGGTCACCGAGCTGAAAGCTGCGCGCCATCTGATGGCTTGTGCTCACGACATGGCATTTCGTTGCATTGGAACAAAGCTGATTTCCGGATGAACAGGTATAGGCTTTATCAAGATCAAACCGCGGTACCGTGCGACCGCCTACTGCCTTGACGTCATATTACATTTTGACACCTCAGGCAAATGGTTAGTAGTTAGGCATGAGTATCCCGGCAGGAATGTTGCCGAATAATGGGTCTACACGTGGCCCCAGTACCGATGCTTTGACCAGGCCATGCTGGATAATAATTGGGTTGGAGACTGAGCTGCGAACGCTTTGATTCAGCTGAAGTTAACTGAGGAGGTTTCCTCTACACCCCGCACATGGTAGTCGCTTCCTTGGCGTCGGAGCTTGGGAAGGAGGAGTCCGTGGTCTAGGCGGTCGTAAACTTTGGAGCATTCTAGGTAATTAAATCGACCCCTACTATGGCATTGACTGGTTCCCTCTATCTTGTTCTGGCTGGCAGCAATGTTTTATTACGGGAACGTCGTCAGTTGTATGCATGCTGCTGTAACAAGTTGGTGTTGCTCATAGATTATTTCACAAATAGGTCCGCAAATAGGTACTTCTAATGATTTGGAGAACCCTGGAAGGAGAGCGATTGGATGATAGTTCTAGAAAGTAGCAGTGTTTGCGACAGGACGCCCTTTATTACAAAGCTAGGCGGTGATCCATTTCCAGACTAGATATCAAAGGACGGTTAACTATTGACACTAAACCCACAGTACCATGTCTAACGCGCAGACGGCACCAAAATAAATTAAAAATCGCCGATCTGGATCAGCAGCGTTACCGCAGTGCAGCACAGCTCGGTACTACGGAGCCTTACGCCACGTCTACTTGGATGGTCTTCCATCGGGACATTGGCCTGATATAAGCTAAAATTGGGTGACCCCCGTGTTCAGCCATATTTTAGTTAACGTAGTGGTGTCCCAAGCGGTGGAGACCAGACGAATACAAAAGGCTTGATGAGTCTTATACGTCATTATAAAAGAACGTGGAATTTTCATAGGTTAGAATCATGTTTATGGATAGCGGATTCGGGCGTTGGTTTGTGCCGTCGGTTGACAGGGCACTGCCTGTCGTTTTTTATAGGATGGCCGAAGCTGGCCCTAGAGCCATTCCTAGTTGTTGTGTAATGTGCTCAGTTTAGGTAAGTAGATGGAAGCCCTGCCCTACTGCAGCTGCCTTTGTGTTTAGACAGCATCCCGGTCCCGTTGTACGGTGACTTGGGCACAGTTGTACTGTTTGTTCCCTAACTCCTTGTCTAATTTTAACCGCGTTTTCATTGCTTTGCGCGTATTTCGGATGATAGCATTTTGAGTATTTCACGCTACATATCGAGTCCCTTTTCCTCCAGCAGTTTATATTTCAAATTTACATTTGGCACCTTGTAACCACTCTTTTCTAGTTAGGCAATAATGGTAACCTAGACGCCTAGTTGGCCAGCATGTTTTGAGTCTGCCTATTTACACAATGAAGCGCCACTCATCCAAGCCATGCACTCTGGCCTCTAGCTTGATTGACGTCTGAAGCTTAGAAACAAGGTGGATCCTAGATATTTTGGTTTACGGAAATCATCCTGATTTTGTTTCTGTTTCTGCGTTTGCTCTAAGGAACCACTGGAAAAATCTAGCAACGCATGGGGTGGTATGAAAGCGGGCGGATGAGCGAAGAACTGTGACTGCATAAGTTTCTGAATAAATTGTAAGTTGCAGTAACCGTAGGTTAACACCATTATCATTATCAGTATACACGTCAGCTAGAGGTGTGGAAACAGCTCAGCTACTGTGCCGCAATACATAAATAAAAAGGAAAATAAATACAAAATTTGCATGCCAGCTGAGTTACCAGGAAGGGATAGCCATCGTTCCGGTAAGCTACCAGCCGAATACTAGGCAAAAAGAAATTATTATGTAAAATTATATTACGCTACGAAGTGTGATCGTGGTTGAAGGGGAGGCTAAAAGTGACGCGGAGGGACAAAGAAACTCACAGCACAAACGCCACTGAGGTCGGTTCCTTGCCAGGTCAGCAAGTGTATCCAGCCAAAAGTGTCCACCATATTTTGGACACCAACCAGGGAGCCATGACGCTCCAAACAAGGCCAGCACAGAAGTGAGGGCCCTCATTTCTCTGGACCAAGTCATCTCTTGGTCGCCCCTCCCCTTCTTCCATCCACACCCCCGATGAGCAAACAACGCACGTCGTGGAAGTCGGTGGGCTGGCATGCGCAACACGTGGCCCAGCCATCAGGGTCTGTGCGTGAAATAACGGTGCTGAGCGGTTCAATTACTTATTCAGTGCCGTAAACAAGGCGTCGAACGCGCTCGTTACCCACGCGGTGTTCCACCAGCTGTGAGCCAAACTGCGATGGCACCGATGGTCGAACGTAACTAGCCTCTTCAAGTCCGCCGACCTTAGGGGCCAGGTTTCGCAACCGCACCGTAAGGTCGAACGTACTGCTGCACTGTACACTTTACCCTTCAGGGCGAGTGTACTGTCGCGCCGCCGCCATAGGTGGCGAAGGTTAGCAAAAGCACTTCAAACTTTCGCTATACAGTTCTTGGTCTCGTCTTCGATCCCAAGGGCGCTGATGCAACTTCCCAGATATTTTAATTTCCGAACGACTTCTAGCTGATCGACACCAAGGGTCAGCGCAGGAGGCGATCCCTGCCAATCTTGGAGGAACGCTTTGCAATTCGACGGTGCAAAGCAAAGCCCGAAGCGGCTGACAGCCAGTGCTAATCTGTCCAGCGCGGCTTGGCACGTCTGGGAACTGTCACAGATGAGCGCAATGTCGTCTGCATACTACAAGTCAAGAAGTCGTTCTCCTGGGAGTATCTCTACACCTTCCAAGTCATGTCTCGTAAATGCAGTCTCCATGTCTTTGTTAATAGCGAAGTTGGAAAGGAATGGTGACAGAAGGCATCCTTGTCTCACACGGCTGGAAATATTGAAGGGTGGCGACAGCTTGCCGTAAGCCCTCACCCTGCCCGTGCCATGCGCGTATAGTGCTCGGATAATATTTACGTTTGTTTTGGGCACATCTTTCCTGAGTATGCAATTCCAAAGTGCACATCGATCAACCGAATCAAAGGCACCTCCGCTGTCGAGGAACACGACTACGGTGGGTCGCCAATATGTGTGACGGTGCTGCAGGTTAACCTACAGTATTAAGTGTGGCTGCCGCGCGGCACGCACCTTACTGGCCGGCTTAGCGGACCTCTAGTATTTAACACACAGAGAGCCTTCGTGTTTCAAGTAGTTTAACAATTTGCCTTTGATGTATTTCGTCTGGCATTCAGGTACACTGGAGCATGTAATGAAAAATTCTGTGTTGTTTCGTATTTCGCAGTATGGAAAAATGTGTGGCTGCTATCTTCCCTGGGAAAACAGGTGGCATCCTAGATCTGACAGCATTAGAGAGGGCACTACCAGCACGTGGTTTGTCGGCTGTTGCGATTACGGTGGATGTTGCCTCAGTCACGTAAGTGGCAAATGCCTTTGCGTATGTTGTCCGCTCCAAGTGGTATCGGGCATATTGCGTGCCTTTTATAAAGCGTGTGCAACAAACCCATAATTGTGAGCATTATCTCGTATCGGCTTGACTAAGACTGCTTTGTTTTGCATTTTTCGGCCTGGCTGCCATGTCCTGGAATAGAGTTTGATGTTATGCTTCAAGACTGTTCACTAACTCGACGGGTTCCGGTAGAACAGCTTTTACAAAGACTGCTTGCTGTACAACGTGCGCTATTCTGTTAAACCTCTGCATCATCACTGCTACAAAGTTGATGAGTGGAATAGTTGTACACGCAGAGCAGAACGATACAAACTTAGCAGGGCAAGTTTGTTGTTTTTAAAGTTTAAACTTAAGAGGCAATTCGAAATGGAATTGTAGAAACCGTTAGCGATTCCTAACCTAATTAGCACACGCTGAATACCGTTTTTGCCCCTTACTTAACGTTTAATTGCGATGACTAGGCTTACCTGTCCGTGGTGAAGCAGTGCCAATATTATGCTCTTCGACCTCGATCAGATCGTTTGCTGATTCGTCAATCCAAACAAGTTTATCCAGAACGTTTTCGTTTAAATAGATGGCGGTGCTGCTGCACGCTAGCCTACTACTCTATGGGGTTGGGAAAATAGTCCTGGAGTCAGCTCAGCGCTCCGCTTTTACGTCAGAGCAAGGTCACACCATTCCCGCCTCTATTTTTAAACGCGAAGCTTTTGTCTTGCTGTCAACTGAGTGCGAAATTGAGTCCGTGCTGCGGTCGCGCTGTGGCGTCGTGGAATAAGTTAAGTAGCACGGGCCCTTTACCACACACTACCAAGATACTAGATGCTATGTAGTAAGGGAATTAGCGAGGGCTGAGGAGGTTTGTTTTGAAAAAACGTAGGGTACGCTACAGCTGATCCAAACAATGGTGAGCTGAAACAAGTGTCAGTTTGCTCGAATCAGGTTGAATTTCTCTGTTACTTTGCTTAACTCAATTTGTTTAAGCATTATCCTCCTAGCGCGCAAAGAAGACTCACGTTTCTGAGCGCCACTGCGCTTTAGTTCCATACACTTTGATTTCAAATAATTTACAGCATTCGTGCCTTTTGACATTTCTCGGTCTTTCCATCAACCCAAATTTAACAAGTTTACTCTCGCCACCTTGATACGGCGTAATAAATATAGGTATAGGCTTAGACTAGCAAGACGCTGTGCCCGCATGTGATCAGATCAATATTTACACAAATCACATACTATTAACTTGAGACTGAAAACACGCAGAGTGTCGTATATTACCGTGTATAAGCAATGCCGTATATAAGATGACGGCATGACCCAGCAACGTCAAATTTTCCCCAAAGCTCAAGGCCATATATTACTCTAGCCCCAAAATTATCCGCAAAATAAAAAACACAACGATTGCTCAGGATATTGACTTCACTTGATTGTGCCCAAGCAAATGTTGCACTACTATTGGTCAGTTCTGGCGACCTACTAAGTTATGGTCGGTTCGCAGGGCAGAGAACCGTCAGAACGTAGCTTTTAACAGCACTGGGCAGGAAATTGCTTGGATGTAAAGTCACACAAATTGAGCAAGACAGCAGACAATATGGGGTAAGGTAAAGGGGTATGTCAGACACCGCTTTGGTTGGTTGGGGGACACGTGCATCTTAATCGCAGTGGAGCAACGGGTGAAGGGTATGTTCATGATCAGTGGGTTGGGACGATGTTTTATGTTAAACGACCTAGGTTGACTAGAATAGCAAAACGTATAGGAGCTGTGGTTTGCTAGCCAAAATAGTGCCAACGCGACGTCGTAGGATCCAGTTGAGAGGGAATGTGCCCACATTTCCTACAATTATCTAAAGCCAAGGAGATGCGAATAAAATGTCCGGAGTTAAGCAAAGTGCATTAACTGCTGGCGCTAAATTGAACGTAAGGGCATTTACCGGGCCATCTAACAATTGTATAGCTGCACACCATTTCATGGTAAATAAAGAGCTAGTGACGGAATAGCGGAAAGAAAGGTCGCAATTTAACTAATAGTTATATGCAAGAGAGCAGCACACGGTAGAATACCATGTTTGCTATACTTAATAAATATTTAGCGCAGTGGGTTGTGGAACCACGACACAGTGGGTTAATTGTCACAGGAACAAACATTGGCATTACAGGGCTCGCAAGGTTAAACGGTGTGGAATTCCAGCTATCAAAACCGGTACAAAGTTTTGTTTCCGGATAGTGCAATCGTATTGTTAACCGCTTCGACGTGTCCACGGACCCGCACAAAACTGGTCCGGAAACTGCTGAAGGCATTAGACAGTACAGTTGTATCACTTCATGGATTTGTGGTTCAGCAAAGGAATCAATTAGACTTTGTGCCGTTTCAAGTGCAAAATATGGATGATACGTCAGTGCGCGTTGATATGCCTACAAATCGCACGGAGGAGCAGAAAGGTGCAAACACAGTTTTCATAAAGACGACAAACTACGAGAATTCATGGTTCACAGTTGTTTTATGGTGTACTGCGGATGTTTCCTGGCCATCACCTTACACTAGTATTAAGCGTATGACGGTGCCTAAAGGACTAAAGCTACTATGCGGCTTGTTTGTGTGGACTCACTCGAAACGATGTATGGACAGGGGCGGCACTATAGACTGGCTGAATACCATTAGGGGAAGCGGAGCTGTGCTTTGTTAAGGAAACCGACTATGTTGGTTTGGGATTCCTTTAAGTCACACCGAACAGAGCAAGTAGAGAAAGGAGGCCGTGAACTAAATTCTTCCGTGGCTTTAATTACTGGTGGATCTTTCTCTACCTTTCAGCCACTGGAAGTCTGTCTCAATAAGCTTTTTACAGCTATATTTCGGGACAGGTGTATTGTATAGCAGGCATCGCCTGCTTTAGCGTTGACGATAGGTGGCAATGTGAAAAATGTTCAAACTGTTATACTTGTAAAGTAGATGAAAGAAGCTTGGCTGGATATTTCGTCAAAACATGTCGTCCCCTCATCCAAAATTGCTGCAAATTAATGTTATAGATGGAAGTGAGGATGATGTTATTGTGAGGAATACGACATTAACGGGAGCAATGTTTGTTGTTAACGATATTCACGTTGACCTGCCAATGGCAGACGACCAGCAGCAGGGATTTAGAGGTACTGCTCCGTAATTTAATTTCGAGGGTTTCGCGTAACATTAATACGATTTTGCAGCATTCGGATAGTATGCCTATAGAATTTATCAGTATGTGGCGTTCCGTCATGTCTTTCCTAATTTTATTTTTTCATGGCGTTCCGTTCTGTTAATTTAGTATGTTTGTTACTGCCCTCCGGTCACAAATATCAAGTGCGCAAAAACCCGAGAATTGTTGACAGAAGTATAAGGTAGCTACAAGTAGGCACTTCAAATCCCCGCCTGCGATTTCCTCTGTTACTAGCGTGTGGTGCCATGGTAAAGACAGCTGTGCAGTGAATTTCTTGGTGGCTTCTGCTTGTGACCTTCAGCTTGCGCAAAACCTACGTATAAACCGCCCCACCACAACAGACCTAAAAATCTGTCCAAAGTTCTTCGGCTTTGACACGGTAACGTATGGAATATGGGAATCGTTCGCAACTACTATGCCAAGCTGCAAAGTAATGGGTTTGGCAAGGTATTTTATCACCTGCTATCCTATAATAGTAGTATTCCAGCCTCCATACCAACTGCACCGGCTCCATTTCGTGTGCTTTTTTAGAGGTAGTAGACGTCGACCGCATCCTTAAGCACTTGTCACGCATGTTCTGCTATGCATACTTCATCTACTCGTAGCTAATTCGCTGTGCCATTTTATATATGTCCGGCCAGGTGCAACTTAGGAACACTTATACGTAACCTCCTCAAGCTCTGCTCTCCTAGCGCGCTAGGATGACTTACGTCTCTGCGCGTTGTTGTGCTCTAGGTCCATGTGCCCTGACTTCATCTACAATCCTACTATATGTCTGCATCCCGCCATACGACAATTTATTGCAAAGAAACCTTAGTTATCTAGCCAAAGCTAACTAGGAAGATATACTTCCTCCGCGCGCCTCTGCGCTTTAGCCCCACACGTACTTATGTTTGCTTATCCGTTACGCGCTGTAATATCTTGGACCCATTTTCTTATAGGGGTGTCTAGCTGTACTAAAATAAAAATCAACATATACATAGATAATAAATGGAATAAATAGCTAAAGGAACTTAGCAAAACTAAATATGTTTTAAGCATTAGGCATGCAAAAATGAATGAACATGCGTTAATCCGTGTGGAAGTATTTTGCGTATGCACCGAGGACGCCCAAACGAAGATGGAAAAGAAATCCTGTTAATTCATTATGACGAGAAACATTTTATAACAATAAACGTTTTCATGCTTTTTTCCTAAAAATTACATTGGGGCGCTAACAGTAGATAAAAAATGCAGATAAAAATTATAACGATTGAAACTTTTGGTTTCGTTTATTGCACTGTAACTCGAGCACCTGATACACTATTAATTTTCCACTGTTCTAGATTTATTTTTACTTGGCAACCCTCAATTTCTACTATAGGGTTAAAGCAAACGATGGGGAAAACTGCAATTAGCCTTTGGATGGAACATTCCGTTATCGGAACATAGTATCGAATTTCGATCAAACATTTAACAGAAGCGCAGAACTGAGTCGTGCCATTTGGATGTTATCACACCAAACAACCTCGCGGTTGATGGCACCTTGTGTTCATGCAATATTTAACATAAATTCACATCCTGCATGGTTTATGTGAACTTGATGACCAGTGAACAATAACTGTTCACCTCGCTTGTGCAACGTGTGGGACATTTGTTTTGCCTTACGTTCTTGTCTACTTTTGTTTTATAAACTTTGTACATGTACTTATGCACAATTATGATTGAAGTTCTTTACTTTCGTGTCTCCGCTGTAGAGAAATATGCCAATTATTCATTTATTAATTGGCTTTGCGTAACTCGATTTGAAATACCCGCTGATCGCACATTACCAGTTATCTTTAGTTTTTGTGTTTTGGCGTCATTGCAACTCTTTAAATTCACTGATTTATAAAGTAACTTTTCTTCAGGCTTGCACCTAGTTTTTCAACTGACTTGCTAATAATAACCCCTGTAGCTCTCTTATACTGGTAAAATTGCTAGAGATACGTTCTGCGTGCATCGCTGCGCACGTGTCACGCATGTCCTGCTTTTTCATACCCTTTACTCGTAGCTAATTTTCTGTCCTTTGGTTATATGCAGGCGATTAGCTTCAAAACTAAGGCTCCAATACACAATAATCTCCCGCAAGTTAGCTTGACCTACCTGGTCTGCGCGAGGCATGACATTAGTCCCACAATTGCCGATGTTTAGTTTTCATTTGCGCGCTACTTCGATGACACTTATTCAGGTATCCCGCCTCGACGAAATGGTGAATGAAGTATTTAGTTTCTAATACTGTCTTTGGAATAGACAATTTGCCCTAGCATTGCCATCTTGCAAGCCAGAACGGCTTAGCACACTGCGTTTCCTTCATACTTTAAATTCAGTGGCCCTGAATTATTCAGCTATTATACTCTATGCTTTCTCACTTAGCTGCAATTCCATCATTGAACATGCATCAGCTCTTTCCTCCTTGCGTACCGGTATAAATAATGAACTGGCGCGGCTGCGCTTCAGCTTTATTTTATCTGGCTTGTGCAAGCATTTTACTGTACGCTTGCAACCTAACCATCTGCTGAGTTTCACCAACTTACCCGCTTTAGCCCTCTTTCCTCAGCAGAAAACAGAGATTTAATTGCTCCTTGCTACCCAGCGATGCAGCTGGGCGTATAAGTTTTTACTTCCGATATTACGCTGCTTAAAGTGTTTGACCCATTTATCTTCCATCTACTATTATCAGCATAGCCATTGCGTTGCCGATTGTTATCTTAGAGTACGCAGTGGATGATTAACCGTACACCCCTGCTTTTCGCGCATGTTGTCTAGTTATCTACACAAGCTGATATTGGTTGTATTGCAAACACGACACCAGCTAATTATTTATTGCACCTTGTGCATTAGGTTTACTCTAGCTTAAAAGGCACCTATCAGTAACAACCTTAATGCGCTGGCAGTACTCCTCTACTTTGTGGTCAAAGCACGACTTGTCACTTCTTCCCCTGCACTGCGGTCTGTAGACCTCTATTAGTAACATTCTGCTGATCCCGCATTGGCTTGCCGACTCATCATTTCGGTTGACTGTTATGATTTCATCGAACGTGGACTTATCTGCAACTCCGACTTTGCCCGCAGCTTATGCAATTAAAGGTAAATACACTTATGAATACGGAAGTACCAACTCACAAGTCTGGATTTAACTGCACTCACTATACTAGACCACTGCAAGCCCAGTGCGAAACGTTAGGCGTTCATAGTTTTACGCAAAGTGCTCAAACAAAAACTAACAATTTTACCATCGAATTCACCGAGGCACCCCAAAGCAGACATACTCAAGACGTTATAGACGATTGTTCCACAACAGGCACGTATTGTGTGAAATGCGGTGATTGCACATTATATAAATTTAACAGAAACGGCGGACGCACCAGTCAGGTACAGATTCGTTAAGGCTGTGGCGATAATCTGCTTTTCTTTGATCCTTGCTGGGTTTGGTAGTGCTCATCAATAAAAGCGTAATGTATAGCGTCCCGCTGGAAGGAAAAACTTGATGACTTTCTCTGTACATAAAGCAGATGTGTCTAACCTCCATCTAAAGCCACGGGCTCCAAGCTTACCCAGCCAACCACACTCCACCACATAGTCACTCATTTATTCTCACACTATTCAGGCAACCACACCCAAGTGCAGCGGAACATAAGCAAATTTGGATAACAGCTACTCACATGCACTTTCACATACCGTAGTTGCTCACAGCTCCTGTGTGAATAACAAACCCGTACAAAGTTTTCTAGGTTTCCTTACTTTTCGTTGTACCTTTACCATGATCAGGGATAAACAAGCGTGTCTTGCATTGTCCGCAAACGAAGCAGTTATGTATTTATAATTGAAGTATTGCAATGTAACAAAACAGCGCTCCAGTTAAGTTGCCGTTGAGAGGTAGTGGGCAGCGATTTTATGCAGCGGACGCTACACGCGCCACGTCGCTGCGCTAATTAACACATTTGTAGGTTTTATAAACAGATAGCTTGCCAGGCAAAAGCATACCATGTCCTGAAACAGTACGGCCGGTAATTATGAGATTTAATTTATAACTAGTAATGTATCAAACAGTCCGATTGTTTGTTTGGCCTTTCGCAGTTTTATGCGCGCTCAATTTCTGCGTTGGCTATCCAAATTGCTTAGTCAAAGTCCTATGTTACTCGTTGAATCCGGTCGTAATATGAGACGCCCAGAACAGTCAGCAGAGTAAGGATTACAAAGTAATGGAGGTTGCCTTTGCTGTCCTGTGTACTGACTTGGTGGGAAGACGTTGATTTTAGGTATTTACGCTAGACATGTCAGCTGGTGCGTGTAGTTTATCCTTGTGACTAAATTCGTCCGATCGCAGGTTGAAATGCGTATCGGCTTTCAATTGCGGGATCAACTTAATGTGTGCACAGCTTATGTTCGGAATAGGTGTAGAATTATCAAAATACTTAGGCCAAACCTCGGTGTTCAGATCCTATCAAAGGATAGACTGTTCACAGAACGCAGCAGTGTTTTTTCGCAGGTAAGCTATCGTCAAGGGCAAATGGCTGCATCTAAATTACCGGCCGCATGACATGCCATCAGCAATCTCAAGGTACTTAAAATAGCAAAATCTTCATTCGGTAGTGAAAGGCGCCGAATGTACTTGCTCGAACACCGGGGAGATGCAGTAAGACTGACCATGTCAAGGTAACATAATTACGAAAAAATAATATCGTCAATATTAGTATAGGTCTCCAAAAAGACATTATTCCCGGTGAGCGAGTGGTAGTGATGTTGTGGCCAGGCTAGCTTACACCGTTAGCTTTGATCCAGCAGAGTCTGTATCTCACCACACGGCTAACAAGCTTATCCATTCGGAACGTATGTGGAATCCTCTAAAGAATACGGTGTTCTTGAAAGCTGGGATATGCGATCAATTGTTTTAATGCGGCTGGCTTTTGAATATGGATCAGCCATTGCCAGGTGGTGCGCCATCATGCATTAGCCGTCGTATCTTGGGTCTCTTGGGAAGATCAGGCAAAGTGCAACCGGCGACCAGGCATACATACAGACAGGAATGCGTTGTTAAGCACCATATGATGACAGGTGGCATGCAGTGGTAAAAAGCTATGCGATGCTGCGTAAACCTGTTTAGTACGTATGATATACAGGTGCCTTCTTATATCACTTCTAAGGTGTGGCGAACTACAACTGCAGCATACAAAGATGGTTCTGCAGAGAGCATGATTAAGAGAAATAGGCGAGTAAAAGTAGGTTCAACGAAGATATAAATATTAGAAGGGCAAATATAAGACGGTAAAAATGGGCTTATTTATCCTTGATAATAGCCAGCATAAACCAAGTAGCAGCTTAAGTAAAGCTAAGGCTAACTTGATTATGATGCAAAGCAAGGAGCAGTCAATTCATACAGCCTTCTTCCAAGAAATGTGGCAATGTAAAAGTAGCAGTGAAGAGCCGGTGCATGCTAACAGTAGTGTGGCAGGTTCAAATGGGACTGAAGATGCTGAAGTGCACCAGCCTAGATGCTCAGTAAACCCTCAGAAACGTGTAGGACTTGACACGGGAGACGAATGCTGAGATATGCTTGGGGGTCGTTATCCGGGATAGTCAGATTGGTAAGGAAAGAAGGAAACTCCTGCATTGACTTCTATAATGTACTGCAAGTGCGAACACGAGGTGGGTAACGGAAACATATAAGAATAGGTCGGTTGAGTACAGTACTAGGAGTCATAGCTCTGAGTAGACTAAACAAAATTCAGCCGGTGTTCACCAGGAAGGAAGAACGACGAGCCGATTTAGACTCTAACATTGCTGAGCATTGAGGGTGACATGCATTGTAAAGTGAAATTATACTAAAGCAGAACATACTTCTACAAGGCTGTTCAACATGGTAAGGTAAGGGAGAGACTGATAAGTGTCAAAGACACAAACGTGAAGAATATACGCGTTGTAGTATAGCATTATGGTAGTTGGGATATGCAAAGGTAATAGTAAAGCAAGAAGCTAAGAGGTGCCAAAGTTACGTGGTTGCCAAAGGAGTTACCAACTATATGGGTGTTTATAGCCAGAAAGCTGAGCAATATATATAGAAACGTAAGCTATGGAAGCATGAAGCAACAATCGTATTAAACAAGATTTTGTGAGCAGCAGCAGACTTTTCTGAGTAGGTTTTACAATCCGACGTGGGGAGACACTGTAATAGTATGCTCAATGAGACTGCAGAGCTTAGTGCCATATGTGGCAATGAAAGCCAGCAGTCAGCGAAAGTGTGCATACTGACAACATTAAGTTTTGCCAGCTATAGTGGAAACAAAATTTTAGTCATACAGGACAACCAGCTGGACGTGTAGTCAGAAGTGGCGATAATGGAAATTAAGGAAAAGCTTGTCATTTAGAAAAAGATATGTGTCTTTAAGGTAAGTTTTAAGGGGCTCAGCAGGGACAGCAGCATACGCTGTCTACGTTTTAGATACAAAGGATATCAATGGTGCTGGGGGATAGGGAATTAGTAAACAAGTTCTGAATATAGAGGATAAGAGAAGTTTACTTCAAGTAGTAGCGCAGTGGCAGTTGTATCAGTATTCTAAAGGCAGAAGGAATAAAATGGCAGAGAATAGCTAGAGGTTGCATACGTAACAGGGAGGGAAGATTAATGATAAAGACAGGGTCCTAAAAGACGATACAAAAAGGTTCGGAAGAAAAACTGTAGCCGATGGGTTATATTAGGTCGGTGGTCTTTACCCATGGGTGGTATAATTAACTTATTGTGGAAGCGCTTGAAAAGTAAGGATGAGTTCGTGAGCAAAACAACAGCAAACGACTATGCATGCCGCGTATTTATATCACTGCGCTAAGTTTGAGACGTTACTTAACAAAAGCATCTAATGCATAACTACAACCATACTGTAATTAATTTATCACGCACGATTTTGTGGCTGCCTAAACCAACGGTAATACAGTGAGCAGTACACCAGGAGGCGGATCTTTCTGCATCACGTGCTCAAACCAGTTGACCTCAAGCTCGCATGAAAATCAGGGAGTTACCATAAATTTCACGAATTCAAACAGGATGCAAAGTACATCAATTACAGCCCTTAAACAACACTTTATACGAGTTAACAAACGCTGGTTTACAAGTCCCTTTGGGCTACGTTGTGGGATAACAAACTTCATTAACAAAACGCTGCAGTTAATAGTCCTATTGTAACAAGAATGGACTTGTCGTAGGTAATGCAGTAGACCTGTACTCCAAATATTTCCACGGTTAAAATAGGCAAAAATTACCTTGAGTATTTCCCGGGAGCAGAAGAGATAACTAGAATAAGTAAAATGTTTATTTTAGAAGCTTTCGAGGCGCGCCGTAACAGCCATGGTCAAAATTGTGCAAGCAAGTAGGTTTCGCAAATTTCAGGATAGATCACAAGCAGAAAGGTGAAAACGTAATGTGTGCTTGTAAGGCGCAAACTAGTTACTGCCGTGTTGCAATTGGGTAATTAAATGTGGATGATGATGATATGTAAACTTGTGGGAGCGCCTGCATCAGAATTAGTGGTTTGGGAAGTTGGGAGACTCGCTAGTGTGACGCAAACGGCAGTGACTTTATTAGGTGGTGCGTCACATGCGCCACGCCGCAGTGTTGTGGAACAGATTTTTGTAGCTTTTTCTAGGGTGATGGTTTGCTACGCTAAAACACACCACGTCCTGGAACTTAGCCAACAATCTTAAGTTGACCTGAGTCGCTAGCAAGACGGCATTCTGACCGATTTATACCGTAGTTATTCGCAGTCTCGCTATATCTAATATCATCCTTTGCCTGACAGAGTGGCTTATACAGGATCCAACCTATCTGGCTGAGTCCAGCGATACTGCTAACGGTTTGGTACATTCATGGGAATAAAGCGGTATAATTGTGCAGGTTGTGAGAAGTTGGATGTAGTGCTGTGTTTTGTCATTTTGCTTGTTCTTGTCCATGTGGTTGTCCCACGGGCCATTTGGCTTGCGAATAGGTCTACCGACGAGAATATTCATTGTTAATGGTACCAATTTTGGATGTTCGGGAGGGAAAAAATAAAGGACGGAAATCAGTGCCAAGCAACCTAATGTAAGTGGCGGAATGTGTCATCTAACAAACATTGAAGTATGGCTATTGCGAGTACAGTATAACCGATTTATGTGAAGCGTTCCATGCATGCGACGCATGAATAGTAAAGACATTCTTACGGCACTCCAGATGACCGTACGGTACTGCTAATTTCAAAGGGAGGCCCTCAGGTGGTTCGCTACTGCGGAGTTGCAGTTAAGGGCCGCAGGCGAGATTTGACTTGTGTAAGGTGAAGTATGCCTAATCGAGTCGCCACATAGTCGGTGCTACTGCCAGCTGAACAGTTCCAGACGTCTTAGTTAACGCTTTATGGCAGGTTTTGCATGCCAACGGCGTATAACGAAACCCGGCTTTGAGATTAGTCCAGTGCCGTATGTCATGCTGTATCTGTTACTGCCTGGCTTTAACTGCCGATTCCGCAGTGCAGCGAATATACGCATTGAGCATCTGACTAAAATTGAGTAGTCCATTTGTTCAAACGCACGTCGCAGCACACCAGTTGTTTATGCCTTTGCAGATTGCTGGGAACCATGTAATTTGTGTCGAATTAACATCCCAATTTCGTGTTCAATGAATGGTCGCTGCGGCGCTTGCGTGCTTATCCCATAGGAACAGGTAGGCGGGAGTCGCATAATGAATGGCGCATTATCAACTAAAACATTTCTACTAAGGCATTCACCAACTTAAGCTCAACAGGCGGTTTTCGTGGCCAGCAGGTCGACGGACCTTCAGTGAAATATGGCGTCGATCGGTCTGGCAACAAATTTACTGATCGGATGAGGTTAGTGAACACAATGCATCAATCGCCTACCTTAACTACACAAACGATTATTAGCAGTGGTGCTCTCACTGTAACCCGCTTAGCTACTCAAACACTTTGCCCAACTTTTACATGCTTGACTCAAGATCGTAACATTCGTGTAGGCAAGTGGGTGCGGTTGAACTTCGTCGTCTACCTTCTCTACAAGGTAGGAATTTCGACGTCTGCACTCCGATTGAGGATAACCGTTTCATCGTGCGAGCATCCCCTACCTACACCTTTGTCTTCACCGGACGCCCGAAGCCAAGACGTGCAACTTATGTTGGTGTAGGTTTGCATGTGCTGCTGTCCACCCTTCTCTGTGCCCAATGCATGTGTGAGACTACACAATGACCTTGAAAGTCCGACACCACCGTTCGGCAAAAGGATGCATTTGGTAATTCGGGTATTACAGCGGCTGTGTAATTTAGCTAACTGCGCATATGCACTTTTGATCGTTGCCAAATGGAAGAAGATACCCTCCAGTTAAACACCGCTCTAACGCAGTTATTGCTAACCAATAACTCTTGAAATTGGGTGCGGTAACGGCTAAGCTGCTGTTGATGTGCCACGCATGCACATTGGCATCACTGTGTTTTTTGCAATATTCAGAAGCGCTTAGTACGCATGACAACGCCAGTGTTTTAAACGTTACGGTTGCTGTTACACTAGTTTTATTGGTTATCTTATCCAGCATGTTCTTGTTCGTTTTCCAAAGGTACCGCCGGAACATTCTTTATTTTAGCCAACGCGACCCTATATTTTACGAGTTAAACATGCACGCATATTTGTTTCGCCTTATATTGCAGTTGTGTGGAATGTTTTACATAACAATAATAATAACAAGTATATTTCACTTGATGAAAGAACTGTCTATAGCGGTACAGCTCAATCTGTATAAAAGAAACCATGCCCTTGTATGGTTGAGGTGCCTAGTGATATATTGGAATATGCGTTTCATGTATGACGGATGGTTGGGACCAAATCCTAGGTATGAGAACTGTTGGTTATATGTATTTGGGCCCCTCCTAGAATAGCTCATCAAGGGGCTTTTCCACGTGAATATAGGGCTTAGGGTAATTAAAGCAAGATAATTAGCGAGTCTGCTTCTAAAGATTGCCACATTATCATATGACCTGTGTGTTATTGGTAGTTTATTTCACGGATAGCTATAGCTAACCAAGAAGAAATTAGAGCAGTGATTTTTCCAGCCTTCGGTATATTCAGTGTAAAATCTTTGTTGGGAAGCGCTCGAGTTAAGCAATGACGTAACTTAATTTAAGACAGTTTGGAATAGTTCTTTTTGTATAACCTACTGAAAAGCAGCAATAAGTTGTGCTTCAATCGTCGGATCCAAAGTGGTTCTAGATGAAGTTCATCACAACGTTCTCCATAAATCATAGCAAAGTGTTTGCCTACCAGATATATAATAACTGACTTCTGTAGATGCTCCACAGCAATTCCTTTGCTCTTTGTGAACTTGCCGTATTGTATGCTGCAATATTCGAGGAATGAACAAGCTTGAAAAACAACGCTAGCACGAGTTGTGTGTATTTTGTGTGGTATATTGAACTTAGGCTGTCTGGCACTTGTTACTTGTTGTTCGGCCTGTTCGGAGAAGTTGACGTTATCGGAGTACCTAATTTCAAGCTCTCGCGTGAGCAACTGTGTAGAATCGCGTTCATTGTTTAGGGTGATAGGTCCTTCATGGATGCAGCAGCCCTAAAATCTGCTGCTTGGTTTCTTAGCCAAACGGTTCATCACCCACGTGCGGCAACATAACTTAAAATCTTTTACGGCTATAGTACAACGATTTTAAACTCTTATTAGGTCTTGATCCATTTTCAAACAAGCACATATTTAAAGAAGCAATGAAACATTTTCTCTTGAATGCTTCATTGCGCACCAAATATTGTGTGAACAAACATTTACGAGCAACTAGGAGTCCTGTCAAAAACTTTGCGGCTTGAAATGGGAAAATTGCCGTTGAGGAGCAATTTGTGTGCTGTGCTCATAGACTGGCTTTATGGTTGCGCCCTTTAGATGCTTACCAGCAAATCATAAACGTTGGTGTTGCGACAGTGCCAAAGGGGCTTTATTTTGTAGTGTATGTAAAATAATATTGCAGTATCTCTCCAGCATGCCAGTATGAAGTCGTGTGTCGTGAAGTTGTAAGGTAGCGAGTCACATCATTCACTTCGCAGCGTTGTTAAACGGTCATTTGAGGCATTTATAATTATAACGCTTGGTAAGCTAAAACCCTCTACGGCATGGGACACTACCTTAGACACGCTGAACAGTAACGTAAACGAGCAAGAACTGCTGGATATCAACAGGGTTATAGAAACTTTGTGTATACGATCGGCCATATGGCTACCGATTGCAGTGCAGCCCCTGAGCTGGGCAGCGGACGCAATTTGTTTGAGACGTTGATTGCACTGTCCGGGTGGATATGCATTAGGGCTGACTCTTAATGAATATAAGGACAATTGTTAATAAAACCGTCACACGCCTATTCCTTTGCTTCGTTGTGCAGACGTTTTCCTAGTTATCCACGCTTGGCTTGTGTCCGGGTGACCGTAAGTACAGCCGTTTGCCAATATAAACAGCGGCATTGCCATTTGCGTAGTTATTCTGGTATTCCGTCGAATGAGCCAAGGGCCAAACGGGCTTCGCAGGTACATCAACTTGAATAAGCCATTTAATCCCGCGTGGGATCACTATAAATAAGCAGGAAGGTTACTTTGTACATTAAATCTAGCGAAAACGAGGAGGCTTTGGAAAACAGCAAGAAAAACAGGCGAGGTACCAAGCAATATGATAAACCTTTGTGCTTAACATTATGATTTAAGCAAAGGTGTCAAACGGTGCGCAAGAAAAGATTGCTGGGCTTGTCGGTATTTTTGATATTAAACTACTAGTAATTTTAACATCATACGTAACCATATCCTAAGCAGAGTAAGCGGCAGCATGAAACTCATCGCTACTTACAGAATGACAGTGAGTATTTAAAGTCGCAACTTATATGTGGAAAGAAAGAGATAGCGCAACGACAATGAACCAAAGGCCCAGTCGAGAGGCAACATTGAACGTGTTCAAGGTGTCAAAGGCCGTGTAGCGACTAAGGGATTAGCGAAGATCAGTAAGTGCAAAGCTAAAACGCAACCAAATGCAGACCAATGATTCATGCTTAGTTGCTAGAAAAGGGCTAAGGCTGGTTAATTATTAACTAGGCATCAGGAGAGCAGAATGTAAGCATACTTGAACACTGTTGAAGCGGTCAGAGCGTATGAGGCTAAAGCGCAGTAGCGCGCTAAATAAAATCTTTCTATCGAGCTAGAAAAAAGTACTAACTTATGCTATGCTAGGGAAAGTTAGTGATAGCGCTGAGCTGCTGTATATGGCAGGGTGTCAAGTCGGCTTTAGTGAACAAGCAAAAAGTTAACATCATTGCTTAAGATGATAAACCAAAGCTGCGCACGGACGAATTGAAGTACGCTTACTTTCTAGAATGGAGCACAGAAAGGTCACGTAGTATAAAGATTTAGGCATGGCAGGATGTAAGCGACCAGTAAAGCGTTTGAAATGGTCAGTACAAAAGTAGGCTGAGGCGTAGCGGCGCGCAGATTTATTATTAAGAGTAATATGGCGTAGCAAATAATGAAGTGTGTCAAGCGGACATCGGGTTCTGAGAGTCGATCCTAATAGGCACAGCGACCTTGTTTAGGAAGTCGTACGGCGGGGATGCTCGGAGACCGGACTAGTCTATTAAGGTTAGGCAGGGTAAGAAAAATAGTTTGGGTGCTGGTGAATTGACTAAGACATGGGTCGTAGTTTAGCGCTGTAACCACTACAGAGTGTTTTGCAATCAGGAAGGGTTAGTTTAATGTAGTTATATAGTGAACAGGACAGTCAAGTAGGAAAATGCAAGAGGCAGGTAGTAATGAGAAGTAAAACCTTGGTTGTAAAGAACAGAGATGTGACCACCTTAAAGACCGGCGTAAACATGTAAGAATAAGGTGAGAAGCATAGTCAATGAAACAAGCTTAAGGCTGAGGTTTGAGGACTAGTAGTTATTGGGTAGTCAAACTTGCATCCATGAGGCAAGACTACATCAGAATATGCCCAGGAACGCGCGCCTGACAAATATGAAGGAATTGCATTTGTGTATTCACTTATGTAGTGAGGTTAAAGGTATCTCCACGGTTAAAAATCGAATGTTTCGCGTGTTTATTTGGTTCAAACGCGGCCAGGAAGTAACAGTTCAGACTAGAAACACGGTAAGTTGGTGCTGTTCTCAAGAGAATGGGATCAGGAGGCAGTGTTTATCATTACAAGACGGGTAAGTACAGCTCCACAGGCTTGCGATAAAACGCTGCCGGGTATCTGTGCAAAACCAGGAAGGTGCTAAAGTGCAAGAAGCACGCAAGACTGGCAATAGTGAATCCGAAACCAACCTTGTTCGAATGAGACATTTAAGCTCCCTGCCTCGGTAGCCTTTTAACGTAAGACCTCGTAACACCACTTTCTTCCAGGTACTTGCCCTCGTAGACTTTGAGACTAGTTATACTCTTCGCATATTTGTATCGAGGACAAAGTCGCTATGGCGCTGCTCAACATTCACATGCCTTGTCCTATACGCTAGTCGCATGGGAGCGGTTTACTCAAAACAAGGCCAGAAAGTGCGCGTTTGTGATACAACGTCGCGTACAGTAGACGATAACCTACTCGGGGTTGGTCGGGACCGTGACACCTAAGCCCTTTGTATACTTATCCATATCCGAGGTAAGTTGTCGTTACTACATCCACCGAACAACTGACGTTCTTTCGAATTGCATGGGTTGGGTTCTAGTTGCTACGCAGCTGCTATAAAGTTCAAGGGATCGCAAAACTTGTATGTCTCGTGCACCTTCTGTTTGCTTATTAAGCTGTTGCTAAACCTACCTTGTGTTTTTAGCGGATGGAACATTAGAACTTAAAGTCGTCTCGCGCATGGTTCACCTGTACTGGCCTCACACTTTTCTAAACCTGTTTTGCATTCTTTCTGATATTACCGGGTGATGTCCGCACATAATGACCACCTTAATAGTTTTAAACCTTGCCATTGCCATATAAAATAAAAGGGTACAACAGAAGAGGAAGATGCGTCTCGCCCATCTGTATAATGCAAAGAAGCTTTGACGGATATTTTAGCTTCTATGTGTTGTCCAATAGCAAGAGTGAAAAACAACTTGACAAGAAGCTAAATGACCTACAACGCACTACAGCCTTGGCACGAGAGTGGAGGATATTTTATACCCGTTTACTCAACAAATTGCTGAATAGTAACTATTTAGTGACTATTACGTGGATCCTGAGTGAAACAACAATGAGCCTGAGTGAAATTTTGGCTCAAATTGCTCTAGCCAGTCTTACATTAAACAAGATTAAGAAAGTATTCAGCGACGGTTGTAGGTTAATGCATAGTAGCACCATTAGAGCCATATTAAAGGACGTTTTGCAAAACCAAATCCTCTGCACTTTAGTTCTGAGGCCCACAAAGTCCGCTCCTAAAATGGGCCTTAAAACCTGGCATTACTTTCTTTGAACTAAAATTGGAGAATGCAAGGACCGCTTTGCAACATTAATACGGTAAACTTTTTGCGACCCCAGCTACAAGCAAGCTTTTTCTCGAGAGCTCTGTTGCTTAATTTTTGCAGACACCAACCACCGGCCTCTGCACCTTTTTTGAATGAATCGTTTTTTATACGTCAAAAAGTAGCAACTAGCCACCGGCACAAAACTTCAAGCAAAAACAAATATTATCCCTTCAGACTACGGATCCTAAGCAGCTGCATCTGTGACCGGCATTACTAGCCCCTTGAGGAACAAACAAAACTGTTCGCTTACTTCCAAGCGCTCAGCCATTTAAGCAAAGCGTCCCTATAATCTGGTACAGACGGTCATAGAGGCAACTTTGACAGAAACTGTAAAGGAAGCCAGCTGAACGTATTTAGATGCTAAGGTTAACGGCAATCAGCGTGTCTAGCCAATCTCAACTTCGGCCTCTACAGGCTCCCAAGCCTTGCGATAAGCAAACACGAGCATGGACGACGCCAGAAATTTCAAATAATACGGACGTGCCCATGGTACCTATGCTAAGAACAACGAAGATGGAGGCCCTGTTTCTCCGGATTCCGTGTGGAATGAGGTTGTTACGTAAAATAGGGTTTAAGGTCCGTGATGGATTTTCGGTGGATGCGTCTAGAGGAGGCATGAGTGCTTTATTGCTCCAGGCCGCCCAACGAACTCTACTCCGCGGACTAGCAACTTAATGTATTCCAATCACCATCACAGCACCCTAAATCCATAATTACAAGCTATTTGACCTCCCTTTATCTTCTAATGCTTTCTCGTGGCCGTCCTTCCTACATTCTATCATATGCTTGATAGCCACTGCGCAAAAATTTCATGACCTTTTTCCGTCTATTGACATATACCAGACCACTGAAGTCTCCGCACATTCTGGCCCACGCGCAAATTCACCTCCATGCTACCAGGCGAGATAGGCTTCTTTACCTACGCTTACTCAACATTAACTTCTCCTTAAACATTTAATACCCTACTAACGTTTTCCGTCTTATATTGCGGATATCCGGAGCTTGCTAGGTGTCCTTCCTTCCCTACAACCTTTATTCTCTTGGACTGTTTGCAACACAGCTCAGCTGGTTTGGTGACCTATTCAGTGCTACCGTAAGTATCCAATAATAACTGAAGGCTTAATCCGAATGCCATCGCTGGCCACGGACCTCTCTCCTAGCGTTGTTATCTGTCGTCCGCCTTACTCTCGTCAACGCCTCTTGGCAGCAGCTAGTCGTTGCTTGCTCCATGCCTCTCTGCAGCTTGGAAGAAGCCACTGCTTCACTAGGCAACCTCTAGTTTCCTGGAATGTCTGTCTCTTTAAGCTTCTTTTGTTTGTTGATTTATTCATTGACACTGTAGGCGTCGACTAGCGGTGAAAAGTCTTCATGATATAGCAATACCATCCACTGATACTACCTTTCCTAGAGCCATTATCTCTGTTTAACAGCAGCTAGTCTCCATATGCTCTCTGCAACTCTGCGGATATCCGGAACTCGGTAGTTTCCAATCATTTCTTGCAACTTTTATTCTCTTGGACGGCGCATCACAGCTCAGTTGGTTGGGTAACCTATTCTGTGCCACCTTAGGTATTTACTAATAACTGAAGGGTCAATCCGAATCCCATTGCTGGCCACTGCCACACTCGCTCCTAGCGGAAACAACTGACGTTCCCCTTGCGCGCGTCACCTCTTCTTGCAAGCAGATACTCATCGTATACTCCGTGCATCCCTGCGTATACATGGAGCTTGCTTGTAGAAACCGCTTATCTCCAAAGCTTATTCCATAGTACCGTTTGCATCATAACTCAGCTGATTTCCTGACTTATTCTGTAACACGTAGGTTTCCATATGTGACCAAAATACCTAATTGCGTGGCAACAGTTGGCTACTGAGGCTCTGTCTACCAACGCTATTATCTCGGTTGTCTCATCTTCAACAACTCTAGCTTCCGCGATTCGGCGTACGCTGTTTGCAACACTGCGCATATTCGGGACATGCTAGGAGCCACTCCTTATATTTCCAACTGTATTCTCGTGGATGGTTTATATCACATATTTTTGCTGGTTTGTTGCCCTATCGGTGACAATGTAATTTTCCATTATTAACCAGAATGTTTAACCCACACAGCATTTTTGGCCACGGGAACCCAATCCATTAGCGTCATCTCTCGATCGTCTTATTATCGACACCTAGTGTTTCCTACCTATCCACTTAATCCTAGTCTGCTTCTAATATGGTCAGCTTTCTATCCTCAGAGATCCACGTACATAATATTTGTTACGTGGTCTTAGCTAACTCTCATCCGGTGGATTATATAACTATCGCCACCTCGTTACTGTACCTTCTAATTTCCGACTGCAACCAATCGTGTTTACATTGCCACTTTCTGGTCTCCGCTTGAATACTAACGTCGTAAGCAAATACTTATTGGAGTTCTTACAGGAACCATGCTTCTCCTCCTCACGTACATAAAAGTACTTTACCCATTGGAGTATGCCTTTTGCTGCACAATCGAAAAACGCTTTCAGCGTAATATTTGTTACACATTGTACACCAATTTGTCTCAGGGGAAGGTCTTAATTAGGATTTCCCCACTGATTGGTTTCATGACTGTCCTTATTGGTCTACTCTCAGCCTGTCCTTCTCCTTTGCTTTTCTCTGAGGTTGTGAAAATCTTATCGATCCGGGAATAAACTGAGGAACTGCCTCCGTCTGCGGTGGGACGAACTAACCAACAAGGACTTACCTGGACCATGGCTTTACTTCAAAATCAACCATCTGCACTCAACATCTTAAGCACCGATGTCCAGTGAGGGCAGCTGAACACAAACATTGCACACCCCAGAGATATATATAATCAGAGGTCAGATCCTATACAGTGGACATTCTACTTTCCTGCACAATCATACTTCCTCCTCGACTAACCTCAACGTCCATTGTGTAATCTAACTGTGTTATTTGTTTCGCCAACAGATGAGTCATTCGATTGCGAATAACTAAATGAATAATGCATCATACGAAGCTTTGCTAGTTGTACATGGCAGTTCAAATCAATCGAGGACAGTGTTCCAAGACTTGCTGGGTTTTGGCTTGGGATGCGGTCAGCCTATTAAATCCACAAAATCTGTTTGGCAACACTGTGACGTGGCCGATGGGACTCGCCACTAAATAAAGTCACGGCTCGCTGTTACACTCTGAAATATCGACTAGTCATTTTCCAATATTTTACTGCCACGTTTAACCTAGGTATTTTCAGTCTTCACATGCTGCCTCCACTCCGCCTACTGAGCTTTTTTATTTACTTCACACACAGGAAAGGTTTTATCAGCATTCAAGAGATGAGTTTGCTCTTCTTGAGTACTTTGACCGTTTCGGCAATAATACCACCTCTGGGCACAGCCAATTACATGCGTTGTAACGTATCTGTTGCACCGCATAGCTGCTTGTAAATTCTGATCATAGCTGAGTTGTTATGCCTCGATTAACTCGAGAATAAAATAATTATTTATTTATTAGTAGACGATAGCTATACTGACACTTCTCAAAGGGACATAAAGCTTGATTTTTACAGGTTGATCCTCATTAATATCACTGCCTCAAACGGTCCAACCAGTTAACTTAATCTTCGTTTCCATTTGCATTTTCTAACTCAGACTTGCGTTCTATAGCATTCATAACTAACCTGTGCCAGATGCCGTTGCTTACTGTACTCAAGATGCCTCAGTACCAGTTGCTTTCGGTCTGCTGCATTTTATTCCCATAACATTTTAACGATTATGTACTCAACTGGTCTCCAAATTTACATGAGGACATTGTATGGAGACCCGGGCATTTAGTATGCCACTTTACAATTCCATGGCCTAGTACATATTAGCCTTTTTGAGTTATACATAGACCACCCACTCAATGGAACACAGGTAGACAGGCAGCATGAAAACGTGATTCATATTTAAGGCCGTCTTTTTAAGTATAACGCCCTCTATTTCATATTCCTTTGAATTGGTGCGAAGGATATCCAGATGCCAGTAAGATTTCTTTCAATTAGGTTAGCTTGGCACCCACAATTTTCTAAGCACCGCGCAAGTTCTAAAAGAGTAAGGTGGTGCACAACCTTAGCTCCGAACACCTCCAAAATACCACACAAGAAGTTCTGGAGGCCCTCAACCTCCAAGACAAGTTTTATTGGTATATTATAGCTGGCTCTGGGAAACCTGGGGTGTTTATGAACCGCAGCTACCAATGTACGTACGTGTTCTATTTTCCATTCTTTTTGGACAATTGTTTTAACACGCAATATCGATACCCACTTCTTAGAACCCTGTTTGTCTTTTGAGTTCGGTGACGACGTGCCGAATTGGATGCTTGATTGTGCGCTTCATATCGGCCGTCGGAACATCAGTTACGGAATATTGTTCGATTCCACCGCAAGCGCCGTCAGGTAAGAACGGAAGAGACACCTATTAGCCGATTTCTCACAGTGGTTATCTGCCTGTGAGTAATCGCAGTAAGGCCATGGTCACCTAAATACTCAACGATTATTATCTCAGCCACACTATTAGGTACAGGTGCTGAATCATTTTGCTGTATTTTCGGACGTTCAGTTGTTAATTAGCAAAGGTTGACTTTGGCGTTTATTAGCAGTGGTGGCCAAACGCTGTGGATTAACAGCTTGCAGTAAGTGATAAACGGCCGGATTGGTGCAAGAAATAAGTGGATGCTTTAGACACCTATGGGCCAAAGGAAACTTCATATGTCATGACTTATTTAGGTTGATCTAACTCATAAATTGCAGAGCGCATATACGCAAGCACTCCGGGACGTAAAAGTGGGAAGCTTATAATAACAATGGTTTTTCTGCCTCCGGATACCCCAAAAACGACACACTAAGGCCTTTTGACCAAAGGCTAAATGTGTAAAACTGCTGATACTGCAAACACATTATCCATTAGCAGCAATTTAGCCTTTGCGCGCAAAGTTCATGCATAATAATGTAATTTATACTACAAACGTACAGAAACTTTGTTTTTTGGCCCCTAGGTCACCATTAGTAATGGCTGCTAGTCAAGAGCAATACTGAGCATTTCCAGGTGCATCGGCCTATCCAGAAGTTGTAATGTATTGTTATATCTGTTAACATGCACTTATTATTCGGTAGTCGTCCGTGACATTTTAGCAAGGTAAAATACCCCTTATCCGTAGACAGTCTGCGTTTAGCCCATACCTTGCGAACTACTGTGAGTATAGCGCAGGTTTGGTTCTTATCGTATTCGGTAAAATTTCTCTTCCATACTATGCTAAACGTCTTTTTTAACAGCAGTTCGGCTATAAACCGCTTTCTATTGTGTTTGTGAAGGTGTTGGCGCGACTCTGCCGGTCGCAATTGACGTCATGTTTGATTCATTGACGCTGTAATATTGACGCTGTTTCTACCTTCCAACAAAATACGCCACATTATTAGGCCACTCTTGTTAAGTTTATTTACTTTTTATTTATTTTTTCAAGATACCTTTAACCATATTTTCTACATATTTTGAAGTTAAGGTTCCGTTTTTAGTTTGCAAGAACCCACAAGCTTTCGGAAGCAAACAAAGCAAGGTAATATTCCAAATGGCATGGATTAGAATTTTTAAGTAATCTTCACTACGGCGATGTGATAAATGTTGGGAATGTGTTTGTTGAGGTTTGTGATCTGAGACATGGGGGGAACGAGTAGTGCAAAAAGCATTGAACGATCAGCACGAATACTCAATAGAATAGTATGGCTATTTTCTGGTATTGTGGACTGTGAGGAGATACAGGGTGAACTTCGAGCAGTCAGGCGTCCAAGACTACGATGTTATTGGGCAGTTCGGATATTTACAAGGCAGTTACTTTATTTGGTGGTGAGTCGTGACTACCAGGTCACAGAGTAGGTAAGCTGACATTAGTGGCATTTCATAGGGAAAACGTTTGCCTGGCAAAAACCCACCATGTCCTGAGCACTACCACCGTATTATTTAATGGTACTGTTTACACCCGCAGCTGCTACCACTAGATATTTATTCAACTAGCCATTCTTCAAAACACACGGATTAGGAATCGGTTGAACTTAGCACTCAAAAAGATAGTTAATCATCAACTAACCCCTCTAAAGCTCTAAGTGAAAGATTTTGCGAAGATCCTTTTATTTATACTGATTTGTGTTCCTATTGAACAAGCAACACAGACGACCAGAAAATCTGCGCTTTTGAGAAACGTGCAAAGTTGCAGGATTGACTTCTATGTTTGGCTGCTTGTGTTACTGTCACTGTCAACCTACTTTCCTGAGAGGAACTGAGAATCGGTTATGAGATTTCTACATTTCACTGCCACAAGCGTAATAATATGTTTCATGTGCAGTAGTCAAACGTCTTCCTGCTAGACTTGCAGCATTCCTCCAACATTTTACTTGGGCTCGGTTGACCAGTGTTTTTGCGTTAATGCACTCAACTGCATCAATGCAAGTGGAAAACGGCAATCACGTAGTAAAATAACGTCAGCAAATGGTAAATTCGCACTTCCCCGTTTAGAGATGTTCCGCTTCTTTTTTCCCTTAGACAGTGGCTTAAGACAATACAGGCTCCGTTTCACGTTTTCGCTGTATTTGGTTGCATACGTCTCCCATGATCTTGTTAACTTAGTACTTTGTAGCCTATGTATAAGGAGATCGTCAGGATCCAAAAGACTATCAACGCAGCCACCTAGCCTCATCAGTATACCAGGCTCGCACAGACTTTTTAAAGGCACTGCCACTTCGGTTAAAGCCGAAGACAGGCGACAGTATAATTATTATCATCCTGCCTTGCGCTTAGCGCAGCTTTTGGAAGGTATAGTTTTATAGTACCAGCGTGCCTACTGCCATAGTAACAAAAGCCGGCCTCGCTGAAAACCGGTAGTCGCGTGGAGGACGCTTGTGTTTGTTTCAGCAAGTTATTACACATGGCCCGTCATGCACGTCACCCACAATCTCTGAGGAATTGGCTTGCTCAGAGAGGAATCTATATATCCGAAGACCTAGACGGCAGAGCATGCAAACCGCTGTGCACTTATTCAAAGGGTAGTGAATTCCAACGGTGCTCTATTCTTGTGTTTGTGCTCAATGGACGCTTCATTAATGGTCTAACAGAATACAAAATGATTATTGGATCCATACCTCTGATCTAAAGTTATGGCTAGAAAGGAACAAGTTCTAAGCTGTTGGTTGTATACGCGCTACAATAGGCTGGTGGAACCCAACGAGAAACCGTTATTTGTTTTGTTCTCCAAGCAGTGCCTTTGATCCTTATGGTTCTCATTTCACAACAGCCTTCTTGTGCAGGAACTCACCTGTCAGCATTATATCGTGGTACCTGTTTGGTGCAACTTAAGAACGACAATACACACCTGAAATTAGGGTCGCAGCTGCCACAGACTCATTTTGTTTAATGAAGTTTTCGTATTACCTCAGAGACCATCAGCTTTCGGGGCAGTTCCTACACGCATCTGCTACATGAATGCGCGGTGCCAAAGTACGAGGACATCTTACTGGTAACCCCAGCAACGGCGCTAAAGAGCTGCCGATACACCAAAGGCACCTTTGATTGAATGGAATTCAATGGACCAACCTATTTACATTAGGTTAGCTTCTTTAAGGCGGTGAAATACTACACACTACCTATTCTACGTGTGCTATGGATGTGCCGCATGAAACGTTTCAGAGTTCTGAGAACTCCCGCCAATTTAGCACCGTTTGAGTTCGTGTTAAGCTTTGGGGCTTCGAGTTCATTCCAATGTTCTCCCGACTAATCGTGTAGAGAAGGACTGGAAAGGATGACGTATGCCGTCATAAGCGCTAAACGTTGGAGCGAACCAACAACGGCTCGTCGGACATATATCTTGCAGGTAAGCAACCATAATGCTGCGTCATAGGTAACCGCTTTTGGAACGCCCCTTGGCAAGGACCCACATAATCCATGAGGTTAACGCGGAGTTAACAAGCCGGCTAAGCAAAGCCTTTATGATCTATCCCTCAGCAAGTATCAATGATGATCAACTAACTTCGTACGAGTTCTTGCAAATTCGCTAGTAAATGTTGCGCCATGTACGGTTAACTAAGAGATATTGTACGTTATTGCTTAGCAATCTTTGCAGAAAAGAGCCAATCTATTGTCAGACTGCCCGACATAATGGTGTATTCCTTGACGCAAGACACATGACGACAGTACATATATATATTCTGCAAGGTCCATTAAGCCTAAAAGAGCCTTTTATAAGGAGACGCAGTTTTGCATCCTCCTGCTCAAAGAAGGTCTCTACAGCGCAGCTGGGATAATTTTCACCCATCACCAGCATTTGATGAAGTTGGTCTGTTCACATTACCTTTCCCACAATAAAAACTATTTTTCCCGACACCATGGTTTCTTTCCCGCACCTTGTCTGCAGTACTTCTTTTCCAACTTATTAAGGGGACAAATTCTTCGTTATCTTCCAAGGATACAATTTTCCCGAGGCTGGAACAATTGGGTTTTAATTTGCTTAACATTACCACTTTTACATACTTTTTGCCCGGAGCACTCTGACTTTGGAGGGCAAATTCGCCTACCGATTCAAGGACAGAACAATTGGGCATCCTGAGCTCTCTACTCCGCTTTGACCTTTCAATTGGCCGGTGTTGCTTATATTTTCAATCCATTTTAATACTTCTTCTGGGAGGATCTCCAGGTATATTTCGGAACCATATCCTATTATTTAGGACTTCAACAACATTTCAACCTTATTCAATGGATTTCCCTCAAAGATTTCGCGTATTTCCGCAGATGGTCAGTACATCACATTCAAAGATGTTTAGTTCGTGACCTACCAATCGGGCACAGCCTTTTGTACAAAACAGGACAGGACCTAGGAACACAATAGGCACACGCCTAACGCAGCAGCCGGAACTTGACTGCGAAGAACCGAGCAAACAAACGCTCAACAAGAAGCGTAGACCATTACAACTAGCCATTCAAAGGATCGGTGGCAGCGCTTCAGAAGATGGGGGCTTTTTGCTTGGCAAGCATTCTCCCTATAAAGAACCACAACGGTCCGTTTAACAACGCCGCAACTTGGCAAATGTAACGCATCAACGATTAACGGCACGGCCCATAAATTCACAATGATAGGTCAGGTATCATCACCAAGCTACCTACCTCCGTTACACTGAAACCTCTGCATCTGGGTATCCTAGCGTCTCTTCTTCCTACGATTTAACGAGTATACTGTTGTCGCTTTAATTTCTACAGTGTCACCATTAAACTTTGCGTCACGTCCGCACGAACGCAGTGTCCTGTCATGCCACTCTCGATCGTGCCCTTCAATTATCTTCTGATGGATCCTTCTGGATACTTATTCTATCATTAGCTGAGGTATGGCTACAATATATGGCAGACTGATTATACTCTAAAAAGCGGGTTCCGAGCTTACGACAGTACAATTATATTTTCACCTCTCTACCATTATAGAGCTCCCAGCAAGAACCTATGAAAAGTTTTCTACTGTCGCGGTTACAATTGCCAAAAATGGTCTGTAAACCTGCATCTACCTTATCAGGCCTCCATGCGGGTGCCGCGCGCGGTCGACAAAAATCTATAGTTGTTGATCTATTTAATTGAACGGATAATGCTTTGTGCTCCGACCTAGTCTTATCTGACGCACCTTATGCTTTCTGACGGCGATTAGACTTCCGAGACATAAACAATCAAAGCTCCCGTCCCACCTATTTGCTTTAGCTTCAACTATTGATTCTCATCGATCATTTTAACGACAACCTGGTTGCGTCGTCGTGGATTTATCTTCTCCCTACCCCGCCTACTTTGGACTATCTAGCTTTGCGAAAACACAATGCTGTCATCCGTTCTGAGGTAGCCAACTTGCGTACTGATCAATTATTACTCCAGCGATACAGAGATGAAAGTCTCCGACGATCGGGTTGTACATCAAACACTACCCCCAGCTAGATTTTTGTATCCCAAACCCACCTACGTCTACGCAACCCTGACAGTTATACCACTCAAGTAAAAGCTCTGTCCTTTTTGTCGCGTCTGAGCTGTGTAGCGTTAGTTACCAAAGAACCTCGTTCATTACTACTTTTCTTTCATTTTCATCTGCCTGCACTGCTATTACCCATCTTACCTCAACGACCGTTCCGATGTTAATTTACTAGTGACCGCTTGCCAATGCCGTTTTGCGAGGGCACTTATTAAGGACTCTGAGGCTAAGCATCGTTGTCACAGCTTCTGGGCGTTATGTTAGTAACATAACCAACGCAGCTCGTACACCTCCTTCTGGAATCCTGCTAAACGACCATACCTGAGGTACAACACTTCAAAGGCCCTTTGCCCTTCGTCTTTTCATCCCTAATTTATAACCTCTCCTCAACTCCAATAAACCACTGGCTGCACACTTCTCCACGTGTTTCAGCACTTGTAGGGGACACGTAATTGTTATTTTATTAACAACGTTACATAGTGTAGGAGGTAACTTATCACAATCATTGTTTAAACTGGTCAATTGCTCAAATGAGTTCCGGGTTCATTTCGTTCGTTTGTTTGCGGGGCTGCCTTTGCCCACTGCCACTTTCGCGAAATTGTCACCGGTGCAGCGTTAAGCACCCGAGGAAAGGTCCATCGTTGCGACCGCAACCGCAACCTACGAGGCAAAAAGTTCTTTTCCTCTATGTGAAATAAAGGTTATCCGTCGTTTCTACGACGTACCGAAGAAACCATTTATTCGTTAGCTCGCGAGGAAAAACGTTTGGTTGCTGTACATTTGGATCCAGTTTGCCTACTGATATTTCTTTTGGATGCTTCTTACCTGGAGAACTTCTGTTGACATTTAATGTCAACATGTATACAAAGACATTTCATTTTCTTCCCTGAAGACATATTTTCCTGCCGTTGCAACCCTATTCCCAACTGGACAGATTTTTGTTCAGTGCTAACATGCACTAATTCCAAAATAATTAAGTTTACTTATTTTTTGCTACTAGATAATTTGCTCTGCTCTGTCAATTTGGAGTAATTTACTCCTCTTTGAATGTTTGATTTGCCGTGGGTGCCTATAATTGCACATCGGTTTGCAACTTACCCTAGAAGGAACTACAACTTTTGTTCGGGACAAACTGCGTTATCATTTGGGGCCTGAACAATTGAGATCTGCCTTCAGCAGCGCTTCAACAATACCTACACATGATAATTCATTAGATATCTACCGAAAATTTCACGCGGTTTTGCGGACGATAAACACACTACATTCAAAAGTATTCAATCTAGGCCCTACCTGACCAACTGACCTATTTAATCGGTCAGGACAGGACAAGACCCAAGCACGGAACAGGCATTCGCATAACCTGCGTCAGCCAATGAAAACACTGGACTCAAGGACATCGAATAACCGAGTACATAAATGCTCAACAAGTGGCAAAGCCAATTACAATTTGTAATTCACTGGATTAGCGGCAGTGTTCCAGTATATGTTGGGTATCTCCTGGCAAGCGTTCCACTTACAAAATGCCACAAATGTCTGTTTAACAACGCTGGGACGGGGAGGAGGAGATTAACCACAAAATAATGTCGCAGCTTATGACATAACACTGGCAAGGCAACAGGCATCACATTTCACCATTCTCAAAATGCCTGTTGCACTGACACTTCTACATCGGCATATAGGATCGTCACTTTTCCTTCTAAGATTTCACCGTTAATCTGCTCTAGGTATGCACACACCAAGTATATTGCTACGTCCCTGTCAATTTTGCCCTTGCAGTGCCTAATCGATCACTCGGAATTCTCGATCACTTGCTGGCTGATGTGTGATTGCAATATATGTCAGACTGATTAGGTCCTTACAAACGTACCACCATCTATTGAAAAAACAAATATTCTTTTTACAATTTTACGCTGTACTCTTTCAATCATGAACTTCTGAACAATTTTCTACTGTCGCTGTTATAATGGCCACACATCGTCCATACAGCTTTGCCTACAAATGCAGGCCTCCATCGGCGTGGTTTGTATAGACGGTAATAAAAAATATTTCTTATGTGTTTATATCCTCTGAAAGCAGCACTTATGCCTACTCAGACATTCACTCCACAATCCTTTTTTGCAGCCAAATGTACAAAGTCGCCGCACGCTCTCCTTTTAAACAAAAGGTGAAACTTCAGCCAAGCAATATTGGTTGGTTAATATAACACGTTTTGGTCGTTGTATCGTAAAACTCAGTAAGATGTAGTTAATAAAATTAGTGCGTTAAACAAGCCAACTGAATAGATAAAAATGCAATTCCGTAAATTTTGGGGCGCACCGCATTGGTGAGGATTACAGGAGTTTCGCAAAGGCATTTCGTCTAACTAAATTGTTTGATCCCTGTGGTTGCTGTTCTGAAGCTATAGAACAAGCTCCAGCGAAAAATAGTTCGTCCTTTTGCATTCCCTGGTTTAATCCACCAAAACAACCTAGCTTAATAGCTACCAGCTGCGCGTTGGCTTCATATGCTTTGACGTCCTCAGCAAGCTTAATGTATGTCTGCAATGGACCCGTTTGCTGTATTTTCATCCATTAACCCATTTTAACTTGCCTAGCAATCAAACTTATCTTACCTGGCCAGCGCAAGCCACCCCTTAGTCTCCCTCTTCTATATGTGCGGTTATACCTTGCTGCAACCTTGCTTGTGCATGTTGTGGCAGCGAGTACTTAGTGACAACAACACAATGGTGAGCTCCCGTACCCCTTCTTTTCCTCTGCACATGATTGAACTTGTTCCCTTGCATGTTTGCATATAGCCTCTACTACCACTTTTAAATCGTGTATCTCCGTTGCATAACAAACTCCTTATTTTGTATGGTCAGTGCTTACTTTATGTGACGGTGCTATTACTACAATATTCCTCCATTATAAGTACTACGACGCAACCCACCCATGCACCGTCGCACGTCGCCTTCGCACAGATAGATCCACTGAGGAAGTTTATACCGAGCTTGAGTACTATTTTTCGCTGCCTTGCTACCAAGTGAAATCATTTGGCTCCCTCGCGGCGCAAGTTATTTACTTTTAATTATACTACGCTTCTTAGTGAATTAGGCTGTATATCTGCTGTTTTTCACTATTTCCTCTTTGCCAGTCTTATAACAAGTTGTCCTCTCTTTCCACACCTAAGCTGCACCATAGTAAACGAATACTTCGTAAATTTCTTTCGGGTAAAACGCCCTTGTTCTCCATATAGCTGAGCACAGTCTACGCACAGCCTCATTGATTTTTGTTGTACATCCGGACGACACATACAGTCTATTAGTTGTTGCACATAGTACAGCAGATTGTTGCAAGTCTAAACGTTACTAAGTAGGACTTTTACAATGCATGGTTCCAAGCCTGATCTTTGCGATTTTCTCCCGGTCAATTCCACTCATTCCTCTTTCCCCTGGGTCGAGAGCTTCTTGGGAATCCGGAACTGGACTAAAGGACTGCGTCTTTGACTGCGGTGGAACCAAGAAATTGACAATGGCTTACGTAGGGCACGGTTCTGCATCAAAACTATTCAGCTGCCCTCAACACCACGACCGAGGTGCACTGTGGATAGCAGAACACGGTTGCTTCACACGCCAGTAAAGACTAAAATTTAAAATTTATCAGACCCAGTTGCTTTAAAATTTTATTCATCTGGCCTATCCTCAACCCGACTCATCGTAATTCTCCTATCCTCGAACTCCTTCAAGGACTATGGCGGCCTTGTCTACGCTAGTTAGTAAGCCAACGGAGGAAACTGGAAGGCATTCGGCTGTACATAGTCGAGTGGAAAATACGTCAGTGCGATGCTTCGCCATTTTATAGTACCGTTCAAAACTACCTAGGGTAGTGTTCCAGGACGTGGTGGGTTTTGGCTGGCAGGCCGTCTCCCCATAAAAAGCCACAACAATCAGTTTAACAACACTGCGAAGTAGCGAATGTGAATATTTACTGAATTAAATCCTGCTCACAAATACACAATGGTAAGGCGACTAGTCGTAGTTCCCTATTGCCATACTTGCAAGCATCTGCTACTCTCCGTCTATACCTACATTCTACACCACGTTTCTACTGCCTACTTTTAATGCTGTACACACTTGCACACAAACGTTCTGCAGCTAGACAACTAGGTTTACTCATGATTAATCCCTCCATCTCTGCATCATGTATGATTTTCAGCTACTGCCGAGTACATACATAGCAACGTGGCTGCTGCAAAACCTAACTACCTTTAAATTTTGTTCAAGCTTGAGTGGTTCTTTCGCGGTAAGTTCAAGGGTGGACTTTTCTTACTTCTTTATTGACACAATTTACAGTCACTTTCCCTTTACACTGTGTTCATACGGCGTTTCCGGGCAAAGTATAAACAAAAGTTTGTGGAGAGCAGCCTTTGAGCCGTTTAGACGCCATTCTTCTTACGAGCAGATCTTAGTAGGGTAGCGCAGTTGCCGCTCTCGTCCCTTCATTTTGCTAACATTGTATGTATGGAAGCGGCTTTAGATAGTGGCGAGTGACAAGCACCACGTCACGTTGTTGCTGAACAGAAGTTTGTGGCTTTTTGTAGGGAGAACACTTGCTAGGCAAATACGCACTAGTTCCCGAAACAAGGCCGCAGAACTATTTGCTTAAGCGGTGTACACCCAAACCACACAGCTAACACTACGAGGAGTTTGATCGGTTAGCCATTATATGTCTGTACAATTGCCTTTGCCTGATAACGCCTCCGTAGGCATGACTCACCTAGTCGAAAAATAAATAGTTAATCTTGAATTCATCATTGCAAATCAACTCAAGCAAGATCAAATGCTTTCAAGCGATTATGTTTGCAAATGGCACGTAGCTTCGAATAATATAGAATAATAGCGAAATCTATAAAAGTTACAGAAATGGGGAATTTACTGATCTAGGAACAAATCTTTTGTGATGTGGCAAAACTTTGGGTTCCGTAGTGTATGGTGTAGAGATTAGCAGCTAATGAGTAATATTTGGTGTCTTGATGACATGTACAGACAGGGTAGTAATATTTAGTGAACGTGCCAAAATTTATTGACTGATGGCTCTGCTTAGTTTGCGGTGTGTATTTGTGGGCTGTCGCTTTATTCTTTAGCAAGTCATACTTGTTACGTTGCTGGGTTTTCGAACGGGAAGTTGTGACTTCTAACAGGGAGAAAACTTTCCAGACAAAAGCCCAGCACGTCCCAAAATACAGTCAGTGGCTACAAATAAACCAATGGCTAAACTTATTCTCCACAAGGTAAAACACGTCTATCCAGGCAATGATGTCGTGTTAACAAAGTGTAAACAAAACTGTACAAAAATACAAAGTACTTGCCTGATTGTTATGTGTATATATGTGTTCGTGATTGTGCATATGTGTACCTTTTTAGCTTATGTCTGTAATTGTGTCGTTGCGTTTGTAACTGATTGACAACGCCGTTTATGTAAGAATATACGTCTGCTGTTCGTGGATTAGGTGTACTTACCCAGATAGCCAACGGGCAGTGACTTAGTTTGGGGTAAATTATATTCACCACGTCACAGAATTTGTAAACGCACCTCTGTAAATTTTATGAAAAGAAAGCTTGCTAAGAGAAAACTCACCATGCCCCAGAACACTACCGCCAAACGACTTGCAAGAACGAGTTGCCCCCGAACCAACTAGCTAGCAGCACGAGAAGGTGGTTTGCCCGGTCAATCTTTATTTGTCCATTACAATGGCTACAGGCCCTTGGCAAAGTTTGAAGGGAACACATTTAAACAAAGTATAAATTTTGTTGTTGGATTCTGCGCAAGTGAAAAAGCGCACACGCGATCTGTCCCTTGCTTAATAAGTATAAATAAACGCAATTGCTCCATCAGGTAAGCATGGGCGCCGCCCTATGGTGACGCCAAATATAGCAAGAACTAGTAGCCTACTAAACTCAGGAGCAACTGAACGGTGAAATTAAGCAGCTTGTTTACGTACATATTGACCTAAAGGTTTTGTTGTTTGCTACGTTTCTGAGGTAAACTTGACGTAAAGCTTTCAAGTTTTTTTCACAGTGTTTTGTTTGCGTGTGCGGCAGGATAAAAGATATAAGTTGCGTGCTTTAAGGCAGCCTATGTAGCTAGGTTTGTCAACCAAATTGCAAAGGTTATTGCTGCAATATTTTACCTTTCAGGGCAAGCTTGACTGTACTTATAGTATAATGCGTGTCAGGTTAACCCTGATACAGCAAGTCGGTTTTACCCAGCCCAAAGGCTAAATTTTTGTCGTCGCCTACTGAAATTACATGAGACTCGGACTGATCAGTTTACGGCAGATTTATTGTTGGTTCATGTGGTTGTCATTGTTGGGGAAACGCTATCCAACACCTACGGGGACGGAGTCTGAGCTTTGACACGAAACCTCTGATCATTATATTTAAATTTACCTATTTGTATCCTAACTTCTATCTCTGCGACCAACAAACCCTTAAATTTATGGTCGTTAGATAGCTTACTTTAGTGTTTACACCTAAACTAAGTATCAACTAGTTTTCAATTGTTTCTTTTTCTCTTTAATGCTTTACCTTATCGTTACAGTGAGCTTACGGATTTAGGTCGCACAGCCATTGAAGTATTGTCCGTAATTTGTAAAAATATGTATTTCACTTTGCTTAGCTACAAATGGACGACCTATTCATTCCTGATTCCACAAACTGCTCAAGCTAAAATTTCTTATGGAGCCAGCGGGTGCGTACATCCTATCTGTACACAAGCATAATATGATAACACAGCAACTAACTGAGTCCAAATAACAAGTGAGTAAATTAATTAACCCTAAAGCAGCAAACATAGCACGATTCCATTCGCTTCTTCATCACATGCGCCCTAGAGACTAAGACAGCTACTCAAACTTAAGCATGCTGGAGGCCTGGACAGCTTGTCAGACCAAAAGCAAGACGACTATTGTTTTAAACTGCTTTCCACTATTATAAACGGTCTTATAAAAACGCCTGTGGCATACGGTTTTTTGCATTTTGAAACGCGAACGTAGCGAGGGGAACAGCTAGAACTCTTTTCAGATTACCAACAGCTCGAAAGTTATAATACCTCTTGCTTTGCTCATAATCTCTATATTGAACCCTCGGTGGGAGCCTGAATTCGACGTAAGAAATCTAGATAGGATACTAACGCAATATGTCCTGCCAGTCGTACAGTTCATAGCCGAAATGGCCTTCCTAGTAGATACATATCAAAGTTTTAATTCTTAACTTAGCGAGGCAGACTATTAAATGCATGATCAAAGTAATAATATAACAGTTGAGCAAGCATTGTGCAATGGTATAATAGGAGTTTTACATATTTGAATCTATATACCTAGGTAGTAAGGTAGGTATTTTGTTCGTGTTGTTAAAAGGTGTTGCCGTTCTTTTGCATGGGTTCGATGGAGCCGTCGGTGTCTGAAGAATTCTGAGGGGTCTATGGATTTGAGACATTTGTCAATATAAGTTCTGGCCATGCGTTGGTTTAGTGGCCAGGTACACGCGCTACGTCACAGTGCTATTAGGCAGACAGTGGTGGCATTTTATAGGGAAACGCTTGCCAGGCCAAAGCCAACCACGTCCTGGAACGTTGCTACCAAACTAATGGCTGGAAAAGTTAAATCCAAACTACCCATCTGGCACAACGCGGAGGTTGTTCGATTATCTGGCTTTTAAATAAGCCAAGTTAAGGGATGACTAGACCACTATCTGTTTCATGAAAAGTCAATGGTACGTTGTTACAAACCCCGTGGTCAAAGAACCAAGAAAGTACGGCTGGTGCTCATAAATCAGCTTCAATTCCTCTACAACGTCATGGATATCAAGTTAAAGATTGAGATGCTAGAAATTCTGGTTTGCTCGCCTGCACAAAAATCAGCGCGCTCGTCAGGCTGGAGACTGCTCTCGGCAAACAAGTATAACCGCAAAAGGTCCACTGGAGTAACCGTTAAGGCGCCAAGTGTGAAACTTTTGCATACCCCTGGCCGTACCAGTCGAATATATTTTGGACGAAATTCGCTCACTCAGGAAGAGTTATTTCAGCGCACCCTTAACCCATTTCGCTGTGTTAAAAACCTGGAACTAATAAATAATTAAATAAAGTTATATTCTCGTTGTTGCCCGAGGCCCACCAACGTTGCATGCTCAACTGGGTACAAGCAAATCTGCGACTATCAAAGTGCACACAACTTTGGTCTCGACCTTGTGGTTGGGCAAATGAGTTAGTTCCAAGAAATGATATAAGGTTGGGATAAGCTGCGAACTTGCGATTGCTTCAGTAATGCAACGGCTTGTTAATACGAATTCGATAAGTTTAATAATCACGTAGTGTAATACGGGAATTTGTTCCAAACAAATGTTGTTCTGGCCTGAAGTTGATCAACTGCGCTGCCAACTACGGTCGCCTGCTATCCATTTTCTTTCCTCTGGCGTAGGAAGGGTTCTCCTGTGGCCGCACTGGGTTTCAATCTTGCCCAGTTGTACGATGTGCACAGCACGAGGGTAAGTATCAGTATTGCTAAATTTTGGAGCATCCGGCTGCTAAAGAATTGATCAATTCCAGAAATAGCATCCGTGGGAAACGTGGAGGGAGTCGAAACGTACAAGCTCAATCAAAAAAGAACTGCCATGATAATGCACACAAAAGTTTATGCTGTGCAACAGAACGATGAGAGTTGAAACGCCGTGCGCACTATTTGTTGGTTGTTATATAGGTTACGCAAACGTGACATTCGGGTGAGAGGAAGACGGGAACACCTGGTGCTTCGAGCCAGGGTTGGAGGCACTTTTGTAGCAGTTTGCAGCCATCGCGCTGCTTCGCACTAGTTTATTACTTTTAACAACGTTAAAATGTGAAGGCAGCACAGGCAAGTTAAGCGGCGGATGGCCAGTAGCAAGTTAGGCCGTGGATACGGATAAATAGCGTATGGTCGTCAGTAGCTTCTCGGCTAGCGCTCTGCGTGAAGGTAATGTGAAGACAATACAAAGCCGAACACAAATTTAGGGCAAAGACTCGTGGCGATGGAGGCGCATAAGTACAGTGCAGTTAAGAAAAGTCTAACAGTCTAAACGGCCAGTTATCTCAAACAGCCTGAGTTGTGAAAGTAGGTTAATGGAAAGGAAACGTTAGACGTTGAAAGGTCAAAGCACTGTGGTACCTGTTGTAGATAAGTCATAGGTGACAGGGATAAACGATAGTGTCGTTTGAGAAGTGAGTTGACAGTAGGCTATACGGTGGAAGGGCGACGTATACGTCAATGTTTGTGTGGCTACCGCGCTACATTGCGCTAAGTTAGTAAACTTAACAGGGTAGTGTCATGAAGCTAGAATGGTTGGGTAAAGTAATGAAAAGCTGGTAATATGCTGAGCGCGAATGTATGATGCAAGCCAACAGCAGTGGAGGGAGGTAAGCGGAGTTTTAGATGACGAAAAACCAGCAGAACGTTTAGCGGCTATATACACTCAAGGTATTTATCTGAGGAGCACGCAAATAAGAAGAGAACGACAGATGCTACATGAATACAGTACATCGTTAAAAGTTGTAAGTGTCTTTTTGGTGGACCATTGGAAAAGTGCTAACACCTATTTGGGAATGAATGTCTTTAGGGGAGTTAAACGCTTCATTACGGTTGTGTGACGAAGACTTTGCTTTAGAAGTAAATAAACTTTAGTATCTAGGTTGATGGGGCGCTGTATCGCGCAAGGTTATTAGGTCTAATAATCTTGCATGAGATGGGTAGCAGAGGTAAATTAAGATAATGAAAAGCCATTAGCATGCGAAGCGCAGATTGCTAATAAAGATCAGAAGTAATGGTAGGCCAGCGTAAGGTCAAGCGACCGAAAGTCCATAGCAAAATCAGCGACCTGCTACGATTAGGATAAGACGTCGCTGAAGCAACTGAATAAAAGGTGAAAGTCAGCAACTGCATGATTACTGTGCAGTGTTGCACGTTGTGGATGTCGTTCTAGCAGACCAGTAGGAGAGAGGTTACGCCAATGCAAGGCTAGGTTCCCGAAAGTAAGCAGAAAGCTTAGCTGTGAATTACAGCAAAAATGATGGACCATGGAAACTGGTAAGTGGGAAGCGAAGTTCAGAAGCTCCATGGCTACTGCGCTGCGTTGAGCGTAGTAAGTGTCCTTCTCGTGGAGCAGAGGAAGAAAGTTAACACTAATTTGGGGATGAGAGCAGATAGGGGAGCTAGGTGCTTCAGTACAGTGGCGTGACAAAGACTTCTATAGAAGTAAGGGAGTCTCATTATCTAGGTTGATAGGGCGCTGCATCGAGCGAGGTGATTAGGACTAACAAGGTTGCCAGCTGAGAGTGGATGAGTTGAGATAGGTAATGAAAAGCTAGCAGCTTGATATACGAAAGGGTATGACAAAGTTCAAAGCATTAGAGGCAGGTAAGGGTATGGTTAAGTGACAGATGCTTGTAGCAATATTAGCGGTCATTTACAGCAAAGATAATAGGCATAGAAGCTTATATCTAAGAAGTGAACGTCAGGATCTGCACAGCTACTGCGCAGCGTTGCGTGAATACTGAATACTATATACTGTATTTTGGAGCAAGTAGGAAATAATTCTGCACAACTCCATCGGGTGATAATCAAAAACATTTAAAAAATAAATAAACACGTCCGGTGGTTATCCTGAGATGGTTTAGCAACTCCCTATGTAGCACACAAAATGCTTGTTCAACAGTGAGTCACAAGTGGGTGATATCGTTGTCAAGTGGTAACCGTTCTCTGAAACGTATGTTAGCGAAGTGCAAATCCAACAAAGATTTGAATTTCTGCACAGATTCGGCCTTGACGACGTGTTCTGGCAGACAATTCCAGGCGTGTACCACCCTCCGCTCGAAACACAGGGGGTGCGGGATTTTCTTCAGATCAGGTACCACGAGTTTGTACCTGTGCCCACGTGTGGTGCATGGTACTCGCAAGTGGAGCACGGTACCCGCAAGTGGGTGATGTAGGTGTTGGTCTGGTGGACCAGAGGAAGACGGCTGACACCTAGTTAGAGATGAAAGCCGAGAGGGAAGCTAAATATATCATTACAAGTGTGGGACAGAAACTTTGTTATAGAAGCAAGTAAACCTCAATTCCAGGGTTGATTGGGCGCTGCTTCGCAAGAACGTGATTGGTAAAACAAGTTTGCAAGATAAAATTGGAAGAAGTGGGTTAAGTAATGGAAACCCTGTAGTATTCTTTGCGCAGGTTTACGGCAAAGATGCGAAGAAATGGAGGCAGGTTAGGTGACGGAAAGACTCTAGTAAGTTCAGCAACCATCTACAGCTAAGATAATAAGCCGCGGAAGCATTGACTAGTATGTAAACATTAGAAATGGCGTGGTTCCTGCGCAGAGTCGCAGGTTTTGTTGTCATGCTGGTAGACCGGACGACGCGAGCTAATGCCAATTTGTAGGTGCGAGCGGGCAGATGAGTTAGACGTGTTAATACAGCAGGGTGAAAAGGCTTTGCATTAGAATTTGTTGAACGTCAGTATCTGGGTTGAAAGGGCGCTGCACAACGCGCGAGGTTATTTAGTCGAACAGTTTTGCAAACTGAAGCTAAAAGCGGTGAGTTAGGTAAGGGAAAGCCGGTGGCATGCTGAGCGCAGGTTTAGGGCCAAGATCGAAAACAATGGAGGAGGTTAAGTGCAAGATTTGTTGACAGAAACTCAGTAGCAGAGTTTGCGGCCGTTTGCCGCAAAGATACTAAGCCGCGGAAGCAAGTATCAGAAGTGAGTTAAGTAATAAAAAGCCATTAGTATGCCAAGAGCAAATTTAAGGCAGAGATCAAAAACAGTGGAGACAGGTGGCTGCAAGTTTTAACAACAGAATGCTAATAACAATTTCGGCAGCCATCTACGGTCAGTTTAGCAGGGCTTGAAAGCTAATGAATTGGAAATGAAAGTCAGCACCAGCTTGAATACTGTGCTGCGTTGCGCGTTGTAGGTGTTGTTCTGGTGGGCGAGAAGGGTTGGACTAACGTTAATTTGAATAAATGTTTGAGGCCTAATTCTAAACATTCTTCAGCCAAGAAGCAAAAGGTGGGAGGCCGGTAATGTAACGGTTAATAGCTGTGCTGGGCAATGGGCGCAAGAGGTGCTGAAAATTGCAAGCCAGAGGAAGCTGAAGAGTGAAAAGTATTGGCCGGCTAGTGGAAATATAATGCTGTGGTTTTGCGTTACACAGACTGTTTTGTATTCCAAACTTGCTATAGATTTGACATGGTACCTAGATTGTTATGCCTGACTAAAGTGGTCAGACTCCTGTGTCGTGTAGCCCTTCGGGAAGCAAGAAGACTGGGGCCCGATCACGAAGTCGTTTATTTAGAGTAAGCTCGAATATTTGTAGAATATATAAACTATTTACAACATTCCTTTTCAATGGCTCATTTCTGTTATTTGCAGTGTCGTTGGCTCCTCTTCCATTGGTTTGTGCTTGCTCGCCACTTTCACTCTGTCTAAAACCACCTGGACTTTCTTAGTGGATGTAGGATTGGCGGCATTGACCCCGCGTACTCCTTCCCTTGGTCCACTGTCACAAGCCTTGGCTCAAGGGAGCACGAGTATGCTCTCCTTCGCCCTCTGGTACCTGGGTTGTCATTTGCACGTTTAATGAAAGGTTGCTGGCCGAATGCGATCACAGGCTAACTATTTCCTGATTATCTAACCAAACTGCTTCCGGCAACATGCGAACTCCCTATTGGTCTGGACTGTGCCGTTCGCTCGGCATTACAGCCTTTCCAGTCACCAGCATTTCCAGCCCCATCCTACCCGGTTCCCACAACTGATCTTCACGGGGGTTAGGTTTGAAAAGTTGCGCTGTGGTATGAACGCTGCTGAACCTGAGTAGGGCTGTGCGAAATTGCGCAAAAGACTCCAAGGGTCTTATTGTTGATGCTAGTCGTTTTCATGCGCATGCGTAATTGTATAGAAAAAATCACCTATCAAGTGTATTTGGCTCTTGGAAGAATAAGGGTGTATGGTTGACTATGCAGAGCATATGGATGCCCAACGGTCGGTTTACTGCATCCAAGGTTATCAGCTTCAGAGATATTGAAAAGGTGTAACATCAAGACGAAATTTATGTTTACGCGGCGTAACCCGAAAGGATACAACTGAAGCTGATTGCAACTTTCACGATAATTTAATGTTCAGTGGCTGATAGCCGTTTCGTGAAAGAACGCTAAACTTTTTCTACTACTATTCTATCACCTTTCCTTGCATGGCAAAGCACCGTAGTGCAGTATCCTAATAGGGAACGTACACAGCTCTTGCAGTGTGACCCCAGGTTTTGCCCTAGACATCGTTTTAAAAATCCGCCCGATTAATGACCTAGCACTTGCAGTGCCGCAGCTCACTTGTTCCCCAAAGCTAAGTGACGCTGTGTAGAATACTCCGATGTCTCTCACTGTGATGTAGTTGTCTAGTGTTTTGCCTTACAGGGTCGGCAAATACAAGGCTAGGTAGCGTTTGTGTTATATGCTATTGCGTTTATGAAGCAAAAATCCAAGCTTCCAGGTTATGCTCCATCTATCAGGTGCTGTGAGGTCACATTGGATATAAGACGGACTGTTCGGTACGTCGGACATGATGAAGAAGCAGACAACTTTATTGTCACCAGCGAACAGTGGTGATGTATGTGTTTTTATATACCGAAAATAGGTAGCTAACGTGGCCTAGAAATAGTAATGGGCCAAGGACACCGCAATGAACTACTCCAATGAACTACTCTGCTGATAGTAACCTTGAAGTTGACGCAGTGCATCGACATTTTGATGTGTATCCTTAGCTGTTTTTAGATCCTGTATACAGCAAAAAAGTGTTCCTGGAGCACGAATTACGAAGCTGTGCTATTTCGTAACTACTAACAAAAATGGAATGAAAGATAAAGTCTCACAGCCAAAATTCGATACGAACGTTGGAGTGATCATTCGAATACCAAAGTTTCTGTTGATTACTGCTCTGCCTCAAGCATCGCATGTGCGGTTAAGGCAACCAAACGGTCTGCTGCTAAAGGCAACCTAAATAAACTGCGCCCCTGCAGTGTCGTCCTTTTAGACACACTGAATGACGAACTAAAAAAAGCAGTGCACACAACTGAGATAGCTGCTCTTAAAAAGAAATGGCCGTTACCAAAGCAGACCTAGCAAAAAATGTGCCACTGGTCCAACTCGCACATAAGGCAAAACGGCAAAGTCGATGTGCTCAAAGACGTTGGCGCCCTTCTTACTACCATCACTAATGAGATAAACGGCTTACTCGCCGTGCCTGAAACGTGCTCGTCTTCAACGTTCCTGACAAAATCACTTTGGAGAAAGTCAGCCGTTTACTAATGTCTATGTGTAACATTCCGCTTGATACGTGCGTGAGTCAACGGCTCATACCATCGCAGAGCAATCATAACTGCCCTATTCTTATCGCCTTCAAAACTCAAGTACTGGCTACCCGCTTCACCGCAACTAAATTCACCTTAGGAGCAAAAGTAAACCTTGGGCCTATGCTTATCAAGCCTGGTCTAACGCGGCTGAAAACAGCTTTCCTTAAGGACGCCAATAACAAAACAGGACAAACACCACCTGATTCATCGTTGATTGCCGGAGCTACCACTTGATTTACGAAAAGCACTAAAGTGGAGTTGGACCTCATCATCATCCTACACGTTAGCCAGAGGTGGGGAACACCTCAGCAACTGTGCCGCAATACACATAAAATAGCAGACAAAGCAATTGGTGCAAGCCGGCTGAGCTACCGGTAACGGATAAGCGTCGTTCTGGCAAGCTCCCAGCCGGCTATTGTGCATAAAAATTTACTATGCAAAATCATCTAAGGCTAAATAATGAGATCGTGGTTGGAGGGGAGGCTAAGAGGGATGAGGTGGGACAAAGAAACTCACAGCACAAAGGTCAATGACATCGGCACCTTGCCACGTATGCAAGTTTGTCCAAGCAAACGTGTTCATCGTCTTTCGGACCCCAACCAGCGAGCCAGGTAGCTCCAACCGAGGCCAGCTCAGAAGTGATGACCTTCACTCCTCTCGACCGAGTCATCGCTTGGCCACCCCTACTCTTCTTCCATCCACACCGCCGGCGCGCAGACAATACACGTCGCGGGAATCGGCGGGCTGGCATGCGTAACACCTGGCCGAGACATTGGAGGCTGGTGCGTGAAATAACGGTGCCGAGCGATTTATTTCCTTTTCCGTGACGTAAACAAGGCACCGAACACGCTCGTTGCTCACGCGCTGTTCCCACCAGATGTGAGCCAAACTGCGAAGGCACCGGTCGTAGAACGTAACTGGCCTCTTCAGGTCCGTTGATCTAAGGGGCCAGGTTTCACAACCGCACAGTAGGGTCGAACGTACCGCTGCATTGTACACTCTACCCTTCAGGATAAGGGTGATTTCGCGCCGTCGCCATAAGTGGCGATGGCTAGCAAAAGCGCCCCGAGCTTTTGCTATATGATTCGTGATTTTATCTTCAATCCCACGGGCGCGGATACAACTTCCCAGGTAGTTGAATTTTTGTACGACTTCTAGATGATCCCCATCAACGGTCAGCGTAGGAGGCGGTCCAGACCAATCTTGGAGGAACTCTTTGCACTTCGAGGATGCAAAGCAAAGCCCGAAGTGACGGACAGCTAGTGCTAATCTGTCCAGCGCGGCTTGGCACGTTTGTGAGCTGTCACAGATTAGGGCAATATCATTAGCATACTCTAATTCAAGAAGTCCTTCTTCTGGGAGCAGATCTACACCTTCAAACTTGCGTCCTGTAAACGGGACTTCCATGACCTTGTCAACAGCGAAGTTGAAGAGGAAAGGTGACGGCGGGCATCCTTCTTTCACGCCGCTAGAGATATTAAAGGGCAACGACAACTTGCCGTAGGCCCTCACTCTGCCCGAGCTGCGCGCATATAATACTCGGATAATATTCACATATTTCTCGGGCACACCTCTCCTGTGTAGACAGTCCTAAAGTGCGAGTCTATCCACAGAATCGAATGCACCTTTGATATCGAGAAACACGAAAACGGTGAGCGGCATATATATGTGACGGTTCTCCAACAACTGACGCAAGGTGAAGATGTGGTCAATGCAGCCACGACCTCGACAAAATCCAGCTTGCTCTTCACGAACCCGGCTTTCACGCGTGCCAGTCAGTCTGTGAAGGATGACAGAGGCAATCAATTTGGAGGCAAGGAGATCGGACTGCTTCTTCTATGGCTGCCGCATTCCGATCGTGAGCCTCCTTTGCAAATTGGGACCGTGCCGGAGCGGCTCCAGTCGGTTGCGTCAGTTTCCTGCACCTACAGTCTCATTAGTAACTCGTGTAAATTATCCACAAGAGCAGGTCCCCGAAATTGAAGAGGGCTGCAGGTAGGTCATCAGGTCCCGCGGCTCTATTGAACTTCAACAGTCCGATCTTAAGTTCGACTTCTGAGCAAGAGCGTATATCCAAAGGAACGGCCAAGGGAGCGGGGCGATCAGTAGCCGCCGAGAAACCTATCAATTCCGAATGACTAAATTGCATTTCAACTTGCTCATCCCAACGCTCCAAGCGTTTTGACAACTTGTGGGTAGGCTGTCCACTCTCGTCGCGTATAGTTTTACTAACACCAGATCTCCTGCTGCCCGTTTCCCGTATCAGACCGAACAACTTACGATGGTTGCCAAGAGCAGCGGCCATTTCCATCTCTGTTGTAAGATGAGACCACCAGGATTTGCGGTCTCTCTTCAGGCTAGCACAGAGTTTTGCCCGGAGCTCTTTGCGAGTTTAGTTGTGTTCGCTTCCAGCCAGAATATGCCGGCGAGCATCTTTAAGTTCCAGAGACTGTGAAGCGACCCAATGTTCATGTTGGCGATTAGACATACCACATGAGGATTTGCCTGCTGCTAGTAAGGCCTTTTGCATATGAGACCAGTGAGCGTCAATTGCATCCGGTGACCGTTTGTCCAACTCGGATGACAGCTTAATTTGATAGGCGTTCAGAACAGCTGGCTTTGCTAGTTAACGGGTGTCAATGCGCTCACAACGTCGTCCTGGGCGTCCACCAAGGCGCATCCGCAAGTCAGCATACACAAGGGAATGATCGGTGTCCACACATGTGCTCCAAATCGAGCGACAGTTCTGGATGCAGCCTCTCCAGCAGTAACTGATTGCAATGAGATCGATTTGCGTCCATAGCTAGTTCGAGGCTGGTGGGCGCCAAGTCATCCTCCGGCGGGTGCTGTGTCGGAAATTAGTGCTCGCAAGAAATAAGCGAGCATCCTCCCACGAATGAAGTAACCGCTCACCGTTATCATTACGGGAGCTTATACCATGTTGGCCGCCCAGGTGCAGCTCATCTGTGGATAATTGTCCAACTTGAGCGTTCAGATCCCCGCCAGCACTAGAGTGTCCGGGTTTCTTCTGTGGCGAAAGACCTCGTTCAGTTGACGATAAAAGTCGTCTTTTACCGATTCATCGCTAGCGTTTTTGGGTGCATAGGCAGCGACAACGAATCGACACCTGTTGGTCCCACGACACTTCGAAGTTTTGAACGAGCCAGTCAATTGGACCGCAAACATCAGGCTACTGATTGGAATCCAATCAACCAGAGCAGTTTCAGCCCGGGGACTCAGGGCAATACCAACGTTGGCTTGACCGGTGCTCGAAGCTGCATCGTCACCATATAGGCGCAACGAAAATGTGCTGCTAGTGTCACCTGAAGGGGATCGCAGATTGTGCACAGAGCTCGAGTCTTGGAGGCAGGTTACCGATAAGCAGCAGCTATCGATCGAGAGTGTCTCTAAAGTTCGGGCAATTGCTGCCGGTTGACCTATCTTAAGCAACGTGCAAACATTGAGGCATGCCAGTCTGAAGGAGGATCGAGGGCTCCAAATGGAAGCCGAAGTACTGGGCTTGACCGCTTGGTTGGACATGGGCCTGTTGACAGTGCAGGAATGACGCTCTGCGTTCACCTGTGAGTTGAAACTAAAAGACAAGCAACCACTGAAGCAAGGTGGTGGAGGGCCGGGAAGTGGGGGATGAAAACAGGGGGCTAAAAGTGAAGCTGGAACGGGTCGATAAGGGTGAAAGAAGCGTAAGAGTGGAATAATAAGACGGGAAGGCTTGAGCAGTAGCCTCCAAAAACTATCCACCCTGCTCGATACAGCAGATAGGGCAACGTTGATTATCCTCTGTGGTGGTCAGAGCATCAGAAAATCTGGACTTAACCACCTGCGTCACGCGTCCACGATAGCGGTACATACGGACTCAATTCCCACAGCTTTAATAAATAAAAGTCAACCAACCTTTCAGATTCGGCCCAGCTAACGATACCAGTAGCTGAGTCAGTGAACACTTCATTTCATATCGCCTCCGAAATTAGTGACACATAATCCGAACCCATCAGTGTAGACTTCCCGAGGATCAATTCGCTTCCCTTCCACTCGTGCAACACAACAGCACAACAGACTTCGATAAAAGGCCAACAGCCGAAACACGACACGCCACATATTACCAAACACTCCCCGCTGATGTATCACCTTAACAATGATAGTTGCGCCCAAGCAATATCCTCGTGGCTTTAGCGGATAACCGATAAGCACCAAGCAACCTCTGTACCAATGGATCGCATGAGGCTGAAAGCATTCCGAGCACGAACGCCGCCTTCCATGTAGGTTTTGATCCAACCTGCTCAATCACTGCGCAAGCCGTACCTACTACAGTCGCCTTAGAGTACTATCAAGTCCCAACGTATGACGAACGCCGCGGTTTCCGTACACTGAGGACGTTCTACCAGTCACCAAAGCAACATGGAACTATGAATATCCCGCGCGGCGTCAGCGCAGTGATCCCCCAAAATCTAACATGGCCAGCTATCCGCTTGGTACGCTGGCGCCCAGTCGGCTATACAAAACCTGCTATCCCCCCAAACATTAAATGCCCAACTCGATAACAAGCATTACATCTTCTTGAAACACAGGGGAACAAAGCACCCTCCCAAAGAAGACGCACTGATAATAATCGCTGCCACCCATCGACACGCACACTACCCCGCGCTCCCCTACTATTCGCTCTCCTGAACAAAAATATATCGGGATGCCATGCACTTCAACCGAGCTGTGCCCACTACTGCCCCATTTTTATGACTTGCAGCAGGCCACGACCCACCTCGCTCACTTCACCAAATATTCTCGCCAACCCTCTACTACCTACAACTACTCATGTGCTCACGGCAACTAACCCCGCACGGTTGGTTACAGTCCTTTTAACTGGTTCTACAGACTGCCATACTACCAAAGCCTCAGTAGCAGCCGATTACCATCAGCGACCTACTCAATCACTTCCCGCTCACCTTCCTATAACACACTCTCCACCTTTTCTTATCACCTCCATGTACCCTGCGCTAGTTGCACCCTATTGTGCAACCTACCCCGCAACCTAACTCCTGTAACTCTTCTGACGTGAAATCATACAGCATGCTGCTTATCAAGGCGCGATCTACAACACACAAGAGGCACAGTAGTGGTTTATTTATCCTACTCTCACACCCACATCTGGTTCGCAGCACAGAAACGTGGCGCCACTGAAGTGCCTCTGACAACCTAGCACGGGTCCCTGACTACACCACATTCTGTAACGGACGAGACAACCATCGTGGTGGTGGCAGCTTTATCTGTGTCCGGGACGACTTTGGTGCATCCGACTTCAAACTGTCATCTTTAGGTGACCCTGAAGACTCTAACTGGATCCAGACAGAAATAGGTCAACCTGACCTTATCGGTTGCGTATATAACCCTTTACACACATCTAGCGGAAGGATTAATGAACTCATAGGGCTTTTCACTGAAATCACCCTCCTGGCTCCACGCCACAAGATAGTGGATGGAGATTCCAATATGCCACTTATCCCATGGAACGACCGGGTTGTCCCACTCAGATACAGAGGTTTATTTGACGCCGTCCACGCAAATAATTGGACCCAACAGATTCACGAACACACCAGGCCTTCTAACACCCTCAACTTAATTGTTACGCAGTGTCTCTGATACAGTCATTGGTATACAAAATACATGGCTGCGACCACAAGATGGTCGAACTAATATTTACATTTTCTATTCCACATTGCGTTACTTCTCGTTCCGTCAAACAGTTTTGAGTGTTCAACCACATTAACTGGGCCAGCTTTGCGATATTAGTGCGGCCTGCGAACTAGCACTGCCTTTTAGCTACTGAGGTAGACACAGCCGCACACGTCCTGTAACTAAATTGCTTTAGCTGCCTAGATCTGCTTGTCCACTAGCTTGCAGAAGCCGATTAAATATGACATCAAAATCAGCCACGGCCAACAGTGTACTTAGAAAGATCAAAAAATGCGCCATCAATGCGCCAATCCAAGTAATTCCACATCCTTATCCGCATGAAGGAACTCCTAACCAACTGGCAAACTGCGCAGGTAACGGCCAAGGTTGCTGAAGAGGATGCTGCTCTTTAACAATAAAGCCAAACCACTCACCCTAGTTCTCCGACAATGAAGCAATCAAAAATCTACGCCTGTTGCCTCATCGCGACTATGACAGCCGTTAGTAGCGATCCATCACAAATATGTGAGATCCTCAACCGATACTTCTGCGCTTCTTTCACTGACGTTAACGGACCTCACCAGCTGTGCCACCTAAGCGCACCAGTGACACACTTGATACTATTAACCTTGACCTACGCTCCAGAACTCGAGTAATCAACTCACTCAAATGGTCATCACATACTGGTCCCGATGACCTCGACTCCACACTGCTGACACTCTTTGTCCAGGACATTCCAGTTCTACTTCTTAACGTATTCACGCTTTCCATGACAAACGGGATTTATCCAGCCACATGGAGACCTGCCACCGTCATCCCCAAACACAAAAATGGCAGTCATCCGAAAATGGAAAGCTATCGCCCCTTCAGCCACAATCCTATTGCTTCAAGAGTAATGGAATGAATATTCAACGCAACCGTGCTCACCTTACTGCTTACTTGTAATCTCTTCAATCGACATCCACATAGATTCCCGTCGTCTAAATCCTATCAGACCTGCCAATTTGAGTTCCACAACCACGTAACTCAAGCGAGTGACGATAAGCAAGCACTAGCCATCATCCTAGCCGTGACAAAAGACGCTGATGGAGTACCGAATGCAGAACTCATGATAAGATGGAATCATACGGTATCTCCGACAACTTGCACACATGGTTCTCATCATACCTTGCATCCTGCTCACAGGCAGTAATGGTTAAGGACGATATGTTACTCTAAGCCTAGTCAAACGTAACGTAATTCAAGGAAGCGTTTCAGGCCCCAACTGTTCCTGCTCTATGTCATTGACGTGTTCCAGGTTTTTAAACATGTAACACCCTACCTGTTTTCCGATGACATCATAATTGTCTTCTCATTTTACCCACCAAACCTGCACACCGCCCTCTCCCATATACAGTAGACTTAAGATGCCTAACAGCAAGGTGCGACTCATGGAAGTCGGCATTCACACCAGAGAACTACAAGGTCCTTACATACAAATGCACCACGCCACCCAATACCTTAATGCTACAAGGAATGCCATTACGGAGCTGCCTAACAGTGCAGGACTTAGGTGTACACTACTCTTGTTAGATGAACTACGCGGAATAAGTAGATTATTTCGCAACAAAAGCGCGCTCGCTGATCGGATGCATCTTCAAAACCCATATAATACAAGAATCTAGAACTTTTCTCTACAAAACATGTGCCTGGCCTCTGCTAGAGTATGCTCTATAGTATTCACCAACCTAAGAGAAGGCGGTAGAATAGCCCTCTAAAAATTGAGCGTAGTGCACGAAACCTCTTCTGTAGCATTCAAGTCTCAGCAAGCGTGATCAATGCAACACACTTAAGCTCGACCCGTAATGGCAGCGACGACAGAAAACCAAGCCCGCTTTCCTATACTCGCTTACAAACAATCCCATTGGGAACCCACTGACCCCTGTCTCAGACTCCTACAACACTTCGTACCCCTACGTGATAGACCCCACGCCATTATCCTACCAAGGACGCGCAGTAGTATTCGCTCCAACTCCTACCTCTACAGATAGGCACATGTACAGAATAAGTCACCTCCCACAATAAGGGCATCTATGAATATAAAGCAGTTCCGCTTCACTATAAGCAAATACATCTGTCACACAAGTTTCCAAGATAATGAATACTTATTGTCCAGAAGTTGTTGTTGGAAACGGACCACGCCACCTATATTCACCTGTTCTTACCTTCTCACACTCTCTCCTTCCGGAATCCGACTATTTCTATCAGCCTGCTTACTCCAACAATCCCTTTTGTCTTCCAGCATATGGGTATTAGCCACGGGATACCGAATGCTACGGTATTCCCCCAAACCCCCCACATCTGGCTAACACAAAACATCCGGTGCTGGCTGGCCGCATCAACATAACTGGCTACCATCTAGATGGTGAAGCCGGAGTGCTCTCAACCTTTCGCACTTCCATTTTCATACTGGTCTCTGGACCATCTCTGCTTCATACTAAAGGCTTCCTCTTGGCTTGTGATGCAGCAGCGCACACAACCATTGCACGTGCCATCATTTTAATTCCTTTGTAAAATGCTTGAAGTCTTTCACCTTCTTATTATTATCTACTTAAGGTTTCATTATGTCATCGTACACTGCTTCTAAACTTTATGTTTCACCTTAGTGTGGTCGCAAAGCCTTGAAGAGCCACCAAGCCGGAGACACATTCCCTTCACATAGCTATAAACCACTGTTTGCAGTGTGCTGCCGCACTGCAGGCAAACATCCTAATTATTAACTCTCTCATTTCCTCATCTTATGCCTTAGGTCCCTGTGGCCTTACCTGCTTTTCAATACCTACTTCTGGAATCCGAATATCTATGCTCGTCACCTCCCAGCTCCGTTTAGAAAACTTAAATATGACAGAGAGGTCCCGAAGAGGCACCTAGACTGTGGCTCATTCCCACTTCCCACTCATAAGCTTTTATTTGGCGTGTGCAGCCACACCGCTCACAACTATCCGACTTGAAAACAAACCTATTACCTTATATTATGCTTGAAGTCTCTTTGGCTTTATTTGCTTACTTTATCTCATTCCAGCGTTCAAACGATTAGGTCTGTCGCTCCCTATTCGTCTCTAGTATGAATTCTAGGACTTAAAGAGCCACCTAACCTGTGGCTCATTTTGATCTCATCTTCACAGGCTTCTACCTGGATGGTGATGCAGCAGCGCACACAAAAACCCGGCTTGCAAACATCTTAACTCCTTCCTATTCCCACTTCTTCACTTAGCATGTTGGCCATGGAGTTCATCTCCACTTATGGTACACCAAGTTACGATGCTTCACCGACTTTCCTGCCTCACTGTAGCTCCGCACTTTTGTGCTTAGGACCTAAAACTTCAGGCTAAGTTGCACCCTTGTATCCATAACGCTAAATTGTCATCGTTATCTCTAAGCATTGTTACCCTATGAGCAACAACAGCATTGAATATTCTCAGCTCATCTCGCTTACACTTATCGCAAATTCCTACTACTTCTTTTACCTATTTGGCTCTATTTTTATTTCCTCCTAGACAATACCTACCCGTGGTTCTCCAACGACTTAGCTTCCACACTCCTACTGCGCACTTTTGTGCGTAAGACATCAAGTAACTGGTTTTGATACCTACCTAACCATTGTCTCGTTCTACATATTCACTTATACCTTCTGCATTGGCTCGTTCCACCTTGCAACCCACCAAGCACTAATGCTGCACCGACTTACCTTCCATACTGTAGCTCCGCGCCTCTGTGCGTTTGACCTCAAGTATCAGATTACTTTGCCAACGTATAGTCTTATCGGCAAGCTGACATCGTTACCACTTATAATTGTTACCCTATGAACAACACCACTGCTTGCTTTCTTTTATCCTATACCCCAACCACTTCTCTTGCCTGTTTGGCTCTTGTTTTTCCCACTTCCTAGACACCACTTGTCAACAAGCCTCCGAATTGCCTTTCTCACTGTAACCGCAAGTTTGTGCGTAAAATCGCAATTATCTATAAATAAATAAATAAATCTTTTATTCTCAACAAGTTGAGGCACACCTTTACAGACATGATCATTTTGACATAACGATGCATGGTCAAGAATATGCGAACATCCGATATGTTTGCCATAGCAGTTTTGTGTTTGTGTAAGGGGTATGTATGTATGTCATTGTGTGTGTATGTGTATGCAGCTGTGTTTTGTGCTTGTAGTTGTGCTGCTCCAATCTTCAATGTTTGCTATCGTCATCAATATGCGAGTAGGAGATTGGTGTCATTGGGTTGGATAGAATTATCCGGATATCCACGGGGCAGTGACTTTATTTTATGGCGAGTCACGACCGCCACGTCACAGTGTTGTTAAGCAGACATTTGTGGCTTTTTATAGGGAGAACGCTTGCCAGGCGAAACCCACCACGTCCTGGAACACTGCCGCCGAACTATTTGCTGGAACGGGTTAAACCCGAACCACCCAGTTGACACCACGAGGAGGTTGTTCGGCTAGCCAGCCTGGTAAGGATGTCTGGTAATGATGTCTACCAAAAACCTTATTTTGTCCTACTTCTTCAATTCTATCTTTCGCCCTGGATTTCCTCTCCACTTATAGACCACAAAGCTCCGATGCTCCACCGACTTTCCGACCACACTGTAGCTCCGCACTTTTGTGCGTTGGACCTCAAGTATCAGGCTGCCTTGCCCACCTATACCCTAATAGGCAAGCTGATATTGTTATCTCTTATAAATGTTACCCTATGAGCCACAACACCATTGAATATACTCGTTTCATCTAGCTTCCATTTTAGCATATTCCTGCTACATTTTTACCCGTTTTGCTTTGGCTTACCTCTCCTCCTAGGCGCCACCTTCCTTTGGTGCTCCAACGATTTACCTTTTACACTGTGGCTCCGCACTTTTGTGCCCAAGAGCTCAAATACCAGGCTACGTTGCCCACTAATATCTAGGTCTATAAGCTGACCTCGTTGGCACTTATAATTGTTACCCTATGAACCACATCTCTAATGAATATAAACTTCTCTCTCCGCTTTCACTTATCGCATATTCCTACTAAGTTCCTTACCTTTTTGGCCCTGGCTTTTCGATCCTCCGAGACACCACACACCTATGGTGCTAGAACGACTTATCTTTCACGCTCTTGCTGCGTACTTTCGTGCATAGTACTTCACCTATCCGCATAGTGCCTACCTAACCCTTGTTGCGTCCTACTTCTTCACTTATACCCACTGCACTGGCTCATTTCACATTGCATGCCACAAAACACTGATGCTCCATCGACTTTCCTGCCACCTTGTAGCCCCGCACTTTTGTACTTAGGATCTCAAGTATCAGGCTACGTTGCACCCTTATATTCATGTCGCTAAGCTGACATCGTAAGCTCTTATAGCCGTTACCCTATTAACCAAAACAGCATTAAATGTACTTTTTTCATCTCGCTTCCACTTATCGCAAATTCTTACTACTTCTTTTACCTATTTGGCTCTATTTTTATTTCCTCCTAGACAACACCTACCCATGGTGCACCAACGACTTACCTTCCACACTCCTGCTGCGCAGTTTTGTGCGTAAGACATCAAGTATCTGGTTGTGATGCCTACCTAACCCTTGTCTCGTCCTACATATTCACTTATACCTTCTGCACTGGCTCATTCCACCTTGCCAACCACCAAGCACTGATACTCCACCAACTTACCTTCCACACTAACTCTGCACCTTCGTGCAACGAGCGATGAACAATGAATTTATACGGGTTAAGAAGCATCGCTGGACAATTTCCGTTGGATAGTTTGTTGGAATGTCAACATAACAATAATGATGATAAGGATAGTACTTTTGTTAATAACTTAAATATTAAAATGAGGACTGGTCTTTTGCTCCGCTGTAGTCCTTCGATCCTCTTAGATTCACAGCACCCACAGTTAACAATAAATAATTCCATGGTATACTCCTGGTTAAGGATGGAGACGTAGTGTTAAGTAACAAAGTATAAGTCGATAAGCGCATCGTCCAACCGTCTTTTAAATACTGTTGGTGTCGGTGCAGAGACGACCGATTCTGGGTGAGCATTCCACGGGTGACAGACACGAATGGAAAAGATATTACTGCGGCACTCCAGACGACTGTATTGTTCTGCAACTTTTAATGAGTGGCCGCGCAGGTTTGTATTGCTGCTGAGTTGCAGTAAAGAGCCGCACACATGATGCGGGTCCCGCAGAATCAAGTATGCCATAATCAGGTCGTTCCGCAGTCTGCGATAGCTTCCACTGAACATCCCCAGTCGTTGCAGCCTCTTCGGGTAGAAAAAATTGCGCATTTCAAGCACGTTCTTAGATGGCCGGTGTTGTGGTTGCTCCAGTGCAATAAGGTCGTGTTTCAGCCATGGATGCCAGGCTTGAATTGCCTATTCGACCTGGGGGCGAACATACGCACTGAACATTTGTCGAAATATGGAGCTGTTTATTTGTCCAAACGCCCGCCTCAACAGTCCGACGTGTTGATTCCCGGTCTTCGAGGCCTTTTCAAATTGCCTGGAGCAACCCAATTCCCCTTGAACTGGGACACTCAAGTCACTTTTGAGTGGTCATTGTTGTAGGTATTCGTTCCGAGCCGGTATGAGTAGCTGCCGTGACGTCTGATGGAAAGTATCTTGCGTTTACTGACGTTGAAATGCAATAAGTGTTGGGTCGACCATTGATACACCGTGGCTAGGTCACTGTAAAGCGCATGTTGGTTGGCGTTTGCCTGTATCCTGCGCCAGATCTTGATATCTTCGGCAAACATTAGGAAGTTCGAAGCGATTCCCCGTGCATGGTCATTACTAAACACCAAAAGCAAACGTGGACCTAGAACCGAGCCTTACGGCACACCACACTCAACTTGTATGAGGTTCTCTAAGGAGCTCTGAATTTTGACCACTATTTGCCGTTGAAGTAGAAGGTTGGCCATCCAGCTTAAAAGTGGGTCGCTTATCTCGTAACGCTGCAGCTTGAAGAGTAGTATCCGACGGTCTAAACGAGCGAAAGCCTTGGAAAAAGCCAGATAAATCACAGCAACACCTACTCCAACACCAGCTGCCTTGGGCCAACTACTGCAAGCAATTAGTATATTCGTTGTACATGACCTATGTCGACGGAAACCGTGCTGCTCATGAGTGATGAGGTTGCGGTTTTCTAGATAGCACACCAGTGCGTCGGCATCTATGGACTCCATGAGCTTGCAGAGTATATGAAGAAGGTATACTGGGCGGTAGTTGGAGGGATCAGTTCTGCTTCCCGCTTTGTTAATCGGGGTTATTATTCTAAGCTGCCACCTGGCGGCAACTTGGTTCCAGCCTAAGCAGCGCTAGAAAAACTGAGCTAAAGGTCCTGCCAGTTGGCTTGCTGTTGCTTTCAGTGCCTCTGGACGAATGGTGTCGACACCCGGCGAGCTGTGTTTGCGTTGAGACGTCAGCTTTTGCCATACAGCCTCCGCGGTAAAGGTGATGTGGGTTAGTCCTGGCAAGGAGAGGACAAAGCTTGGTAGATTGCCTGGCGGCAAGACCCTACGAAACGTGGGAGCGTATTGCAACCGCGGCGCGTTTGCTGCTTCCACACCCGTTCTTGTTGGGCCATCGGCCGTCCTGAGTAAAGGACATTCTTGCCTCACCTTCTGCAATCTATTAACGTGCTTGTACAGCAGTTTGTGGTTAGCATTGAAGGATTTGCAATGTTCTGCTGATAAGCGTCTAAGTCTTCCCTTAACAGTTGAGCGCAGTGGTTACGTTGGGATACGTAGTTGTCCCAAGCTTCTTGTGCTGGAACTTCTCTGTACACTCGCCATGCTGCGTTGCGCACTGTCATCCATGTTTGAGTTCTGCTCCTAACGTATGCAACTGAGTTACACTTATAGCAAACTTTATCTTTGAAGCATCTGCAATCAGCGTACTGAATGTTTTGAAGAAATCGAGCTAGGCTACCTTGCTTAACTATATCCTTATCGCCAAGCTGACATCGTTATCTCTTATAATTGTTACTGCATGAACCACAACATTGAATTTTTTCTTTTGATCGCGCTCCAATTTACCGCATATTCTTACTACCTCTCTCATTTGTTTGGCTCTGTCGTTACTCTCCTCCTAGACACCACCCACCTACGATGCTTCAACTATTTATCTTTCACGCTGTAGCTCTGGGCTTTGTACTTTGCACGGCTGCCACCGTTATTCACATTTACAGTTTCATAACATCACTTGATCCCCTTTTCCATTTCCCTTCAAATACAGACTTAGGTTTTGTAAATCGGCGCTGCGCTTCTTATGTCTACTACTCTCTTAACGAATTTCGGCTTCTTCTACGTACAAAATCTCAAAACTTTCCCCTCATTTATCTCTGTCCAACTGGTTTACCTGTGTCAACGTAGAGCTCCACATTTGGCTTACTTAGTCAATTAAGGAGCCGCTGTGCCATTGTAGTTCACAGTTGGCTCAACTGTTTTTCCGGCACCTCCAAAGTTCTATTGCTGTAGTATTGGGTCTAATTACTCACCGCTCCAATGAGATAATCTAGTTTGTCACAATTATGTACCACACCTTCTTTCCTTTGATGCACTGCTCTACGTATCCTGACACCTAGTTTTTGTACCCGGGTATTGTATTCTCATCCTTAATATTAGAAGACACTCACTGACAGATGCCGCCATGGTTTATATATACACGTATAAAACGAAGTAAAGGGTTTGACAAAGCTCGAGGTCTCTAGACCTCCTTACTCCTTTCTTCATGTTCGGAGTCTTTCCTTTCTGTGACATTTTCTTCCTTGTCCACCGGCGAGACCTGCATGAACGGGCTGAATAAACTTACCTAAATCTTGGTATCTAGAAATATGGCCTGCAGACGTATGTGGACAGCTCATGTTACCACCTCAGGCGTTCTGTCTCCTTGATACGCATCCACTAGTGGTTTGAACGATTGCATTCAAATAATTTTCACCCGGAACCTTACCCCAAGAAAGCTTCATCTCCCTAAATTGGTGAAGTTAGTTAAGATGTCATGGAGTTATGTTCCGCCCATCTCGCAAGTGGATTATTTTTGGTACCAGGTCCTCCATGTGCCTGGCACCATCATCTGTAGTATAAGTTACCTACCTTGGCAGTGTGGTCTGTTATCAATTCTAGGCCCCTAGAAGGTTATCCATTATGGAAGCATTTTGATCCGTACAATCTACCGGTTTGAACACTTGGATTCAAATCACTATTACCTCCGGAACATTACCTAAAAAGCTTCCTATCCATGCAAATGCTCAACAAGTAAAGTCATGGCGTTATTCTTCCTCCACCTCGCCAGTAGATAATTTATTCTGAACGCCTTTTGCTCCTTATCTTCTATGGGTCTAAACAATTTTGACCTACTCAGTATCACTTTCGGAACATCTCCCGAAAAGCAAGTTCATTAACCTGCAAGCCTTCAACTTACTTGCAATTCCATTTCGGTATGCTCCGTCAACCTCAGCAGTGGATTATTGCTTCCTGGTATAAGAATCCTCATCCAATAGGCGCCATTATACAATGGATACTTTACCCACCTCGCTAATGTGGTATGCATATTGTTACCTTTCGGAGGTATATTGTCGGTGGGCTATACTAATGCGCTCGGCCGTACCTAATTTCAAAGAGAACGGTAAGCTCCTCGACCGTTCGCATTATCCCCCCCACACAAGCGTCCCACGTCGCTGCGATGGTTATTTCTCTTGGACTTGTCAGCGACACCCACCTGACCCGTGGGTTATCTACTCGGACTATGACACTGCTTATGGTTTGAGTTCTATATTCAGCTACGTAACGTAGTACCCCAATTTATACAACTTATCTTCAACAGTACCGCCGTCCCCAACCGGTACTGGTGAAGCCTGCCTAAGCCTTCCGCTACTCCAACGGAAAATCGGGTTGCCATGAATGCGGTTAACCGTTCAGAAAATCGTTCCAACAGTAGCGTTACTAGTATCTTAATGTTATTTACATTGTGGTCAAAGGCAGTGTTCTTGGACTTGTTATGCTTTCGCCTTGCAAGGGTTCTCCCTATAAAAAGCCACGAAGGTCGGTTTAGCGACACTGGGTCGTAGCGGATTTGACCCGCCACCGAAATAATGGCACTGCCCACTTCTTCTCACGGAGAAAGAGCACAGTATCCGATAGTTGCATGCACAACGTGTTTATCAAACACTCCATCGGACGCGTAAGCATACGGAAAAGAGGTGCTCAACCTCCGAGACCATTCGAACCCCCACCCAACACTTCCACAGCAGAAACACTTAGTGATCGTACAGTGCTTCAGCGTCACATTTCTCTTTGAAACAAATGAGCATGCCCTTCATCCTTGCATCGTACTTATGCGAAATCATGTGCAATTTTCGAGCCATGTAATTTAAAAACACGTATTTCTGTCGTGTGTTGTACACACACTATTAATATTTCTGTGGCTCTGTCAACCACTTGAGCACGCCTGTACTGGGGTGTCTCGTTTCGTCGAGAATATGCTTATTTATTTATTAGTGCCAAGTCTAACATGCCATGCTTAATTTTAAAAGTACGAGAAAAACCGGGTAGGCAACTTGTCTGCGACCCCGAAGGAGGCTAATTGTGTCAAGAGACCAACATAAGGAACACGGTCGAAGGCCTTCGACATGTCAAGGAATATGACTGCTAGTGCATGTCCTAGGTTCACGCTTTGTGTTACGTTGTTCAGGAAAGCAAAGTGACACGTCTGGCACGATCGAAAAGGTAGGAGTCCATGTTGGGATTTGTGAAGTAAGTTACGCCGCATCAGAAAAGTTACCATTTTCTGCTTAACAAATTTCTCCTGGCTTCTAGATGCTATAGCCGTTTGACTAATAGTTCAGTAGCTGTCCACCTTTTGAAGTCAACCTCACTTGTGTGTCGGCGCGATGACTGCATGCTTCCGCATGGCTGAGAATGTCCTAATATGCTTGGAGACTGCAAGCTGGTTTACGAGGGGAAGAATTATATGCGGACCGCCTGAGATAAGCATAGTTGAGGGGACTCCAGCTTGGCCGGAGTAGTAGGACAAGTTATGTGCCTTTAGGACGCCGTTGATGGTGCTCACGTTAACGTTTATAATACTCCGTTCGTCCTCAGTTTGTCTAGGCAGCGTAGACGGTAGTGAAAAATTAATACTCATGAAGACTTGGTAAGTGTTTATTGAATGCTTCACATACTGTTAAAGGGTCATGGCTTACAGTATGGACCGGAAGTTATAGGGTGTTTATGGAATTTGTTACTGGGTTGCTGCTACATCGTCTTAACTTCGTGAGAGCATTGGCGTTATTCGTTGTACTTAGCGCAACAAGTTCGGCCGACAGGAGCGAGTTGTCCTCGGTATTTCTTTACTAAACCATAATTTCCTTTATTAATGTTCTAGTCTAAAAATGGTGGGTTCGCCTATATTTCAAGCGCAAAGCTTGAAATTTTTGTAACGCTTTTTTGGAGTCAGCGGTGCCAAGTGGCCTGGTTTTGCGTGTTCTTTACATTAGGGTATCCTCTATAAGACAGTAAATAAAGCGGTTATAAAGCTCGCAGGTAGCTATATCAACGTTGGCATCCAGCAAAAGCCATCCCATTCCAAAGCTTGCGTGAGTACAGCAAAACGCGCCCAGTTTGTTTGTTGGAATGGCCTGAAGGTCGCGTCTTGCTTGGATTTGTAGGTCAGTGGGCCGCATGGACTGCTGGTGAGCTGGACCACATTATGGTCACTACCAGCAATATTACCAAGTACACTGGTCGCCTCATTAGTGCTGCTTGGTAAGAATGAGGCCAGGTACGTTGGAGTCCCTAATGCATGTAAAGATATGCTGATTCCAGCCAGTGCGACAGTGTCCGTAACGAACCCCTGAGACATTGTAGGTGCAGAGTGGTCCTTACAGGAGAAGCGTGGCATGTTGAAGTCTCCTTCAATTCTCATGGCATGAGGACTTATCCGGAGCCTCAACAAAACCTTGGACTAGAGCATCGGCGTTAGCTCTGGTGCTATGCGGTTGATGGTATACGCATCCGATAAGCAGGTCAGGCCACCCACGTGTAGTGTGGATCCATAGTTAGACATGATGGTTAAAAAAGCTGGGAACTTCAGCCTGTGGTACCTTAAAGTCGTTATGAAAGTATATTATACAGCCACCACCACGCTGATCCGTGCGTCCCTTGCGGAATAAAACCTATCCAAAAATGTGGAAGGGGCATCAGATGAATGCTCTAGTAACCAAGCTTTTAGGATAAGTACTATATGCCCATTAGCTAAAGCCGTCAGTGGACCCAGGATTGGCAGCTTTTTTATAATGGATCTAGCGTTCATGAGGTGCATAGTGTGGGTAACGTGGCTACTCCGGCTGCTTGAAATGCCTGACTGATTTTACAGATTAGCCTAGGCCTCCTTAGATGGCCCTATTGTTCTAGAATTAACTGTGCTTGATTGAAACCCAGACCATGTGGCTTGGGGCTCCCAAACATGGGCTCTTATGTAGCCTGCGTAATCAGTCCTGTCCTTAGGGGTACCTATAACTGCAGCTGGAATAGACGCTAAGCAGGCGTAATCAATGTTAGAGCAGTCGGGCCACATATGGACATGCATTGCAGTAATCGACTTCTCTGCTTTTGGAGACGAAGGTACTGAAGTCCGACAGATTGGTGCTATAAAAGGACACCCCGTTAACGACGCTAGGTTTGGAAACAGAAAGGAAGGAGATGCGACTGAAGAGCATCGGTAGAGGAAGACGCACAAAGGGCACATTGGTTATAGGTGTGCCTAGAGGGGTGACGAGCCATGAAGGGACGCCACTGCGACAAGATTGTTGTAGCTCCGGGGTCAGCACGCGCAACCTGGTGGGCTGATGGTGATTGCTCGGTGTCTGATATCACTGGGGTGGTTTGATGCTTGATGTGGTGTTGTACCTAAAGCTGGTGGTTAGAAAATTATGAAAGACGCAGGGTGAGAGTGGGTTGGCAGGTTACCAACTTGTAGTCGGTAGGACAGATCGACGAAGCGGAGACCAGCGGCGTTGTGTTACCTGGGATGGGTTTGAGAGGAGTGGAAGTTGAATAGTTGTAATTTGTTGCATATTTCGATACTGCAAGGGTGGGTGAAATCCCACGATGTCCAAGAAAAATGGGGTTGGATTTAGTGGGCCCAAAATAAATGCTGTACCACTGGTAAATTGCCAAGGAAATGCAAGTAGTGCGTTTGTGTTGTCAGTAAAGGCTGTGGCACGTTACTCATCACTTTCGTTGGACCTTCACGATGCGATCGGCCTTGCAGATGCCGCGAATCCTAGAGGCCTTGTGGTCGGACAACTGCAGAATAAAAAGTGGCAGTGTGTTCCCTCAGAGAATCATCATCATCATCATACACGTTAGCTAGACGTGGGGAACGCCTCAGCTACTGCAACTCAATACGTATAAAAAAGGAGAAAATGCAACTGGTGAAAGCTGGCTGAGCTAACGGTAACGGATTGGCATCGCTCCGGTAAGCTACCAGGCGGCTGCTGTTTACCCAAAAAAACAATATTATGCAAAATCATATAAGGCTAAATAATGAGATCGTGGTTGGAGGGGAGGCTAAGAGGGATGAGGTGGGACAAAGAAACTCACAGCTCAAACGCCTCTGAGATCGGCTCCTTGCCATGTCAGCAAGTGTGTCCAAGCAAACGTGTTCAACGTCTTTCGGACCCCAACCAGGGAGCAGAGACGCTGCAAACGAGGCCAGCTCAGAAGTGAGGACCTTCATTCCTCTGGACCAAGCCTTGGCTTGGCCACCCCTACTCTTCTTCCATCCACACCGCCGGCGCGCAAACAACACACGTCGCGGAAGCCGATGAGCTGGCATGCGTAACACGTGGCCGAGCCATCGAAGCCTGGTGCGTGAAATAACGGTGCTGAGCGGTTCAGTTCCTTATCCGGTGCCATATGCAAGGCACCGAGCACGCTCGTTGCTCACGCGGTGTTCCCACCAGATATAAGCTGAAATACGAAGGCACCGATGTTCGAACGTAACTAGCCTCTTTAGGTCCGTTGATCTAAGGGGCCAGATTTCACAACCGCACAGTAGGGTCGAACGTACCGCTGCATTGTACACTCTACCCTTCAGGATAAGGGTGATGTCGCGCCGTCGCCATAAGTGGCGATGGCTAGCAAAAGCGCCCCGAGCTTTTGCTATATGATTCGTGATTTTATCTTCAATCCCACGGGCGCGGATACAACTTCCTAGGTAGTTGAATTTTTGAACGACTTCTAGCTGATCCCCATCAACGGTCAGCATAGGAGGCGGTCCAGACCAATCTTGGAGGAACTCTTTGCACTTCGAGGATGCAAAGCAAAGCCCGAAGTGACGGACAGCTAGTGCTAATCTGTCCAGCGCGGCTTGGCACGTTGGTGAGCTGTCACATATTAGGGCAATATCATCAGCATACTCTAATTCAAGAATTCCTTCTCCTAGGTACAGATCCACTTTATCCCTTCCAGTCCTGTAAACGCTATTTTTATGTCTTCGTCAACAGCGAAGTTGAAGAGGAAAGGTGACGGCGGGCATCCTTGTTTCACGCCGCTGGAGATATTAAAGGGCAACGACAACTTGCCGTAAGCCCTCACTCTGCCCGAGCTGCGCGCATATAATACTCGGATAATATTCACATATTTCTCAGGTACGCCTTTCCTAAATATACATTCCCAAAGTGCATGCGTATCTACCGAATCGAATGCACCTTTGATATCGAGAAACACGAAAACGGTGAGCGGCATATATATGTGACGGTTCTCCAACAACTGACGCAAGGTGAAGATGTGGTCAATGCAGGTACGACCTCTACGAAATCCAGCTTGCTCTTCGCGAATCCGGCTTTCACGCGTGCCAGTCAGTCTTTGCAGGATGACAGAGGCAAGCAATTTGGAGGCAATGGAGAGCAGACTGATTCCTCTATGGCTGCCGCATTCCGATCGTGAGCCTCCTTTGCAAATTGGGACCGTGCCGGAGCGGCTCCAGTCGGTTGCGTCAGTTTCCTGCTCCCACAGTCTCACTAAAAACTCGAGTAAATTATCCACAAGAGCAGGTCCCCGAATTTGAAGAGGGCTGCAGAAAGGTCATCAGGTCCCTCAGATTTATTGAACAACAGTTTGATCTCATGTTCGACTTCTGAGCGAGAGCGTGGATCCAAAGGAACAGCCCACGGAGCAGGGCGATCATAGTCGGCGAGAAATCTAACCATTCCGACCGCTTAAATTGCCCTTCAACCAGCTCGGCCCAACATTCCAGGCGTTTCAACGACTTGTGGATAGGCTGTCCACTCTCCTGGCGTATAGTTTTACTAACACCAGATCTCCTGCTGCCCGTTTCCCGTATCAGACCGAACAACTTACGATGGTTGCCAAGAGCAGCGGCCATTTCCATCTCTGTTGTAAGATAAGACCACCAGGATTTGCGGTCTCTCTTCAGGCTAGCACAGAGTTTTGCCCGGAGCTCTTTGCGAGTTTAGTTGTGTTCGCTTCCAGCCAGAATATGCCGGTGAGCATCTATAAGTTCCAGAGACTGTGAAGAGACCCAATGTTCATGTTGGCGATTAGACATACCACATGAGGATTTTCCTGTTGCTAGTAAGGTCTGGTGAATATGAGACCAGTGAGCTTCAATTGCATCCAGTGAGCGTTTATCCAACTCGCATGACAGCATACTTTGATAGGTATTCAGAATAATTGGCTGTTGGCAATGCGCTCACAACGTTGTCTCGGACGTCCGCCAATGTGCATCCGCAGGTCAACACATATAAGTGCATGGTCGGTGTCCACGCCTGTGCTCCAAATCGAGCGACAGTTCTGGATGCAGCCTCTCCAGCGGTAACTGATTGCAATGTGATCGATTTGCGTCCATAGCTGGTTCGAGGCTGGTGGGCGCCAAGTCACCCTCCGGCGGGTGCTGTGCCGGAAATTAGTGCTCGCAAGAAATAAGTGAGCATCCTCCCACGAATGAAGTAACTGCTCACCGTTATCATTACGGGAGCTTATACCCTGTTGGCCGCCCAGGTGCAGCTCATCTGTGGATAATTGTCCAACTTGAGCGTTCAGATCCCCGCCAGCACTACAGTGTCCGGGTTTCTTCTGTGGCGAAGGAGTTCGTTCAGTTGGCGATAGAAGTCGTCTATTACTGAGTCATGGCTCCAGTTTTGCAGTGCATAGGCAGCGATAACGAATCGACACCTGTTGGTCCCACGACACTTCGAAGTTTTGAACGAGCCAGTCAATTGGACCGCAAACATCAGGCTACTGATTGGAATCCAATCAACCAGAGCAGTTTCAGCCCGGGGACTCAGGGCAATACCAACGTTGGCTTGACCGGTGCTCGAAGCTGCATCGTCACCATATAGGCGCAACGAAAATGTGCTGCTAGTGTCACCTGAAGGGGATCGCAGAGTGAGCACAAAGCTCGAGTCTTGCAGGCAGGTCTCCGATAAGCAGCAGCTATCGATCGAGAGTGTCTCTAATGTTCGGGCAATTGCTGCCGGTTGACCTATCTTAAGCAATGTGCGAACATTGAGGCATGCCAGTCTGAAGGAGGATCGAGGGCTCCAAATGGAAGCTGAAGTACTGGGCTTGACCGCTTGGTTGGACATGGGCCTGTTGACAGTGCAGGAATGACGCTCTGCGTTCACCTGTGAGTTGAGACTAAAAGACAAGCGACTATTGAAGCAAGGTGGTGGAGGGCCGAGAATTGGGGGTTAAAAACAGGGGGATAAAGTTGAACCTGGAACAGGACGATAAGGGTGAAAAACCGCAAGAAGGGGAATAATAAGATGGGAAGGCTTGAGCGGTAGCAGCCAAACCCTATCCACCCTGCTTGATGCAGCAGACCGGGCACCGTTGATTATCCTCTGCGATGGCCAGAGCATCAGAAATTTGTTAGGGGAATGATTCAGTGACTGCTGTGCCAGTAAATTGGCCGCGGTTCCAGTACCGTCACAGGTTGCGCAAGTCTTGCTCGACATCCTACGATGGGATGCAGTCGAAGTGTATCAGCTACGCGTCAACCTCGATGGCGCAATGTTGGCTGGGCCAGACGGCCTTCAATCACTAATGTTCAAGTCCCTATCCATTATCATCTCACCAACAGTGACAAAACTTTTCAATACATCAATCAATGAAGGACCAGTCACGAACGACTGGAAAAGCTTGATAGTGAGGCCGCTACCCAAGGATGCTCCGAGTAAAATAGAGAGTTATAGACCGATCTGTTTCATATCGGTATTATCCAACGTTCTCGAGGAATTAAGAGAAGCTGTCTGCTGTCGTTCTTCGAATCAATGGACGTATTGACGCCAGCGAAACACGGCTTTACGAAAGGAGATCCTGCATCACCAACCCACCAAACCACCAGCAAACCACCAGTGGGTACGAGCTATTAACGATCGGAAGGTTGATGACGTGGTGTACAGCGACTTTAGTAAGGCGTTTGACAGAGTGAACCACGAGGTAATCCTTCGTAAACTGAGGACATACGGAATCGGTGGCACGTTATTGCAGTGGTTGCACGAGCTTATTGTGGGACGAAAGTTTATAGTACGAGTCAATGACTACCTGACATGCTGGTTCCCATCAACCAGTGGCGTGCTTCAAGGAACCGTAATCGGGCAAGTATTATTTCTTATGCACGGCAACGAACTTCCGCAGTAGCTCTAATCATCATGTACCCTTTTTGTAGATGATTTGAAAAGCTGGATGATCATTGAGAACCAGGACAACTGCTCTCGTCTTCAGAATGATTTAGAGTGACTATCAACGTGGTCCACTGAAATGCAACTCCCTCTTACCCCCAGCAAGTCGGGGTTCATCAGTATCAACAGACGTCCAGCCACACGATCACCTTGGACGGCCAGTTGCTCCATCCCAACACATCTGTCAAAGACTTATAAGTTCTCACACGACATGATATGAGATCACTAGAAATTACAGAGAAATTGCACCGTGCGGGACTTCGTACGCTCTGGGCATTAAGACGCAGTTTCTCCACATGGTCCAAAGAAACCGCCCCTCGTCTATTCACCACGCTCATTAGACCAATCCTTGAATGCGGTGCCCCGGCTTACCATCCGATAGCCCAATGGTAAACTGAGAAGCTAGGGAAAATACAGCATATCGCTACTAGAATGATACCGAGTCTACGAAAACTTCCGTATGAAAAAGGTTGTGAAAGGCTCGGACTCTACACACTATCCTATCGCCGGGCAAGAATTGACCTTTTTATGACACATCGGGTATTACACCTAAATCACTTCCCCATACTGCGGCTAACATTACACCTGCGGGAACGCTGTAACACCCGAGGACACCGTGACAAACTTAGCGTCCCCAGCATAAACAAAGTATCACATCAGCTTTTTATCAGAAGGAGAATCTTAAACTTATGGAATATACTACCATATACTACCATAAATATACTACCAGAAGGATTAATGGAGGCCGATTATGTAAAGCGTTTTAAAACCCGTATCGACGATTATTTCGGAAATCTGTACTTTTGTGAAACGATGCACATACAATGCCAAAAGAAGCCAGTGTATGCCCGGAAATAATGACAATAGTAAAAATTCCTAACCGAACAAGGATAAACGATTAACGGACCAGACACAGCTGCTGATGATTCAAAAGTCAATGTTTTTGATTTTTCGTAATGCGATAGAATTGTACAGAAACCTTTCTGCTTGCTCTTAAATTCAAGCAGTCACTATGGACGTAGCTGAATCGAGGTACTCAATATGGATAACGGCTGATATCCTGCGATTCACGGTGTTAATTTGCTGTGTTTATAGACCACCTATTACGTCAACTAAGTGCCAGCGCACTTAACTTACGTTAGTACAGTTATCAAATTTTTCGTGCGAACACAAACTAGTCGCATCGTTTGACTTGCATTAGGAAAACTGGTTCCCATCTGTTGCAGCAACGACGTTTGCATGTCTGTTAGCATGCAACAAGTTGGGTGGTTGGCTGCAGCACTTATCTGCTCTAACCAGTGCAAAACTTGTTCTTGACTTAATATTTACTCTCCGCCTTCTTTCACCTGAATGTCACTTAAGCGGTAGCTTCCGGAGAGTGCTCACAGATTAGTATATTGCTCGGTTTACCTAAACCGACTTAATGCCTATACAAAAACGACTGATGCGGTCGCAGTTTACCGCCTGATGCGTTTCATTAACCGAATAACCTTTGCGTGCTTGGCCGTACGTAAATTTGATGAAATTCAAGGACCATGGCAGTAGTTTGCAGCACGGTCTCTCCTTCATCTTTGCTGATGAGGTAAGGGGTGTAGACCTTTTTCCACCTAATAATAAACGGTACGCAATTGGTAGAATCCGAAAAGATATTGGGGCTTTTGAGGAGTGGTGGGAACTCTACCAAATGACGAGCTTCCCTCGAAAAGCTAATGACATGACTTACAAATTTTATGTATCTACTAGGCCCTAACATAAATAACCAACTAAATAAATAAATAAAGGTATATGTCTAGACGTTGCTAGCCGTCGTGCCGTCGCTGGGTTAGATCATATTGTGCCGTAATCATATGCTCTTGTGTGCTTAAAAAAGGAGCTCAGTTTACCTACTATTTAAGTGCACGTATTGCACCAACGCTGCAGGAACCGTCTCTCAACGATATTCCTTCCAGATCTATTAGCCACTTTCGGTAACTTACGGGTTCCGATAAATAGTGGACGCATGGAAAGAGAGGAGCGAAGCACTGGCAGCAGCAACGTCAAATATATTTGTAATGATTTCTAATAAAAATAACTGAAAAAGTTTTTAAATTAAAAATCTAAAAGCAAACGCACTTCGGCCTACTTAGCTGGAACTCATAAACATAGACTATAACAAATATATCTGATTAACGGGCAACTTCGAGCACCATATGCAAATGGCTTTCATTGCGACCAAAATTAAAAACCAGTTTCCTAGCAAAAGCAACGCTACAAATACAAATCACGTAGGCTAGTCAGAACAATGCTTGATCGCTTTACACAGGAAATCAAATTACCGCAAAACTTGCAGTGGTTCTCCAGTTCTGATGCGACTACTAATAACGTAGCCAACAAAGCTTGCTATAAATGCCGTATAACTTTGCAATCATATACGGTGAAAATACGAAAATTTAGAAAAAGTGACTCTTTCCTATAGGATCCTAATAGCGCTGCGTGTCTATAGACGTACAATGAAGCTCCAGAGTAGCGGTAGTTACTATTTACGACGCAATCGCTACAAAACACACTTCCAAGCTTAGGTAATAAAATCGGAACGAATATGTTAAAATTATTCAGGGAAACCCTCAAACGGTACTATGGCGTGTGTTGTACGCACAAAGTTATGTGATTCTTTGTTAATTACCGTAGTCAAAAGACCTCCATGTGTCATTTTCAGAGACCAGTTGGTAGAAGAATCCAATGTAAAGTAAAATCACCAACATTATTTAACTTCAAGCGGTTGTTTATGTTGTCCTGAGACTATATGTGTCTGGTCTACAGGGATAAGCCAGGGCAGCTCAAAGTCTATTTGACTCGAATAAGCCTGCCAATGCCATAAATTTAATAGACAACTCCCGCATGATTTGTCAATTTTAGTCCATTTTATGCATTCCTATAAAGGGAACGTCACTGCTAACAAGCTACATATGTTTATCGTCAAGGATAAAGCAATGAACCTCCAAAAAGTTGACAATATGCTTCTAGGTTTTTAGTACGCTGGAAGCTGCATGGGTAGGGCCGCAATCACTTTGTTTTCTATGGTCAGGGATTTTCAGAGTTGAAGCGTTCTTGTGCGTTAAGTGTTGAAACGCTCTACTGCGCAAATGTTTGCTCCTTATGAGCATTCTATTTTCAATTTCGGAGGTAAAGGATGGGTGCCATCGAAGTAAAGCAGGGCTTTAATGTCATACAAGCTATCACCTCGGTGTACGTTCCGGCGATATTTATTCTAGTTTGCCAGACAACAAAAGTTAATACCAGTTTATGTCAGGAGCAGCAAAGTACGCAGAATATGGAAGCCGGCTTACCTTCCACCTCTACGCATGAAGCAGGGTGAGCAATAGAGCCTGTTAACATATAAGTGTATTGGCAACAGGTCACGGCTTGTGGTACTATATGAGTGTAGATTTTACACAGCATGTTCAAGTTCAAGTGGCAAGTGGTTGGGATTAGCCTTCCACATACGTCATTACATAAATGCAGTAGATGCAAGGTTAGAAATTTCTAGGAGTCACATCCGCCGACATGCCGCATACTGCTGATTTATATGCGACAAACCGGAGGCCGGACAGTGCTCTGCCGGAAAAGCTCAACGGGCCTTTGCGAAGTTGATGACCTCGCCACAGCCAGCCTAGAGTTATTAGAAAATGTGTGAACAATATAGACTTTAATGCGTTTGCCGAAGAAGCATTATAATTACCCTATGCTTTTTACATACACATATTCATATAAAGCTGCACAGTACTATCGCCTACCCGAAACTAAGCAGAGCATGTGAACCAACACAATTAAACAAGCGCCACTCCATTTCTTCCCTAAGAGAAAATAATGCACTGCGACCCTTATAATTCCGCCACTCTTATTTCTTCCACGTGCGCACCAAAATTGGTGGCGACTGAGCGAGCCAAAAACGTCCAATGAATTGAAAGTAAACTTGTGGTGAATTGGATCTTGTTCCAAAGAAAAAGGTAGCAACTACACCTCTGTGCAGCTTTCACAACAAAAGAACAAGAAGCTGAACATTGCGCGAAGGGACCAGAAAAATTACATTGCGTGGGCCTGCGACCCCAGCAGCTGTACACCAAACAATGCCAAAGCATTTGTAATTGCCAACGAGGAACAGATACTCGTATTTTGCCTAATTCCCTGCAAGAGCATAGGATTAATGTAAAGCTTGATCTGAAACGTTAAGGGTGCAGCCTGTAGCCGGTCCATAACTATATCTACTTATTATTTATTTAATATATCCAGACTGCTCGGGCAGACTGAGGGCTTACGCAAGTTGTCGTTGCCCTTTAATATCTCCAGCGGCGTGAAACAAGGATGCCCGCCGTCACCTTTCCTCTTCAACTTCGCTGTTGACAAAGTAATGGAAATCCCGTTCACGGAACACGAATAGATGATGTGGATCTGTTCCTAGGAGGACCTCTTGACTTAGAGTATGCTGATGATATTGCCCTAATATGTGACAGCTCACAAACGTGCCAAGCCGCGCTGGACAGATTAGCACTAGCTGTCCGTCACTTCGGGCTTTGCTTTGCATCCTCGAAGTGCAAAGAGTTCCTCCAAGATTGGTCTGGACCGCCTCCTATGCTGACCGTTGATGGGGATCAGCTAGAAGTCGTTCAAAAATTCAACTACCTGGGAAGTTGTATCCGCGCCCGTGGGATTGAAGATAAAATCACGAATCGTATAGCAAAAGCTCGGGGCGCTTTTGCTAGCCATCGCCACTTATGGCGACGGCGCGACATCACCCTTATCCTGAAGGGTAGAGTGTACAATGCAGCGGTACGTTCGACCCTACTGTGCGGTTGTGAAATCTGGCCCCTTAGATCAACGGACCTAAAGAGGCTAGTTACGTTCGAACATCGGTGCCTTCGTATTTCAGCTTATATCTGGTGGGAACACCGCGTGAGCAACGAGCGTGCTCGGTGCCTTGCATATGGCACCGGATAAGGAACTGAACCGCTCAGCACCGTTATTTCACGCACCAGGCTTCGATGGCTCGGCCACGTGTTACGCATGCCAGCTCATCGGCTTCCGCGACGTGTGTTGTTTGCGCGCCGGCGGTGTGGATGGAAGAAGAGTAGGGGTGGCCAAGCCAAGGCTTGGTCCAGAGGAATGAAGGTCCTCACTTCTGAGCTGGCCTCGTTTGCAGCGTCTCTGCTCCCTGGTTGGGGTCCGAAAGACGTTGAACACGTTTGCTTGGACACACTTGCTGACATGGCAAGGAGCCGATCTCAGAGGCGTTTGAGCTGTGAGTTTCTTTGTCCCACCTCATCCCTCTTAGCCTCCCCTCCAACCACGATCTCATTATTTAGCCTTATATGATTTTGCATAATATTGTTTTTTTGGGTGAACAGCAGCCGGCTGAAAGCTTACCGGAACGATGCCCACCCGTTACCGTTAGCTCAGCCGGCTTGCACCCGTTGCTTTTTTTGTCTCCTTATTTCTGTGTATTGCGGCACATTAGCTGAGGCGTTCCCCACCTCTAGCTAACGTGTATGATGATGATTTCCAGACAAAGGTAAATCTTTAACTTGTTACCATTTAAGTAGAATTCATATAGGTCCTTTGTGTTGAAAATATAGAACACATATACATTATCTCTGATTCACAAGACCAGTACCTCGAGTCTATAACCGATGTCGCTTCATGATCCATAAAACCTACCGCTTGTATTTCAATTATGGAAAATCGCTGGATGGCTATCTTCCGGCCTGCTTTGCCTCATCTTCATTGCTCTTTGGAAGCAACATACTAAGCTACCTACGCGCTGAATATGGCTTTTCCTCGCTAATCCCTTCAAAACCTGCTACTACTTCTGGTAACTTACTTAGTTCCAACGGCTACTGTGTAAGAATGCACCTCAGCGTTGGGGAAAACCTGTAAGAGCCAACCGCTATATCAAACCGCTGGGACTTCTCTGCATCAATGGCTACATTACCATGTCCCAAACAAATCAAAGAGCCTTGGTATTCTGACTGAAAAGTTAGTAAACCCGATGGGATTGCCGATCGCGTGGCATGAACAACCCCCTCCTAGTCTGTGTCAACCGCGTGGAAATGGATTCGTGAAAAGACAAAACACACCAATACTACAAAATCGTTCCCAACATGCACAAAGATCCCGCTCCATTCCCATGACTGTACAAAATCTTTGCTCATTACTGGGCTTAACCAACTACGGTGGATCCTGTCTATGCCCCTCTGTCAGTCAACGAAAGATATTGGATGCAGCGTGACTGCGTATAGCTGCAAGCTAAATTGGTCTGAATTCAGTCTGGCCAGTGATATTTGTCTCAACTTATTATTGCTGAAAATGTTCCAGGAGGCGGTAGGTTTTCGGCTGGTAAGCGTTCCCCTACAATAAATAACCACAAAGGTCTGCGGTAAAAACACTGCGACGTGGCGCAGGTGACCCATTACCAAATAAAGTCACAGCCTTCTGCATCACACTGGCGAGTCTCCCTACTTCACATACTACTAATTCAGATGCATACCTTTACACGTCGTCACATACCCTCCTTAATCACATTCGGTCCCTCAATATCAACAATACGCTAACTGTGCTACTTCTCACAAGATAAATTTACATTTACAAGTTCCTGTTTGCAATCTACCCTAAACTGCAAAACGCCATCGCTTGTCCAAGTTTGATCGTGCTTGGCTTGGTGTGCCTCGAAACACTCGAGAATAAAACTTATTTTATTTAACTTTATTACCTACAGCTGATCTTTAACTTCATTTGTCTTTGTATTTCTACACTACCACTTTCCTTACACTTAGTAACTGTATCTGCGATAAAGCGCAAGCCGGCAAATAGAAATAAGCCTAGCATTAGACGTAAGAGTTTATTGTAAACGCCTGTACACAAATTTCAACTAAATGTACCATTAGGAACGGACCAAATATTTTCACGTAAACGGTTGCTTTAACTAAATCAATTAATCCATGGTATATTCTCGATAGAACGAGGCAAGCAGTAAAGGCTCAATCACAAATGCATAGAAGCAGAACTGCATTTGAATATCAAAATAATGCGTATGAAAACCACATTTATGTGTGAATATTTTGCCAGTTAATCCTAAAATCCATTATCGTAGTAGCACTGATGTGCGGAAACATAAGATTTACAACTTTTGTGGTATTAGCTGAAGTTCCGCGTGATTTTACCATGTTGTAATCCATGGTATCAAGAGCATAGGAGCTAATGTAAAGGTTCGGTGCAAATGTTCTCCGGTAGCAGCGAGAGATGTCAATGGCGCCATTGAGGCGTTATACCTATTAAGATTGGATAAAGTCGCCATTTTATGATTTGGTGGTCAGTGGAGTTATTCAGCGGCGGGTTGCACACACCACGTCACAGTATTGTTGAACGGACGTTTGTGGCGTTTTATAGGAAGAAAACGTCCAATGCAAAATACACTACGTCCTGTAGCACTGTCGTTCGTCCATTTGAATGTTTATGTGTGACTGACAGTGCGTCTCACAGAACGATCCTTTATCTGGTCATTCACACTCAAACGAAGCCCAACTTTCTGCATCGTTTGCATGGATGGTATAGTCAGGAGCCGCCAGTACTTGCAGAATCCATTCGAAGATTAAGAAAAGAGTCATGAAGTCGGGTGAAGAATTGTGTGGGTGGGTAAAATGCTCAAGTATTGAAGGTTGGCTTCTTCTACGTTGATATACTTGTCCGGTTTGTGCAGACATTTTGTCCAGCCATCCACACTGGACTTGGCATGGAAGTGCCCAGTGCATTTGATACTTATGGCTGCATTCGTCCATCTTGGGCGAAACTGCCCATCCTCTGTTCAGTGTGGGATCCCTACGAAATTCTCATAAAATCTTAAAGCCCTGAGTATTGTAAAACTAATGAGACCGAACCACGGCTTAGTAACAGAGTAATATGTCCGGGAACTGGGATCAGAAATCCTCTAAGGAGGCGTTATCAGGAGATGCCATTGTCTTCATCAAGTGTAATCGGAGAAGCTGCGGAAAAGTGAAGTGACAGCATGTTCTTGGCTAAATGTAAGGGGCCGAACCATTGGTTCGGGTGCCATTGTGGAGCCGCAAAGCTGTCCATGAAATGCCATGGGAAATGCTCCACTTAACAGGAGTACCAGGGAGTTCTTGCAGAGATGAAAGAGACCGAACTCAATTGTTCGTACGCCAGTGCGAATCAGAAAAGCTGTGTGTGGCAGTATAAGTCAAGCACAACAGAAGCGTCTGCCACCTACGGTGGAAAAAAGAACAATGTAGATATATGCCTCCAGGTATTGTCTAGGTAAACTGTGTTATTGTGCTTGCGTGGTGAGCTAAACCAATTTGCTTATGTACCAGTAATGTGGAAGCTCAGCAGCATATTGATAAGGAAGTCCATTTGTAACGATACCTGACTTCCTCAATAGATGAATTGTTTTTCCTATGCAGGTTTAGGGATCAGTTGCTCAAGCCAGCTGGCCTTTGAGGATGGATCAACCGGTACCGATGGATGGAGCTTCTTGCATCGGCCGATGTAACGAAGAAAATCTTATAAGAAGCGGGCAACGAACAAGAGGCATCCAAACAGACAGACTAACTGGAAGGCCACTAAAAGCACAATCGATAGACCGGTTGCTTGCGAGGTTGCTTATCTATATGCAATTTATAGCCTACGCAATTTTGTCTCGTGGACAAAATTTACACGTATGTTCGTACACCACGTCTTTGATGTGGCTCTGACTGCAGCGGGTGCGCATAATGTAAGTTCTGCAGAGCCCATGGTCAAAGGAACGCTATACCAGAGCGCATTTACATGCTTCAGCGAATAGTAGCTATTGGATGGCAGCAAGGATAAACTGATGAACTAAGGACAAAACTATCCAGGGTGCCAGTCGTCAGGACGCAAGGAGCGGCCTAGATGGCGGTGGCCAACTGAATTGAGATGGGAAGCAAGGAGCAGCCAGTTGGTAAAGCAGCGTTTACAGTGGGGCGGGAATGATGACATCAGTGAAGAATTGATGCGCCGGAACAGAAGTGCGAAAAGAAAATGGTGGTAATAATGACTCTTAAGCACGCATATTTACATGTTCCGAAAGCCGTTAGAATCGAACGAATCGGGTCTAAGGGAACAAAAGCTGTGCGTGCATTAGAAGTCGTTATCCCGGTTGAGGTCAGATTGCTAAAGTAATAAATAAATAAAGCTTTTAACGTCGACAAGCTGAGGCACTCGTTTACAGGCAGGATACTTTTAACACAAGCATGCGTGATTAAGCACATGCAATAATCCGATATGCTTTCTAAAACAGTATATGTTTGTTTAGGGAGGTATGTGTGTAGTTAATTGTGTGTGTAGATCGCGGTGTGTGCTCCCCGCTGATCTGATGTTGCATTCATGACGCTCCTTCACCGCATTTGGTCTAAACCGACCTAACCTTAAACCAGATCCTTTTAATCTTCAAGAATTGCATTTCACTTTATTTGTTTTGTTCTGCCTATCTAAATAATCTTCTAGTAACTTGTACACATTGTTTATGTTAATGGTGGTTGTACTAAATAAATAAATAAATTCGTTAACTTTCACTAACTTTATCGCGTCTGTGGCAATTTTTGGATAACTTGTGGACATTTTGTACTTATCGCGGCTCGGTTGCTAACCAACTTAATTCAAATGTTAATTCATCGAGGAGTTATTTCAGCATAGCTGTATTATTCACCAGATATAGTTTATTTGTTATGGTCATTTCAACTGATTGGCTGTTTTTGACAATCCCGGTGTGACTGAACTGTGCGTGCATCTTGTCAACGTACCTACCTGTCTATTACCCACTATCTCGTCCATACTGGCCCTAGGAGACAGTCTGTCGTTGCTAGGGGAGACTCGGTGCGCGGTACATAGGGTCGTGCTAGGCTCGGAGAGTGGTTCCATGCACTCAGTATGGAGCGGACTACGGTCCAGCTACTACTTTGTGTGCGCTTAATTCCACAAGTACAGTGTGCTTGTGTTTGCCTGTGAAGGAATGCCGGCTGGCTCCGTTGATGAAACGTGGATCCCAGCCATTTGCCTCCTGGTCTTATTCCTTTGGGTGTACACTGGATGTCGGGGCTGTGGTTGAATCTGTGGATGGTGCAGTGCAAACCACCCAGGCTCCCTCTGCAGGCGCAAGCTTGCTTTGGCTGGCCACAGTGACAAGGAAATCCGAAACGTGATGCCGCCAACCATGTAGCTGTGTATTTTGTGATTGTACATGTGCTGCTCTATTCTTGAATGATTGATATCCTTAACCATATGCCAGTAGAAAATTGGTGTCCGTGGGTTGGAAAGGATTACCCGGATATCTACAGTGCAGCGACTTTAATTTGTAGCGAGTCCCGACTGCTACTTCACAGTGTTGTTAAGCAGACCTTTTGGGGCTTTTTATAACGAGAACGCTTGCCAGGCGAAATCACACCACGCCCTGGAACACTGCTGCTGAACTATTTGCTGGCACGGTTAAAACCAGTATCACACAGGTGGCACCACGAGGAGGTTGTTCGGCTAGCCAGCCATAGGGAAAGACGTGAGCACGTACGGCACAAGCAAGAATATACGGCTTGTAACTGACATTGGATAGTATTCACAAATTGATGCTTTGCATTATGCTAACGCACCCGCTCCTTAACGCTGCTGCTTCTAAGTGCACACGGTATACGTAAACTACTCTATCTGCTCGACACCAACCGTTAGAGCGGCAGATTTTAGAAGTAGGCAATATTCTTTCCACTTAGCACGCAAGGATGATTTGAGTATCTGCGCGCCGCTGCGCTTCAGCCTCTAATGCTCTGACGTATTGAACGACCTTAATGTATCTTGGGCTCCGCCCGTTTGTAGTCCTTTCAGCTAACATTTTTAGCTCTCTTAAGGCAATCATTCCTATCTTATCAGGTATGCGCACGTCCAGTCCCTGGCCTTCCTTTTATAGACGTTCATTTATCCATTGCTCTCTGAAAGGTCTACAACACCTACTTTTATTGTAGTCCACATCCCTCAATGGCATTTTCCGTCTCAGTCTACCTCAGCTTTCGTTCTTCCTGTTTTCTATCCTGCATTCATTTAATCTTTTGTAGTCCTGTTGGTAGACGCTCAGCTATCCCGTACCCGTCTGTGACACCCATTTATATCGTAATTGAGCTCTCTTCCTGGGGTCTCCAGGCTAAGGCCACCTTAGCACTATTTTATTGGCACCCTAGCATGATTTGACTGTCTGCGTGCCGCTGCACGTTAGCCATTTATGAGCTGAACTATTTAACAACTGTATTGTACGCTTCCGCTTCTTCGCTGTCTTATCGTTAATCAACCTTTTGTAACTTTTTCTATTGTGCAAACATAACGCATGCGCTCTGTTCACAGCTGCTCCTTAGCCTTTCTATTCTAAACGTAAATTTATATATTACTGGCTCCTTGCTAGATGCTAGATGGCGGAATATGGAAAAGAGAAGGTTAAAAATTAACCTCTGGTGGGCGAAATTCAGAGAACACATTTCTAAAAATATACCCTTGTGCTAATAATTTTGTATGAACGCACATGTTTCTATGTTCCGTATTAAGAAGTGACCCTGAGCACCAAACACGTGAGCTAACAACGTTGACAAAGAAACCCATTTTTAACGTAACGAAGAAAAACCGTTGGAAAAATTAAGCTATTCGGTAAAACGGTTGATCGCTTGATAGGATAAAAGAAACATAACTGAAAAGTTCACAGTCATTTACAAATAGTTGGGGACTGCGGATATAATCATTGTGCTACCAGAATAAAGGGGCATATCTGTTTTGATGGCAGATACCGCGAAATTAAACAAGCTTACCTCTTGTAGTCTCGTAGTATCAATTCTTAGCATGGCGGTGTACATAAAGTCGTACGAACCTGCACAGGACTACCAGTAGTTAGCAGGTACGTTGTGGTTGGACGGAAACCGGATTTTCTGAGCGCACGTCTTATTCAAGGGAAAGTACGGGACAGTCGCGCCAAAACCTTTAGGAGCCTTTAATGAAGAGTATATTCACACAGAGCGTTTGTCTTCGGTGCAACCAGTCTGCGGTCAAAAGGCCTCATCTTGAAGTCTCTCGAGGATACTGAACGATGCAAACCACTATAGGGGTGGAAAGCGCAACTAAGTTATCACTGGCTGATTGCGAATGTAGCTACTGAGTTACAGAGTATGGGCAGTATGGTTTAGCCGAGGCGGCTCAGCACGCATTGTGCTCATATCAGCCACCAACCCTGCACAGTATAAAAATATATAATGCGAGGTTTCTTGTTTGCTCACAAGTTCAGTAATCACAAACTTGGGCCTCTCCTCCGATAGACTACAGATGTCTATCGATAAGTATGGGAAACTAAGGATCTGAAAAGTAGATAAATTACTACGCTGCATTCTATTCCTTGTAGTGTCTCAACGGTTAGGTTAGTGCAGGTTAGGTTGTTGCCAAAACGGAAGGTTATTGTGCTTTAACTGCTAGGGTGTAAATTTGTTATCTCCGACCTGGTTGAGGCTTGAACCTCCGGCCTTGAAGGACTGATACAGGTGTTATTAATGTAGGTCAAGCCAATGTCGTTGCGTAGGTTTTTGGCTGCACACCAGCTATCACGCTAGAGATTTTCTTGCTGGTATCGTTACAGTGCGCCAGGCAAAAGGAACGAATAATGCTATAGGCTAGGACTAGTAACACAGAACGGAAAGATGTGAACTGGTTGTCCATACACAATGATGCGTGACAGACGGGGACAATAGAGCCAGGTTAAGGATAAATAGGATAACTTGCGAAGAAAACATTTTATAGTGTTGTCGTTGTATTTCATTGAGTTGTTTTATATAGCTTTTGGGCCAAGCCACCACTGCCAATGAGCTACAGCAGCCTATCGCTAATCCTCAATGAAGCATTATAGCGAAATCAGCGAAATGATTACATAGGCAAAATCCACATGTGCCTACCCTGGTGTGGTGCGGAAAATTTGTGTTTTAAGGTATAAGGTTTTCGAAGATGTGGGATTATTACGCCTCATGTGTATAAACAGGCTATTGTGCATCTATTGACCATTTTAGAAATTATGGTAACCTATTTTTAAAGTACGATGCGGGTGGCCACAGTCCACATAATGGCGGAGCGGTAATAATAATTAAATAAATAAAGAGTTTGTTCTCGTCATTGCGAGGCACACCATCAAGCGCGTAATCATGGTATTGCTGACATGTATGATAGGCAATTGCACAAATTAGTACATTTTTACCAATAGCATAAGAATTTTATGTGTGTGTGTTGAGATGTAAAACTATGTGTAACTATGTATTTGGAAGGGGACATGATGTGTGAGTAGGTAAGTGTGACTGTGTGTGCTTTTGTCCGTTGTGTGTGCCATCAAAGGGGGATCAAGAGGACGCTTTGAAGCGGATGTCGTTCATGAGGTGTGAATGATCCTCCGGAAAAGGGAAGAGGCAGTGACGTTATTAAATGGCGAGTCACATCCGCCACGTCACGGTGTTGTTAAACGGATGCTTGTAAATAAATAAATAAATATTTTATTCTCGACAAAGCGAGACACGCCTTTTGGGCATGAGCAGCATATCGCATTATTGTACATGATAACGGAATAAGCAGCACCAACAGTGGGAGTAGTACAGTTGGAGACAGTAGTGTGGGCCCATAGAGCCCAAAGGTTGTATGTAGTTTATGTACACAGAATGCGATGGGTAAAATTAGTAATCAGATCACTTATACTGTATGTTGATGAGGAACTAGTCAGATGAGGTCCCGTAAGCAATGTAGGTCAGTGAGTGAAGTATGAGGAAATGGGTGAAAAACACTTAATAATAGTGGTATGTCACTAATCAGATACGTAGGTGTGTTCTTGCGAGAGCCGATATATGCAGAGAACTTGTAAATGTGGTGTCAATCAACTTACCAATGTGTTAGGGGCGGTGACTTTATTGAGTGGCGGGTCACATCCGCCACGTCGCGGTGTTGTTAAACAGACATTTGTGGCTTTTTGTAGGGAAAACGCTTGCCAGTCGTAGACCCACCACGTCCTGGAACTCTGCCGGCAGTTGATATACATTGGCAAGATGGTATCTGACCGATTACCCTAGCGGATATCCGCAGTCACGCAACGCCAACTTGTTCCCTATGGCTGTGTAGTCGCCTTCGGAGTCCAGTACAAGTGGTTGGAGCTGTGGAAGTCGGACGACTCAGGTGACTTGTATTGAATTGATCAGTTTCCTAGGTTCTTTAGTGTGTCATGATTTTGAAGTGTGGGTTTTTCTTTGTTCTTTATTGAATCCGTGTCCATGGGAGCGTCGCAGGTACGTCTTCAGCGGTGTTCGTTGCAGGTAATGTTATCCTGTAGAACAAGGGGGAGAAGAAAAACGGACCGAGCAAACTGCCAACAAAAATGAACAGGACTCTGCTATTGTATAAATATAAAATTTATGGTAAAGTTGGCTGGCTGAAATCAATGGAGTGACCGATGAGCTGAGGCTAGTGGTAACTATACCGCCAATGAATAGTTGCGATATGAACGAAAGGAGACGCCAAACAAAAGAGAGGAAGACGTTAATGTGAGCTGAGATGCATGATAGTGGAGCCGAGCGCCAACCTCAATCAGAGACCGGAAATTCGGATTCCGGTAGGCGTTACCAAGCATAGAGATAACGATTCAGACAAAGTAGAGTATTATAAGGTTGTAACTTATATCAATAAGAACTTGAGTCGATGGCATCCGGTGCTCAAAATAGAAGAGGCCTTGGCTTGAGACCTATAGGCATTTGGAGCCTCAGAGGACTGGCTTGGCCAAAATGTTTTGGAATGAGACGCACAGAAGGAAAGGTAACCAGAAAGACCTGGGATGTTGCGCTGACGCTAGTGATAACTATACCGCCATTGAACAGTTGCGATATAGACCAAAAGAGAGGCAAAACAAGAGAGGGGGCGTAATTGTGTGTTGAGAAGCATGAGAATGGAGCCGAGAGGCAAACCTCAACCAGGGACCTGAGATTGCACTTTCCGTAGAACGACCAAGCATGCAGATAATGTATCAAACGGAAGCTAGCACACAAGGCAGTTAAGTATACTAAAGAGAAATGTGGATTTTTATAGGGAAAACGCTTGCCAGGCGGAATCCCACCACGTCCTGGAACACTGCCGCCTGACCATTTGCTGGAACGGGATTTACCCGAACCATCCAGCTGGCACAACGAGATTGTTCGGCTAGCCAACCTGTAATTATTAGGGTTTTACTAAGGAAAAGTGAACGAACATCAGTATAAGACAAGCGTATTAAAGTGCGCATAGTGGAAGCTGGCTGTTCTCTCACCGCAGCGCAAAAAGCGTGGAAGGATCCAGATAAAAGATAACTTCACGTTCTGGCGGTTAAGTTAAGGCAAGGCGTTTGGCTCACCTACTTCCTTCATCATTGACAGTTGGTGAGTCAGTTCATCATATTGTTCAGTTTAATTTACAAATAAAAAGCGTGGGAGTTGGGCAGTTATTTGAAGCGGGGAGAATGAGCGCCAGGTGCGCGTACACTACAGCATGGGCTAAATCCAGAGAAGTGCTCAAAACTGACCGAAAGTCGGATTGATGTGTGCCGCCTGTAGCTGATGACAATGTGGTCAGTTGGATCCAGGTTGCAGAAAAACTCGGTGGGCTCTAGGTGACAAGATGTGAGCGGTTGTGTTGGAAAAAGTGTTACAAATATAAGGATCGTGGTCGACGCGTAGCTAGAAGGATCGATTGTCATTGTCCGTTCGGTGTGCACGGACCCCGAACCGGCCATTTACATGTTTCTCAGGCTGAATGGCGATTCACTTTAGCATTCATGTCACTATCAAAAATCGCAATCAGTATTTTTCGCAACACGGAAAAGAGAGGAGACTTCACAATAGAAAACATCTTTGATACCCTTCGGACTGGTCAGTAGGGGTATAAACGGAAAGGATGAAAAGGCACCGTGTCTTCAGACGGTGTTTAGTAACCCCAATGAAGGTTCGAAATGGGACCGTACACATGCCGCTAATTTGCTGGCATCCAGTTGAGTAGATTGTCAGCATATTTACTGAGAGCGTTATCAATGTAAGTACCTTTAGTCATTGACTCGGTGTCACCAGCGACGCGAAGAGTGAAGCCAAAGTCAAAAGATTCAGAACCTGGAAGTTGTATATTCGTCACAACGTCGTTAGCTAGTACGCTTGTTTCGGAGACACAAAACATTAATACAAAGAGAGTGAAGAGTGAGGGTAAGTGCTGCCTTTTGACCGATCCGATCCAGAGTGCGAAGGTCAAGAGGACCAATGTGAAATGAAACCTTTGATTTGATGGACTAGATACATATATCGATGGCAGCAGCTTCACTAAATGCCTGTGGAGACCAGAAAACCTAGCATGACTGAATAGCCAAGAAAATCTGGGCAAACCTTCACAGTTAAAATACGGTAAGTAAAGCTTAGGTCTCCTCTAAGCCTTCGGTAATTCACTGAACGCATTGCGCAAATAAGTAGGCGCCAGAGAAACGTTTTTCCACGTAGCCCCATATCAAACATTGTACATGCCTCTAACTCTCCAGCTCCATTGTGTCCCGGACGACTCTGGACGCAGTATTCCAGGTTGGACTGAATAGAAGCTAAAAATCAGTTTCAAGAAGATATCGGCCGCCAAAATTCTGAAGGAAAAGCGCAATGACCATGACATAAGGAACCCACTACTTGAGGCCTTATTCCAGTTGATGTCCCAGTGCATGACGCCTAGATAAACCTGGATGGAGGCGCGGGTGTCCAACACCACCGATCAAGTACCTCGACGAAATATAACCTGCTCCAATTCGCAGAACAGGATATTTTGCCTGGTTTACGGGCATTTGCTATAAATAGACTAATCCCAGAGACAATCCAGGAGAAGCTGAATGGTCTCAGGAAGCCCAGGAAGTTCTGCGAAATTCCACCTCTTTAAGTCAGCAAATAATAGCGGTGACACCTCAAGATCCGGAGGTAAATTCTTCACATAGATGGAGAACAGCATCGGTCCAAGGACCAATCCTTGCGGTATGCTGCAGTGGAGAGACTGCCTAAGCGATAAGCCACGGGTCACGCGTGCACCCCTCTCTACCACTTAAGCATAGAGAATTAGCTTTTGCGCAAGCCTCTCATGGGTACTGTGTCAAATGCCTTCGAAAAGCACGTCCAGGGCGTGATCGTCCTCCACTGCATAAGCCTAACATTCCCTAGCGACTAATAGATTCGTCAGACAAGAAAATCACTACCGGAACCCGTGATGTGTAGAACAAATCTATTCAGATTACTCTCCAACGAATTTATCGCCAGTTTCTCGAGGAGATCGGCTACTACACTCATCAGCCTAACACCTGTAATTACCAAGTAGAATTCTGTCGCCATTTTTGACGATGAGATAGATAACAGCTTCCTTCTATCCGGAAGTTAACCTACAGCTGTATCTGGATAGCTTGATATAGCAAGAGATCCATGAAACATTAGAACGAGCGGTCCACTTAGTTCCGCAGCCAACTCATGTAATACATGCGAGTGGATTAAATAAAGCCTAGATTTCTTAAAAGGTTTCAGCTCTTGTATTAGCCTACGGACTTCTGTAGCAGCAACACTAAATTCAGCCACACATGAAGACTCTGTTTTCAGTGCTAGGGCCGTAGTTGTTTCTTATGTTTATAAAAAAGCTAACCCCACTCCTCGAGAACCCTTGTTATGTTTTGCATACGATGTAAAGCTTGTTAGTACGGGAGATAGAAATACGCTGCCTAAAGATCTGGCCACTGTAACAAAATCGACTGCCTTATGGGACTTGCCATCGAACGCGAACAAATGTCAGCTGTTATCCGCAAGTAACATTTGGACTACGGGGCGAACACTCACTCAGCCCTTGATTTTGCGGTGCGTAGACAAAGCGTTGGACATGGGTATCGTCACGGTAGATAGCTTTAGGCCTTCGGCACAGTGTCAACACGCTGCAGCAGTAGCTTCTTCGGTTTAGTGAGCGTTGTGTAATGCTGAACCTGTGGTCTTTCTCCCTATATACAACGTAGTGGTTCGACTGCAATTAGAGTACCGTGTTCAAACTTATGCGCCGTACCTTCGAAAAGATTTTGCCTGCTTAGTGAAGATACAAGGACTGATCCCCAGAATGATTGAAGGCCAGCGACCGACTAGCTTGTTTAGGCTTGTTCTCATTTGAACGTTGCGGACTCAGTGGAGACCTGGTAGAAACGTTTAAGATTATGAAGGGTCTCAGTAGTATTAAGCCTACCAATCGCTTTGAAGTAGCTACGCCAGACTATAAGCGGAGATACCATCTGAAGCGCATGAAGCACAAGTCCAGACTAGATAACCGGGTGAAACTTTTCACTAAAAGCGTAGTACCTATTGGGATGCATTGGGCTATTGAGAGCAGGAGGGCCCTTGTCATATCCATCGGTTCCGAATGTTTACAAGGTGGGTGCATGTTGTCAAGTGACGTCCCGCTTTCGGAGACTGTCGCCTCTAAAGTAAGAGTAGCAGGACCTGGCCAATGTTCATTGGATGAGTCTAGTAATCACTTGCAATTTTCCTCTGTCTACGAATCAATACTGTGTTCCGGCAGACTATTCCAGTCATTTACTACACTGGAAGATAGAGCAGTTTGCGGATGGGCGCGAAGTGTCCTCGGCTTAAATAATTTCCACTTGTGGCCACGTGTCGAGTTGTCCACGTTGAATACTGAATACTGTGTCATAGACCAAATAGAAATCAATTCTGTACAACTCTTACGAAATGTGGTGAAAAACCTTATAAAAACTGTCAGCCGTGAATATCGTTATCGTTCTCATTAAATATTTAAAATATCTGGCTCACGGTATTGCTGGACTCACAAATGTGACATGTCATCGTAAGTGCGCAATCGTTCTCTGAATCGAATAGTGGTAAAATATAAAACTACCAACGTTTTGAACAGCTGCATAGATGTTGCCTCCATCACATGTTCAGGCAAACTATTCCAAATAGTTACCACTCTTCGTTCGAAGCACAGTGAGTGGGGAACACGATTCACATCCGGCACGATAAGTTTATTTGTGTCCGCGTGGGCTGCATGGCCCCCGTAAGTGCAGCATTGGCCTCAGCAAGGGGAAGTCACCGAGATGTAGAATACGGTAGGTTATACTGAGGTCGACTCGCACCCGGTGGTAAGACAAGGTGTAGAGTCCTAGTTTCTCGCACCGGTCTTCATACCCCAAGTCACGTAAACTCGGGATGAGCCTGGTAGCAACGTGTTGGACCCGTTCGATCTCGTGTGCCACACCTCGGGTAATCGGAAAGTATGCGGGCGAACCGTACTCTAGCATTGGTTTAATGATGGTAAAGAAGAGACCAGTGGTAACCTCTTCAGACCATGTGCCCAAGCTATGTTTGAGCGCCCAAAACATGCGCAATCCGTTACGATATAGCCTGTTCGTGTTGTCCACGAGTTTCAAATCGTAGCGCGAGAGTATACATAGGTCCTTCATGGAGGGTGTGGGATACAGCGGTTGGTCGTCAAGTGTGTAGGTTCGGCCGTTAACGCCCCTCCCCAGGCTCATAAATACAGACTTGGCTGGGTTGATCGGGAGATGAACTTCTGCAGACCATGTGGATAGGCGGTTGAGGTCTTGCAGAAGTAGGTCAAAGTCCTCGGGAGCGTCAATTTCGTTCCAAATCTTTATGTCGTCCGCAAACAAGGCACACGGCGACCGGAAAAGCTGAGGCAGATCGTTGATGTGGATCAGGGACAGTGGGTCCAAGCACAGTACCTTGAGGCACGCCACTTTAGGGGGATAATAGTCAGATGGTCGTTGAGCTGTACCCTTCACTTTCGTCCAACAAGAAAGTCGCGGATCCACCGGTGCAGTGAGCCACTGACAACACACATCCTGAGTTTGTGAAGGTGGACCTCATGGCTGACGTTGTTGAAAGCCTTTGTTGAAAATCTATGAATATCACGTCGACAGACTTCCACTTGCTTATTGCGTTCAAGCACGCATGCCTCGTCACAAGCAAGTTTGTAATGCACGAGCGGCCTTGAATAAAACCGTGCTGTGCGGGCGTCAGGACATCTTTTGACTGTAGCAACTGCAGCAATCCTTACTTCACGATTTGCTTACCAACCTTTGCCAAAATATGTGTCAGACAAATTAGCCTGTAGTTGTGTATTTTGCGAGGGTCACCGCCTTTCGGAATAGGTTTCACTACCGAACATTTTCAGTCAATCGACAACGAACCTTCGGACAGTGACTTGTTGAAATGGTCAGTCATGACAGGAGAGATGATGGTCGAAAGTGACGTGCGAACCAGTGGGCGAAGTCCATCAGGTCCGGCATGTTTCGTGCCGTCAAGGTTAGAGAGTAGTTGACATACCTCTTCAAGGCCGCAACCCAGACTGTCGAGTTCGGTAAAAGCGGTACGCGTCGAACTAGGAACAGACAACTTGTCATTTGCAAATACAGAAGCAAAGTGCGCCGCCAACGCAGACGCACGCTCAGTGCTGGAGGTCAGGGGATGTCCATCCGGGCCATCCAGCACTGGCACATCACCTGCCGGCTTCAGGCGTCGCACTACAAAAGCAAAGGTTCTCTTTGGAGTGATCTTCGCGGCGATTGTGAGCTTCTCTTTGAAATGTCGGCGCTTATTCCTTTTTGCACTGTTGAAGAGGTTCCGCTGACTTTTATACCCTTCGTAGTCATTGGCGGAGTCAGAGAGGAGGAATCTCTCCCATAGTCCGCGCCGCCTCTGAGCCAGATTTCCATACTCCTTATCAAACCAATGAGGTTTAATCTGTCCAACCTTCCGAAATTTTAAGGGCACAAATTGGAAACACAATGATGTCAATCTCTCCTGTATAAATATCCAACAGCCTTCTACAGATGCAGCTTGTGACAGAGATCACTCCAGTTGGCTCGCGGCTCGAGCTAGACCATTGAAGTACGTTTTCCAGTAGTTGTAAGCCGGTTTCAGCGGATGTGAATACGACGAAGGTAATTCCATATCAGTTACGAGCACTGAGCGGTCGCTTGTAGAAGGGGGCTCCAGGATCCAAACGTCACGCACTCGTTTACGTCAGGTCGAGACAAGATGGGGTTGAGCGTATTGTTATGCGTGTTGGCTGATATATGTGTTGCGATGCACTAGTTTCAAGTACCAAATCCACAAACTTTGCTTTAAGCTCACTAGGTCCAGGTATCAAATGCACTTCAGGTCATCGTATTCGAGGACCGTTAAAATCGCCCATAAGTAGAAAGTGTGGACGACTCATGTGGGTTCTAAGATGGGGCAGCTAATGCAAGCAACGACTCAGGGGGCTGCGATAAACTGCGCTCACAAGTAATTCTTCGCACCTGAGGCGGACGGAGCACCACAGGAGCTCAGGCAAACCATCGTCACTTCGGTAGGTGCTCACAAGTCTCCCACACAGGGATGACCGGATGTAAAGCAAGCCACCACTGCGGGCACTCGTTAGTCTATCGCACCGGAAGCACGAGTACCCGTTGAGTTCAAGTTCCTGGGTGTATAAATCTGAATGCAGCCATGTCTCTGCGAGTCCCACTAAGTATGGCCGCTCAGACGCAACGAAACAACAAAGCTCATCGCGCTTGTTCATAACACTGCAAACGTTTGTGAAGGCTACTTGCAGGCCGCAGCAGGAACCGCCGGGCGTGCTTGAAGTGTGAGCAGCCTGCTTATCCTGATTCGCAGATTCTTGGAAACCACCCGGAAATTTACAATACGAAGATTTGTTTCCCGCTCGCCAGTACGTCTTTTCAGCTCAATGATGGCAGAATTGAGCCGCTCCCCGTCTACTGGGTCCAGATCTGGACGAACATGGATCTTCAAGCCTTTCATAATAAGTCTCGGACCGGATCGCCCACCAATGTGATTCTTATAGGCCGATTTTGTTGACCCCCTTGCTTTCCAAGACGGGTAATTTGCATCACTTTTGCCGAGTCCTCATTAGCGTCGAGGAGTCTGTCAAGTAGGCTTTGTAAAACCTCAACATCGTGATCGTAGCGCACTTGGTGTGATGGAGCACTGGACTCCAGCGCGTGGAAGATCATGAGGTTATAATGCCTCTGGTCGACGAGGTTGAACATGCAGGGCGAAGTATATTACTAGCCTCGCGTGGTTGGTCTAACTGTTGACCTACAAAAGTTAAACGCCTAATATCCCTTCGTACTTTCGTTCTTTGTTCTTTCCACTGGTCTACAGCAATCAGACTTTCGCCTGCTGGGACTGCAGTGTCCGTTGAACACAACAAAAGTAAACAATTCATGCTAGGTAAAACTGGGATTCTCACAACGGTTGGACTTCGTGCCGGTGAGTCTGCACGGTTGGAGGTGGAAGACTGAGCTGAAAGATGAAGGCTCTTCGGGATAGGTTTTAGGGCCAAACCCACGGAGCTGTTCACAACGAAATGATGAAGCCTACACTTCGGTTTTACGCTTCCTGGCTGTAATTTGTTTTGGCAAATTTCACACAAAGTTTAAACGAAATCGTGTTGGATTTCACGAAGATGATGGAAATGCGAAATTGATTTTCCAGCACATGAAATGTGGTATTTAACTTGGCACAAAACACACGTGAGAGCATTTGCATGGTAACCGACTATCCTGGAACAAGTACCACAGGGTGACTGCTTTGGCATTGTGAATAAGCCGAAAACAAGATGGCGGCCAAGTGCTGGAGAAAATGGCGATAGCAAGATTGCCGAAACCAAGCAATGAAAACAAAAGTATTTCTTGTCGGAAACTTCAGAATCCGTAATGAAACTGAACGCATCTAAATTTCCAGGAAAGACTTCCAATGAACGAAGAAATTCAACATCAAGTGATCTTGACAACGCAAAAATAACCGACCGGAGGCCGGTAGAGGAGATCTCCGCGACGGCGGCGGTATTCAATGGAGAACAGGTTAAACGTCTTAAGTTGCAGAGGTCCCGAGGCTCCGATAGATTTTGAACCGCACTTCTGCACTTTCTCTATCAGATATTGCTCAGATATCGTTAGAGAGTAGGTAGTCAGAAGACCACATTTTAGAATCTGACGAACATGCGAAGCAAATGAAGTTCTATAGCTCCGGTGTAATTTTTTAGAACGACCTTCGTAAGACCAAGAGCATTCTGTTGGTTGCCGTGACCTTCTACGTGTAAAGGGATGTCTTGAACTCGTGCGAGACAATGACTCTCAGGTCCTCAAGTGTGACAATCTTGAGAAGATAACCTCCGATATGGAACGCATCGAACGGATGCGGGTCACCAATCTGGAAAACGACCGTTTTGTCACGGTTTACCGGGGTCGCCAATCGACGGACCAGTTATACAGCCAATAAAGCGGAGCGGGCTGGATAGCAGAAAGATTGGTCGCCCGCGTGCTCTCGGAGTCCTCTTCACCACACGAAAATCCACAATATGTGGGTTGTTTTCACCATTGGTTCTACGCGTGCGTAGCACATTGATAGCTTGTTTCATTTTAACTCGATCTTCTGGACAGAGGCCTCTCAGAACAGAATGTTTCACCCTTAAATCGAGAAGTACGTCTGAGGATGCGGTGGCATTCTTCTTCGTTTTGACAAACGACTTTAAGGGGGAGGAAATTCGAAGCATCTATAAGCCAAGCGGAAAACTGAGACGATGTTAATGCCCTGCTTATTTTCATCGAATAGATTGAATACCATTCGTTTGAGGAATGTCTAGTCGTGAAGGATCCTCGCAGCTGTTATTTCGTTAGATTCAGGAACTTTTGTATTAAGCAAACACTGTTCCTGGGAGGTATGTTTTCTTCTAATTAGTCTGGTTTTGATGCAACCGGTTTTCCGGTTATCAATTTCACAAGTTGTGCGAGTTTAATTAAAACATTCTACAGTTGCGTTGAGTTGGAATTTACTTCCCCCTGCGCATATACATTCATTATACATGTTAGCTGCAGGTGGGAAATATCTCAGCTATTGTGCCGCAATACAAAAGACAAGAAAAAACAGAAGCACGCCGGCTGAGTCCCCAGTAAAGCATTAGCACTATTCCGGAGAGCTAACAGCCGGCTCTCGTGCCGCAAAAGGAGTTATATTATACCTAACGAATGAGATAGTGATAAGTAAGGGTGGCTGAGCAGGAAGGGGCTGGACAAGGGAACTCATAACCCAAACGCCATTGGAGTCGGCTCCTAGCCATATCAGCAAGTGTGTCCAACCAAACGTGTTCATCGTCCTTAGGACCCCAGCCACGCAGTCGGGATGCACCAACCGACGCCAACTTCGAAGTGAGAGTTTCCATTTCTCTCGACCAAGTCATCGCTTGGCTTTCCATCCTCCTCTTCCGACCGCACCCCCGGCGCGCAAGCAATGCACGGCGCGGGAGTCAGTGTGCTGGCATGCGCAACACGTGGCACAATCATCGAAGCCTGGTGGGCGATATAATGGTGCTGAGAGGTTCACTAGCTCTTCCTGCATTAACTACGCGCCGCCGAACACGCTCATTGCTCACGCGGTGTTCCCACCGGACGTGAGCTAAGCTGCGAAGGCAGCGGTGCTCGAATGTGACGAGCCTCTTCATGTCTGTCGACCTCAAGGGCTAGGTTTCACAACCATATAGGAGAGCTGAACGGACGGTTGCGTTATAAACTCTGCCCTTCAGAGCGAGAGTAATGTCGCGTCTGCTCCACAGGTGGTGGGGATTGGCAAAACCACCTCGAACTTTTGTTATACGCTTCGTAATCTCAGCTTTGATCCCACGGGCGCTAATATAGCTGCCTAGATACTTGAATTCCTGAACGACTTCTAGCTGATCACCACCAAGGGTCAGCTTAGGGGTAGGTCCCTGCCAACCTTGAAGAACTTTGCATTTCGATGGAGCAAAGCATAGCCCAAAACAGTTGGCATACAGTGCTAATAGGTCCAGTGCAGTCTGGTACGTCTGGGCACTCACATATGAGAGCAATATCGTCCGTATACTCCCAGTCAAAAAGTCAATCCTCAGGAAGCAGCTTCACACTTTTCTAGGTGGTGTTCAGCGAACGCTGTTTCCATGACTTTATCAATAGTGAAATTGAAGAGGGTGACCTTGTATCACACCGCTGGAGGGCGAAGTTAAAGAGGAAAGGTGGCAGCGGGCAACCTTGTCTCACACGGTTGGTGGGCGGCGACAGCTTGCCATAAACCCTCACTCTACCCGAACTATGCACGTATAGCGCTTTGATAATGTCTACATATTTCTTGGGCACAACGTCTCAGCAAACAGTCCCAAAGGACACATCGATCCACCGAATGAAAGGCACCTTTGATGTCGAGAAATACGATAACGGTGGGTCACCAATAAATATGACGAGGCTCCAACGATAGACGCAAAGTGAAGATTTGGTCAATGCAGCCTTGGTTTCGACGAAACCCGGCTTGCTCTTCGCGGATCTGGCCCTCACGAGCGCCAGTCAGTCAGTGGAGAACGACAGAGGCAACTGAGATCAGACTAACCCCTCTATGGTTGCCGCATGCCAAACGCAAGCCTCCTATGAAAATTCGGACAATGACGGAGCGGCTTCAGTCTGTCGGGACAGATTCCTGCTCCCAAAGTTGCATTAGCAACTGGTGTAAATCCTCTATAAGAGCAGGGCCCCCGAATTTGAAGAGGGCTTGATGAAGATCATCTGGTCGCACGGCTTTGTTCTACCACAACAGTCCGAGTTCACGTTCGACTACTGCGCGTAAGGGCGCTTCTAAGCAGACGACCCATGGAGTAGAGCACTCAATTCCCGAAAGACGAAGCAATAACTCAGATTGGTTAAACTGCTTTTCCAGGTGTTCGGCTCAACGCTCCAAGCGTTTTGACAAGCTGTAGATCGGCTGTCCGCTCTCGTCGAATATAGTCTTGCGAACACCTAGTTCCCGTTTCAGACGGAATAATTTGTGATGATTGTCAAAGGCAGCGGCTGTTTCCATTTCTGATACAAGATGAGAACACCAGGCTTCGCGATCTCTCTTCAGACTAGCACCCAGTTTTACCCTGAGAATTTTGCGAGTTGCATCGTTTTCGCTTCTAGCCGGAATACGTCGGCGAGCATGCATAAATTCCAGAGACTTTGTAGAGACCCAATGTCTAGGTTGGCAATTCGTTTTACCTCTTTTCCATCTCACTTTAACTGCGGACTTATTTTATATAAATCGACGCTTCTCTTTCCAACTGTTAGCTTGGCATGCATGCCCAGTACTCTCTCGCCTATGGTCTTATTCGTCTACCTACTATATCCCGAAACTTCTCTTCTGGTCAGCACTGTCCATCTGGCTTACCTGTGACACCTTAGAACTCTACCTTCGGGAGGCTCACTTAGTCTATTGAGACACCGCTGTTCCATTCTATTTCACAGTTTACTCAGCTGCTTTTCTGGCACCTCCACGGTTCTATTGCTGCAGCTTTTGGTCCAATTACTCACCGCTTTAATGAGACAGACTTTTTGTCACAGCTGTGTACCGCACATTCTTTCCTTTGGTGCACTACTCCACATCTCATGACACCTAGTTTCTGAGCACGGATTTTCTATTTTCATCCCCAATATTAGAAAACACATACAAACAGATGACGCCATGGTTTATAGGTACACATATAAAACGAGGTAAAATGTTTGGCAAGGCTAGAGGTCGTCAGCTCTCCTTACTCCTTTCTTTACGTTCGAAGTCCTTCCTTTCTGTGACCTTTTCTTCCTTGTCCCCCGCGTGACATGCATAGAATTTGCTGAATAAACTTACCTGAAGCCTATTATCTATAAACATGACCTATAGACAGACATGGACAGCTCATACCACCACCTCGGGCGTTCTTTCCCCTTGATATGCATCACCTAGCGGTTTGAACGGCTGCGTTCAAATCATTTACACCTTCGGCACATCACCGTAAAATAGCTTTACCTATCTGCAAGTACTCAACTTACTTGCGAGGTCACGGTATTATGTTTCGTCCACCACGTCAGTGAATTATTTATTGTATCAGCTCCTTCATATGCTTGGCGTCAGTATCCGATGGATTGGATACGCACCTCGCCAGTGTGGTCTGCCATCAACCCTAGGCATCTGGAAGATTGCCTATTACGGAAACTTTTGTTTCGTACCTTCCACTGGTTTGAACAATTGGGTTCAAATCATGATCGCTATCGGAACACAACCTCAAGAAATCTTCATCTACCGGCAAGCGTTCAAATTGCTTGCGGTGTCATGGCGCTGTGTTCCGTCAACCACGCCAGTGGATGATTTATTGTACAAGATCCTTCATAGGCTTGGCATCCGTATCCGATGGATACGTTACCCACCTCGCCAGTGTTGTCTGCCATAAAGTCCAGGCTTATCTGTTATGGATGCTGTTTGATCCGTACCTTCCACCGGCTTGAATAATTGGGTTCAAAGCACTGTAACCTCCGGAACATTACCTAAATAGCTTCATCCCACTGCAAATGATCAACCTACGTGCAAGTACATGGCTTTATGCATCCTCCACATCGCCAGTGGATAATTTCTCCTGACAGCCTTTTGATCCGTATCCTTCCTGGATCTAAACAGTTTGGATCAAATCCTTATGACTTTCGACACATCTGAAAAAACAAGTTCACCTCCCTGCAAGTGTTCAACTTACTTGCGATCCAAGGCGCTATGCTCCGTCAACCTCGCCAGTGGATTACTTCTTCCTGCTACTTCACCCTCTTCGCCAGTGTCGCATGAAGATTTTATACCTTGTGGATGAATAATGTCTGTGGTCTATACTACTACGCTTGGCCATACCTGATGCCAAGGACAACAGCAAGCTCCTCGAACGTTCAAAACATCCTCCCCATGCAAGCGTCCCACATCTGCAATGGTTACCTCCCGTGGACCTATCATCGACACATACCTGCTCCGTGGGTCGTCTGCTCAGACAAGGATACTGCTTATGATTTGAGCTCCATACTCACCAGAATAACCCAGCACCGCAACTTACACAGCTTATCTCCGAACTGTACCGGTGCCCACAACCGTTCCTGATGAACCTGGACTAATCCTTCCGCCGAGCCAAAGGAAAACCGGGTGTCCCATGACTGCGATTAGCTGCTGGGAATATCGATCTTACAAAAGCGTTAGTATTGCAACGTTATTTGCATTGTGGTCAACGGAAGTGTTCCAGGACTTGGTGGGTTATCGCTCGGCAAGCGTTTTCCCTATATAAAGCACCAATGGTCTGTTTAACGGCGCTGCGACGTGGTGGATGTGACTCGCCACCGAAATAAAGTCACTGCCCACTGCTTCACACGAAGAATGATCTCAATACCCCATACTTGCGAGCACGTGTTTATCGAACCCTATCGGACTTCTAGTTCTATGGAGAAACGAAGATCAACCTCCGGAACCATTCGAACCGGCACCCAGCACTTCCATAAAAGAAACACTCAGTGCTCCTAGAGCGGTTCGGCGCCATCTTACTCTTTGACAAAAATGCTCAAGCTCTTCATCCCTGCATCATTCCTGTGCAAACATATGAGCGATTTTCAAGCCGTTTGTTCCCAATACGTATTTCGGTTGTGTGGTATACATCAGCTTTTAGTGTTTCCATGGCGCTGTGAACAACTTGATCACGCCTGTACTGTTGTGTATCATTTCGCCTGGAGGAAAATATTTACCTATTTATTCACATGAAGACATGGCTGCTGATAGTAACGTTTGATGAATATGTGGCCAGTGAGCTTCTACTGTGTTCAGTGGACGTTTACTCAGCCCAGATGCCAGCGTAGTTTGATAGGCAATCAAAACACCTGGTTTCGCCAGCTGGCTGATGTCAGTGCGCTCAGAGCGATGTTGCGGAAGCCGCCGAAACGCACATAGGAGAGTGTGATTGGAGTTCACGCTGGCGCACCAAATCGAGTGACAGTTTTGGACACAGCCTCTCCAGCGGTAACTAATCGCCATGTGATCGACTTACGTCTAGGGTTGACCCGAGGCTGGTGGGCGCCAGGTCACGCTTCTGTGGGTGCTGTCAAAAGTTAGTGTTCACGAGAAAGAGACGAGCATCACACAGGTGTAGCAACCGCTTACCGTTATCATTACGGGAGTCTACACCATGATCGCCGCAGATAACGCTCATCAGAGGACAATTTCCCGACTTGGGCATTTAGATCACCATCAAGCAACACAGTATCCGTGCTTCTTCTGAAACGAAGAGCGCTAAGTTGGTGATAGAAATCGTGTTTCACCGGATCAGGGCTGCAGTTTGTGGAGGCGTAAGCAGCAATGACAAACAGGCACTGTTTGTCCCCGCGGGACTTTGAAGCCTGGAACGAGTCAGCTAAACTAACGAAGCACATCCGACTGTTGACTGGGATCTAATCGATCAGGGAGGTTTCAGCCTGGGGACACAAAACAATGCCGACAGCAGCTTGACCGGCGTTTGAAGCTGCGTCATCACCAGACGGTCGCAGTGAGAATGTGCCGCCAGTGTCGCATATGAGGGATCGCACAGTAAGCACGGTGCTGGAATATTGCAGGCCGGTTTCCGACAAACAGCAAATATCGATCGAGATGGTCTCGAGTGCTCCGGCAAATGCTGCCTGTTGGCCAACCTGTAGCAAAGTGAGCACGTTGAGGCATGCCAGTCATAGCGATGATCGTAGACACCAAAGGGAAACGAATGGAATGACGTGGTCCGCTTGGTTGAACATGGACTTGTCGACTGGATTGCAGCGGGGCCCTGCGCTTGTGTGTCAAAACTACAAGAGAAGCGAATATTAAAGCAATGTGGGGGATGCCAAGAATTGGGGGATTGAAAGCGGGAGGATGAAATTTAAGTTGGAACGGGACGCTAACGATGAAAAGCGTAAGAGAGGATATAAGAAGGTGGGAAGGCGAGCAGTAGCATCCAAACCGCTATTCACTCTGCTCGGTGCAGCAGATAGGGTGCCATTTATTATCCTCTGAGACGGCCAGAGCATCGAGCGATTGCTAATAGTAAAGGTCATGGTGTATTGGGTGGGTAGAATACTGTCAATTTTCCCAGGCCTGCACTAGTTGAATGTAATAAGATTATGTCCTAACAAGGGCCTAGAAATGAATTGGTCCACTAGCTTTCCGGTAATGAACTGAGCTAAGTGGGTACAAATTAGTCATGGATTGTTTCACGAAGTTATGAGAAGTTACTTTTACGCTTTCTTAGCTGCAAAGTGAAAGTTTGAATGTCGAAGTGCCAGGGACTATGGCTTGCGTACGGACACAAGAAACTAAGCCTGCTTCGTCCCTAAACACAGACCTTGACTTTAAAAACCGGTTCAAGCGCCTGTCATCTTTCTTACAGACGCTGCTACACACTGTCCACCTAGCACAAAGGATTTGTCATAGTACGTATGTGCATGCGTACCGTCAGCTCGCATCAATTCCGAAGCTCAGTACGAACTTCAGCTCCTCTTGACCTATACAAGCACAACTTCGGATGTTCAGAATTTGAACATTTTGTCGCCAATGAGGCGAGAAGTACAAGATCAACTTATTCTATTACACTAACTGAAGACGCACATACATGTATAAAAGCTTAACTGACCTTCCATCACTGTCCGAATCACGAGGAGTGGACATGAGTGGATTAAATCATTTTGGTCTCCTTCATGGTCAAAATAGGGGAGGTCGCGTTCAAAAACGAGTCTTGTTCACACTAATGGGCAGCGTTCCACCAGTCTGTAGTGCGAAAATTCAAGCTCATGTGCGACCGAAACCGTACTGCTTGATTGCATAATGGCGCGCTTATGGTAATTTTAATTTGTCGTGCTGTTTTAGTCCATCCACGCAAATTCATGTTCAAGTGCAAGTTCCAGTGAGACTGCAAAGATAGTATGAAACCCGTAAGTGTTCCTTCTTGATTGGGTCGTCGATCCAGGATTTGATAGGTGTGCTCCGTCTTCCAGATGGGTCTAAAATGAAAACACCCGGAAAGCATCCTGGTCCAGCAATTTAACGCCCACGTTCCTTACCTTGGCTGTCCCAGCCATGTTAGTTATAATTAAATGACTAATTAAATGCTTTACCCTCCGTTATGCGAGGCACGCCCTTGGAGGCAAGATCAGGTACGTGCAATTGTACAGAGATATTATGGCAACTGTAATAGTGACAGTAGAAAATTGTTCATATGTCCACGCTTGGAAATGTACAAAGGTGTAAATGTGGAACAATTAGTTAGCTGTCGTGAGAACAGGACCAGTTTGTTAGGACATAATCGGCCTGCCATATATTGCAGCCATACCTCGGCTAATAATGCATTGAGACTCCTGAATGAACTTGTATGGTTACGAAGAATAAGACTCAACTTCATCGTCTTACTCCAGACGATAAACAACACAAATACGAACCTTGAAGGACTTATTCAACAAAATGATGACTCTCGGTATCCACCCCGCCATCGACCCTTAACCATTACCCTGCCCACAGCCCGCACTAACTTGAGTAACAACTTCTTTCTCTACAGATTTGCTCGCGTCTGGAACAGGCTACCATTACAAGTTAGGGCATGCGAGAATACTGCACAGTTCCGATCAGCATTACATAGGCACCTTGCTACACTGCCTACATGCGAGCTCTTTAACACCAATATACCGGAGGATGAACTTTGGGAACATGGCCCAGAGCACCTCTAAGTCTGAAAATCCCAGGCCATAACAAAATAACTCTCCTTTAATCTCTGGAACTGTCTACGTCACACAACACAAATCTTGTAGTCTGCGCACAAATGCTCCATTGCCTCGCTCGTCTGCTGATTTATTCATTGAAACTGTAGGTATCTAGTAGTGGTCAAACGTCTTAATGATATGGCTACACCAGCCACAGATAGGTCCTTTTCTATGGCCAATATCTCTGCTTAGCAGCAGCTAGTCGCCATAGCCTCTGTTCAAATTTGCGGATATCCGGAGCTGTCTAGAAGTCACTCCTTTCATACAGTTTATTTTCATGGATTGATTGAATCACCGCTCAACTAGTTTGTTGACCTAGTCTGTGCCATCTTAGGATCTACTAGTAACTGAAGGCTTAATCCGAAATTTACTGCTGGCCTCTCATCTCTCTCCCGGAATGCCGTTATCCGTCGTTCGTCTTACTCGCGTGAAATCTACTTCTTGGCAGTAGGTAGTCATTTTTGGCTCTATGTAGCTTGCAAGGAGGAACTCCTTGACACTCCAACCTTCATTTTCCTCTGACGTCTGTCTTTCTAAGCTTTGCTCGCATGTAGTTTTCTTCATCGAAAATGTAAGTATCCAGTAGTGATCAAACGTCTTAATGATATGGCTACACCAGCCACTGATACATCCTTTTCTACAGTCACTATCTCTGCTTAGCAGCAGCTATTCGCCATAGCCTCTATTCAAATTTGCGGTTATGCGGAGCTCGATAGGAGTCGCTCCTTTCATACAGTTTATTCCCTTGGATTGAATGAATCACCGCTCAGCTGGTTTGTCGACCTATTCTGTTACTGAAGGCTTAATCCGAACTCTATTGCTGGCCACTCATCACCCTCCTTGCGCTGTTCGTCTTACTCGCATAACCGCTTCTTCTTGGCAATAGCTAATAATTTCTGGCTCCATGTAGCTTGCAAGGAAACACTCCTTGACTCCAGCCTTCACTTTTTTCTGACGTCTGACTTTCTAATCTTCGCTCGCATGTTGCTTTCTTCATCGAACCTGTGGGTATCCAGTAGTGGTCAAACGTCTTAATGATATGACTACACCAGCCACTGATACATCCTTTTCTACAGCCACTATCTCTGCTTAGCAATAGCTAGTCGCCATAGTTTCCATTTTACTTTGCGGATATCCGGAGCTCGGTAGGAGTCGCTCCTTTCTTACAATGTTCATTCACTTGGATTGTTTGCGTCACAGCTCAGCCTGTTCGTTGAGCTAATCTGTGCCAACGTAGGATCAACTAGTAACTGTAGGCTTGATCCGAACTCCATTGCTGGCTACTCATCTCTCTCATAACGCGCCGTTATGCGTCGTTCGTCTTACTTGCATAACCGCTTCTTCTTGGCTGTAGCTAGTAATTGTTGGCTCCATGTAGCTTGCAAGGAGCCGCTCCTTGACTCCAGCCATCATTTTCTTCTGACGTCTGTCTTTCTAATCTTCGCTCGTCTGTTGAGTTATTCATCGAAACTGTAGGCCTCCAGTGGTGGTCAAACTTCTTAATGCTATGGCTACACCAGCCACTGCTACATACGTTTCTAGAGCCACTATCTCTACTTAGCAGCAGCTAGTCGCCAAAGCCCCAACTCAACTTTGCTGGTATCCGGAGCTCTCTAGAAGTCGCTCCTTTCATACAGTTTATTTTCTTGGATGTTTTGAGTCACCGCTCAGCTGGTTTGTTGAACTATTCTGTGCCACCGTTGGATCCACTAACAACTTTAAGCTTATTCCGAATTCTATTGCTGGCCTCTCATCTCTCTCTCCTAGAGTGCTGCTATTCGTCGTTCATCTTACTCGCGTGAAATCTACTACTTCGCAGTAGCTTGTCATTTTTGGCTCCTTGTAGCTTGCAAGGAGCCGCTCCTTGACTCCAGCCTTCATTTTCTTCTGACGTTCATCTTTCTAAGCTTCGCTGGCATGTTGCTTCCTTCATCGAAACTGTGGGTATATAATAGTGGTCCACTAGTAACTGTAGGCTTAATCCGAACTCTATTGCTGGCCACCCATCTCTCTCTTAACGCGCCGTTATCCGTGTTTGTCTTACCCGTGTCAACTCTTCTTCACAGCAGCTAGTTATCGTTGTCCCCAAGTAAGGATGGATTCACTCTTTTGCTCTCCTACTTTTTTCTGGAAGCATTTCTCTAATGGCTCGATTGTTTATTTGCGTATTGAAACCGTAGAGATCCAGCATGTGGTCAAACCTCTTATTGATGTGGCTTTACCAGCCACTGATACATCTTTTCCTTTGGCCACTATCTCTGCTCAGCAGCAGCTGTTCGCTGTAGGCTCTATACAACTTTGCGAACACCTGTAGCTCGCTAATGGTCAGTCTTTCCGTAGAATGTTTATTCTCTTGGTATGTAGCAGTCTGGAGGTTCTCCGGTTTGCCTGTGTAAAATTCTAACCAAAATTCTCTAATTGTACACCTAGACAACCGGTGTGGTTTATTGAACTGCTTGCTGAGTTCGAATGCCTTACTTGCACATCGCCATTTTTGCTTGGCGTTCGTTTCGGTTGCAACTCGCAACTGCCCTGTGTGCTGTGCTTGCTCCGTTCCCCTAGCTAGCGCGTCCTCGGTGTCGTTCTTTTATAGCTAGATAACAGTGAATCGCTTGCTGTACCAATAAAAGTTTCCCTGCAACTCGATCCGCCTCCTCGAATCGCTCTCTGGGCTCCCGGTACAGGCAACCCTCTAAAGGTATAGTATTCCATAGCTCAGCTGGTTTGCTGTCTTATCCTCTGACACTGTAGTTATTCAATATTAACTAGAATTATTAACCCAACAGGCACTTTGGCCACTGAAAGCCGGTCCATTATCGCTATCTTTTGATCGTCTTACCTTCAACACTTAGCCTTCCTTTCATATCCATTTAATCTTAGCCTGCTTCTGGTATGCTCAGCTTCCTATCTTCATACACCCATGTACTATAGCTATTGTGTCTTAGGTAATCCTTACCCCTTGGAGCATATATACATACCGCCACATCATCACTGTACCTTTTGGTTTCTGATAACAACCAATCGTGACTACACACCAACCCTCTAGTCCCAGGTGGAATTCGAACAATGTTAGCTTATACCTTATGAATTTCTTACCGGAATCTTGCTCTTCATCCTTATGCATATGAAAGTATTTTACCCATTAGGCCATACTTTTTGTGTAATTAAAAACATCTTTAGCGTAATATCTGTTACACATTGTACACTATTTGTCTCAAATAAATGTTTTATAGTAGGAGTTTGATCCCATGCTAGGTACATTTACTGTCGTTTACGGCCTTCTTACGGCCTGTTACTCTCTCCCTTTTCTCTGAGGCCGTGAAAATCTGAGAGGTTGGGGATTGAAATGAGGAACTGCCTCCGTCTGTTATGGGACGAAATAACCAACAAGAACTTACCTGGACCATGGCAGCACTTCCATTCTAACCATTTGCACCCAACCACCGATGTCCAGTGGGGGTAGATGGCCACGAATTCTTCGCTCCCTGGCAAATATACATAATCAGAGAAGATTTCACGTGGTTCTGCAATGGATCAACATATCACATCGAAAAAGAATGTTCAGTTCCCGACATACTAATGGACAGGACCCAGGAACGCAATAAGCAACCAGCCAAGGCATCAGCCAGCAAAAAATAGGACGAAACGTGCCTGCGAATAACCGAGCAAAGAAGCGTTCAACCAGAAACATAGCCGGTTACAATTTGCCATTCAATGGATTGGCGGCAGTGTTCCAGGACTTGGTGGGTTTTCGCCTGGCAAGAGTTCTCCCTATAAAAAGCCACAAATGTCCGTTTAACAACACTGTAACGTGGCGTATGTGACCTGCCACCGAATAAAGTCACAGCCCATAACTTCACACTGGCGGGTCAACTAGCGTCACAATTTTAGTTACGTTCGTTACACTGGAACTTCTACATCTGCGTTTACTCTCATCTTTTTACTTCCTACGATAAGTTGACGTTTGCGTTACTGGTGCATGGACTCACGCTATCGGCATATATCTTTTGAGCGTGCTCTTTCATTACCTTCCAGTGGATCATTCAGGATTCTCAGTCTATGATTAGCTGAGGTTCGGTATCCCATGACAGCCAAATTATTGTTTTGCATTTACACCATTGTACAGTTCCAATCATGGACATATGAACAATTTTCTACTGTCACTGTTACATTTGCCATAAATGTTTGTACAGTTGCACATATCTGATCACGCCTCCATGGGCGTGCCTCGGATAGTCGAGAATAAACTATTTATTTATCTATTTATTTGTGAAGAACACGCTCGAGAGAGATATGACAATATAGTTAGTTCGTGCATAAGTCACGTAGAGGTGAACGGGATTATCGTGCAAAGTAAAGGGACGACAGTATATGCATGAAATCGTAGTAAGAAGAGACAACACGCTACGCAGCTGTAGAAGTTCCAGTGTAACGTAACTATCTAGATTAGTAACGCTAGTTGATCTGTCAGTGTGAAGTTATGGGCTGTGACTTTATTCGGTGGTGAGTCACATTCGCCACATTGCGGTGTGGTTAAACGGACATCTGTTGCTTCTTATAGCGAGAACGCTTGCCAGGCGAAAACCCACTACCTCCTGAAACATTGCCGCCGATCCATTAAATGGCAAGTTGTAACTGGCTATGTTTCATTTTGAACGTTTGTTGGTTTGGTTATTCGCAGTCAAGTCGCGTCCTTCTTTTCTGTTGGCTGATGCGTTAGGCAAGTGCCTATTGCGTTCCTGGGTCCTGTCCTGTTTGCATGAATGGCTGAGCCTGATTGGTAGGTCAGGAAGTAAATACTCTTTTTGAATATGATAGGTTGATCGTCTGCGGAACCGCGGGAAGTCTCCGAGGGACATAGATTCAAATATCTTGGATTGTTGTTGAAACCTTAGAGGGATAGGATAGGGTCCCGAGCAGAAACTCGCAGATCCCCGGGTAAGTAGTAAAATTGATTAGAAATATAGGAAACCACGGCCATTTGAGCGGTCAAAACGAGTTGAAGAGCTCAGAGTGACCAATTGCTCTGGCCTTGTATCGGCAGGAGAATGTGCCATTCGAAGTCAAAAGGAGTGCTCCAGGCAAGAGGTAGGTGGAAGAGATAGTGGTAGGCAAACCGAACCCAATGGTTCAAGTCTCAGAAAAATTGTATGCGTGCAAGATAACGAATGGTTAGTCCCGTTAGTAAGTTGTAAAAAGGGTTGCTAATCTTCCGCTCGTGTCCAGATAAGGGAATGGTTGTCGCAACGATGGACAATTCCTTGGGTGCATATCGCCGTACCTGCGACAAACTCGGGAAAAAGGCAACGAACAGAGACAGCCACACAGACAGAAGAAATGAATGCATCTGGATTGCAGTCGATCAATTGCGTCTATTACTGAACTATTGTAACCCTATATATGTAATTGTTATTTAACTATCGCATATACACACGTAAGTGGCGAAACACGACGAGGAAAGAGTAGAACACGGATCAGTAGATAATGAAAGATTGTTCCAACTTAGGAAGGAAGATGAAGCAAAGAGAGTTTGTGGGGTCCTAATGCGCATATGCCCAATCATTGGGAACCAGAGAAAGGAGGACAAGGTGCGCAGATTATGTGAAAGAATAGCACTCAGCAGAAGCAACAGGGACGCGTTGCCTCAGTCCTAAATTGGTAGAATGTAAGAAGTCAGGGAGGCCAAACGCATGTAAGTTAGCTTCGAATGAAGAAGAAATGCAACAGCAAGCACAGGAAAGAAAAAAATGGGTCGGTAAAACAAGTTCTTTTGAGGAGAAGTCGAAAAACCGCTGACGTTCTTCGGGTGATGATTCATCCTTGTTAATAAAAAGAAGGTTAAATAATTCCCAGTGATATAATTGAGGTAAGGGTGGCAGAGCCTTTCGTTGGAAAAGGTAGATAGTATGGCAAGCAAAGCACGACAGATGAGGAGCAGAGTGTTGGGACTACGGGGCCTAAACCGTTTATGTCTCGGAGGTCTGTAAAAATCATAAAGAAGGAGACTGGGCAGACGAAGATAGATTAGTGCCAAGCCCGAAAAGTTCTCCTTCCACTTGAAATATGAATATAAACAGAGAGCGCGAAAAGAAAAAATGAGGGCTGGAAGGAAAAGTATCCATTGGGGAAAAGCGGAAAAGCCTACAATCGTTTCGAGGTGTTATGAACAGACCGTTGGATCTCTCGGTGCTTCCTCGGTAAGGCCTCAGCAATCAGAAAGGAGACCATTTAGACGAGCCTAGAACGTCGGCTCATAAAGAGGAAGCGATATTATTAATGGCGGAATGCTAACAGAGAGAGTCGACAGAAGTAGACATGATAAGCTTGTAAGGGGAATTGAATAGCAAAGATAAATCACGGCAAGTAATGCTCATGAGGTGAGAGTCACAGAGCGTTAAGTTGGCTGAACCTAGGTCATTTAGAGCTCAGGCGTCTGAAAGGGGTCAGAAAGCAGAAGACCGTTTAGGCGAGACCGGATAAGTCAACAAGATGAAGCTAGACCGCCAAATTAAGGTGGAAATAACAGTATTGAGTGTCATTAGAGGAAAATTGCGGGTCGACAGAGGCTATATAAAAAGCCAGTTAGCTTGTCGAACGAAGCTCTCAGACTAGGGGACAGTGTGCCTTGTGACTGTGCAACATAGGTCGTTGACGTCTCGGATGTCTGGAAACAGTCAGAAAGTAGTAGGATGCTCAGACGAGGCTAGCTTAGAGCAAGCCCCGAAGAGATATCCGTCCAACTGCTAAAGGAATGCAACCAGAGAACTCGAAAATGAAACAATGTGGTCGGGAAGGAGGAGAATATTAAGGAGAAGTGGAAAAGCCTACAAAAATCTCGAGGCGTTGCGGACAGAGCTTTATACAAGTCGATGGTTCAAAAGTATGCGCTCAGTGGTCGTAAAACAGGAGATAAATAAATAAATAAATATTTATTCTCGACTATGCGAGGCACGCCAGTTGAGGCATGATCAGGTATGTACAGCTGTACAGACATTTTATGGGAACTGCAGTGACAGTAGAAAATTGTTCATATGTCCATGATTGTAACTGTGCGATGGTGAACATGCGAAAGAACGATTTGTTTGGACATAATCGCTCTGCCATATATCGCAGTCATACCTCGAGTAATAAAAGGTAAAGAATCCTGAGTGATCCATTGGAAGATAATTGAAGAGCAAGCTATCCAGTATGATGCTTCTAATTGAGCTGCCAGCGTGAAGTTATGGGCTGTGACCTTATTCGGTGGCGAGTCACGTTCGCCACGTTGCAGTGTTGTTAAACGGACATTTGTGGCTTTTTATAGGGAGAACGCTTGCCAGGCGAAAACCCACTACGTCCTGATCATGGACATGAGAGAGGGATTCCTGCTCACGAAGAGAAATCGGTTTAATAAATGTCGGAATGCTAACAGAGCGTCAGCAGAATAGAAAAGTTAAGGACAAAAGGAGATATACAAACAATGAAACATGAGCAGCAGTGTGCTTACGTGCAGTAATTAGGAGAGGAAGAAAAGTTGAAGGTATAGAGTAAGGGAACTCAGTTAAAAGAATAGAATAATACTAGTGGTGAGGGAAAGTGCAGAACCCAGAATCGAAGCATGAAGATGGGAATCAGTCAGGCAAAGAAAAGGTTTCGTGTTTCCACCCAGGAGCAGCTAGTTGACGCTCAAAAACCCCTTAACCGTATCCTCCTTGACAACATTTTCTGGGAGCAACTCTCAGCGCTCGGCGAGTCGACACGATAACCGTATCTCCGCCCAAACTCTATCGGACCGCGGGTTTGTCCAGCTGCATATAATGCTTGCGGAGACCAGATAAGCTAGCAGGACTAAATAGCCAGAGCGAATCAGGGCCAATCTTCCCAGTCAGCACACCGTAGAATAGGACTAGGTCCACTCTAATCCTTTGTTAGTGCATTGAATGCATCCCCAAACTAAGTAGGCGTTCGGGGTACGTTTGTACACGTTACCCTTCGTCCAATCTAGTACCTACATGCAGCACCCTTTCTAGTGCTAGTTTGTTCCGGACAAGGCATGGTGGACAGGCCAGGCCGCAATATTCTAGATGGGGACGCACAGACGCTAAGAAGAGCTTCACAAACACATCAGCGGTTAGGGTCCGAAGGGACGATGGGTAAACCACAACATCCTGAACCCTTTAACAGCGGGCTTCTTCCAGTCCTCTCCAGCGTGTAGTGTGGAACCGTGGACGACACCTAGATCAACCTGATGAGTCACGTGAGGAAGTTCACTCCCATGGAGCACCCAACTTGTGGAGGAATCGGACGCCCCGATACGCAACGCTGTACGCCTTGCTCGGTTTATGGGCAGCAACCACAAGACAGACCATTCCCAGAGTCTGTCCAGCGCCCGTTGAAGAGCCACAGGAACACCAGGGATATCAACAATATTCCGGAGCTTTAGGTAATCAGCAAACATGAGCAATGGTACCTCAAGCTCCTCCGGCAAGTCATGCACGTCGACTGAGAACAGCAGCGGACCTAGGATAGAGTCTCGCGGTACGTCGCTAAGGACAGCTTGTCGAAAATAAAGACTGCTTTCCACACTCAAACACGGTTCCTGTCCATTCAGAATAGCTGACACTCACCGGAGAGCGCGACCAGATATTCCATACGACCGCACCTTCAGTGAGAGTAGCGAATGGGGTACAGTGTCAAGAGCCTTGGCGAAGTCAATGAACACCATATCCAACGCATGTCCACTGTCTACGGCAGGTTGACGAAGATAGGTAGCACATTCGAACTTAACCCTAGTCCATTATTCTCCAGATCACCGTTCAGCGCCCGTTCCAAGTTCTTTATTTATTAATAAGCGTTTGCATGGAGTAGGCTACATTTGCTTGTAAGCTGTGCCAGGTACTTCACCCAATTTCGCCCGCTCCTTCACAAAGTCCTGGTGTCTAAACCAATGTAAATAAATAAATATTTTATTCTCGAATTTGTCGAGACACACCAAGCAAGGCATGATTAATATTTACATGCAATATTGTATTGCAACAAACGCGTTGCTATGTGTGTAGTCGGCAGTAAGCCGAAGGTTGTACGGAGGTCAACATGTCCATGACAAATACTCCACCGGTCTTCTGGTCGTGCTCTACCGACAAACCTTCCCTGGACTCGTGGCATAGATGGCGGAAAACCTTTACGGATTACTTGGAATTGCTTCCAATCTTGAATCCAGCAGTATCTCTTACTGAGAAAAACAAAGTGAAGCTCTTGAGACAGTTTCTTGGAGATGAGGGTCAAAGGTATTTCGATGCACTTCGTATTGATCAAATCTCTTCTACGATAACCGGCGCTTTGGAAACCTTCAGTGCTCTTTGGGGTGCTCGTCAGAATGTTTTTACGGCTAGATACTACTTCTCGAAACTCTGCCAGAAACCAGATGAGAGTGTGAACGAGTTCATCGCTCGTGTACTACAAGCAGCACCTGATTGTAAATACAATGAAGTCGATCCAACGAGATTTGAAGAGACCATGTTACTCCAATGTTTGATAGCCGGAATCTCAGACCAGAGCACGCGGGAGAAGCTCCTTTCACAAGATGATTGTTCACTGACCTGGGAGACGGCCTGCTCGATTGCCCGGCAGAGGGAACACCTTACACAACAACTCGCAACATTTACGCTGAAGGACTCGTCAGATGAGCTGCGATTGATTAACACTACACCAAAACCAAAGCCACCCACTGGCGTCAATTTGTTTGTGTGCTATCGTTGTGGTGAGCAGCACAGTTGTCCATCCGACTGCCGGCATCAGAAGACAGTATGTCGAAGCTGCGGGAAGGTGGGCCACCTGGCGCGAGTGTGTAGATCGGTCAAGCGACGTTCAGGTGGGGCTTATCGAGGAGCAAACCCCATCAAAACTGTGGACGAGTCTGATGGTAGCGACCCTGAATTACATTCCATTTGGCTTAATTCCGTTTCTAGCATGCAGCCGGCGCCATACACTCTAGAGCTTTACATTGAAGGACAAAAGGTACAGATGGAAATCGATACAGGAGCATCCGTGACGATAATCCGGGAAAACGCTGTAAAAACGCTCCCGAACTTATCCGCTTGCAATTCTGTTCTTCGCACATACACCGGTGAACCTATACGTGTCCTTGGTAAATGCTTCGTGAAGGCACAGTATGGCGACAAAATACGCACACTTCCTGTATATGTGATCCCCGGGGATCGTCCAAATCTGCTTGGAAGAGACTGGATACGTGCTTTCCCGGATACAATGAATGTGGTAAAATTAGTCACCGAGATCTCCGGACTTGAAACATTACTTAAACAACATTCAGCTGTTTTTTCCGAGGAGCTTGGGAAGTTGAAAGAATTTCAGGCTGCGATAAAACTAAAGGAAGGCGCTCGACCAAAATTCATTAAGGCGCGCACACTACCATACGCTATGAGGCCTAAAGTTGAAGAGGAACTAAACCGCCTACAGACTCAAGGTATTATTACTCCTGTACACTTTTCTGACTGGGGAACTCCAATTGTGCCAGTAACCAAACCGGACGGCTCCGTACGGATTTGTGGTGACTACAAGATAACCATAAATCAAGCATCCATGCTGGTCAGGTACCCCTTGCCACGTATTGATGACTTGTATGCAACACTAGCTGGTGGTGAAAAGTTTACCAAACTCGATCTGAGTCATGCATACTCGCAGATAGAGCTCGATGAACCTTCGAGGAAACTTACTACCATCACCACGCACATGGGACTATTTCAATATACTCGTTTACCTTTTGGCATTAATTCCGCCCCCGGAATATTTCAGAGAATTATTGACGACCTAGTGAAGGACATTCCTTTTGCGTGTGCTTATCTGGATGATATTCTTATCTCTGGACGCTCGGATACAGAGCATCTTCGAACACTCGCGGTCGTGCTCGAGCGTTTGGAGCGAAGTGGATTCAGATTGAAAAGGTCTAAATGTGAGTTCCTTTCACCTTCCGTTTGTTACCTTGGATACCGGCTTGATAAACACGGTTTACATGTTTTAAATGACAAGGTTAAACCTATTTTAGAAAGCCCAGAGCCAAAGAGTTGTGATGAACTCCGTTCGTTCTTAGGAATGCTATCTCACTATCGCCGTTTCCTGCCTAATGCATCGACGGTTCTATCGCCATTAAATGAGCTGTTACACAAAAATGCATCGTGGTGTTGGGGTTCCCGTCAAAAAAATGCCTTCAATAAAGCAAAACAAGCTCTTGCTTCGCCACCAACGTTAGTCCATTATGACTCTAACAAGCCACTCATACTTCAGTGCGACGCGTCCCCTTGGGGGGTCGGGGCTGTCCTGTGCCACCGCATGGACGATGGTTCTTTACGTCCCATAGCATATGCATCGCGCACCTTACAGACGGCGGAGAAGAACTACTCACAACTGGACAGGGAAGCGCTAGCCGTTATCTTCGGAGTTAAGAGGTTTCACCAGTATTTATGGGGAAACGTTTTCGAGCTTCATACAGACCACAAACCATTGATATCCTTGTTTGGGGAAACCAAAGGTATACAACAAATGGCATCACCGAGGATGCAAAGATGGGCTATAACCTTGAGTGCTTACAGTTACAAGATTGTTTATATTACCGGCGTCAGCAACTGCACAGCTGATGCACTCAGCCGTCTGCCGATCACGGAAACTGCACATGAACACGACCCTCCGTTTGAACTGGTTAATCTAATGCAACATCTAGACACAACACCGATACGGAGTTCAACAATCCGTCAATGGACGGATCGAGACCCCGTGCTATCAATGGTGAAACGCTTTTTGAACATGGGTTGGCCTCCTGAAGGGACAGTTGAATTACAACCGTTTATGATTCGGAAGAACGAACTGAGTCTATTCGACGGCTGTGTTTTTTGGGGCTCTCGTCTAGTCCCTCCCACCAAGGCGCGTTCACAGATACTTAAAGAGCTCCATGATGCTCATCCAGGTGTGGCGAGGATGAAGGCACTAGCGAGAGGGTACTGCTGGTGGCCCAACATCGACTCAGACATAGAGAACTTACTGAAGAATTGCGATATTTGTCAGGCGTATCAGCGGAGCAAGGCGCCAGGTCCAATACACCCTTGGCGTTGGCCCGACAAGCCCTGGCAGCGTATCCACGCCGACTACTTCGGACCGATCGACGGGACCATGTTTCTTCTACTTATTGATGCACATTCTAAGTGGATTGACGTACATCCAGTTACTCAGGCGACAGCCGAATCCACCATCACTAAAATGCGCTCGTCCTTCGCTACGTTTGGCATTCCGGAAACCATTTGTACAGACAATGGTTCGCCTTTTACCAGTGCCGAATTTGGTAAATTTGTCGCCAACAACGGAATCCAACACGTTAAATCAGCCCCGTATCACCCAGCATCAAACGGATTAGCGGAGCGTGCAGTACAAACTGTGAAACAAGGCTTACTAAAGCAGCGAACGGGAACATTGCGAACAAAACTGGATCGGTTCCTATTCTCCTACCGTTCTACACCCACTGAGGCTACCGGGAAATCCCCGGCGGAATTGATGTTCGGCAGAAATCTGAGAACGAGGCTTCATTTGTTGTTCCCGAACCCGCGTGTTGAAGTACAGGAGCGTCAGAAAAAGTTTGTGTCTTCAGAGGAATCAAAGCCGGAAGTTACATTTCAGGACCATCAACCTGTTTACACCAGGTTACCGCATGAACAATGTTGGCAGCCGGCGACTGTGCTCGATTCTTCAGGAAGTCAAAACGATTTGCAGCTTCCGGACGGCCAGGTTGATCGCCGGCACTCAGATCTGTACCCCAGGACTGCACGCTTCGATGCTCTCCATAATACTCGCCTTCAAATCACTTCAGTTCAGTTCAGATAGGGACTGGAACGATAGGAGAATCCCGTGAGTGTTCCATCTTGAGTGGATCGTTGAGACAGGAATTGATGAAGTGCTCAGTTATTGATAGATCTAAAACGGAAACACCCGTATCGCACCCTGGCCAACCAGTTAATGCCCACGTTTCCTGCCCTAGCAGTCCCTGCTGTGGCAGTCACGTGAAGTAAGCAAAGGATAGGAAGAGAAATCGAAGGTACAGAATAAGGAAGTGCACTTAAATAAGAAAATAATACCAATACGTGAAGAAAAGTAGAGAAAAGAAAATCGAAGTACGAAGATGCGAGTTACTCAGGAAAATGGAAAGGTTTCGTGTTGCCACCCAAGAGCGTCAAGTTGCCGCTCAAACCCCTTAACCGTAGATTCCCTGATAACACTTTCCGGAAGCATGTTCCAGCGGTCGATGACTCTGCGTGACAGCCGGATTTCCGCCCTAATCCGATCGGACCGCGGTTTGTCCAGCTTCAACGAATGACCGCGTAGAACAGACAATCTAGCGGGACTGAATAGCCAAGATAAATCTGGACCAACCTTCCCAGTCAAGATACGGTAGGTTAGGATTAGGTCTCCTCTAAGCCTTCGGTAGTGCATTGAATGCATTCCCAAACTAAGTAGACGCTCGGGGTACGTCCGTCCCCGTAATCCCTCGACTAACCTAGTACCCACTCGTAAAACCCTCTCTAGCTCCACTTTGTCCCGGACGAGGCAGGGCGGACAAGCCTGGACGCAGTATTCCAGATGAGGCCGAACGAAAGCCGAGAACAGCCTCGTAAAGATGCCGCCCGTCAAGACTCCGAAAGAACGTCGGATTAACCACAACATGCGAAAACCTCTGCTTGCGGCCTTCTTCCAGTTGTCGCCGGAGTGTAAAGCCGAAGAGTGTACGACGCCTAGGTCAACCTGGCTAGATACACGGGGGAGTTCGACCCCACCGACCAAGTACTTCGCAGGAGGACAACCTCCTCCAATTCGAAGAACGGAGCACTTTGCCTGATTTATGGGCAGTAACCATAAAGTAGACCAGTCCCAAAGCTTATCCAATGCTCGCTGAATAGCTTCGGAACCCCCAGGAACATCAACAATGTTCCACAGCTTCAGGTCATCAGCAAATAGCAGCGATGGTACCTCAAGCTCCGCGGGTAGGTCATTCACATAGATAGAGAACAACAGCGGTCCAAGGACCGAGCCCTGCGGCACGCCGCTGAGGACAGACTGCCTAAATGATAGGCCCCGGCCTACCCGTACACACTGTTCTCTACCCTCCAAGAAGGCAGTCACCCAATGAAGGGCGCGGCCAGATACCCCGTAGGAGGACAGCTTTTGCGCGAGCCTCAAATGTGGTACCTTGTCAAATGCCTTCGAAAAGTCGACAAAAAGCACGTCCAGTGTGTGGCCGTTATCCACTGCATCCGCCCAATTTTCGCGAGCCACCAACAGATTCGTCAGACACGAAAATCCCTTCCGGAATCCGTGTTGTACATTGCTAAGTAGATTAAATCTACTCAGATGACTCTCCAATGAATCTCTCACCAGTTTCTCGAGGAGTTTGACTACTACACTCGTCAGACTAACTGGCCTGTAATTTGCAGGAAGACCCCTGTCCCCATGTTTGAAGATGGGACAGATGACAGCTTCCTTCCATTCGGAAGGCAATGCACAGCTGTCAAGCGATTTCTGAAACACAATAGCGAGCGGTCCACTTAGTTCCGCAGCCAACTCATGCAACAGTTTCGGGTGAATTAAATCAGGCCCAGAGGCCTTAGAAGGGTTCAGCCCTTGTAACAGCCTACGAACTGCAGTCTCCGCTACAATAAATTCAGATAGTTCTGAACCCTCTGGGGTCCTGCAAACCAGCTCAACGCCTGTCAAAGAGGTTTCCCTTACAAACGCTGCCGCATATTGCCCACTGAGTACGCAGGCCTTGTCATAATCCGTATGCGCATGAGTACCGTCATCACGCATCAATACTGGAATTGACATGTTCGAAGCGCAGCGCCTTTTGACATAAGCGAAGAATCTTTTTGGATTCTCTGAAGCTTCGTCCGCTAACCCTTTTTCAAAATTGAGCCGAGCATTCCTTAGGTGTTGCTTACACCTATTTCTAGCCTTACGGTACCTGTCATAAGTATCGGTGGACGGAGCATCTCGGTAAGTCCGCCAACATCTAGACCTCTTTGTGAGCAGATGCCTGCCAGTGGGATCTATCCAGGGCGGCTGTGCTCGGGCCTCCTTTCTCCTTCTGACTGGGATGAAGGGAGCAGAGACCTCTGTGAGGTAGGACTTAAATTTATCCCAGGCAACCTGGACAGTATCGTCGTCTGAGATCTCACAATGGAAACCAGAAGCCTTGGCTCTCATTGATTGATAGTCTGCTTGCCATATGTTCGGGCGAGACTCAACAGTACTCTGGTAGCGTCTAGACAGAGTACAACTGAAGAGCAAACAAACATGATCACTGGAACCCAGTGGAGGTCCGTAAGTAATGTCACCAACAAAATCGAGTGACTTAGCGAATACAAGGTCTAAGATAGACGGTACTTGGGCGTCCATGTACCTAGTGGGGAGGTCAATGAACTGGTGCAAAGATACTTGGAGCGTAAGTTCAAGCAGATCAGCGCCGAATGTGCCTGACGCTGAGTCGCAAGAAAGATCTGCCCAGCAAATCTCTGGGAGGTTGAAGTCGCCCATCACCAAACACTTATTTGCGGACTGGGAGCGAATGAATTCAAGTACCTCTTTGGATACGCTCCCAGGGCTTCTATACACAATTACAACTGTAACCTGAGCCGAGGATGTGCTAATAACAGCCGATAGAGCTTCAACAGTTTTGTCTGCCGACTGAAATAAGCAAGTCTTCAAAACGTCAAGTTTACAGCTCACATAAAGAGCGACGCCCCCTCCCTGTCGGCCAGCAGAGCGATCGCATCTAAATAGTGCGTAGCCAGATAGATGTACTTCACCATCCGTGATGTCCTGAGACAGCCACGTTTCAGTGAATGCGAGTATATCGGGATGAGACCCATCTACAAGCAGACCTAACTCGTACACCTTATTCCTTAGGCTGCGCACATTACTTAGAACTACCTGAAGTTTTTCGTTAGATCCAGACCTGGGTCGTGCGCTACCAGAATGGGCAGTGGTAGGGCGGAAAAGGACCGCCGGCTGACCACCCGAAAACCCACTAACCGGAGACCTTGTTCACCGGCCGCTCGCCTGCTTTTGAGGTCCTTGATGGCCTCCCTTAGCTTCAGCCTATCGGCTAGCGGAAGGTCCGGCTGAACGCTAATATTCGTACCTTTCAGCTTAAACGCAAACCGCATGAGAGCATTGCGTTCCTCCGGGGTAGATAGTACCACACGAAGTAGCCGCGGTCGCGGGTTTGGTACGTTAACTGGGACGTTCCCCAGTCTAATCAGCTTCCTGACAGTAACGCCTGGAAAACCAGGCGGAAGAAGCTTCGTTACGCACATTTTAAACCATTGAAGGTCGTCCAACATGCGATCAGCAGGAAGGACAGCAGTAGATTCAGCCGCGTTACGGAATATAACGCTACTATCCGTGAAAGAATCGCCACGACGGGGTGTATTAACCCCACGGGTCTTTGATTCGGCACTCGGAGCAGGTGGCTTCACTACTGGTGATGGAACTGTCTTTAGCCCCTCCGATGATGTAGCAACGGCAGCGTATGTTTTTCGCTCCATTGTCGATGTCTCACTTTTGTTAGGGTCATCGATTTCACCGGAAGGCTTTATAGCAGATTTTGTCTGCTTTTTCTTCTTGATAACAGGAGCAGGGTCCCGTGAGGCTTTTTTACTTTGAGCAGAATCAAGCACACCTTCAGAATATGTCTTCTCGGTGAGAACCAAGATTTCCGGCAACTTCGGCTGACAAGTAGTGCGTGTTGGGATCTTCGCCTTCGCACAACCGTCAGACGGTTTGCCAAGTAACGACACTTGGCTTGTTTCCGGTGCCGAGACAACAACTTCTTGTTTAGCAGAGAGCTTACGAGGTTTCCTGGCTCTTCTTCGCTTAACTCGAAGTGACCCTTGAACCAGCAACTCGGCGTCGATCAGCGTAGGTTTAGATACGACGTCCGAAGCTGCTTCATTTTGGTGGTCGGTAGCCATCTGGACCGGTGACATAATGATAGGTGCCACAAGTTGATCATCAGTGTAAGCGATCAAATCTGCTTTGTTGGAGACCGGTAGCGTCGTCATAAGCAGATCAATCTTAAAGCGAAGATCAGAGAGCATCGAGAACGAACGCTCTACATTTCGCAGCCGGGTATCAAGAGATTCATCTCTCGTACGAAAGGCTGTGCGGCCTTGCCGGCGGCTGCAGCAATTGGCACAACTGAACAGCAACTTTTCGCTAGAGGCCAGCGCTGCGTACTGCTCGGTATTTAGCTCCGTACAAAGCTGATGGTACCATCGGTTGCAGACATCGCATTGCATACCGCCTGAATCGTCAGTTACTGGTATATTGCAGCTTGGACCGCCACAAAGTGCGATAACCTCAGAATCCGAGCCATCAGGAACAACAGCCTCGGTGCATTGCGAGACCGACATAGTGGAAAACAGAGTGATTATAACACGTATGCAATAGTTAAACGACCACAATAAAAAAGGCAAAAAACTGGGTGCAAAACGGGGTTAAAACTGGGAAAAACTGGAAAAATTACCAGTAAGCGCCAAAGACGCTTTGACCAGAACCGCTTTAATCGATCCAAGATATCTTGGATCAGAGGAAATTTGACAATAGTCAAATTTCGTTTCAAGTGTTTATTCAAACACTGTTTTCCACGTTAATTCAACTAAAAATCTCAATCAGTATGGCACGCCAAAAAGTCGAGTTACCGCGTAGCACTCACAGCACTCATGTGTCAAGTTCAAGTTATGGTGGAGCACGTAGTATTCTTTCTTATTGCTGCCAATCGTATCCCGCAGCCCCAAGTTCATGCCAGAGGTGGCTTTGCAACACTATTTTGGCAAAATCTGTGAAATGGCTTCCTTACAATTATCGCTTTTGCTCTTAACTTTGAATGCTGATTAATCCATGCACGCGTCTCACGATAGCGAGTGGTTTTTTATCGGCCATCCAGCCTGCTCCTACCCTCACTCTTCTCTGCTGTCCGGTTGACTTGTCTGTCACACTATAGCTGTCCATGGTTGAGTGGAACAATGTATCTTTGCCGCCGCTGCCCATCTTATTCTCCAACTTATGGTAGTTTCTCGAGCTGCCTCTGCCTTAATCTAGCTTGCCTTGTTCTTGTTACTGCATATTACTTTACTTCATGTGGCCGGCACAGCGAAGATTGCTAGCAAAGGGCATGTGGGTATTGGTTGGTTGACCCTAGATTGTACTGTGAGTATTGCTCTGGCTCCTCCCTGCAGATCTTTCGCAGATTTCACTCTGGTTTAAGGTGGAACAATCACGGAATTCTCCTAATGTTCTGAGCTCACTTGAACTTGCCTGGTAACCTTACTTCAGATAACTGTCAACGAGATCAATCTTTCATCCCCTGTTACAACTAATTGTATTTTGTTGCAACACATGATCCATGATACCTTGGAGCGATTAAAGTAAATAAATAAATTTTTATTCTCGACAATGCGAGGCACACCTTTACAGATATGATCATACTTAGCTAACATAGTGTGATCAAATTATACAAAATACACCTTTGGCATAACAGTGGATGTAAGTATATAAGTGTATTCACGTGTGTAATTGTGTAGGAATGTAGCTTGTGTTTTTGAATGCTCCGCAGAATTTTTGACTTTTTGTTATCGTCAGGAATGTGATAATAAGGGACTAATTTTCGTGGATTGGATAGCATTTTCCGAATATCCACGGGCCAGTGACTTTAGTTTGCGGTAAGTCACATCCGCTACGTTGCTGTGTTGTTAAGCAGACATTAGTGGCTTTTTATAGGGAGAACGCTTGCCAGGGGAAAACCCACCACGTTTTGGAACACCGCCGCCAAAAGTGGTACTAGCCAAAGCATCTCGCTGACCCCTACTGGTAAGTTGCGTTTGTTCCCTTTTTTAATCATGTGTTACACTCTGTTTTGCCTTTTTATTGTGATCTTTTTACGGTTGCAAACGGGTTGTTAGATTCTGCTCTGTTTTCCACTTAAACATGGTCGTCGCGCTAAAACCCGAGGCGGATGAACCCATTGGGTACTCGTTTGATGAGTCAAATTCAGCATGCAGCAATTCTGCTTGTTCAAAGCCAGTTATGGCTTCATCTGGTGGTATGCAGTGTGATGTTTGCTCCCGCTGGTAACACCGAAGTTGTACCCGTCTCCGAGCGAATCAGTACAATATGCTATCAGCCACTAAACGCCTTTTATATAGATGTGTTGATTGTTGCGCTCAGAAAGCAAAGCACCCGGCTTTCACCTGTGTTGAATTCAGAGCACTAGCATCCAGATCCACAGTTGATGAGAAGGCATTAGCCGAACTTGCCTCTTTGGCCTCACTCAATTCTAAAGTGGTTCGGAGTATGAAATCCCTGCATATTGCGAATGCGAACGCTGTAACGGACTGTCCTTCTACTGACAGACCATCCGTTGACGAGTCGTTCATCCTACCGGACGCTCCAGTTCACATGGATATAACTGTCACAGATGCCTCGGACAGCATTGTTGACTCGCCCCAATCGGTAGGCGAGTCATGGGCTCCTGGTCCCTTAAAGAAAAGCGTGTGAGCAAGGAAAGCGCGCAACTCTCCGCACCCAACCGGGTGAGACAATGCTCAAGAAACAAGCATCTGAGATGGAAACACCACCTGGTGTTGAAATGCCCTCAGTGAGACAACAGGTGACGTCGACTTCGGTCTCACCGATTCCTGTCAAACAACCATGTGGCGTAGATGGTAGAGCATGTGGAGTAAATAAACCTCATCGGGGCGACTCTTACACAAACAGCGGTGTGATGTTCAGAAACGTCACCGAATCCACTGCGGCTCTTCCCACCAAGCGCATGCTTGATGAGCTTGGTGAGCTTAAGTTTGTGTGACCAGGCTTTTACCACCAGGTTTCCTTGGCTTCACTGTCGTGAAGCCCTTCAGTTTGGGTACGTTCCGGATTGTAAACCAAATCCTCGAACCCATGTGCTTAGGCTGGTCCTCTCCACCCCAGAAGAGCGCGAGGCCTTATGCGATTTGCCTTCAGGCTCATAGGTATCAACCTTGGTGTGCAACCAGACCTTCTGTTAGCGGATACGTTTAAGGTAAAGAAAGCCATCGGCGACCTAAAAGCCCGGCGTGCAGCTGGCGAGCAAGGTCTCCGATTGGTGGGTTTTCAGTGGTCAGCCGGCGGTCCATTTCCGCTCTACCAGAACCTACTCCAGTTGCGCACGACATAGGGCTGGTCGTGCCGATGTTCCGCAAGTAGTCGTTAATAAGGTGCGTAGGCTGAGGAAAAAGATGTGCGAGGTGGGTCTGCTACTAGACAAATCTCGTCTAGATATACTTGCCTTCAATGAAACGTGGCTGTCTGAGGAAGCTACAGATAGCGAAGTATATCTGAGGGCTACGCACCGTTCCGCGCTGATCGCTCCATTAGTCGTCAAGGGGTGGGGTATCCCTTTACGTGAGTAATTATATATTCTTTAATCGGACTGCCAACTTTCAGTGCCCTGCAATAAACTAGTCTCATCTGACCGGTCTGCTTCTTTGACCTTTTTCAGACCAGCAACATTTAAACGGTCTAGACTCTGTAGACTCAAAGCTATGTCGCACTTACGTTGACAGCCTGCTAGACTTGCTCACCCTCTATTTATATAGGCACCTCCACCACTAACCTGCCCACCTCTCGACGCACTCCAGTTGCCCTCCAAAAATTAGCTGTTTAACTTAATCTCGTTGCGCCGACTAATTCTGTCTCGTTTAATCGGTCTCCTGCTTTTCAAATTCTTGCAGACTCCTGCCTGACCTACATACATTATATTCATGTAGCCTCTTGCATCGCAAACCTGTCCGTCTCTGCTGACCTTTTATTTATCTTCCTACCTTAACTGTACGACTTACTCTCAATGTGCCGACTAATCCAGTCTCGTCTGATCGGTCCCCTGCTCTCCGAATTCACTAAGATTGCTGTGACATTACCGGTATTTGATGAGAAGACGGAACGCTCTGTCCCCATTCCCTCGCGAGCCCCATGGACATTTCCACACCTTATAAGTACACCTCCCTCTATCCGGACCGTCTCCGCTCTTTATGGCGCTCTCTACTATCATCTTTTCTCTAATCGGACTGCCAACTCTCAGTGTCCTGTAATAACCTAGTCTCATATGACCGGTATGCTCCTTCGACCTTTCCCAGACTAGCAAGATATACCGTTCTAATTTCTGTAGACTCAGGACTATGTCTTGCTTACATTGACAGACCGTTAGACTTGTCTACACTTTATTATTATAGACACTTCCATCAGTATTCTGTACACCATCTTTCTCCAATCGGACGACCAGTGCCCTGCAATAAACTAGTCTCATCTGACCGGTCTGCTTCTTTGACCTTTTCCAGACCAGCAACATTTAAACGGTCTAGACTCTGTAGACTCAAAGCTATGTCGCACTTACGTTGACAGCCTGCTAGACTTGTTCATTCTCTATTTATATAAGCACCTCCACCTCTAACCTGTCCTCCTCTCGATCCACTCCGTTTGCCCTCCAAAATCCATCTCATCTCGCCGACTAATCCCGTCTCAACTGATCGGTATCCTGCTCTCCAACTGCTATGACGTTACTGGACATCGTTCAGATGACTGAGCTCCGTCTGTATTCAATCTTTCTACAATCGGACAGCTACCTCTTTGCGCCATACCCTAATTGAGCCTCATCTGATCAGCCAAATTCTCTGGAACTACTCCTAGGCTACAGGGATGTTAGCGGTCTAGGCTCCGTCGATCCAAAGCAGTGTCTCCCTCACTTTGATAGCTTGCTGGTCGTGTTCGCCCTATGTTATTATAACCACTTCTATCTCTGACCAGTCCAATCCTACTGACTCCACGTACCTTTCCAAATAAACCATATGACTCAATCGCAATGCGCCGACCAAATCCAATCTCAGCTGATCCATCTCCATCTCTCTGAATTTTGTGACCCTGCCGACTGTTGCTCGAAAGACTGAACGCTCTGTCACCATTACCTCGAGAGCCACGTTAACGGTCGCATTTCTTAGCCCTAAACGTAAAGTCTCGACTCTGTCCTCCCCTTATCGCGCTCTGCCTTTATTTCTTCTTCAACCGGAGAGCGTGCTCTCAGTGCCCCGCCCTATTATCCTCTTCGACTATCGAAATTCAGTTCTAGACTCTGCTTCACCAACACACAATTCTCTCACATTGCGAGCCTGCCTGACTTGCATGCCTTATATTCATATAACCTCTACCATCCCTAACCTGTCCATCTCTTCCGACTCTTTATTTATCTTACCACCTCAACTGTACGACTTACTCTAAGTGTGCCGAATAATCCAGTCTGTCCGATCGGTCCGCTGCGCTCCGAGTTCTCTCAGACTGTTGTGACGTTAACGGCATTTATTCGGAAGACCGAACGCCCTGTCCCCAATACCTCATGAGCCTCATGGACCTTTTCACACCTTATAAGTAAACCTCTTTCCATCCGGACCGTCTCTCCTCCTTATGGCGCTCTCTACTTTCATTTCTTCGCTAATCGGACTGCCAACTCTCAGTGCCCTGCAATAAACTAGTCTCATCTGACCGGTGTGCTTCTTTGACCTTTTCCCGACCAGCAACATTTAAACGGTCTAGATTGTGTAAACTCAAAGCTATGTCGAACCTACTTTGACAGCCTGCTAGACTTGTTCATTCTCTATTTATATAGGCACCTCCACCTCTCGACGCACTCCAGTAGCCTTCCAAAAATTAGCTGTTGGACTCAATCTCGTTTCGCCGACTAATCCTGTCTAGTCTAATCGGTCTCCTGCTTTCCAACTTCTCTCAGACTCCTGTGACATTACTGGCCACCGTTCAGATGACTGAGCGCCGGTTGTATTCAATCTCTTTAATCGGACGATTGAGTCTCTGTCATCCGTAACTCACCCTCAGCTGATCAGCCAAATTCTATGGGACTGCTGCCAGGCTACCGGAATTTTAGCTGCCTAACCTCTGTCGATCCAAAGCGCTTCCTCCCTCACCTTGATATGCTGCTGAACTTATTCGCCCTATGTTAATGTAACCACTTCTATCTCTGACCAGTCCAATTCTACTGACTCCACTTCCATTCCCAAATAAATCATTGGACTCAATCACAATGCGCCGACCAAATCCAATCTCGGCAGATCGGTCTTCTTCTCTCCTACTTCTGCGACACTGCTTGCCATGCTCGGAAGACTGAACGCTCTGTCACCATTACCTCGAGGGCCACGTTAACTGTCGCATTTCTTATCCGTAAACGTAAACTCTCGACTCTGTCCTCTCCTTATCGCGGCCTGTCTTTATTTCTTCTTCATCTGTAGACTCAAAACTATGTCTTACTTACTTTGACAGCCGGGTAGACTTGTTTACCCTTTATTAATATAGGCACTTTCATCAGTAACCTGTACCCTCAAATCTTCAATCGGACGACCAACGCTTAGTGCTATGTCCTTCTTTGTCAGCATCTGATCAGTGAAATTCTCTGGTACTACTACGAGGCCTCCGGATGTGTCGACTATTCAAGTCTCGTCTGTTCGGTCTCCGGCTCTCAGAGTTCTCTCAGACTACCGGTGATATTTCAGAACTGAACGATTCATACTTCACACGAGAGCGTCCTTGGCTTCACCACACTTTAGTGGTAAACCTACGTCATCCTGACTATCTTCTCCTAATTACTCTCACGAGTTACGCTTCGCACTGCCGTCCGCATTCATCCGCTCATAGCTGATTCTTTAAATTTCCTTTTCTTCTTGGAACGTTGCTTTACCTACGTAGCTCAGGGCATTCGGTCTCAACCTAGTTGTCCTTAGTTTCATCTAAGATGCCGCTCGCATTCGGACTGCTGTCATCATCATCGGTTTAATGCTTCTCTCCAACCATCGTATTAATCGCTTAACTTTGTCAACACGCTTTGTTATATCCGTCGCTTGGCCCTGCGCGTGCAGACCCTTCTTCCTACCTAGTTGTTGTAGTCTGAGTCACACCAGCAACGTGATGTAAACAACGCGCTGGCAAACCATGTATACTAAACAAAATTACATAAGTTTTAACGTATCCCAGGCACCGTTTCGCGCCACCCGTCTTTGTTTGTGCTTCTTGATCCATTGCTGTTTGGCGGCCTCTTGTCCGTTGCCCGTTTTCTCCCGAGATTTCTAGTTACATCCGCCAAAACAAGAAGGTTTATCCGCTGGGACTGATCGACCCACTCTCAATAGCCAATTGGTTTAAACGCCTGATCTTTTCTCCGGGAGATGAAGAACTCACACATCGTTCCAAATGGAGCTCTTCTCGCCATTCTGGAGAAGCTACCACCACGGGGTCTAAACAAATGGGTTTAGCTCGCGTCGCACTCACAGTAGAACAATTTACTCACCTGGAATAATATATTTACATGGATGCACTGTTCCTCAACCGAAGCCAGACAATTCTGGCGTGATTACCTTCACTGCGTCAAACATTCCGATTCTCTAGTCACTTGGAGCTTTTCTGATGTCATTTCGCGGACAGCATTGCGCGCGTATAAGCGGCCTTTCCGATGATCATTCATGAAGTTTCACTTGGCCATGGAGACAATTACACTTACATTTGAAGGAATTACTAGTCCACTTTGCGGAGAATAGAATGTTTTCCTGTTATGGACATATTCAGAAGCAAGAAACAACTGCACTCACCGTCCCTATGACAAGTCCAGCATGGATAGCTGGACACGGGTTGCGAGCCGGACAATATAATAATAAAAGCCGACCTCTATTAACAATGTGTTTACTCACCTGCATCATTATCATTCAACTCTGCGGCTCTTTTACATCATTGACCGGCTTCAACGACTACTGCCGGATCATTACTAAGCCATTCGGCCAACGTAGGAATAATTTTGGTTTTCAAACAACTGAGAATAATGGAGTGCCAAATCGGTCTATACGTTGCATAGCCGACTAGCACTACAGTTCAAAGGAAGCTACGACAGTGTTCCAGGACGTGGTGGATTTTCGCCTGGCATGCGTTCTCCCTATAAAAAGCCACAAACGTCCGCTTAACAACACTGCGACGTGGCGGATGTGACTCGCCACTGAATAAAGTCACTGCCCATAACTACATACTGGTAAGCCGACCAGAATTTTAAGGTAATCTTTTTCTGACAAGTTTTTTCTACATGCGGAATGCCCAGCCTGTTTACACTACGCACACTAGAACCCAACTTGTCGTCATGCATTGACGAATTTATACCTCAAGATTAACTTTACAATTTCCAAAGCCTTCACAACTTTCGGCTTACTGCCGATTACATACATAGCAGCGTGTTTGTTGCGAAACATAACTGCTTGTAAACGTTGATCATGCCTGGTCTGGTGTGTCTCAGAAATTCGAGAATATACTATTTATTTATTTATATAGGAGGTAGCCGCACTGATCCTGCCAAATACGGCCCAAATACACCACTTCCCGTACTATCCAAACTGATGGAATCAATCGTCGCATATGCGCTGATGAAATACCTGGAAAGCTACAAATTGTTGGACGGAGCCAGAGATACTAGTCGGTAAGCAATGACGCGTAAGACGTCAAATACGACAGTATAGAAGTCGGAGGCGACTGAACCCGACGTATGTTGTGCAGTCTACAAGAATAGGAAGCGAATCAGACAAAGCGAGAAACGTGCAGCTGGTTACTCACCAAAACGGTTTGTGTCAACAGATATGCAGTCAGTAAGACAAATGGACGTTTCAAAGGTTAAAACAACCGTAAAATCTAATGTTACGAAATGTTGAAATAGCTTGTTTCCCGGTACACTACAAGGGCCTCCCCATAGAATGCTGAAGAATGGAAGCCTTCGATGGAGCTGTTAGTGGGGGAAACGGAAGGTCAGGGTGGATGCGAATATTTGCAGGGGGCTTGTGTAAGGGCTTCCAAAGTGGGATGTGTAGCAGCTTTCGCTGGGTCCAGGCTTTTGTTAGTTATTATTTAGTACGATCGCGTGGACCAGAGTGCATCATCGGTGGGCCGTCGGGGCGGGCGGGTCGGACGGCAAAGAAAACTGGCTAGTCCAGAAAAAGGCCGACAGGACCTACCCTTTGCTGCAGACCCGACAGTGCGCTTGGGAGGTGTCACTCCTCCCAACCGCACTTTGGTCCACGGTCCTCGTCCCACGAAGAAATCCGGGCGTCCTCGTCTCACGAAAAATACAGGCGTCCTCGTCCCACGGAGAAATCTGGTCGTCCTCGTCCCACGAAGAACTGCGGGCGTCCTCGCGCCACGAAGAAATCCGACGTCCTCGTCGGCAATGCCTTGGCGGCATTTGGGGACCTTTCTGTTCGTGGGTGTCTGCGGTCAAGGGCGACTGTCTATTCCTTGGGTGAGAAAGGGGGCTTTGGGACGGCTGGGGTGTCACTCCAGGTTTGTGTTAATCCGGTTGGCGGGTCACACAAGGGTTACCTGGGCAATTCCGGCGGTTGAATTTCTGGAAGGTAGAACTCAGAGGGGGTGGGCAAGGGTCGGGAAAGGGGCTTGACGCCAGAGAGGGAACATGGAATGATGATAAAAGCAAATAAGGTTTTTAGGTTTTAAAATGGTTTTGGGTATTTTGTCACTTTTGCAAAACGTTTGTGGATGAGACGCAGGATAAACATTAAAGACGGAAAAGGCGTGTTAATGGAAATAGCAAACGTTTAAAAAATCTGCAAAACGGACTTGACGTTTGACCTGTCTGCCGCGTCGGTATGTTGCTTGGGATTGCGTCGGGATAGGTTGCAGGTCAAGGGGTACGGAGAGTTCCAAGCTATCCAGTGCTCGGGAAGTCACCACAGGTGTGGGTGCTTGTGCGTGGGTATCAGGATGTGTTGCAAGTGGCTCGTCAGAGAAAGCCACTTTGAGGCGGTCGATGCACACCGTTGTTCGGTGACAATCTGGTATAAAGTAAAATGATTCGGAGCCCGTTGCAGAACTCTGAGAGGGCCAGTGTAGGGGGCTGAAGTGGGCGCCGCACTGCGTCGGTGCGGAGGAAGACGTGAGTGCAGGTAGAGAGTCCGCTGTGCATTTGCACAGCTCTAGGCTGTTCACGTGGTGGATCGGGCGTAGTGAACGCATGCGTTGTGCTAAGGAGGACGTAAAGTTAGGCGGAGGCACACCAGGCGATTCGGGAGGTGAAACGAATTCTCCTGGTAACTTGAGCGTCGTGCCGTAAGCCAGCTCTTCTGGTGTACATTGCAAGTCAGCTTTGATGCTGCTGTGAATGCCTAAAAGAACCAGCGAAATGTTTTCGCTCCACTTAGGGTCGGAGGAGGCGCAGAGCGAGGCTTTAAGCTGTCTATGGAAGCGTTCAACTAACCCGTTGGCTGCTGGGTGATTAGCCGTGGTATGAATGCGGCGACAGCCTAAAAAGTTGCAGGACGTATTGAATTGTGAAGATTCGAAATGCGTTCCTCGGTCAGTTGTGATGGTCCGTAGTGCGCGACCCACAGATCTAAGAAGGCTCGGATAACAGTCTCGGCTGTGCAGTCTGTTACGGGAATGGCTTCTGGCCATCTGGTGAAGCGGTCTACACATGTAAGCATGTATAGGAATCCGCGTGAAGGAGGCAATGGACCTACAAGGTCTACGTGTACATTCGAGAACCGGGAGTCCGGGGCAGGAAATGCACCAAGTGGACTGCGGGGGTGGCGATGTACTTTAGAGCGCTGGCATTGAAGACAGGCGCGAGCCCAGGTACGAACATCTTTGTTTATGCGTGGCCAAACGAAACGTTCGGTGACCAGTTTCAAAGATGCACGGATACCAGGATGTGATAGTGAGTGCAGTGCATCAAAGACTTGCGTCTGAAGGAGACGGGCACGAGAGGTCCAGGACAACCTGTGGAAGTGCCACAGAGGATGGTTCCTTCCGTGGTTTGGAGAGGAACAGGTTGCAAATGTAGCAAAGTGGACTGCAGAGTGCGCTGTATGACTTGGTCTTGAGCCTGAGCCGATGCCATCGCGGCAAGGTCGACGGTAGACAAAGACTGGAGAGTGAGGTTGACGCGTGAGAGAGCGTCGGCGACGGGATTGTCGACACCTGAGACATGACATATGTCAGCAGTGAACTGCGTGGCAAAGTCTAGGTGTCTTGTTTCCCGTGGTGAGTATTGGTCGCTAGCAGAGTTGAAGGCAAAGATAAGGGGCTTTTGTTCAGTGTAGACCTTGAAAGAGCGGCCTTCAAGTGTGTGCCGGAAGTGACGTATCGCTAGATAAATGGCGAGCTGTTCTCTGCCAAACGTGCTGTAGCGGGATTCCGCTGGCTGCAGGTGCTTGGAGAAGAATCCAAGGGGTTGACATGGGCCATCAAGGTGTTGTTGGAGGACGGCTCCTACAGAAACGTCTAAAGCATCAGTCGTAATAGAAAGAGGTGCAGTCGATTCGGAATGAGCGAGGGGGCTATGTTGGAGATGGCATCCTTGAGCTGGGCATAGACTACCTTTGCTTTGTCAGGGAAAGCGAACTTACGCTCATTTCCTCTGAGTAAGTCAGTCAGCGGCTGAATGAACTCAGCGCAGCGCGGAATAAAGCGCCGTTAGTAGTTGACAAAACCACAATATCGACGGAGGTGCTTGAACGATGTCGGAGGTGGGAAGTCCTTGATTGCCTGGATCTTATCATTAAGGACTTCGATACCAGACGATGAAACGAGGTGGCCTAGAAATTCTAACTTCGATTTGCCGAGTTCACAATCAGTCAGCTTGACTGAGACACCGTGTTGGATCAAGTGCTGAAGAGAGTTCGAAGATGATCGAGGTGCTCTTGTTCCGATGATCTGGCTACTAAGATATCATCGAGGTAGGAATAGGGGAAGTCTAGGCCACGAGCGACATCGTGGATGTAGCTTTGGAAGGTTTGTGCGACGTTGCACAGTCCAAATGGCATTCTTAAAAATTCAAACAAACCGAAAGGAGTGACGACGGCTGTTTTAGGAATGTCATTGTCTTCCACAGGTATCTGGTGATAGGCGCGAACCAGATCGATCATGCTGAAGATCGTCTTACCTGTGAGGCATGTGGTAAGGTCCTGCCTGTGTGGGATGGGATACCTATCCGGGACGGTTAGGCGATTGAGTGCGCGGTAACCAAAGCAAGGGTGCCATTCACCAGATCTCTTGGGGACCATCTGCAGAGGCGAGGACCAAGGGCTATCAAAAGGGCGGATTATTCCAAGTTCAAACATGTGGTCAAACTCCGCCCTAGCTACCTTTAGTTTCTCAGGCGATAGTCGGCGTGGACGGCATGACACTGGTGGGTCATTCATCCGTAAGTGGTGCGTGACTTGATCTGCCACGGGCAAAGCTGCGTTCATTGGCTGAACGAGCTTGGGATACTGAGCAAAGAGATTAGCGAAGGCTGACGAGGTCTGGGGAAATGCATAGACCGAGGATATAGATGTGACATGGGCAGTGATGCCAAGTACGTTGAGTTTTGTTGCAATGTCGATTAGCATCTGGGATTTCGCATCGACCATGAGGTCAAAATGCCTGAGCAAGTCAATGCCGATGATGGCTCGCCACAAAATAAAGTCACAGCTATACATCTCACACTGACGCAGTCCTCAGCCTTCTACATCCAACCTGTGCAACTGATTTTACTATGAAGAATGCTTTAATGGAGTACAGATCATCCCGGCTTCGTAATGGTCATTGATTGCACTAAACCTTGTTTGGGCTCCTGTGCTCATGGATCACTACATGTCAAATTTACCCACCACTTGTATCTTGACACAACAGCTTTTTGCGCGCCACCGCGCCATCATGGTCCTTGATCTGACTGTTACCTGACAATATGCTCGCTCGTATGGACTACATCTTTTCGTTTATTCCTTTCATTAAAACGAAATGTTTTAACATTCCAAAGAAGCTACGCTTGTATGCATATTTTATCATGCCTTTAGAGGTGTGTCTCGTTTTACAAATAATATACCATTTATTTATTTATTTATTTACGTGTTGAGGCCTAGCGTTTCTCAGTCTCTCGACAAATCTGCTGAGGCTCTCGCAGTCTTGGTTTGCATTTCCTGGGTTCAGGTTACGGTTGTGTTAGTGTACAGTAGGCCTATGAGCACCGCCAATGGAATCATTGGGTTTATACGCACTCACCCTGCGAACAAGTGTCTGGTGCTGGGAGACTTCAACCTCCCAGGTTTGTTGGGCTCAGCTATCTTGCAGTTCGGCTCTGGGAACGTTCGGTACAGAAGTGCTGGACTTAACGCTGCAGGTTCCACTACACCAGTTCGTGGAGCTCCCCACTAGGTACACGAGAAATCAGCAGCCGTCCATTTTAGATCTTGTTTTGCTAAGTCACTTGACTATGTAGATGACATTGCTTACGACTCGCGTCTTGGCGCCAGCGAGCACGTTGGTTTGTCTTTCCAGGGTACCATTATCAGGCCTTGCCAAGCTACTACCCGTTGGTATCCGAAGATTTGGGCAGCGGAGTTCCAAGCGATGCGGGATAAAGCTTGGTCAGCGCCTTGGTGATATCTGAGGCTGACACTGTTCACGTAGCTTGGGAACAACTTAAGGCTCACCTCGTCGACATTTCTGCATCTCACATCCCACTGGTAAAAAGAAGAGAATCGAGAGCGCAGCCTACGTGGATAGAATCCGCGGGAAAAAGACTGCTAAAGAAGCGGTCTAAACGCTGGCGAGCTTACGAACAGCACGGTCGAACAGTACGTTTGACAAGTACCGGTTGATTCGAAATGAGTGCAAGCTACATCTTAGGTGGACCCGGCTTCAGTATGAAAGAGGCCTAGCTGTACTGCCTTGAAAAATCCCAAGAAATTCTTCGCTTACGTTAAACAATACTGTGGTGCAAACTCGCCCATACCATCAGTGTTTCGAGCAGATGGTACCCAGGCCTGTAGAGACTATGCCAAGGCACGCGTGCTTGGTGAGCAGTACTCAAGCTTCTTGGTCCGCGAAACAAATACGCCATGCAAAGAATTAGCTTCAAGTGTCTCTGAGGACTGTTGTTTGGATGAAATTCCTGTAACTGAGTCTCAACTTCTCCGGTTGCTAAGAGATATAAACCCAACTAAGGCTTCCGGGCCAGGTTCTGTTCATCCAAAATTGTTGCACGAATTAGCAGTGGAACTCAGTGGACCTCGGACTTGTGTGTTACAGAAGTCACTCAACAACTGTCTTACCTGCCGAATAGAAGGAGGCTGTTTGCCCGATTTTCAAGTGCGGTGACAATACCTGCGGGCTAATTACAGGCCTGTCAGCTTGACTAGCGTGGCGGTTGTTAATTGAAAAATGAGTACGAGATATAGTGAAGAAATGTTCAGCTATGTTTAACCTGCATAGCGTCGAGCAACTGGGGTTTCGTAAAGAACTTTCGTGTCAAACGAACATGCTGGCAGCACGCGTGAGCTGGTCTGAAGACGGAGACAGTGAAAATGCGTTGGATATGGTGTTCATTGGTTTCGCCAAGGCCCTTGACACTGTACCCCATTCGCGACTCTCACTGAAGTTGCGGTCGTATGGAATATCTGGTCGCGCTCTCCGGTGAGTGTCAGCTATTCTGAATGGACAGGAACAGTGTTTGAGTGTGGAAAGCAGTCTTTATTTTCGACAAGCTGCCCTTAGCGACGTACCGCGAGGCTCTATCCTAGGTCCGCTGCTGTTCTCAGTCGACGTGAATGACTTGCCGGAGGAGCTTGAGGTACCATCGCTCATATTTGCTGATGACCTAAAGCTCTGGAATATTGTTGATATCCCTGGAGTTCCTATGGCTCTTCAACGGGCCCTGGACAGACTCTGGGAATGGTCTGTCTTGTGGTTGCTGCCCATAAACCGGGCAAAGCGTTCAGTGTTGCGTATCGGAGCGTCCGATTCCTCCACAAGTTGGGTGCTCCATGGGAGTGAACTTCCTCACGTGACTCAACAGGTTGATCTAGGTGTCGTCCACGGTTCCACACTACACTCTGGAGACGACTGGAAGAAGCCCGCTGGTAAAGGGTTCAGGATGTTGTGGTTTATCCATCGTCCCTTCGGACCCTAACCGCTAATGTATTTGTGAAGCTTTTCTTAGCGTTTGTGCGTCCCCATCCAGTATATTGCGGCCTGGCCTGTCCACCATGCCTTGTCCGGGACAAACTAGCACTAGAAAGGGTGCTGCATGTAGGTACTAGATTGGACGATGGGTAACGTGTACAAACGTACCCCGAACGCCTACTTAGTTTGGGGATGCATTCAATGCACTATCGAAGGATTAGAGTGGACCTAGTCCTATCCTACGGTGTGCTGACTGGGAAGATTGGCCCTGATTCGCCCTGGCTATTTAGTCCTGCTAGCTTATCTGGTCTCCGCAAGCATTATATGCAGCTGGACAAACCGCGGTCCGATAGAGTTTGGGCGGAGATACGGTTATCGTGTCGAGTCGCCGAGCGCTGGGAGTTGCTCCCAGAAAATGTTGTCAAGGAGGATACGGTTAAGGGGTTTTTGAGCGTCAACTAGCTGCTCTTGGGTGGAAACACGAAACCTTTCCTTTTCCTGACTAATTCCCGTCTTCATACTTCAATTCTGGGTTCTGCACTTTCCCTCACCATTAGTATTATTCTATTCTTTTAACTGAGTTCCCTTACTCTTTACCTTCAACTTTTCTTCCTCTCACTTACTTCACGTAACTGACATAAAAGAGACAGCTAAGCTAAGGAACGCGGGCATTAAATTGGTGGATCAGGATGGTTTCCTGTTGTTTTCAGTTTGGATCCATCAAAAGTGGGAGCACCCCTATCAAATCCTGGATCGGTGCCCCGCTCAAGAAAGAACAGTTACGGGACTCATCCTATCGTTGCAGTCCCAGTTGAACTTTAACTTGAACATGAAGTTGCGTGGATGGTCTAGCGCTATTTCAAGTTCATGTTCAATTTGGGCATGAACGGTAGGAAAATTCCAATGTGTCTTTCTTGTTTAATGCGTCGTTGAACCGGGATGGAGTTCGCGGGAGCGATTTGAAGCCGAGAGGTGCCGAATCAGTACACACGAATCACATAACGGTCAACCGATCAATGATCACGTGGCCTGCTCTAGCCATCCCCGCTGTACCGGCCACGTGTATAGAATAAAGGTTAAGAAAAGGGAATCAACAAAACAAAGTAATGATAACTGTAGTGCAGGAGAGAATGTGTGGATAATACATTAATAGTACTAGATGTGAAAAGCCAGGTAAATGGATGTAGAAGTTAAGAATCCAAAGGAAAGGTCTGAAACGGCAACCCACGTGCGTCGAGTCGATGTTCAAATTCCGTCACCGTTGGTGCTAATACTACTTTGCCGGGTAGTGCTTTTCAAGAGTCGCTGACCCTGCGTGATAAACTCGAGTCAGCTCTAACGTGAGCAGGTCTGGGCTTATGCAGCTTCAGAGGGTGACCACGAAGAGATAGTATCCGAGCCGGATGGAACAGTCCAGTTAGAACAGGCCCAATCTTGCTGGTCAATATATGGTACGTAAGAATCAAGTCACCCCGAAGGCGCCTATTGTGCGGCGAAAACATCTGCAACCTGAACAGCCTATCAGGATCCGAGCGATGCCTCAATCCTTGTACCATTTTTGTACCAGCCCTCAGAACTCGTTCAAGTGTCATTTTGTCGCGTACCATGCATGAAGGACCGGCCTACACGCAGTACTCCAAGTATGGCCTGACAAAGGCTGAGAACAATGTAACAAACATTTCATTTGTCATAATGCCGAACGACCTGCGGAACATCCACAGCATTCGGAAAATTTGCGGGTAGCATTTGTCCAGTTTTCGCTTGATTTGTAGTCAGAGGATAGCGAGATACCCAAGTCCGTTTGTTCAGTCACTTGAAGCATTACGTTTCCGCCAAGTACGTAAACAGTTGTGGAAGTGCTTGATCTTATGCGCAGGAGCGAACACTTTGCAAGATTGACTGGCAACTGCCGCAATTCTGACCACTCCCAAAGCTTGTCGAGAGCTGTCTGCAGAGCCGTGGGTCCAACAGAATCGCTCACAATATTCCAAAATTTTAAGTCATCCGCAAACCTAAGGGATGGTACCTTAAGCATCTCAGGGAGATCATTAACGTGCAATGCAAACAGTAGAGGTCCGAGAACCTACCCCTGAGGAACACCACTCAGGACGGCTTGTCTGAAAGACAGCCAGGAACCCACTCGAACGCTCCTCTGGCTTCCTTCCAGGAAAGCCGAACTCCACTTCAATACCTGGCGTGAGACGCCGTAGGATTCAAGTTTAAACAAAAGACGGCATGCGGTACTGAGTCAGAGGCTCTAGAAAAGGCGGTTAACAAAACATCCACCGCCTGTCCTTGATCCACAGCCTCAGCCCAACACTCTCGGGCTACCAACATGTTAGTCAAACAGGAATGGCCTCTGCGCAACATATGTTTAGACGGGTTGAGCATACTGAACTTAGACAAGTGTTTCTCCAGAGCAGCACTTACCAGCTTCTCTAATACTTTCACTAGTACACTTGTTAGGCTAACCGTTCTATAAGGTTAAGGTAAGTGCTTATCACCCTTGTTGAAAATAGGGCACACGATAGCATCTCTCCAGTCAGCAGGTATGGAGCAGCTACGAAGAGACTTCTCAAAGATACATTTAATCGATTTACACAGCAACCCAGCCAGCTCGTACAAAAGTTTGAGATGAAGGGCGTGTATCCCGTCCGCTTTAGTGGGATTCAGGTCACGCGGGAGCTTGCGTATCTAAGCTTCTGAGATGGAAAGGTCCATCAGAAAGGAATCTACTGGTATCTGTGCCTGCAATTCGAAATTAGGCAATGGAGATTCATAAACAAACGACCTAGCATACTGTTCCACAAGTAAGCAGGCCTCGGCCTGATCAGTCGATACTTAAGTGCCGTCAGGTCCTAACAGCACAAGGATAGGCGAATTTGCATTGTATCTCTGTTTGAAGTAGCCAAAATTCTCTTTCGAGTGTGTTGATGCGGATGGAGCCAGCGCTAGTTCAGATCGTAAACGTGCGGCCCGCAGTTGCTGTTTACATGCTTTTCGCACGCCACGGTAACGATGATGGGTACTTTCTGAGGGAGCAGTTACGTAAGTCCGCCAACACCTGGATCGCCTACTGAGCATCCTGCACGCCTCCGAGGTCTGGAACTTCTTGGGGATCTGGGATCGGAACGTGTAAGAGCTTGTGCCTGGGACAGGACAAAGAAACCCCCAAGGACCTACATAGAACACGGCTGTACAACAAGTGGATAAAAATGCACTCACTACCATGACCGTCGTCCAGTAATGGTAGCTGGCCACGACGCCTTCATACTCCTGCGAAGTATACATAATCCTGTAAATTCTAGAAGCAAGAATCGGAAGTTTTGCTCACCTGGACACGAAGATGACGAAGGTCTAACCCTCCATAGGCCTCAGCCATTATGGCCACCCCGAGCAAAAATAACCTGTTCAGCTAACAGAGGAAATTAGAAGACAATTGACGGCGGTTAACCGAGGGTTAAATCAGTCAACGAGTTGCTCTGCCAGTTTTACATTAGTGTACAAACGGTTTTCTGACAGTGTTTCAGGAGGTGGTGTTTTTTCGCCTGGCATGCGTTCTCCCCATAAAAAGCCACAAATGTCCGCTTAACAACACTACGACGTGGCGGATGTGACTCGCCACTGAATAAAGTCACTGCCCACAACTACATGCTGGCAAGCCGACCAGAATCCTAATGTAATATTTTCCTGACAAGTTTTCTCTACAACCGGAATGCCAAGTCTGTTTACACTACGCCCACTAGAACCCAACTTGTCGTCATGTTTTTACGAATTAATACCTCAAGATTAATTTTACAATTTCCAAAGCTTGGACAACTTTCAGCTTCTGCCGATTACATACATAGCAACGTGTTTGTTGCGAAACATAAATTGCTTGTAAACGTTGATGCCTAGTCTGGTGTGTCTCGGAAATTCGAGAATATACTATTTATTTATTTACTTAAATATCTTGTTCCGCAGACTATGCAGGTTGCTGAGGACTAGTTTAAAAAATTAGGCTCGTGAGCCAGGTATCGGGTTCCACCAGAACGGGGTCTGAAAGGACGGAAGTAGACCTCCTGCTCACCACCCGAAAACCCACCAATCGAAAACCCGTTTCACCCGCCTCGCGACGGGCTTTGAGGTCCTTTATTGCGGCCTTCAATTTCAACCTATCAGTCAATGGGAGTTCAGGTTGAATATTGAACCCAGAACCCTTGAGTTTAAAAACGAAACGCAAAAGCGTAGTACGCTCGTCCGGTGTTGAAAGCACGATTCTCAGTAAAGGAGGTTTAACGCCCGAAACATCGACCGGCACAGACGCAAGCCTAATGAGTTTCCGTACCGTTACGCCAGGAAAACCGGGCGGTAGCAGTTTGGAAACCCAAAGCTTAAACCATTGTAGGTCTTCAAGCATTCGCTCCTTTGGAAGGGATAGGGTGGACTCCGTGACTTTCCTAAAGATGACACTGCTATCAGTGTAAGCGCCACTGCGGCTTGCGGTACCTACCTTACGCGCCACAGTCACGGAATACTGCAACGGGGTGGCTGGTTGCTTGGATGCACCAGCTGCGTAGGAAGAGGCTTTGGGAGGAGACGCCCAAGGACTCAATACTGAAGGCACTGTAAGTGACGTGCTTACCTGGTCCACTGTACCCTCCGAGACTACCGCAAGTTGCAAGTTTACAGCTTTCTTCTTCTTCTTGCCTCGCTTAAGCTTCGCTGGCAAGTTCTGCAATAGTTCGTCACTAGCTGCGGAATAACCTACCCTTTCCAACTGTTTAGAAGCAACTAGCTCACAATCAGTTGCTGGATAGGGAGTTAGGTCGACAGAATCGGTTTGCGTGCTACTATCCGCTAATTTCACCTGACCGAGAACAACGGATGGTGTCAGGCGATCTACTAAACCTTCAACTTTCCCATCCAAAGTAGTAAACCGCAAAGACAGCACTCCTGCCATAGTTGTCAGTCTGGAAACGAGCGAATTGAAGCAATCCTTCGTGGATACAAAGCGCGAAGCTTCAAGCTTTAACCAATCTTCACAGCTATAAAGAAACCTCTCACTGCTTGCCAAGTGCACATACTGAGCAGCAACCGAACAGGTGCATGCCTCATGGAACAATCAACCGCAAATATCGAATTGCATACCATCCGACAAGCCGGTTACAGGTATGGAGCATCACTCTAAGCCGCTTAGGTAAACTTTATCAGATATTTTAAGACCCCAAGGCACACCCACAACTATTCTAATTAACCTGACAGCAATGAAGAATAGGTAAGAACAACGAAAAGGTGAGGACCGGCTTGCGAAGGCCTACAATGCAGACAGCGGGAGCAAAGTCGGGTAATACTGCAAGAGGAACGTACGCACCGCTTTGAACTCACCGGGGGCGCCCGATACAATGCACTTTTTCAAGCAGGACAGTCCACACAAGTGTTTTCTTGCAGATGAAGGAGTATTCAGCGTATGCAGGGAGGAGCAAGCGGTAAGTCGTACGGAGAATCCACGGAGACTGCGTCGTGACTATGAAGACACCCACAAGATATTGAAAGCATGTTGGGAATTCGGAGTCCTTTTGTAGCACAGAGAATTGTCAGGAGTCAACGTTTTTGTGCAGTCTTATTCAAATAGTTTCCAACCAAGGTATTTGTCGAGGAAAAGCTTGAAAGATGAAACACGACAGTCAGGCCGTTACCAAAGAGTCTGGTAATTTGGCACTTCCAAATCCTTTCGGATCATACGAAAAGTGACAGAAGCCCAATCCTCTGCGCAGCATTATTCAACTACTGTTCTCAAAACAGGATTTTGGTGAAGAAAATCGCGAACGGTGAAAACCGACAAGCACGCCGTGACCTCGCTGCAGCACCGTAGGTAGGCGGTGCAATTCACTACTATACACGGCAGCGAACCGTATAGCATAATAAAACCAAAATCAATACGCCATTATGCAATCAAGTGGTGTGGTTTTGGTCGCACATGAACTTGAATTTTTGCGCTACTGACTGGTGGTACGCTGCCCATCAGTGTGAACAACATTCGTCCTTGAACGTGACCTTCCCCATCTTGACCATGAAGGACGTCATAAAAGATTTAATCCCCGCATGTATACTCCTCGTGATTCTGACAGTGATGGAAGGTCAGTTAAGCTTTTGTACGTGTATTTGTGTCTTCAGTTAGTGTAATAGAATAAGTTGATCTTGTATTTCTCGCCTCATTAGCGACAAAATGTTTAACTTCTGAACATCCGAAGTTGTGCTTGCATAGGTCAAAAGGAGCTGAAGTTCGTAGTGAGCTTCGGGATTGATGCGAGCTGACGGTACGCATGCACATACGTACTATGATAAATCCTTTGTACTTGGTGGACAGTGTGTAACAGCGTCTGTAAGAAAGCCGACAGGCGCTTGAACCGGTTTTTAAAGTCAGGTCGGTGTTTAGGTCCTTCGTGCTCAATACTTGAACACTAGAGGCCGCGTCAGGGTCTATGGTGCCCTATCAGATAGCTTTTCGACTACAAGTGGCGTTCGACAGGATTGCTCGATTTCCCCGTTTTTGTTCAATTTCGTCGTGTATTCTATCATGGAGTGTTCCCTTGCGGAATCTCACGATGTAGGTGTTGAAGTGCTGCCTGGTGAACGGTTAGTTGATCTAGATTATGCGGACGATATCGTCTTGCTTTTCGACAATGTTGAGGCGGCACAATCAACCCTGAATAGCTTATCCAGAGTGGTCCCATTATTTGGTATTCACTTCGCACCTTCAAAGTGCAAAGTGTTGCTGCAGGACCACCAGCCACTTTATGACCCCTTGACGCTTGCTAACGAGGAGCTCGAGGTGGTTGATCATTTCACCTATCTTGGCAGCTGCATCAGCAATGATGGGCGCATAGAAACTGACGTGAGCTCACGCATTGCAAAGGCTAGAGCTGCCTTCTTGAACCTGCGTCATCTTTGGCGACAGAAGGGAGTTTCCCTCCGTCTGAAAGGCCGGGTATGCAAGACCACAGTGAGGGCCGTTCTGCTCTATGGTAGTGAAACTCGGCGCCTTCAAGTCTTTGATCATCGTTGTTTGCGAAGCATTGCTGGTGTCGGATGGCACCAGCGTGTCCGCAACGATGATGTGCGTAGGCGAGTACTAGGTGGTGATGATCATGCTAGCTCCCTAGAACAACAGATAGCACTGAATAAGTTGCGTTGGCTCGGGCACATGCTACGCATGCCTGGTAACCGCTTACCTAGGAGGGCCTTGTTCAGTCTACCAGGTGTCGGATGGCGCAAGGCTCGAGGTGGACAGAAGTTGACTTGGCAGCGGGAAATGAAGTCACTGACGAGCAAACTGGGTGCCGTTGGTCCGTCTCGTCTTCCGGGTTGGAGTCCACGTGACTCGCCTTGTGCTTGGCTCGAGACTTTACAGGACATGGGTCGCAATGGACACCAGTGGCGCGTCTGCTGCCGTCTCCTAATCGGACTGCCTGTTTAAAGTATGTTTGGTGCTGAGTTATCTGCAGGGTAATGGCTGATTATGACGCGTGGCAGTGAAAGCCGCAAGGAAGCTGTCTCGCCGATGCCGCCTTATCTTTGCACGATAGCCAGCTGTTTGTGACGGTATGTTGTCTACACAAGGTGTAGGCGCCTTGACCCTGAATGTTTGCTTAGGGCATTAATGTTTTCAGGTAAGTCCCCCTTCTCTCCCTTTTCTTATTCTTTATTTCAAAGGTCCTCATGGTTGTATGGCAGCGAAGCATCAGTTCAAATGGACGATGTACTGCTGTTGATGATGATGATGACGACTGTGTTTAGGGACGAAGCATGCCCAGTTTCTTGTGTCCGTAAGCAAGCCATAGTCCCTGGCACTTCGACATTCAAACTTTCACTTCGCAGCTAAGAAAGCGTAAAAGTAACTTCTCATAACTTCGTGAAACAATCCGTGACTAATTTGTACCCACTTAGCTCAGTTCATTACCGGAAAGCTAGTGGACCAATTCATATCTAAGCCTTTGTTAGGACTTTATCATATTACATTCAACTAGTGCAGGCCCGGGCAACTTGACAGTATTCTACCCACGCAATACACCATGACCTTTACTACTAGCAATCGCTTTATGCTCTGGCCGTCTCAGAGGATAATAAATGGCACCCTATCTGCTGCATCGAGCAGAGTGGATAGCGGTTTGGATGCTACTGCTCGCCTTCCCACCTTCTTATTCCCTCTCTTACGCTTTTTCATCCTTAGCGTCCCGTTCCAACTTAAATTTCATCCTCCCGCTTTCAATCCCCCAATTCTTGGCATCCCCCCACATTGCTTTAATATTCGCTTCTCTTGTACTTTTGACTCATAAGCGCAGGGTCTCGCTCCAATCCAGTCGACAAGTCCATGTTCAACCAAGCGGACCACGTCATTCCATTCGTTTCCCTTTGGTGTCTACGATCATCGCTATGACTGGCATGCCTCAACGTGCTCACTTTGCTACAGGTTGGCCAACAGGCAGCATTTGCCGGAACACTCGAGACCATCTCGATCGATATTTGCTGTTTGTCGGAAACCGGCCTGCAATATTCCAGCACCGTGCTTACTGTGCGATCCCTCATATGCGACACTGGCGGCACATTCTCACTGCGACCGTCTGGTGATGACGCAGCTTCAAACGCCGGTCAAGCTGCTGTCAGCATTGTTTTGTATCCCCGGGCTGAAGCTGCCCTGATCGATTAGATCCCAGTCAACAGTCGGATGTGCTTCATTAGTTTAGCTGGCTCGTTCCAGGCTTCAAGGTCACGCAGGGACAAACAGTGCCTGTTTGTCATTGCTGCTTACGCCTCCACAAACTGCAGCCCTGATCCGGTGAAACACGATTTCTATCACCAACTTAGCGCTCTTCGTTACAGAAGAAGCTCGGATACTGTGTTGCTTGCTGGTGATCTAAATGCCCAAGTCGGGAAATTGTCCTCTGCTGAGCGTTATCTGCGCGGCGAATATGGTGTAGACTCCCGTAATGATAACGGTAAGTGGTTGCTACATCTGTGTGATGCTCGTCTCTTTCTCGCGAACACTAACTTTTGACAGCACCCACAGAAGCGTGACTTGGCGCCCACCAGCCTCGGGCCAGCCCTAGACGTAAGTCGATCACATCGCGATTAGTTACCGCTGGAGAGGCTGTGTCCAAAACTGTCACTCGATTTGGTGCGCCAGCGTGAACTCCAATCACACTCTCCTATGTGTGTTTCGGCGGCGTCCGCAACATCGCTCTGAGCGCACCGTCACCAGCCAGCTGGCGAAACCAGGTGTTTTGGTCGCATACGCTGGCATCTGAGCTGAGTAAACGTCCACTGAACACAGTTGAAGCTCACTAGTCACATATTCATCAAACGTTACTATCAGCAGTCATGTCTTCATGTGGCAAATCAAATTGCCAACCTAGGCATTGGGTCTCTACAGAGTCTCTGGAATTTATGAATGCTCTCCGGCGTATTCCGGCTGGAAGCGAAAACGATGCGAATCGCAAAAATCTCAGGGCAAAACTGGGTGCTAGCCTGAAGAGAGACCGCGAAGCCTGGGGTTCTCATCTTGCATCAGAAATGGAAACAGCCGCTGCCTTTGACAATCATCGCAAATTATTCCGTCTGAAACGGGAACTAGGTGTTAGCGAGACAATACGCGACGAGAGTGGACAGCCGATTTACAGCTTGTCAAAACGCTTGGAGCGTTGAGCCGAACACCTGGAAAAGCAGTTTAACCAATCTGAGTTATTGCTTCGTCTTTCGGGAATTGAGTGCTCTACTCCATGGGTCGTCTGCTTAGAAGCGCCCTTACGCGCAGTAGTCGAACGTGAACTCAGACTGTTGTGGTAGAACAAAGCCGTGCGACCAGATGATCTTCATCAAGCCCTCTTCAAATTCGGGGGCCCTGCTCTTATAGAGGATTTACACCAGTTGCTAATGCAACTTTGAGAGCAGGAATTTGTCCCGACAGACTGAAGCCGCTCCAACATTGTTCGAATTTTCATAGGAGGCTTGCGTTTGGCATGCGGCAACCATAGAGGAGTTAGTCTGATCTCAGTTGCCTCTGTCGTTCTCCACTGACTGACTGGCGCTCGTGTGGGCCAGATCCGCGAAGAGCAAGCCGGGTTTCGTCGAAACCAAGGCTGCATTGACCAAATCTTCACTTTGCGTCTATCGTTGGAGCATCGTCATATTTATTGGTGACCCACCGTTATCGTATTTCTCGACATCAAAGGTGCCTTTCATTCGGTGGATCGATGTGTCCTTTGGGACTGTTTGCTGAGACAAGTTGTGCCCAAGAAATATGTAGACATTATCAAAGCGCTACACGTGCATAGTTCGGGTATAGTGAGGGTTTATGGCAAGCTGTCGCCGCCCTCCAACCGTGTGAGACAAGGTTGCCCGCTGCTACCTTTCCTCTTTAACTTCGCCCTCCAGCGGTGTGATACAAGGTCCCCCTCTTCAATTTCACTATTGATAAAGTCATGGAAACAGCGTTCGCTGAACACCACCTAGAAAAGTGTGGAGCTGCTTCCTGAGGATTGACTTCTTGACTGGGAGTATACGGACGACATTGCTCTCATATGTAAGCGCCCAAACGTACCAGACTGCACTGGACCGATTAGCACTGGATGCCAACTGTTTTGGGCTATGCTTTGCTCCATCGAAATGCAAAGTTCTCCAAGATTGGCAGGGACCTACCCCTACGCTGACCCTTGGTGGTGATCAGCTAGAAGTCGTTCAGGAATTCAAGTATCTAGGCAGCTATATTAGCGCCCGTGGGATCAAAGCTGAGATTACGAAGCGTATAACGAAAGTTCGAGGTGGTTTTGCCAATCCCCACCACCTGTGGCGCAGACGCGACATTACTCTCGCTCTGAAGGGCAGAGTTTATAACGCAACCGTCCGTTCAGCTCTCCTATATGGTTGTGAAACCTGGCCCATCAGGTCGTCACATTCGATCATCGCTGCTTTCGCAGCTTAGCTCATGTCTGGCGGGAGCACCGCGTGAGCAATGAGCGTGTTCGGCGTCGCGTATTTAGTGCAGGAGGAGCTAGTGAATCGCTCAGTACCATTATATCGCCCACCAGGCTTCGATGATTGGGTCACGTGTTGCGCATGCCAACACACTGACTCCCGCGCCGTGCATTGCTTGCGCGCCGGGGGTGCGGTCGGAAGAGGAGGATGGAAAGCCAAGCGAAGACTTGGTCGAGAGAAATGGAAACTCTCACTTCGAAGTTGGCGTCGGTTGGTGCATCCCGACTGCGTGGCTGGGGTCCCAAGGACGATGAGCACGTTTGGTTGGACACACTTGCTGATATGGCTAGGAGCCGACTCCAATGGCGTTTGGGTTATGAGTTCCTTTGTCCATCCCCTTCCTGCTTAGCCACCCTTCCCTATCACGATCTCATTCGTTAGGTATAATATAACTCCTTTTGCGGCACGATAGCCGGCCGTTAGCTCTCCGGAATAGTGCTAATGCTTTACTGGGGACTCAGCCGGCGTGCTTCTGATTTTTCTTGTCTTTTGTATTGCGGCACAATAGTTGAGATATTTTCCACCTGCAGCTAACATGTATAATGAATGTATATGCGCAGGGAGAAGTAAATTCCAACTCAACGCAACTGTAGTGTTTTAATTAAACTCGCACAACTTGTGAAATTGATAACCGGAAAACCGGTTGCATCAAAACCAGACTAATTAGAAGAAAACCTACCTCCCAGGAACAATGTTTGCTTAATACAAAAGTCCCTGAATCTAACGAAATAACTGCTGCGAGGATCCTTCACGACTAGACATTCCTCAAACGAATGGTATTCAATCTATTCAATGAAAATAAGCAGGGCATTATCATTGTCTCAGTTTTCCGCTTGGCTTATAGATGCTTCGAATTTCCTCCCCCATAAAGTCGTTTGTCAAAACGAAGAAGAATGCCACCGCATCCTCAGACGTATTTCTCGATTTAATGGTTAAACATTCTGTTCTGAGAGGCCTCTGTCCAGATGATCGAGTTAAAATGAAACAAGCTATCAATGTGCTACGCACGCGTAGAACCAATGGTGAAAACAACCTACATATTGTGGATTTTCGTGTGGTGAAGAGGACTCCGAGAGCACGCGGGCGACCAATCTTTCTGCTATCCAGCCCGCTCCGCTTTATTGGCTGTATAACTGGTCCGTCGAGTGGCGACCCCGGTAAACCGTGACAAATCTGTCGTTCTCCCGATTGGTGACCCGGATCCGTTCGATGCGTTCCATATCGGAGGTTATCTTCTCAAGATTGTCACACTTGAGGACCTGGGAGTCATTGTCTCGCACGAGTTCAAGACATCCCTTTACACGTAGAAGGTCACGGCAACCAACAGAATGCTCTTGGTCTTACGAAGGTCGTTCTAAAAAATTACACCGGAGCTATAGAACTTCATTTGCTTCGCATGTTCGTCAGATTCTAAAATATGGTCTTCTGGCTACCTACTCTCTAACGATATCTGAGCAAGATCTGATAGAGAAAGTGCAGAAGTGCGGTTCAAAATCTATCGGAGCTTCGGGACCTCTCCAACTTAAGATGTTTAACCTGTTCTCCATTGAATACCGCCGCCGTCGCGGAGATCTCCTCTACCGGCCTCCGGTCGACCCTGTGGTACTTGTTCCAGGATAGTCGGTTACTATGCAAATGCTCTCACGTGTGTTTTGTGCCAAGTTAAATACCACATTTCATGTGCTGGAATATCAGTTGAGCATTTTCATCGTCTTCGTGAAATCCAACACGATTTCGTTCAAACTTTATGTGAAATTTGCCGAAACAAGATACAGCCAGGAAGCGTAAAACCGAAGTGTAGGCTTCATCATTTCGTTGTGAACAGCTCCGTGTGTTTGGCCCAAAAGCCTAGCCCGAAGAGCCTTCATCTTTCAGCTCAGTCTTCCTCCTCTAACCGTGCAAACTCACCGGCACGAAGTCCAACCGTTGTGAGAATCCCAGTTTCACCTGGCATGAATTGTTTACTTTTGTTGTGTCCAACGGACACTGGTGTCCCAGCAGGCGAAAGTCTGATTGCTGAAGACCAGTGGAAAGAACAAAGAACGAAAGTACGAAGGGATATTGGGCGTTTAACTTCTGTAGGTCAACAGTTAGACCAACCACGCGAGGCTAGTAATATACTTCGCCCTGCATGTTCAACCTCGTCGACCAGAGGCATTATAACCTCATGATCTTCCACGCGCTGGAGTCCAGTGCTCCATCACACCAAGTGCGCTACGATCACGATGTCGAGGTTTTACAAAGCCTACTTGACAGACTCCTCGACGCTAATGAGGACTCGGCAAAAGTGATGCAAATTACCCGTCTTGGAAAGCAAGGAGGTCAACAAAATCGGCCTATAAGAATCACATTGGTGGGCGATCCGGTCCGAGACTTATCATGAAAGGCTTGAAGATCCATGTTCGTCCAGATCTGGACCCAGTAGACGGGGAGCGGCTCAATTCTGCCATCATTGAGCTGAAAAGACGTACTGGCGAGCGGGAAGCAAATCTTCGTATTGTAAATTTCCGGGTGGTTTCCAAGAATCTGCGAATCAGGATAAGCAGGCTGCTCACACTTCAAGCACGCCCGGCGGTTCCTGCTGCGGCCTGCAAGTAGCCTTCACAAACGTTTGCAGTGTTATGAACAAGCGCGATGAGCTTTGTTGTTTCGGTGCGTCTGAGCGGCCATACTTAGTGGGACTCGCAGAGACATGGCTGCATTTAGATTTATACACCCAGGAACTTGAACTCAACGGGTACTCGTGCTTCCGGTGCGATAGACTAACGAGTGCCCGCGGTGGTGTCTTGCTTTACATCCGGTCATCCCTGTGTGGGAGACTTGTGAGCACCTACCGAAGTGACGATGGTTTGCGTGAGCTCCTGTGGTGCTCCGTCCGCCTCAGGTGCGGAGAATTACTTGTGAGCGCAGTTTATCGCAGCCCCCTGAGTCGTTGTTTGCATTAGCTGCCCCATCTTAGAACCCACATGAGTCGTCCACACTTTCTACTTATGGGCGATTTTATCTGTCCTCGAATACGATGACCTGAAGTGCATTTGATACCTGGACCTAGTGAGCTTAAAGCAAAGTTTGTGGATTTGGTACTTGAAACTAGTGCATCGCAACACATATATCAGCCAACACGCATAACAATACGCTCAACCCCATCTTGTCTCGACCTGACGTTAACGAGTGCGTGACGTTTGGATCCTGGAGCCCCCTTCTACAAGCGACCGCTCAGTGCTCGTAACTGGTATGGAATTACCTTCGTCGTATTCAAATCCGCTGAAACCGGCTTACAACTACTGGAAAACGTACTTCAATGGTCTAGCTCGAGCTGCGAGCCAACTGGAGTGATCTCTGTCACAAGCTGCATCTGTGGAAGACTGTTGGATATTTATACAGGAGAGATTGACATCATTGTGTTTCCAATTTGTGCCCTTAAAATTTCGGAAGGTTGGACAGATTAAACCTCATTGGTTTGATAAGGAGTATGGAAATCTGGCTCGGAGGCGGCGCAGACTGTGGGATAGATTCCTCCTCTCTGACTCCGCCAATGACTACGAAGGGTATAAAAGTCAGCGGAACCTCTTCAGCAGTACCAAAAGGAATAAGCACCGACATTTCAAAGCGAAGCTCACAATCGCCGCGAAGACCACACCAAAGAGAACCTTTGCTTATGTAGTGCGACGCCTGTAGCCGGCAAGTGATGTGCCAGTGCTGGATGGCCCGGATGGACATCCCCTGACCTCCAGCACTGAGCGTGCGTCTGCGTTGGCGGCGCACTTTGCTTCTGTATTTGCAAATGACAAGGTGTCTGTTCCTAGTTCGACGCGTACCGCTTTTACCGAACTCGACAGTCTGGGTTGCGGCCTTGAAGAGGTATGTCAACTACTCGCCAACCTTGACGGCACGAAACATGCCGGACCTGATGGACTTCGCCCACTGGTTCGCACGTCACTTTCGACCATCATCTCTCCTGTCATGACTGACCATTTCAACAAGTCACTGTCCGAAGGTTCGTTGTCGATTGACTGAAAATGTTCGGTAGTGAAACCTATTCCGAAAGGCGGCGACCCTAGCAAAATACACAACTACAGGCTAATTTGTCTGACACATATTTTGGCAAAGGTTGGTAAGCAAATCGTGAAGTAGGGATTGCTGCAGTTGCTACAGTCAAAAGATGTCCTGACGCCCGCACAGCACGGTTTTATTCAAGGCCGCTCGTGCATTACAAACTTGCTTGTGACGAGGCATGCGTGCTTGAACGCAATAAGCAAGTGGAAGTCTGTCGACGTGATATTCATAGATTTTCAACAAAGACTTTCAACAACGTCAGCCATGAGGTCCTCCTTCACAAACTCAGGATGTGTGTTGTCAGTGGCTCACTGCACCGGTGGATCCGCGACTTTCTTGTTGGACGAAAGTGGAGGGTACAGCTCAACGACCATCTGACTATTATCCCCCTAAAGTGGCGTGCCTCAAGGTACTGTGCTTGGACCCACTGTCCCTGATCCACATCAACGATCTGCCTCAGCTTTTCCGGTCGCCGTGTGCCTTGTTTGCGGACGACATAAAGATTTGGAACGAAATTGACGCTCCCGAGGACTTTGACCTACTTCTGCAAGACCTCAACCGCCTATCCACATGGTCTGCAGAAGTTCATCTCCCGATCAACCCAGCCAAGTCTGTATTTATGAGCCTGGGGAGGGGTGCTAACGGCCGAACCTACACACTTGACGGCCAACCGCTGTATCCCACACCCTCCATGAAGGACCTATGTGTACTCTCGCGCTACGATTTGAAACTCGTGGACAACACGAACAGGCTATATCGTAACGGATTGCGCATGTTTTGGGCGCTCAAACATAGCTTCGGCACATGGTCTGAAGAGGTTACCACTGGTCTCTTCTTTTCCATCATTAGACCAATGCTAGAGTACGGTTCGCCCGCATACTTTCCGATTACCCGAGGTGAGGCACAAAAGATCGAACGGGTCCAACACGTTGCTACCAGGCTCATCCCGAGTTTACGTGACTTGGGGTATGAAGACCGGTGCGAGAAACTAGGACTCTACACCTTGTCTTACCACCGGGTGCGAGTCGACCTCAGTATAACCTACCGTATTCTACATCTCGGTGACTTCCCCTTGCTGAGGCCAATGCTGCACTTACGGGGGCCATGCAGCCCACGCGGACACATAAACTTGTCGTGCCGGATGTGAATCGTGTTCCCCACTCACTGTGCTTCGAACGAAGAGTGGTAACTAGTTGGAATAGTTTGCCTGAACATGTGATGGAGGCAACATCTATGCAGCTGTTCAAAACGTTGGTAGCTTTATATTTTACCACTATTCGATTCAGAGAACGATTGCGCACTTACGATGACATGTCACATTTGTGAGTCCAGCAATACCGTGAGCCAGATATTTTAAATATTTAATGAGAACGATAACGATATTCACGGCTGACAATTTTTATAAGGTTTTTCACCATATTTCGTAAGAGTTGTACAGAATTGATTTCTATTTGGTCTATGACACAGTATTCAGTATTCAACGTGGACAACTCGACACGTGGCCACAAGTGGAAATTATTTAAGCCGAGGACACTTCGCGCCCATCCGCAAACTGCTCTATCTTCCAGTGTAGTAAATGACTGGAATAGTCTGCCGGAACACATTATTGATTCGTAGACAGAGGAAAATTGCAAGTGATTACTAGACTCATCCAATGAACATTGGCCAGGTCCTGCTACTCTTACTTTAGAGGCGACGGTCTCCGAAAGCGGGACGTCTCTTGACAACATGCACCCACCTTGTAAACATTCGGAACCGATGGATATGACAAGGGCCCTCCTTCTCTCAATAGCCCAATGCATCCCAATAGGTACTACGCTTTTAGTGAAAAATTTCATCATCATCATCATCATCATCAACAGCAGTACATCAGCCATTTGAACTGATGCTTCGCTGCCATACAACCATGCAGACCTATGAAATAAAGAATAAGGAGAGGGAGAGAAGAGGGACTTACCTGAAAACATTAATGCCCTAAGCAAACATTCAGGGTCAAGGCGCCTACACCTTGTGTAGACAACATACCGTCACAAACAGCTGGCTATCGTGCAAAGATAAGGCGGCATCGGCGAGACAGCTTCCTTGCGGCTTTCACTGCCACGCGTCATAATCAGCCATTACCCCTCAGATAACTAAGCAAAAAACTACGTAAAACTGGCAGTCCGATTAGGAGACGGCAGCAGACGCGCCACTGGTGTCGGTTGCGACCCATGTCCTGTAAAGTCTCGAGCCAAGCACAAGGCGAGTCACGTGGACTCCAGCCCGGAAGACGAGACGGACCAACGGCACCCAGTTTGCTCGTCAGTGACTTCATTTCCCGCTGCCAAGTCAACTTCTGTCCATCTCGAGCCTTGCGCCACCCTACACCTGGCAGACTAAACAAAGCCCTCCTAGGTAAGCGGTGACCAGGCATACGTAGCAGGTGCCCGAGCCAACGCAACTTACTCAGTGCTATCTGTTGTTCTAGGGAGCTAGCATGATGATCACCACCTAGTACTCGCCTACGCACATCATCGTTGCGGACACGCTGGTGCCATCCGACTCCAGCAATGCTTCGCAGACAACGATGATCAAATACTTGAAGGCACCTCAGATCTTCAGACCGAAGGGGCCAAGTCTCACTACCATGGAGCAGAACAGCCCTCACTGTGGCCTTGTATACACGGTCTTTCAGACGGAGGGAAACTCCCTTCTGTCGCCAAAGATGCCGCTTTTGCAATGCGTGAGCTGACGTCAGTTTCTATGCGCCCATCATTGCTGATGCAGCTGCCAAGATAAGTGAAATGATCAACCACCTCGAGTTCCTCGTTAGCAAGCGTCAAGGGGTCATAAAGTGGCTGGTGGTCATGCAGCAACACTTTGCACTTCGAAGGTGCGAAGTGCATACCAAATAATGAGACTACTACAGAGAGGCTATTCAGGGTTGATTGGGCGGCCGCAACATTGTCGAAAAGCAAGACGATATCGGCCGCATAATTTAGGTCAACTAACCGTTCACCAGGCAGCACTTCAACGCCTACATCGTGATTCCGCAAGGGAACACTCTATGATAGATTCCACGACGAAATTGAACAAAAATGGGGAAATCGGACAATCCTGACGAACGCCACTTGTGGTCGGAAAGCTATCCGCTAGGCCACCGTAGACCCTGACTCCGCCTGTAGTGTTCGAGTATAGAGCACGAAGGATGTTCACATATTTCGTGGGAACACCTTTCCGCGCAAGTATTTCGAACAGAATCGATCGATCGACTGAACGAACGCACTCTTGAAATCGAGGAACACAGCCATTGTCGGTCTGCGGTATGCGTGGCGCTGCTCTAGCGCCTGCCGCAAAGTGAATACATGGCCTATACAGCCACGTCCTGGGCGGAAACCGGCCTGCTCTTCCCTAATCCGAGATTCCCGTTCCTCAGTGAGGCGACGAACGAGAATCGAGGCCAGTAATTTTCTCGCAACTGGCGTTAGGCTAATACCCTGTGGTTAGAACAGTCTGTGCGACTGCCTCTTGTATATTGCCACTATAATCGATTCGCTCCAGTAAGCCAGGACACTTCCTTCCAAATACGTTCGAATACGGAGGTCAGTGCATTGCAGATGACCTCACATCCATCCTTAAATAGTGCAGGTGGGAGGGAATCCGGGCCAGCGGCACGAAAACGATTGGGGGCTGTGTTCGCGTTTCGGACCTCGGCCTCCGATGGAGGCTCTAAATTAACCGTCCATGGCTCATCCTGCATCACCTGAGTAGGAAGAGGTTCGGGATCAGGGGGCCAGCTGAACTGATCATGAAAGTGTTCCACCCAACGAGCCGTACGGCGCTCCTTATTGTGTATCAGTGCACCCGCGCTGTCTCTGATTGTCTCAGTGACGACTAGTTTTCTGGGACCAGTGATGCGGATTAGCTGGAAGAGCTTGCGGTGATTGCCTACTGCTCCTGCCTCCTCCATTTCTTGAGCCCTACTGGTCCACCAGGCTTCCTTGTCAGCACGTACGCCCTGCTTTAGTTCACGCCTAATAGCCCGTCTGGTCACATTGTGTTCAGAGCCAGCCGGGAGGTGTCTTCTAGCTTCCAACAGGTTCACCGACCTCTCGGATATCCAGTGACTGGTGCGGTGACGATGGATAGTGCCACAAGCAGCTGCTCTTGCGTCGTGCATGGCGGCCGAGATCCTATTCCACTGAAGCTCAGTGTCATTAGGACAAGAGAGCGGAAGTTCGGTATGCAGTGCGTCTTGATGGGCTTGCTTGACCGACGGCCGAGACAATTTCTCAGTTGCTAATCGCGGGAGAGGTTTGGTGGGCCTCCCGGTAAAGTTCATGGAGAAACGACAGGGTACCAAGGCATGATCAGAGTCAACACAGGTACTCCAGTACGAGCGGCAATCCAGGATGGAACCACGCCATCTGTAACTTATGGCAATGTGAGCAGTTTGGGTTCATCGCTGGCCAGCTACAGGAGGACGCCAAGTGGTACTTCGGCGCCCACTGTGTCTAAAAGCGGTGCTACTAGGAAACAACTGGTGCTCCGCACACAGTTGCAGCAGACGCTCACCGTTGTCAGTCCGTTCGGAGTTAAGCCCACAATTACCACCCAACTGAGCTTTTGAAGAGCTCAGACGCCCTACTTGTGCGTTCATATCCCCTGCAAGTACTGTAATATCTGAACTAGTAGCACTGCGTAGTGGCGCGTTCGGTTCGCGATAGAATGTGTCCTTGACAACATCTGAACTGCAGTCGGTGGGAGCATAAGCAGAAAGCACAAACAAACAGTGTTTTGCACTACTTCGTGAATCAACCTTAGCTGATGTTGTCAAACGGGCTGCACATAAACGGCTGTTCACCGGAATCCAATCAACCAACGATGGATCAGCCTTGGAGCTTAGAATGATACCTACACCAGCTTGACCCGTGAGTGCTGCATCGGCATCTCTGGATGCGTGCAACCAATAACGAGAGGATAAGCCGGGTGCAGTCAATTCAATAACCCCGTTAGGGTCATTTATCCTAGTTTCGGACACACAACACACATCAATACCCAGTGTGTCCAAGGTGCTTGCGAGTGCAGCCTGTTGACTTGTTTGTCTTGGAGTGCGAACGTTGAATGTCGCCATGGAAACGGGATAGCATGATCTTCTAAGGGACTTTTGCCGATAGGCGTCCGATAGATGCGGTGGGATGGTGGCTGCAGATGGTTCCACTTTAGTGGCACTTCTGTTGCTGTCAATTAAGCTGGGAATTATAGAAGGAAGGTTAGTAATGGGGGTTGGGATGGGAGTAAGAGAAAAAGGTGGAAAAGAAAGAAGCGAGGCGCCAGCAGTAGCATGTTTTAGCTTGTCCGCCCCGCTGTTTGCAGCAGATAAGGCGATCCTTGATAATCTGCGCAACGACTGATGCAGGATGAAGTTTATGTTTGAAGAAAAAGTCATAGTTGTATGTGGGCTGAAATATTGCCAGGGCGCCCAGACCTAAATAGAAGGACGATTAGGGTCCTCATCCAAAGCCTTTAGTTCAAAAGCCTGTCCGCAAGGCATCGGGGTGGCAGTGATGTAGTTTTACAGAAATGGACGCCATCTCATTTCAAACCCCCAAGCTGGAGGACCAGGAGACTGAGTTTGTCTGACCTCTCACCATTGACCAACCTGGTAGGAGTAGCTCTCAAGATGCCCGGAGGCATCACCCAGTATAGCTCAATGGGTCAACGAGGTACGCAAACCGTCGCACCACGTTAAGATCTAGTCTCGTTGCGACGGAGTGAAAAATTTCACCTGGATATCTAGTCTGGACTTGTGCTTCATGCGCTTCAGATGGTATCTCCGCTTATGGTCTGGCGTAAGCGATCGGTAGACTTAATACTACTGAGACCCCTCATAATCTTAAACTTTTCTACCAGCTCTCCTCTTAGTCTGCGACATTCCAATCAGCACAAGCCTAATCAAGCCAGTCGGTCAGTATACTACTTTTCACACTGGCCTTCAATCATTCTGGGGATCAGTCCTTGTATCTTCTCTAAGCAGGCGAAATCCTTTCGAAGGTACGGCGCATAAGTTTGAACACAGTACTCTAATTGCAGTCGAACCACTACTTTGTATATAGGGAGAAAGACCACAGGTTCAGTATTACACAACGCTCACCTAAACCGAAGAAGCCACTGCTGCAGCGTGTTGACACTGTGCCGAAGGCCTGAAGCTATCTACCGTGACGATACCCATGTCCAACGCTTTGTCTACGCACCGCAAAATCAAGGGCTGAGTGAGTGTTCGCCCCGTAGTCCAAATGTTACTTGCGGATAACAGCTGACATTTGTTCGCGTTCGATGGCAAGTCCCATAAGGCAGACGATTTTGCTACAGTGCCCGGATCTTTAGCGTATTTCTATCTCCCGTACTAACAAGCTTTACATTGTCCGCAAAACATAACAAGGGTTCTCGAGGAGTGGGGTTAGCTTTTTTATAAACATAAGAAACAACTACGGCCCTAGCGCTGAACGCAGAGTCTTCATGCGTGGCTGAATTTAGTGTTGCTGCTACAGAAGTCCGTAGGCTAATACAAGAGCTGAAACCTTTTAAGAAATCTAGGCTTTATTTAATCTACACGCATGTATTACATGAGTTGGCTGCGGAACTAAGTGGACCGCTCGTTCTAATGTTTCATGGATCTCTTGCTATATCAAGCTATCCAGATACAGCTGTACGTTAACTTCCGGATAGAAGGAAGCTGTCATCTATCTCATCGTCAAAAATGGCGACAGAATTCTACTTGGTAATTACAGGTGTTAGGCTGATGAGTGTAGTAGCAGATCTCCTCGAGAAACTGGCGATAAATTCGTTGGAGAGTAATCTGAATAGATTTGTTCTGCATCAAATCACGGGTTCCGGTAGTGATTTTCTTGTCTGACGAATCTATTAGTCGTTAGGGAATGTTAGGCTTATGCAGTGGATGACGATCACGCCCTGGACGTGCTTTTCGAAGGCATTTGACACAGTACCCATGAGAGGCTTGCGCAAAAGCTAATTCTCTATTCTTGGGTGGTAGAGAGGGGTGCACGCGTGACCTGTGGCTTATCGTTTAGGCAGTCTCTCCTCTGTGGCATACCGCAAGGATCGGTCCTTGGACCGATGCTGTTCTCCATCTATGTGAACGATTTACCTCCGGATCTTGAGGTGCCACCGCTATTATTTGCTGAGGCTATTCAGCGTGTCCTGGATTGTCTCTGGGATTGGTCTATTTATAGCTGATGACTGTAAATCAGGCAAAATATCCTGTTCTTCGAATTGGAGCAGGTTATTTTTCGTCGAGGTACTTGATCGGTGGTGTTGGACACCCCCGCCTCTATCCAGGTTAATCTAGGCATCGTGCACTCGGACATCGACTGGAACAAGGCCTCAAGTAGTGGGTTCCTTATGTCATGGTCATTGCGCTTTTCCTTCAGAATTTTGGCGGCCGATATCTTCTTGAAACTGTTTTTAGCTTTTATTCAGTCCAACCTGGAATACTGCGTCCAGGGTCGTCCGGGACAAAATGGAGCTGCAGTTACAGGTAGGTACTAGGTTTGATATGGGGCTACGTGGAAAAACGTTTCTCTGGCGCCTACTTATTTGCGCAATGCATTCAGTGAATTACCGAAGGCTTAGAGGAGATCTAAGCTTTACTTACCGTATTTTAACTGTGAAGGTTTGCCCAGATTTTCTTGGCTATTCAGTCATGCTAGGTTTTCTGGTCTCCACAGGCATTTAGTGAAGCTGCTGCCATCGATATATGTATCTAGTCCATCAAATCAAAGGTTTCATTTCACATTGGTCCTCTTGACCTTCGCACTCTGGATCGGATCGGTCAAAAGGCAGCACTAACCCTCACTCTTCACTCTCTTTGTATTAATGTTTTGTGTCTCCGAAACACGCGTACTAGCTAACGACGTTGTGACGAATATACAACTTCCAGGTTCTGAATCTTTTGACTATGGCTTCACTCTTCGTGTCGCTGGTGATACCGAGTCAATGACTCAAGGTACTTACATTGATAACGCTCTCAGTAAATATGCTGACAATCTACTCGACTGGATGCCAGCAAATAGCGGCATGTATACGGTCCCATTTCGAACCTCCATTGGGGTTACTAAACACCGTCTGAAGACACGGTGCCTTTTCATCCTTTCCGTTTATACCCCTACTGACCAGTTCGAAGGGTATCAAAGATGTTTTCTATCGTGAAGTCTCCTCTCTTTTCCGTGTTGCGAAAAATACTGATATTGTGATTGTTGCTAGTGACATGAATGCTGAAGTGAATCGCCTTTCAGGCTGAGCAACATGTAAAAGGCCGGTTCGGGGTCCGTGCACACCGAACAGACAATGACGATCGATCCCTCTAGCTACGCGTCGACCACGATCCTTATATTTGTAACACTTTTTTCCAACACAAACGCTCACATCGTGTCACCTAGAGCCCACCGAGTTTTTCTGTAACCTGGATCAAACTGACCACATTGTCATCAGCTACAGGCGGCACACATCAGTCCGACTTTCGGTCAGTTTTGAGCACTTCTCTGGATTTAGCCCATGCTGTAGTGTACGCGCACCTGGCGCTCATTCTCCCTGCTTCAAATAACTGCCCAACTCCCACGCTTTTTACTTGTAAATTAAACTCAACAATATGATGAACTGACCCACCAATTGTCAATGATGAATGAAGTTGGTGAGCCGAACGCTGAGTGGAATCACCTGAAGTGTGTCATGAAGAATGACTTTTGACACCTGCTGTACGCTCAATCTGAGACGTCCGAAGTGTGCATGGGTCTCTGGGGCATTGATCAGTTCGAAACAGGGAAACAGCTTTTAATGGGCACCGAGTTTCAGCTTATCCGCAACGCCCTGAGATGACGACTAACAAGGAGTCGTCGAGTTTATCAGGAACATTAGTGGGTGGTGTTGTGTCCCAGTACGCACACTAGGCTCCTGCGCAAGCAGTGTCTTGGATCACTACGAGCGGAACCTACTAACGAAAACAGAACACTGGGACACGCTCTGGACACTCTATTCACGAGAGTGAGTCTGGTAAGCTACAGGCGTAATGCAGTAGATATTGATCCATGCATGACGCTCATCCAACCATTTGCAGGCCGTGGTGCGTGATAGACATGACTGGAATTTGGGGTACACGCTACAGGGTGCCTCCCTAAATGGGCGCACCAACATGAGTGACAATTGAGCTGCTAGACTCCCTGCTTTGGACCTAGTTTCTGGACATTGCGTTTGGTTGAAGGGCTTAGTAAAGCTGTTTGGCTTTAACATGGCGGCCGTCTGAAAGCTCGTACATTACTGGCCCGAACGTCCGAGTAATTATGATTGGGCGTGATAATGATGGCTGCCTTTTACGGGCCTGCCTTTCCTTTAGCCGAACTAACGCTCCGGGACGCAACGGTATGGATTACTTTTTGTAAGAGGAATGATAACCTCGACAACGCTCCAGTTGGTGGGGATCGCTGTTTTCCGTAGCCTACTTAGCTGCGTTTAACTTCGTGCGTAGCTTCTTTCCAAACATTAGCTCCAATGGCGTGCGATCGGTCGCTCCGTGGCGCGACATTCTGTGGGTAAACAGAACCTCGACTACGGCATCTTCCCAATGCATGCCGGACAAACATGCTGTCTGTACTTTTCTTTAGCGAGCGATTTGTGCGTTCAATCATTCCTTTGGCAGCTGAATTGTACGGGACAGTTCATACGTGTTTCACATCGTGAACTTGTAGATAACGTCGGAACTCGTAATTCGTGAAGTTCGGTCCGTTGTCCGTCACAATTTCTTCGGGAACCCAAATCTAGCAAAAAGATGCTTCAGTCACCTTATAGCGGCTGGAATGTCTACATCACCACAAAGGTGAATCTCAGGCCACTTACTGTAAAAGCTCGTGGCCATTAAACAGTTTCTCTAGTGTTACGGTGCAGAATGCAGTGGTCCCATGATGTCAATCATCATCTTCTACCAAGGTTTCATTGGATAAACGATAGGTTTGATGGGTGCATCGATCGGCTTAGAGCTCTTGTCGGCGTTCTGACACGCATCGCAAGCCCGGACACATGCATCTGCCATTTTGGTCATTTTCGGCTACCAAAGGTGTTCTTGCAGTCGGCGCTTCGTTCGTACGATACCAAGATGTCCCTCGTGTGCATATTGGATAATTTCTGGCGTGTCTGTGGAGCCACGAATCTCGATCCTTACATAAGGCAACCATCAATGACCGCTAACTCGTGTCGTAAAACATAAAACGCTTTGTGTAGCGAAGCCAGCCTTGAGATAGGTAGGAGAAAACGGCTTGTACGTTTTAATCACTTTGGTTAGCTTCTTGAAGCTCTTGCTTAGTTACGGCGGAAAGCTCACTTGTATGTAAAGCGGAAACCCTGACTTTTTTCGTCGTCCTCATCCTTATCGAAATCGTCCAATGGAAGACGTGATAAGCTGCCATATGGTTTCGGAGTTAGGACGGTTAATCCGCAGTGGCTTGTGACTATTGGTTCCTCGACTTAGGAGACTAGTTAGAGCAGCCTGATCTGTACGCAATGTAATCCTCCGACCAAACAGGAATAGATGCCATTTTTCACAGGCTTAGACACAAACGAGGGCCTCCCTTTCACCGGCGGAGTATGAAACTGTAGGGGATAATTTTTTAGAGGCATATGCAGTCACTTTTTCCTCTCTGTCCTGCATCTGCGACAGGACCGCTCTTAAACCGATGTTTAACGCATCCGTCGAGACGAACGGAGGGCAGTTTTCATCGAAAATGGCCAGCATTGGTGTAGAGACGAGGCGTCTTAGTTTCTTCAAAAACAGACTGCTGTTCAGAGCCCCAATCAAAGTTAGCATTTTCAAGGGCTCCGCTAGGGTAGCAAAATCGGGCAAATAGCATAAGTTGTACGAGCATAGGCCAAGAAAATACTTAACCTCAGATGCATTCTTCGATATGGAGGCTTCTGTGATAGCTCGATTATTACCGGCGCATGGTCGAATTCCACCGGATGATAAAATGTACACAAGTAATTCGACTACATTAGCACAAAATGTGCACTTTTCAAGAGTAAGCCGAAGATATAGGCTCTCCAATCGGTGTAATGCAGTGTGTTACCTAGACTCGTGCTCTTTTCTTAAAGGCACGAAAATGTAAATATCATCCATTTAAGCGACTTGTCCCGGTAGATCTGCTGGTGAGTGGTTCATAAACTTCTGCCAAGCTGCGGGAGCAAAGCTGAGCCCCATTGGCAAAACTTCATAGTGGAACAGATTGCTCGATGTCAGAAAAGCCGTTAGTGCTCTCGATTTTGGTGTCAATAGCATGTGGGAAAAAGTCTACTTCAGGTCTAATTTTGAGAAAAATCGTGCGTCAGTTCTCTTGACTAGCAACTCAACTGTGGGAAGAATGACCTTTTCGACGACGATCTGACTATGCAACGCCTTCAAGTCATTGCATATGCGCACCGTACCCTCCTTTTAGACCGTGACCATGGGATGCACCCATTCGGAACAGTTAATTGGCTCTACCGTATCGTTGGATACCATCTGTATTTTTTTCGCTCGGAAGATATGAAGCGGCTGTCAGTCTTTGACAATCGCTGTCTACGAAGGATTGCTAAGGTGTGGTGGCAACACCACGTAAGCAACGCAGAGGTGCGAAACCGCGTGCTTGGGGCGAATAGTGCCAGTCTTCAGGACGTTATTCTCCGACATCGCATGCGTTGGCTCGGGCACGTTCTGCTCATGTCAGCCCATCGCCTTCCACGTCGAGCGCTATTTGCACTCCCAGGGAGCGATTGGAAAAAGTGCCGCGGTGGACAGCCGATGACGTGGCGGAGTATGAAGAAGGCAACCTCAAGTTTGGCGGCAGTCGGACCAGTCCGCCTTCCAGGTTGGGGACCACGAGATGCTGTATCGTAGTGGTTGGAAACACTGGACGTCATGGCCTGCAACAGACATCAGTGTCGTCAACGTTGTTCTGCAATTTCACCATCCCTTTGATGCACACAAAAACTCACAAAACAAAACAAAAATACAAAATGGCGTGTGTAAAACCAAAAAATCGTTTCCCATATTTTTTAATCGCATTAGTGTTCCCATCTTCTTCACTTTTTTCTTCTGCCATGGTTCTGATGGCACAATGTCTGTTAACAGACTGTGAATATATATATATATATATATATATATATATATATATATATATATATATATATATATATATATATATATATATATATATATATATATATATATGGCTTTCTCTACTATCGCACGTTTCGCCCACGGAATAGGACATGGCTGCGAAATAGGAAACGGCTTAGCGTCCTGTTTAGGGCATATGCGACGAGCGGCAGATGGAATCCGGACAATCGTCTCTAAATGATTTGGGATATAAACGTTTTAAGCACTGATGCTTTGAGTGCCATGGTGTGCATTCGATCGATAGATGGTGTTAGGTTAAGAGTGGCCATAGCATCTCTCCCCCGCAAGGGTGGACTGTCTTCAGATGCTACCTACGCAACAACATCGGATGCGATCGACTGTAGACTAAGTTTCGTCACTATATATCCACGGATACACACAAGGACATTGGTGTAAGAGTCAAACCTATACGAAGTGGGATGCAATGGAATGTCGTGTAAGTAATTGCCATAAAGGCTAGATGCAATGATTCTTATTGGCGAAGCGAAATCTAATTCCATCGCAACTGGCACAGTGCTGTGGGGGCCATGGAGCATAACTGTACGAATGTCAGGTGAAGGGAGCTTGAGCTCCATCAAGAATGTTTGCCGATCGTCTGGCTGTTGAGGTTTTCTAACCGCGAAAATATTTTCCGTTGCAGACACAGAAGGAGACTCAATCGATGGTTGTTCAACTGGTGCTAGGCGGCGAGAGCGACAACACCGGGAGAGATGGCCGCACTTACCACAGTTTTTGCAATCTACGGACATGTCTGACAGTCTGCTTTTTGTCGAGAACTTCCATTTCGAATGCACAAAACAGTCACATTCTGAGATGGCATAGAATCCGTGCTCCGAAGCTTGCTGATATCGAATGAATCGAATCCGCATGGATCCATGGTTGTGAACAGACGTGACTCTTCAATGACACTTGTTTTGGGTCTGGCGACATCTGTCCCAGGAAAGCTTCGTGGAGTCTTCCAAAAGTAGCGTTTCTCATATGCGCTGATCAGTGATGCCGGCTATTAATTGTTGTGTCAGCATAACCCCATCAATTCTATTCTTTGGAATACTCGAGTAATCGCATGATTTTACTGCACGGATCAAACGGGAAACAAAGTGTTCCAGGGGCTCTGAGTCCTCTTGTCTCAAACGGCAAAATTTGTAACGTTCAGCAAAGACATTAGGTCGGGCACCCCAACATCCATCCAGTATATCTGATGCCTTTGTGAGCGTGTCCGCTTTTTGTAGTTCCAGTGCATCAGAGTAACTTTGGCCCTCATTTCCTAATAGGTGACGGAGAAGTTTCAACTTTGGCCTCGTTGTAAGTAGCAGTTGACGATACTAAGTTAAGTAATTTGTAAAATAGGTTTTCCATTGAGCCCAGTCGCTCTCAGTAGCTTTGACATTTGAATCACACCAGACTGCGTCCGGAAGTGGAAGTTTGAATGCCATTGTATCAGTTCGCAGCCGCGACGCTAATGTTGTGTCCTAATACGCACACTGAATCCCCGCGCAAGGAGGGTCTTAAATCACTACGGGCGAAAGCCACTAACAAAAACAACACGAAGTAGACACGCTCTGGACTCTATATTCACAAGAGTGAGTCAGGTAAGCTACAGGCGTAATGGCGTAACTTTTGATCCATCGATGACGCTCATGCAATCATTTGCAGGCTGTGGTGCGTGATGGACATGACTGGAATTTGCAGTAGGTGCTACAACAGGTGGCAAGGGCTCTTGATATGAAGAAAGCCAGTTGGGAATAGTCAATGCTATTTCAGCTAATCCGAAACAAGGTCCAAAAAGCCATCAGTTAGCGAGACAATAGATAAGAAAGATGGACAGTTGTTACATTCTCAATCACGTCGATTATCCCGTTTGGCGGAACATTTTGAAGAGCAGTTTAGCAGGCCGTCCACAACCCTACCACTTGCTAAATCTTCTGAATCGACGTGGGATCTTGATAGCGCACCATCCGCTTTGGAAGACATCCGATATGAGCTTGCCATGTTGACGCGAAACCAGGCTCTTGGACACGATGACCTTTCTTCGTCTTTGCCGAAGGACAGAGGTGACTTTTTTGATTGGATTCGCTGCTCTACTTAACACGATTAGGGACATTGACGAATTGCAACTATCAACTGTTTCTTCATAAGCTTCATCCCTCATGGGCCGTCGCGCAGATTATCAAAGGTCGCCTTATCTGCTACATACAGCAGGGCGGACAAGCGAAAAAATGCTATTGCTGGCGCCTCCATTCTTTCTTTTCCACCTTTTTCTCTTACTCCCATCCCGACCCCCATTACTAACCTTCCTTCCATAATTCCCAGCTTAACTGATAGCAATCGAAGTGCCACTGGAGTAGAAACATCTGCGGCCACCTTCCCACAACACTCACTGGACGCTAATTGGCAAATGTCCCTTAGAAGGCTACGTTGTCCCATTTTCATGGCGGCGTTCAACGTTCCCATTCTAAGACAAACAGGTCAACAGGCTGCACTCGCACGCACCTTGGACACACTGGGTATTGATGTGTGTTGTGTGTCCGAAACTAGGATCAATGACCCTAATGGGATTGTTGAATTAACTGCACCCGGCTTATCCTCTCGTTATTGGTTACACGCGTCCGGAGACGCCGATGCAGCACTCACGGGTCAAGCTGGTGTAGGTATCATTCTAAGCTCCAAGGCTGAGCCATCGTTGGTTGATTGGATTCCGGTGAACAGTCGTTTATGTGCAGCGCGTTTGACGACATCAGCTAAGGTTGATTCACGAAGTAGTACAAAACGCTGTTTGTTTGTGATTTCCGCTTATGCTCCCACCGACTGCAGTTCTAATGCTGTCAAGGGCACATTCTATCACGAACTGAACGCGCTACTACGCAGTGCTACTAGTTCAGATATTATAGTACTTGCAGGGATATGAACGCATAAGTAGGGCGTCTGAGCTCTTCAGAAGCTCAGCTAGGTGGTAATTATGGGCTTAACTCCGAACGGACTGACAACGGTGAGCGTCTGCTGCAACTGTGTGCGGAGCACCAGTTGTTTCTTAGTAGCACTGCTTTTAGACACAGTGGGCACCGAAGTGCCACTTGGCATCCTCCTGTAGCTGACCAGCGATGGATCCAAATTGACCCGATTGCCACAAGTTACAGGTGGCGTGGTTCCATCCTGGATTGCCGCTCGTACTGGAATACCTGCGTCGACTCTGATCATGCTTCAGTACGCTGCTGTTTCTCCATGAACTTTACCGGGAGGCGCACCAAGCGTCTCCTCCGATGGGCAACTGAGAAATTGCCCCAGCCATTGGTCAGGCAAGTCTATCAAGACGCACTGCGTACGGAAATTTCGCTCCCTTGTCCTAATGACACTGAACTTCAGTGGAATAGGATCTCGGCCGCTATGCACGACGCACAAGCATCTGCTTATGGCACTATCAGTCGTCACCGCACCAGTCACTGGATATCCGAGAGGTCAGTGAATCTGTTGGAATCCAGAAGGAACCTCCCGGCTGGCTCTGAGCACAATGTGACCAGACGGTCTATTAGGCGCGAACTAGAGCAGAGCCGTCGTGCTGACAGAGATGCCTGGTGAACCAGTATGGCTCAAGAAATGGAGGAGGCAGGAGCAGTAGGCAATTACCGCAAGCTCTTCCAGCTGATCAGCTCCACTGATCTCAGGAAACCAGGCTTTAGTGATACAACTAGAGACAGCGCGGATGCAGTGATGCACACTAAGGAGCGCTGTGTGGTTCGTTGGGCGGAACACTTTGAGGATCAGTTCAGCTGATTCCCTGCTCCAGGACCTCTTCCTACTCAGGTAATGCAGGACAAGCCATGGACGGTTAGTTTAGCGCCTCCGTCGGAGGCCCAGGTCCAAAACGGGATCACAGCCCTCAATCGTTTTCGTGCCGCGGTCCGGGATTCTCTCCCACTTGCACTATTTAAGGATGGAGGTGAGGTCCTCTGCAATACACTGACCACCCTATTCGGACGTATCTGGAAGGAAGACAGTGTCCCGGCTAACTGGAGCGAATCGATTATAGTGACAATCTACAAGAAGTGCAGTCGCACAGACCGTTCTAACCACAGGAGTATTAGCCTAACGCCAGTTGTGATAACATTACTGGCCTCGATTCTCGTTCGTCGCCTCACTGTGAAACGGGAACCTCGGACTAGGGAAGAGCAGGCAGGTTTCCGCCCAGGACGTGGCTGTATTGACGTTATATTCACTCTGCGGTAGGTGCTAGAGCAGCGCCGCACATACCGCAGACGGACAATAGCTTTGTTGCTTGATTTCATGAGTGCGTTCAATTCAGTCGATCGATGCATTCTGTTCGAAATACTTGCGCGGAAAGGTGTTCCCACGAAATATGTGAACATCCTTCGTGCTCTGTACTCGAACACTACAGCGCGCTTCAAGGTCTACATTGGTCTGTCAGAGAGCTTTCGGACCACAAGTGGCGTTCGTCAGGTTTGTCCGATTTCCATTTTTTCAATTTCATTGTGGACTCTATCATGGAGTGTTCTCTTGCGGAATCTCACAATATAGGCGTTGAGCTCCTGTCTGATGAAAGGTTAGTTTCTCTTGATTATGCGCATGATATCGTCTTGCTTTTCGACGATGTTGCGGCGACACAATCATCCCTGAATAGCCTGTCTAGAGTGTTCCCATTATTTGGTATGCGCTTCGCCCCTTCAAAGTGCACAATATTGCTGCAGGACCGCCAGCCACTTTATGACCTCTTGACCCTTGCTAACGAAGAACTCGAGGTGGTTGACCAGTTCACTTACCTTGGCGGTTGCATCAGCAACGATGGGCGCATAGAAACAGAAGTCAGTTCACGCATTGCAAAGGCCAGAACTGTCTTCTTGCACCTGCGTCATCTTTGGCGACAGAAGGGAGTTTCCCTCCGTCTGAAAGGCCGTGTATACAAGGCTACAGTGAGGCCCGTTCTGCTCTATGGTAGTGAGACTTGACCCCTTCGGTCTGAAGATCTGAGGCGCCTACAAGTCTTTGATCATCGTTGTCTGCGAAGCATTGCTGGTGTCGGATTGCACCAACATGTCAGCAGCGATGATGTGCGTAGGCGAGTACCAGGTAGTGATAATCATGCTAGTTCCTTAGAACAACAGATAGCACTGAATAAGTTGCGTTGGCTCGGGCAAGTGCTACGCATGCCTGGTCACCGATTACGTAGGAGGGCCTTGTTTAGTTTGGAGGTGTAGGGTGGCGCAAGGCTCGAGGTGGCCAGAAGTTGACTTGGCAGCGGGAAATCAAGTCACTGACGATCAAACTGGGTGCCGTTAGTTCGTCTCGCTTTCCAGGCTCTATTCCACGTGACTCGCCTTGTGCTTGGCTCGAGACTTTACAGGACATGGCTCGCAGTCGACACCAGTGGCGCGTTTGCTGTCGTCTCCTAGTCGGATTGCCTGTTTAAAGCGTGTTTGATGCTGAGTTATCTGCGGTGTACTGGCTGATTATGACGCGGGGCAGTGAAAGCCGCAAGGAAGCTATCTCGCCGATGCTGCCTTATCTCTGCACGGTCGCCAGCTGTTTGTGACGTTATGTTGTTAACACAATGTGTAGGCGCCTTAACCCTGAACGTTTGCTTAGGGCATTAAATTTTTTAGGTAAGTCTCACTTCTGTCTCTTATTATTCTTCGTTTCGTAGGTCCCCATGGTTGTATGGCAGCGAAGCATCAGCTCAAATGGTTGCTGTACTGCTGTTGTTGATTGATTGTCAACTTTCGTCATTTTTTACTAAGGGTAATTGTGTTTTGTGCGTAAGTCATCGAGCCTTCAACTTTTCCGTCGTCTCCTAACTTCTCACGGGTATCATTTTTCCCTGACTTACTGGTTCTCGTGAGAATAGAATCATTGAAAACCAGGCTGGCTTCCGCCTTCGTCGTCCACCATGCATTTTAATGCGACCACAAGGACCGTGCACCCCATCCCCTCCAGCAATGACCAACTGTCTCCTGGAGCCAGATGGACGAGGTAGTGGGTAATAGACAGTAGGCACCTTGTCAACATGCACATCAATGCAGCCACACCTGGGATGTAAAACAACAGCCAATCACTCAAAACGCCCATATCGAATAAATTAAACGGATATGACGACATAAATACTCGCTAAATGAGCATATATAAGAAATTGATTATAAGTGAATCCGTGATAAGTACAAAATGTCCGAGTTATTTAAAAAAATACCACGCGGTACAATTACGCAAGTTTACCACAATTTGCATGAGCGACGTGTGCAAGTTAAGAGAAAATATCAAGTACGTAGAACAAACCAAATAAAATGTAATGAATTTTATCCACATTAAAAAGACCTAGTTTAAGTGTAAGTTGGTTTAGCCCAACTGCGGGGAAGAAGCATCATGAGTGCAACATCAACCTCAGCATGGGGCACATATGTATGCAAGTCTGCGAATAAACATGGAGCCACCAAAAACCATGGCAATTAAAGCAAGATAGCGTTGTCGTAAAAAATAAACCAAATACAATACAGCAAAATTCATGGTTTCTGCAGAGGGCACGATATCACTCTGTTGCCCCAGCCCTGGTAGGGCGTTGACTTAGGGGACACGACCGCTAGCTTGTGACTAATCCGCCTACCCGCAAGGCAGCGGAGCGAATGCAGGAAACCGCGCCCATTGGGAGTCGGTGACTGATCGCTCAGTTCGTATGCCATTCGTTTGGTTGATTGCCAAACAGGAGCCCAATCCTCTACACAATTTCAGTATCGCTTTGATGGTATCCAATGCTCTACCAAAATGTAGCAAGTTGGTAACCAAAACCGGTGGCGTATCGGTCCAGTCCTGCAGCAGTACTTTGCACTTTGATGGTGCAAAGCAAATGTCGAAGCGTGCAGCACTAAGCGTCGGTCTGTTTAGTAGTGTTTGCATAGCCACTACGTCAGACGCGAGGAGAGCTACGGCGTCTGCACCTGACAGAACATCCACTGCGGAAGAGTCCGAAAGAACAGAGGAGATAGAAGATAACTCTGGTGAACTCCAGTTTTTGTGCGAAACTCAGAAGATAGCTTCCCTTAGAATCTAACCCGGACATAGAAGTCACGGTAGAGGGACTTCTGAGTGGAAATAAGTTTCCAAGGCATCGTCATAACGGATAGACACTGCTACAGGCTATCACGATTGAGTGAGTCGAAGGCGGCTTTCAAGTCAGGAAAAATCACCATAGCCGGTGATCCGTGTCTCTGCTCAAACACTTGGCGAGGAGTAAATAGGTGGTCAATGCAACCACGACCAAGGCGGAAGCCAGCCTGGTTTTCAATGATTCTATTCTCACGAGAACCAGTAAGTCATGGAAAAATGATACCCGTGAGAAGTTAGGAGACGACGGAAAAGTTGAAGGCTCGATGACTTACGCATTTCCGGGTCATGATTCAAACTGGGCAGCTTGTGGTATTCAGTTACAACTTTCTGGGCTGTTAACCTCGGTTCCGGTACCTATTCCACTTGAATGTTGAGTTTTTCTGATAACAACTGAATTAACTGCCGCTGTGATTTTTCAAACTGAAGCTGCTGCTGCTGAAGGAGGGACTGCAACTGCTCGAATGAAATGGCCATGATAATTCAACACCTCCCTCGCCAGAGAAACTGTTGTGTCGGACCCCCACGACTGCTTCCACCCACTAACCGTAGTGAGAACACCAACAACCGGGTAGAAAATACTGTTCACGCCGCACGCCAAACCGGCCACCAAACGTTTGTGTGTGCAACTCATTGACATGATTCAAATTAGGGCATATACACAGGCTATGCAGAAAAGCTGACAATCGATCAATCAAAGCTAGTCATTCCCGGGGCGAAGAATCGATACGATGTCTCACGAATGAGCGAAATGTACAGAGTAAGGGAAAACCATTAAGTATAAGATTCAGTGTCAACCCAAGCTAGTCACAAAGGTGAAGTAATAGAAACGGATGTGGGGAACCGTAAAAGAGGACGGGGTGAGTGGAATAAAACTCACGAAACAACGGGGAGTGGTGGAATATTCTTACCTCCTCTGTAACAATGTGTATTTAGTTTACTTGGTTTACCATCGCTACCTATGTCTCAAGTTATCGATTTTGATCATTCAAACAGGCCAGAGGTAAATACCAGCCCGAGTTGGCGCTTACCCCACAGTATCAGTGTTTTGTAAACGTTTGGGTCCGATGAGAGTTACCGAAAAGAATTCTTCCCCGGAACTGATTTCTGACATTGATTCATATTAATGGAATGGGAATCTTTGCTTTGCTAAAGACCAGCATTGCCCGTGATGCATATATATATATATATATATATATATATATATATATTCAACACTAGCAATAATAATATAATTGGCTGAGTGCCACAACACATGCGAAGAATAAAGTGGCGTGAAAGGGAAAGCAACTGTTTGGATAGAAAAGTCTCACGGCAAGTGCACCATTGCGTACGGTCCTAGGCCATATCCTCCAACGTTTGCAACCAGGTATGCTTGGTGTCTTATGGTCCCCAACCCGGTAGTCGGTAACGCTCGACAACAGTCAGCTTTAACCTTTGCGCCTTAAGGCATTGGATTTAAGTTTTACATTGCCCTCCTTCTCGTTGTTCCCAAGCCACGCTTCTGCTCGCAAATAGGGCTCATCTTGGTAGCCGCTGGGAAGGCATGCAAAGCACATAGCTAAGCCAGCGAAGCCTCTGCAGTGAAATGATGTTATCAATCTATCGGCGGAGTCCGTTAGATCTGATGACTCGCCGACATTTCCTCATTACTGATCTGATGCTGCCATCGAACACCAGCAATGCTTCGCAAGTAGTGGTGATCGAAGACAGATAGCCGCTGAACATTACTTTTGCGAACAGGCTAAGTCTCACAGCCGTACAGCAGAATCCTTCGTACCGTAGCATTATAGACTCGTCCCTTGAGAGCGAGGCTGAGGTCACGACGAAGCCACAGGTGACGAAGATTAGCGAAAGCGACTCTAGCCTTGGAGACACTTAGAGAGATCTCATATGTCAAACCGCCAATACTAAGACAACTCCCAAGATAAATGAATTTGTCGACCACTCCTAACGTATGCCCCGTAAAGGTTAGAGAAGGACATTCGCTTGGCCAATCCTGTAATACGACCTTACATTTGGAAATGGCAAAGCTCAACCCAAATTGGGCGGCGAACATCTCCAGTCTGAGCAGCACATGCTGGGCGGCTTGGGAGGACTCACAACTCAAAGCGATGTCATCGGCGTACACTAAGTCCCGAAGGCGGTCACCAGGGAGCAGTTCAACACCGCAGGACCCTGTTATCCAGGGCAGTATCCAGGATCATGTCCATGGCGAAGTTGAGAGGCTGGGCAACTCTGTCTAACACCACTATTGATACTGAAAGGGGGCGAAATTTCTCCGTATGCTGGCATGCGGCCCAAAGTTTGATGGTAAATAGCACGGAGTATGCTGATGTACTTCTCAGGTATTCCTCTCTTCAGTACGCAGTCCCAAAAAGCCACTCTGTCAACAAAGTCAAAAGCGGCTCGAATGTCCAAGAATATGACTATAGTTGATTGACTGAACGTATGGCAATCTTCAAGTATCTGGCGTGGGCTGAGTATACCGCGAGGACGCCCGCCCCTACGCTGATTCGAACCGGTGACTTAAGGGTTGCAACCCAGGCGTGCAATCCTTTCAGCCACCGGCCGGCATGATGGCCTGTGCTTGCGGAGCCTTGCTCACATCTGGTCGGGACACCGGGTGAGCAATGCTGTGGTTTGCCATTGATTTTTGCAAGAAGCTTTCTGGTACGTCATACGAGTGTTTGCTGAATCTTAAATGTTTACGTTGGCTAGGTGATATCTTCCGTATGCCTGTTCACCGGCTTCCTCGGTGTGCAGTATGCGCCGTTGCTGCATCAAGTTGGGCGGAACCGCGAGGTGGCCAATCAGTGACGTGCCACATAGGTATGAAGAAACTGACTGTGAGACTTGATCAGGCTGGTGGATGCTGTCTTCGTTTATGGGGGCTTTGGAATGACCCACACCAGTGGTTGGGACCATATTACATATTTGCTACAGCCTGCGAATAGACATGGAGCCATTATAAGCCATGGAATTCAAAGGAAGGTACAGATATGTTTGGGTGCTCCCTAAATTCAGCTTTGAATTACTTTCCGCTGTGCCAAACGTTGCTCGCGGATCTCAGTAGCATAGTGTTCAGGGCGTCAGCGATGGACTACTAAGCTCTGAGTTCCACCCTAGCTCAGGCTATCTCCACCTGACGAGTCTAAACCAAAATGAAACCGCGATCGTGGTGTGCCAGTGTTAGGAAGAGCAACACCCAAATATTCACGATACGGTCCTCGAGATCGGAATGTCCGAAGTTTACCTCAAACTGAGCCGAGGTCTCAGTAGACGATGCGAGTCGCAACCCAACCACACAGCGTGCTCCCTAAATTCAGCTTTGAAGGTACAGATATTTTTAAAAAGTAACACAACACGGATGTGTCCATGGTTTCGTCAGAGGGCGAGGTGCTACCCGGTTGCCCAAGCCGAAGTAGGGTGTTGGCTTAGGGAACAACACCCCGAGCGTTTGGCCGAATAGCCTGCCTGCGAGGCAGCGGAGCGAATTCAGGGAATCTCGCCCATTGTGAGCCGGTGCCTGATTGTCCTGTTCATACGCCTCTTGTTTGTTCGTTTGCCAAACAGGGGTCCAATGCTCCCCACAATTTCAGCGTTAAGTTGCTGGAATACAATGCTTCGCCAGTGCGAAGCAAGGGCCAGTGACTTTATTTAGTGGCGAGTCACATTCACCTCTTCACAGTGTTGTTAAACGGACATATGTGGCTTTTAATAGGGAGATCGTTTGCCAGACGAAAGCCCACCACGTCCTGGAACCCTGCCGCCCAACGATTTGCTGGGACGGGATAATCCCGAACCACCAAGCTGGCACCACGAGGAGATTGCTCGGCAAGCCAGCCTGCGACCCTGTTAGACATGGTGCAGCCGCGAGGGCAGTGGTATTCCTACCTTCAGTTTATTGCATCTAACCGCTAATCTTCATTCCACTCGGTTAGTTTTGTGCACTTCTGTCTTGATTCCATTTTCTTTGTGTTCTATTTGCATTTAAGCTTTTTTTCTGGTCTTTGTTATTGTTATTCTGCCCAACCGGATTCTCCGCACTTCGGTGCCCGTACCATAGTGGTTTATCTGAAGTGAACTACATTTTCTATCTTCGCCCTTTGATTACTCACATACATTGGGCGTGCTACATGCGTTTCTGAAGAGCCAATCTAGTACAGATGGCCCTTATGTCGTCGCCGTGTAAGGAGGACATAGATGGTCTTATTACTTCCGACCACACCTACACACACCTCGTGATATGGCGCGTTTTTTATACTTTAGTTACACTGGGCTGCACGTTAGTTCACTCGGAAGTTATTTGTTCCGCTTCCTTCCCGATTGCCTATCTGATCTTTGACTTCGGAAGGAATGGCTACCGCCGACCGTTCTGTAATCCCGGAGCAATAAACGTTGTCACGAAATTTGCTCCCATGGCTCACAAATGCACCGGTTGTAATTTTGACCTCATTTCCTGTCACCTTTATCAATTAACTAGTATATATCTTTCAAGCTACCTTAATAAAGTTGTTTTTGGTAGCTACCAGTTGCTAACCTCGACTATCTCATCTTGTTACTCCCTCATTTCTTTAGTCAGTATGAAACCAGACGCTCTGGTCATAGCCGGCGTAAGGTAAGTGAGGTGAAAATGGGTTTTATATTTTTGTTTACCGCAATCGTTCCAACGCATCCGCTATTTAACATCTGCTTGCGCATAAAACTTGTGTTTAGCATGGCTTTGTAAGTACATTTACCTCGATCGTCATCTATGACTTAGGATTGTTAATCATCGATCTATAACTACCGAATACTGATTGTTTCATAGCCAAAATATTGTACGCTCTCCCTTTACTTCACACGTAACATGTCGAACAGTTACTGAAGTATTAGGTCCCTTTATCTTGGGAGTTTGTCCTTTCACTTGGGGACCGGTGCAGTCCGTTTTTCTTGTTCCTGCGTACAGCGCTCTTCTGTTCGTTTGCATTTAACCATCGACCTAACTTGCTTCCATTGCACTACAATGACATCAGTCTGTAGAATAGACATTGAGCCCTTCAAAACCATGGAAATGGAGTTGGCTATAGTTATATGCACAGCGTTTTTGAAAATGGACCTGCAGCAAAGGGTAAAAACAAACAGTTGTTCGCCTTTTTCACATGCTTTTCCGATTTTTGTCGTGTTGTACTAGTTAGAGTTTTTGGAATTCATGCAACCTTGCGCACAATTTCCACTGCAACTGGTTTTGCGCCATTGCGTCGAGCGTTGTAAGTCATTGCTATCCTGCATCCTTGTGTCCTCAACTGGGGAGACCTACAGGGCCAAGAATGATTAGACAAGATGTCATTGATTTCACGCTTTATCGCCCAGTGATCGGCTTGTCCTTCACGTGGCCTCTTCTAGTGCATCGTTTCGCGGTGTGGTAAACATCCATTACATATGCACGAGGCCTAGCCAAGCCACCCCTATTGGCACAGTAGAACAAGCGCACAGAGGATCCGCATTGCCCAAGACACTTCTGATGTCCTCATTGCGTCTTCGCTGCTGCCACTACACACTGCAGATCCTCTTTAAACAGCCATATAAGGTCAATTCAGACGAAGGTTTATACATCCAAATCGATACATTTCGGCACTACCATCTATTACTGAACGCCTGCGCATGTCATCTACACAAATCGGCCAGGATTCGCATACATGCAACAGTATCACGCGAACACTAGTATAGCAGATCCTGTCTTTTAACGAGAGCGAAATGTCGAGTCGGTACCACAAACGTCTCAAGTTAACAGAGACCAACCAAGATTTAACGCTATGGAATCATCATCATCATTATTCATCATTATACACATCAGCTAGAGGTGGGGAAACACCTCCGCTATTGTGCCGCAATACATGAAAGAAATACATACATACATACATATAATACAATACACAAAGGAAAAATAGATACAACAGTTGCATGCCAGCTGAGCTACCAGCAACGGATAGGCATCGTTCCGGTAAGCTTCCAGCCAGCTACTAGGGAAAAAGAAATTTTTTTTATAATGTTTTACCCTAGGAAATGAGATCGTAGATGGAGGGGGAGACTAAAAGGGATGGGGAGGGACAAAGAAACTCACAGCACGAACGCCACTGAGGTCGGCTCCTTGCCATGTCAGCAAGTGTATCCAGCCAAACGTGTTCACCGTCTTTTGGACCCCAACCAGGGAGCCGTGAGGCTCCAACCGAGGCTAGCTCCGAAGTGATGGACACGCTCGTTACTCACGCGGTGTTCCCACCATATGTGAGCCAAACTGCGAAGGCACCGATGGTCAAACGTAACTAGCCTCTTCATGTCTGCTGACCTTAGGGGCCAGGTTTCGCAACCGTACAGTAAGGTCGAACGTACCGCTGCATTGTACACTCTACCCTTCAGGGCGAGAGTAATGTCGCGCCGGCGCCATAGGTGGCGAAGGTTAGCAAAAGCACTCCGAGCTTTTGCTATACGGTTCGTGACCTCGTCTTCGATCCCAAGGGCGCTGATACAACTTCCCAGGTAATTGAATTTCTGAACGACTTCTAGCTGATCCCCACCAAGGGTCAGTGCAGGAGGCGAACCCTGCCAATCTTGGAGGAACGCTTTGCACTTCGCTGGTGCAAAGCAAAGCCCGAAGCGGCTGACAGCCAGTGCTAATCTGTCCAGCGCGGCTTGGCACGTCTGGGAGCTGTCACAGATGAGGGCAATGTCGTCTGCATACTCCAAGTCAAGAAGTCGTTCTCCTGGGAGTAGCTCCACACCTTCCAAGTCGTGTCCTGTGAACGCCATTTCCATGGCTACGTCGATAGCGAAGTTGAAGAGGAAAGGTGACAGCGGGCATCCTTGTCTCACACCGCTGGAGATATTAAAGGGTGGCGACAGCTTGCCGTAAGCCCTCACTCTGCCCGTGCTACGCGCATATAATGCTTGGATAATATTTACATATTTCTCGGGCACACCTTTCCTGAGTAGACAATTCCAAAGGCCACGTCAATCAACCGAATCGAAGGCACTTTTGATGTCGAGGAACACGACTACGGTGGGCCGCCAGTATGTGTGACGGTGCTCCAACAACTGACGCAAGATGAAGATGTGGTCGATGCAGCCACGACCCCGACGAAACCCGGCTTGCTCCTCACGAATCTGGCTTTCACGAGCGCCAGTCAGTCTGTGAAGAATTATGGAGGCGAGTAATTTGGAATCGATGGAGATCAGATTGATTCCTCTATGGTTGCTGCATTCCGAGCGCGGGCCGCCTTTGAAGATGGGAACAATAACGGAGCGGCTCCAGTCGGTTGGGACAGTCTCCTGCTCCCACAGTTTCACTAGTAATTCATGTAAAGCATCAACAAGAGCAGAGCCTCCGAATTTGAAGAGGGATGGAGGAAGATCATCTGGTCCCGCGGCTTTGTTCAACTTCAACAGTCCGATCTCACGTTCGACTTCTGAGCGAAAGCGTGGATCCAAAGGGACAGCCCACGGAGCAGGGCGATCACTGGCCGGCGAAGAATCGAACAATTCTAGCCGCTTAAATTGCTTTTCAAAATGCTCAGCCCAACGCTCCAAACCTTTTGATAAATTGTGAATAGGCTGTCCACTCTCATCACAAATTGTTTCACTAACACCAGGTCTCCTGCTGCCCGTTTCCCGTATCAGACGGAATAACTTACGATGGTTGCCAAGGGCAGCGGCCACTTCCATCTCTGACGCACGTTGAGACCACCAAGATTCGCGGTCTCTCTTCAGGCTAGCGCGGAGTTTTGCCCGGAGCTCTTTGCGAGTTGCATTGTGCTCGCTTCCAGCCGGGATATGCCGGCGAGCGTCGATAAGTTCCAGAGACCGCGAAGAGACCCAATGTCCATGTTGGTTTTTAGACATACCACATGAGGATTTTCCCGCTGCTAGTAAGGTCTGGCGAACATGTGACCAGTGACCATCAATTGTCTCCAGTGAGCGATTGCTCAACTCGCATGTCAGCGTACTTTGATACGCCTTCAGAACAACTGGCTTTGTCAGTTGGCTGGTGTCAATGCGCTCACAGCGTCGTCGTGTGCGTCCGTCAAAGCGCATCCGCATGTCAGCACATACAAGTGCATGATCGGTGTCCACACATGTGCTCCAAACCGAGCGACAATTCTGGATGCAGCCTCTCCAGCGGTAACTAATAGCAATGTGATCGATCTGCGTCCATAGCTGGTTTGAGGCTGGTGGGCGCCAAGTCACCCTCCGGCGGGTGCTGTGTCGGAAATTAGTGCTCGCAAGAAATAAGCGAGCATCTTCACACAAATGAAGTAACCGATCACCGTTATCATTACGGGAGCCTACACCGTGCTAACCGCCCAGATGCATTTCGTCAGTGGACAACTTTCCACCTTGTGCGTTCATATCTCCCGCCAGCACAACAGTGTCCGTGCTTCTTCTGTGGCGAAGGAGCTGAGTCAGTTGGCGGTAGAAGTCGTTCTTTACCGAATCATCGCTACAATTTGTGGGCGCGTAGGCAGCGATGATGTATAGACACCTATTAGTCCCGCGCGACTTCGAAGCTTTAAACGAGCCAGCCAATTGGACCGCACACATCCGGCTACTGATTGGAATTTAATCAACCAGAGAAGCTTCAGCCCGGGGACTCAGGGCAATGCCAACACCAGCTTGGCCGGTGCTCGAAGCTGCATCGTCACCGGATAGGCGCAATGAGAAAATACTGCTTGCGTCACCTGAAGGGGATCGCTATGGAATGATACTTCCTCTCCATTAGTGTCGTCGGCCGAAAATTATCTCCGTAGGTGGACAGAACTATCCACCTGTTCAAGCGGTGTGTTTTCGATGGTAAGCTGAGGATGAGGAGTTGGCCAACCCTGTGTCCGCGCTTTGCGCATACCATAATTCAACACATCAACCACCAGTCTGTCAAGGATCTACTGTATACCATGCGAGTCATCACCGAACGAGGCGATATTATCAGCGTAATTTGAGTCGGTTGCGCGATTGCCAGGAAGGAGCTCAATCCCAAATTTCTGATAGCCTTCTATAGCTTAAAACAGGACATTCAAAAGGAACGTGGACATGGTGTACCCTTGTCGCGCGCCATTAGCGACAACGAAAAGTGCCGAATGCTTACTGTAGGCTCTCACTCTGTCTGAAGTGTGGTGTATTGATTGAGGAGTAGCGGCGTATTTTTCGGGAACTACGTTCTTTAGCAGACAATATAATAAAGTAACTCAGTCTGTTGAGTTCAATTCAACTTATTATCATTCACCTTGTGGTGGGGGCCGTCGTAATTGTCTTATGTTCACTCGCGTTGGCCTTCCACAACTCTGTTCATTGAGGCACTCGTTCGTTTCCGCATCTCATCCAGCTAACATAACCAAAACCGAACACGTGGATTGTTACCTTCAAATATGTATCACTCTCACGATCACTTTTCTGTTACTCAGTTCATCTCATTGAGTAATACTTCATGGGGCCTACCAGAGCCAGTTATGCGTGTCGGCGATCGTACCATTTACACCCGCGGTCGTCCCCCTTGGTACGACACAGATGGACAAGCTCAAGAACCATTCGTGATAGGTGTATGCGGAGGCAGCGCCAGTGGGAAAACGACTTTTGCGCTGGAAATCATTGGGAGCCTGGATTTACAATGGGTCAGCTTACTGAGTATGGACTCTTACTATCGAGTGAGTACCCTCTAGTGTATTGTTAACTCTCATCTTGTCCTCATATAAGCATTCTGAGTGTTTGAGGTTTCATTATACCGGAAATTTATCTTTGCTTAGCAGAAATATCTGACGTAATCCTTCTATACTGCTCCAATTTTTGAAATTATTTTGCGTTTGTGACAGTCATCTTTTTGGTCTGGCAATCGTGTTCCAGCGTACCCGGCTTCCCTTACATTCTCCTGTAGATAGCATATAACAGCGATTGAGAAATTTGGATATAAGACGTAAAGAGACAGATAAGAATCCAAAGTAATAGGAGGATTACTGGAATTATAGCTCCACCACTAACTTCAAAGCCTACTTATCTCGAGAAGGTCTCATAACCACATATCTAACTTCGGAATTGCCATTCAAGATGCTAGTCATCAAACTAACCAAGTGCTTCACTTACTTCCTCTTAGCTGTCGTTCGTGACAACGTCACCTTGCTCACCGTCGCAACGAGGCTGGACCTTAACGTGATGCGACGGCTGGCGTGCCTCTTTGACCCATTGAGCTATACTGGGTGGTGCTCCCTGGCCCTTTCAAAGCTACTCCTACCAGGTTGATCAATAGTTAGAGGTCAGACAAACTCAATCTCCAGGTTGGGGGTTGAAATGGGTTAGCGTTCATTTCTGTAAAACTAACACATTGTCGCTTCCCCGCTGCCTTGCGGACAGTCTTTTGAGCCAAAGGTTTTGGTTGAGGATCCTACTCGTCCGGTTGTCTAGGTCTGGATGCCCTGGCAGTATCTCAGCCCACATACAACCATGACAATTTCCTCAGACGTTAACTACATCTTGCATCGGCCGTCGCGCAGATTATCAAGAGTCGCCTTATCTGCTGCATACAGCAGGGCAGATAAGCGAAAATATGCTACTGCTGGCGCCTCCATTCTTTCTTTCCCACTTTTTACTCTTACTCCCATCCCGACCCCCATTACTAACCTTTCTTCTATAGTCCCCAGCTTAATTGACAGCAACCGAAGTGCCACTGGAGGGTAACCATCTGCAGCTGCCTTGCCGCACCACCTACTGGACGCCTACCGGCAACAGTCCCTTGTAGAACCACGCTGTCCCGTTTCCCTGGCGGCGTACGACGTTCTCACTTTAAGATAAATAGGTCAACAGGCTGCACTCGCACGCACCTTGGACACACTGTATATTGATGTGTGTTGCCTATCCGAAACTAGGATCAATGACCTTCACGGGGTTGTTGAATTAACTGCGCCCGGCTTGTCCTCTCGCTTTTGCCTGCATTCATCAGGACGCACTGATGCGTCAGCCTCTGGTCAAGGTGGGGTAGGTATCGCACTCAGCTCTATGGCTGAATCATCGTTGGTTGAATGGATTCCGTTGAACAGCAGTTTATGTGCAGTCTGTTTGATGACATCAGCTAAGGTTGATTCACGAAGTAGTACAAAACGCTGTTTGTTTGTGGTTTCCCATTATGCTTCCACTGACTGCAGTTCAAATTCTGTCAAGGGCACATTCTATCACGAAGTGACGCGCTACTACGCTGTGCTACTAGTTCATATATTGTAATACTTGCAGATGATATGAACGCACAAGTAGGGCGTCTGATCTCTTCAGAGGCGCAATTAGGTGGTAATTGTGGGCTTAACTGCGAACGGACTGACAACGGCGAGCGTCTGCTGCAACTGTGTGCGGAGCATCAGCTTTTTATTAGTAACAACGCTTTATAGACAGTAGGCGCCCAATTGCCATTTGGCGTCCTTCTGTAGTTGGCCAGCGATGGATCCAAATTGCTCACATTGCCATAAGTTACAGGTGGCGTGGTTCCATTATGGATTGTCGCTCGGTCTGGAGTACTTACGTTGACTGTGATCATGTCTTGGTACCCTATCGCTTTTCCATGAACTTTATGGGGAGGCGCACCAAGCGTCTCCTCCGATTGGCAACTGAGAAATTGTCTCAGCTCTCAGTCAGGCGTGCCTACCAAGCTGCGTTGTGTACTGAACTTTCGCTCTTTTGTCCTAATTATTCTGAGCTTCAGTGGAATAGGATCTCGGCCGCCATGCAGGGCGCAGGAACATCTGCTTGTGGCACTATCCATCGTCACCACGCCGAGAGGTCGGTGGACCTGTTGGAATCCAGAAAAAAACATCCCGGTTGCATCTGAGCACAATGTGACCAGACGAACTGTTAGCCACTAACGAAAGCGGAGCCTGTGTATTAACAAGGAAGCCTGATGGACCACTCGGGCTAAATAACTAGAGGAGGCAGGAGCAGTAGGCAGTTACCGCAAGCTCTTCCAGCTGGTCAGCACCACTGGTCCCAGAAAACCGGACGTCAGTGAAACAATCAGAGATATCACAAGTGCTCGGATTCACAATAAGGAGCGCCGTATGGCTAGTTGGGCGGAACACTTTCAACACCAGTTCAGTTGGCCCTCTGATTCCGGACCGCTTCTTACTCAGGTGATACAAGATCAGCCCTGGATGGTTAGTCAAAAGCCTCCGTCGGAAGCTGATGTCCGAAACACGATCACTGCTTTCAATCCTTTTTCGCGCCTGGCCAGGATTCCCTCCCACCTGCACTATTTAAGGATGGAAGCGAGGTCCTTTGCAAAGCACTGATCTCCCTGTTCGTACATGTATGGAAGGAGCGAACCGTCACGGCTAACTGGAGTGAATCGATCATATTGATAATTTACAGAAGGGCAGTCGCACCGACTGTGCTAGTCACAGGGGTATTAGCCTAATGCCGGTTGTGACAAATTTACTGTCCTCAGTTCTCCTTCGTGCCTTCACAGTGGGGCGAGAATCTCGGATTAGGGAAGAGCAGGCAGGTTTCCACCCAGGACGTGACTGTATAGACCATATATTCTGGTGGTAGAGCAGCGCCAAGCTTACCGCAGACTGACAATAGCTGTTTTTTATTTCAAGAGTGCGTTCGATTCAGTCGATCGATGCATTCTGTTCGAAATACCTGTGCGGAAAGTTGTTCCCACGGAAAATGTGAATATCTTGCGTGCCCTGTACTCGAACACGACGGGCCGCGTCAGGGTCTACGGTGACCTGTCGGATAGCTTTCCGACAACAGGTGGCGCTCATCAGGGTTGTCCAATTTCCTTATTTTTTGTACATTTCGTCTTGGACTCTATCATGGCGTGTTCCCTTGCAGAATCCCACTATGCAGGCGTTGAGGTGCTGCTTCATTATATCATTATCATACACGTTAGCTTCAGGTGAAACCCCTCGGCTACTGTGCCGCAAAATAAAGGAAACTAAAAAAATATGCAACGGAGGCATACCGGCGGAGTCACCAGTTACGGATACACATCTTTCTGAAGAGCCAACAGCCAGCCATTGTGCTGCAAAAAGGAGTTATATTCTGCCTAGTAAATGAGATCGTGGTTGAAAGCGGAGGCTAAGCGGGAGAGGGAGAGACACTCGCAACACAAACAACGTTGAAGTCGGCTCCTGGTCATGTCAACAAGTGTATCCAGCCAAACGTGTTCAATGTTTTTCGGTCCCTAACCAGGGAGCAGAGAGGCTCCAAGCGAGGCCAAATTCTAAGTAAGGACCTTTATTCTTCTTGACCACCCCTCCTCTTCTTCCATACGCACCCCCGGCGCGCAAACAACGCACTTTGCGGAAGTAGGTGGGCTGGCATGTGCATCACATGGCTCAGCCATTGGATGAGGTGCTGCCTGGTGAAACGCTAATCGACCTTGATTATGCTTACGATATCGTCTTGCTGTTTCCCGATGTTGGAGCGGCTCAATCAACCCTGACTCACCTGTGTAGAGTGTTTCCATTATTTGGTATGCGCTTCGCACCTTCAATGTGCAATGTGTTGCTGCAGGACCAGCAGCTACTTGAGGACTCCTCGACCCTCGATAACGAGGTAGTTAACCAATTCACTTACCTTGGTAGATGTATCAGCAACGATGGGTGTATAGCTATTGAGGCCAGTTCACGCATTGCAAAAGCCAGAACTGCCTTTTTGAATCTGCGACATCTTTGGCGACAGAAAAAGGTTCCCCTCCGTTTGAAAAGCCGTGTTTACAGTGCCACAGTGAGGGCCATCCCACGCTATTGGGGTGAGACTTGGCCGCTTCGGTCTGAACATCTGAGGCGCCTTCAAATCTTTGATCAGCGCTGTCTGAGGGGCATTGTTGGTGTCTGGTAGCACCAGTGTGTCCGCAACGATGATGTGCCTATGCGAGTGCTAGGCAATGGTGCTCAAGCTAGTTCCTTTGAACAACAAGTAGCACTGAATAAGTTGCGTTGACTCAGGCACTGCTACGTATGCCTGGTCACCGCTTACCTAGGAGGGCCTTGTTCAGTCTACCAGATGTAGGGTGGCACAAGCCTCGCGGTGGACAGAAGTTGACTTGGCAACGGGAAATGAAGACACTGACGACCAAACTGGGTACCGTTGGTCCGTCTCGCCTTCCGGGCTGGAGTCCACATGACCCGCCTTGAGCTTGGCTCGAGACTTTACAGGACATGGCTCGCACTCGGCACCAGTGGCGCGTCTGCTGTCATCTCCTAGTCGAATTGCCTGTTTAGAGTGTGTTTGGTGCTGACTTATCTGCGGGGTAATGGCTGACTATGACGCGTGGCAGTGAAAGCCGCAAGGAAGCTGTCTCGCCGATGCTGCCTTATCTATGCACGATTGCCAGCTGTTTGTGACGGAATGTTGTCTACACAAGGTGTAGGTGCCTTAACCCTGAATGTTTGCTTAAGGTACTAAAGTTTTCAGGTAATTTCCCCTTCTTTATTATTATTCTTCGTTTCGTAGGTCCTCATGATTTTATGACAGCGAAGCATCAGTTCAAATGGCTGATGTACTGTTGTTGACAATGATGATGAATTTGCTGCCCCTTCAGTCTACAGTTTACACCTTATCAAACCATGGTTTTACATTGAAAGGAGTGATTTTATCAACATAGGCTACTTGAACGCAACTTACCATCCATTCTGGCACCAGATAACCTGTTATCAAGCGCTAATTGGGCGACATTTGCTTCATTTTGTTATACTTCCACCGACATGTGGATAACCGATACGGCTTTCGCATCATGATCATGCCGCTTCCCAAATCAGGTGACAAATGCCTCGCCAAAACCTTCAGCTGATCCCCGGAAAATACAGCGTTACATGCTGTCAGAATAGTTCTGATCATACAATTCCATAGAAATGACCTGGAAGATGCTTCCATGCTACAAGTTACTAGAAGAACCCGTAAATGCCCTCATTACTTGACTTCTTGCTAAAGAGTTTTTGAGCTGGTTTGGTCTGAGCTTCAAATGAGGCTACCGGTATGGGAAAAGAAAGGCATAAGCGGCATGTCGGCATGGGATCACTTCCATACACTGGCATTCTTGAGAACTCACTCATGTATCCCATAGTTCACGGGCGTAGGCACCGGCGCTTGGATACATATATCTTCTTGGTGTCTTCAGAGCGCAGCTGCTGATCCATTTATTGGCTACGCCATTATGCGCTTTATATTTGACGAGTAGACTAATACCCTCTAGCTCCAATCTCTAACCAGCGCCTAAGAAGAGACATGGCCCAACCGACGCGCATAATAGCGTTGTTGGTGATTTGGTCACCTTAAACAACCATTATGTACTGATGAGAGGTAGTGTTCTGCTTGATCAGTCAGGTATCAGCACCATGCAAATTGAGGATGTATATCAGATACCGAAGTGTGCGGCACCCCATCAGTCTCTGCGGAAGCGTTTTTGCACGTGCTGTTTCAGACCCAATTAGATTTATACTCTGAACATTCCGGATTTCATACAGCCATTTCCCTTCAGAAATTCCAAGAGAGCAAGAGCAAACAACATTTACGCGGGATAACCTGAATTCAGATTATTTCGTGTCTTCTCGTTCAGCCGCTTACAGACAAATCGTGGAAAGAGTAAAGGAATGCAATTGAAAAAGGGGGTCAATAGGAAAATCAATAGAACACTGAGCAAACCAAGGTCATTGCCTGCGTCTTACCAGGGTAAGGCAAGACTGGCCACAAAGTCTACTTGTTTGCAAAGATTTGGCTTCATTCGTCGGATGGCCGAGGCTTCAGCGAAACGAAGCAAGCTCGCGTTGTTTTGTCTGCTAATAACCTTGAATGCGCCACGTGGGTTTTCGCACAAGGTACAATCAAGCAGATGCTGAGCGATGGAGCTGGCAGGGAGTTTAGGTCCACTATTTGCCAGGTTCCGTGGAACATGTTCCATGATCCTAGTTGATAGCCTTCTCTCGGTTCGGCCAATGTACATGCTACCGCAAGTACAGGTGAATTGGTAAACACATGAGGCGGTAATCTGAGAGTGAGGTCTATCCAAGTTGGATTCATGGAACAGCTTCTTGGTTTGATGTAACAACACGAGCTCAGCTGCGTAATAGCACCTTTTTATGGCTTGGCGTAATCGGTAGCACAATCTTCTGTCATTCTGTTCCCCTTTGTATGGTAGCGTGATGTAGACCTTTTTCTTTGGGACATCCATTCGTGTTTCTTTCTTGACAACCTCATTCCCATACCTGGCGATGAATTTATTAGGATTACCATTATTGCGTAGGTTAGATTCGATGTATCGTAATTCAGCCTCGATTGACTCTTCAGAGCATATTCGGTGTGCTCTAATAAAACAAGTTCGAACAAGGGATCGTTTATAGTTCATTGGACAGTAACTGTTGAAATGTAGGTATTGTCCGGTCCAGCTCGGTTTCCGGTAAATCGACCTTATGAGTGACCCATCTGCTCTTCTTTTAAGTGAAACGTCAAGAAAATGAAATGAATCCTCTGATTCACATTCCATAGTGAACTTGATGTTAGGATGACATTTGTTTAACGTTTCCAAAAGGACTTTCGCTTGTTGGACAGTGTCAACTACAACAAAAGTGTCGTCAATATATCTCGTGTAAAAGTGTGTTGCTCCAATGACATCGCGTAATAAGTTACTCTCCAAATGACCCATAAAGATGTCAGCTAGAATCGGTCCGAGAGGGCTACCCATCGCCACGCCTTCAATTTGACGATACATATCCCCATTAAAGCAAAATTGTACGTCTTTCTTACAAATGTTGAGTAACGTCTTCAGGAGTTGTAAGTTGACTGGCGCTCATCTCTAGAAAATAGACCCGTCTTCTGGGCCGTTGCCACACTCCGCTGCCTTACTGTTAAGCTTTTGATTCAAATGCTTTGATTGGGTGGAGGGACATAGGCGTTATGTCTAGGTTTGGTCACTATGATTCTTTCCCTGTGCTCCTAAAATTCATACAATGGGGTAATTGGGCAGAAGCAGGCTTCTGTTGCTGGTCGTTGGCCGAAAGGCCAGTGTCTGCCTTGCAACCCGTAGGTCGCGGATTCCAGTCTGCGTAGGGAACCGGGCAACTCTGGCAGTGTCCTTAGCCTACGCGTGACTACTGATGATTGCATGGCAGCGAGGCGTCGGTACGGCGTACTGCTGATGCTTTTTATATCGCCTTTTTCCACCGATTTCCCTTTCAACATCGATCCATGTGGCCGGCTTTCTTACTATGCTCTCCAGTGTGGCTTTACCGAAATTCCGCCGTGTACACCCGCGTTACAGCAGCATCCAACAGTCTTATGCCGTCAATATCTCCTTCCCTAACAACCCTATCCGATCTCTTTGGTCGCTTTCAACGTTTCTACAGGAATGAAGACGGTAAGCTATATTTGCACGCGGGCTTAGATCCCCCAGATGTTAGCCTATGCAGCGTCTCCGGAGTGAGAATTCTCTTTTCCCACTACCTTCAATGGTAGCTCATAACAGAAAACCGATGGCTTTGAGTCCAGAGGGGTTCAGTGGATGCACGCTATTGACGAGCCTCAATAGGATGAAACGTTCCTCTAGTGCCTTTCCGGATTTACGACGAGGGCTGTCTTATTGAGTCTGGCTACAATAAAACTTCTCTGAAACACCATCGCTATTCTTTGCACGCTTCCGGACAGATCGCAGCAGCAACCGAACCTACGTGTGGAATTGGCATTGTCCTCACCTCCAGGGCTTAGCCCTAAATGACCTTGGATAGGCGACGTCAGCTAAGGTCGTCTCAAGGAAGAGCACCAAACGTCGTTTGTTTTTGGTTACTACCTATACCCCAAATGACTGCAGTTCAAATATTTCAATTATGTGACATGCCACAAATTAGAGCCCACGTAGGATGTGGTTTTGGCCGATGCCTGTATGCATAGGTCATACATTTTTATCGGTCGGTGGCCGAGAGAACTGCGTGCATGCGTTATGATCCTGCAGCCACCGTTCCGAATCTGCTTACGGGCGTGTGACCTCGCGGCATAACCGGCCCTCGCGCGACCAATCGAACAATTGTTTTCTGCTGGTTCGATGAGCATGCAGGAGTCCAGTATAGTAATGCCTGCTGGAAGCGAGCACAATAGTACTGGACGGGTTATCCGGTACGTACTAGAACGGCAAATGCGAAACAACAAGGGAACCTAATGGACTCGGAGGGCCAAAGAAGTTGGGTAAGAAGCAACGGCGGATGACTTTCCCAGACTATTCCAGCTCATCTGTCAGTGAGATAATCGAGGATAGCTTCGACACCGCAGTACTTAACGAGGGTATCTATCTTGATAGTTGAACGGCACATTCAAGAACAGTGCAACCGACATACCTCTCAACCACTTTCTGTTTAAGTGGAACAGCTTGAACCATGGTTTACCTGGAGATCCCCTTTATGATTGCAGCTTAGGAAGTGATCACGACCCTGAACACTTTGTGTTGCTGGCCGGAATTCACACGTGTCCATACGTGCACTGTGTCGTTTTGTTAGCTGCTGCAACATGCTTTTACTACATGTCTGTTAACTTCCGGTTTTAGCCGAGATTGTGAGCTTGTGGAGAGCGTGAGCCTTCCAAACGGAGTTGCATAGAGAAGGGAAAATCACCAACATGGATAACATCACCAATTTGCCTTTCCGGTTACCTCTTTAATTTCAGGGTACTTTTCTAGTGGTAACTAACCAGCGAACTGTAGGCCCGTGCATGGATATACATGTTGTATTTTTCGTTGTATTCTCATTTAAACTATGTGCTACGAAGAGAGTGACTAACCACATTGCGTATTTTTGAGGCAAAATGTTTTCAGGAATTGCCACAAGCAGTCACTACAGTGTTAAACTGTTACCTTAAGGATGTACATATACCGAGACAAAAATTTCAGTGATTTGGCGAACGCCCCGATGTGTTTGCGTAATAAATCTGGAAAATCGCAGAACAGCAGTACATTCAATGGGATAGAGCACAAACAGTGACATCTCGAGGAATCAGACGGCTGAAGATGACTGCGTATCGCAGACGAGCAGCGTGAATTAATGAGCTACATACTACGCTCGCATGCATTGACACAGCATAAATACCGTCTATTTCATTGAAACCGGTGGATGTAATTCCTCACTGTCGATCTGAGGCTGATGGTATTCTGGGATAACTTGCTACCAACGATCTGTGCGTAGTGAGGAGCGAAGGGCTTTGCACTTCGGGGTATTCACCGACATCTGACAAAATTTAGCTCATGGTTCATGGCTCGGTTGAGGCGACCGTAGGTATTTTTGCCAACCTCATGGTCAATTAAAATCGTCCCTTCGGGGATAGATATTGAACTGATGTAAATGGAAGAAATAAATAGTGACAGAACGCTCCTTCAAAAGCTTCGTAATTCACGAGAAGCGTCGTACAACTTTTGCCACCAAGGTTGTGTTGTAATGCTGTCTCATGTCTGCTTGAGGCGCCGCGGACTCAATGTAGGAAAAATCAGAAGACTAGACTTGCTGGACTGGTGTGTATTTGAGCCGATTGACGTCACCTGTCTACACACGTCCAAACGTGCTTGCGGTCTCCACTGTTTGGTTCTAGTCACGTTCACACATGCGCCGTAGCGACCCGTGTCACAATGAACTGATTCCGTCAGCTGCTTTGGATTGAGTATCAACCTGTTGGGGATGGCGAAATGAGTCAGTCAGCTCTCTGCGCGGCATACTGCAGACCCACTTCGAGTCACGAAACCATGTCGCGACCGCCCAGTAGATTGTAGAACGGCGTACATTGATTGAGATAATCCCTCAGCAGGATGACTATGGAAGATTTAACTCCAGATTTGACGACATTGCGGCGACGCAGTTCCCGCTTTGCGCATCCGAAAGCATCGATTTAGTCAAGAAAGCAGACCCGCGTGGGTTTGTTTCTCTTGCCTACTAACGACAGCTCTAAGTGCAGGAAGCAGCTCACGGCGTTTTGAGTAGAATTGAGTTGATGAAGACCATTTTAACGTGTTTTAACCATCATATTCTTTAGAAACACCGTAAAACCCACAAAACTGCTCATATTTGGCATATATTTGTTGTAACAGAAATTTACTGAATTCAGTAATTTCGCGTATTCTCTTCAGCTGTTTACATACAATGGGTGGAAAACAGTGCGATGTTAACAGCAAAAATTCAAAGCGGTCGAAGGTCTTTAGGCTCACGTGACCTGTTCCGAGGAAAACGCAATCCTTAGCCTCACCAGGGTAGGGCTAGCGTGGTCACGAAATCCGTTTGCTTGCATAAATCTGGCTTCAGCCGCCGAATTGCCGCCGCCTCCGCAAACTGTAGTAAACGGGAATTAACCTGTTTGCTAACTACCCTGAAATTGCCACGTGGGTTCTGGCATTCAGCGCAGTCAAGTATGTGGCGGGCAATAGAGCTAGTCGGTAGCTTCGGACCCTTAGCGATCATGTTTCGCGGAACATGTATTGACAAATCGACGGCGTGGCCATGGGCAGCCCATTGGGCCCAGTTTTGGCTGATATCTTCCTCGGCCACTTGGAAAACACTGTGTTAGCTTCTTACCTACAAAATGTACACCTTTATTGTCGGTATGTAGACGACACATTCATCGTCGTTGACACACCTGAACAGGCGGCGCATTTACTGAAACTGATGAATATGTGCCATCCAGCCATCAAGTTCACAATGGAAAACGAGTCCGACGGATCTTTCCACTTCTTAGATGTTAACTTACAGAGAAAGCCAGATGGTACACTCGTCCGATCTGTGTACAGAAAAGCAACATGGACAGGGCAATACTTGAACTTTAATAGCTTTTGCCCAATGAACTATAAACGAGCCCTAGTACGTACCACTTTTGCTAGAGCTCGCCAAATTTGCTCAATAGACACAATCGAACATGAACTAGAACGAATCACCTTGACGTTACAAGAGAATGGTTATCCATCGCGATTTATAACTCGGCACTCGAAAATACGATCCAGAGGTAAACCACCAACCGACGTCCCAAAGAAAAAAGTATTCATTACACTGCCCTTCAAAGGAGATCAAGTTGACCGAAGATGCAGGCATCGCCTCCGTCAATCAATTAAGAAGTGTTACCATGCGGCTGAGCTAGTGGTATTGCATCAAGTCAGAAGGTTGCTCTGTAAATCCAACCTGGCAGACCAGACTCTCAAGTTACCGCCTCATGCATTTACCTCTTTAATTGTACTTGCGGTAGTAAGTACATAGGCCGAACTGAGAGAAGGCTGTCAGCGAGGATTGCAGAGCATGTTCCGCGAAACATGATCGCTAAGGGTCCGAAGCTACCGACTAGCTCTATTGCCCGCCACATACTTGACTGCGCTGAATGCCAGAACCCACGTGGCAATTTCAGGGTAGTTAGCAAACAGGTTAATTCCCGTTTACTACAGTTTGCGGAGGCGGCGGCAATTCGGCGGCTGAAGCCAGATTTATGCAAGCAAACGGATTTCGTGACCACGCTAGCCCTACCCTGGTGAGGCTAGGGATTGCGTTTTCCTCGGAACAGGTCACGTGAGCCTAAAGACCTTCGACCGCTTTGAATTTTTGCTGTTAACATCGCACTGTTTTCCACCCATTGTATGTAAACAGCTGAAGAGAATACGCGAAATTACTGAATTCAGTAAATTCTGTTATAATGTTGTTTCTTCTTGCTTTATTGAAATTCGTGAAGGGAAATGCCTGCATGAAATATATTTGTTGGTTCCTTTTCTTAACACAAGTGTGATTCCGGCATTTCCTCAGCAATCTGCACTCTTGTGTTTCATCCGCGGCTTGCACATTTTGGTATTTAGCTAGGCCAAGAAATCAGCACATTCTTTCAGCACTATGGAGATACTTGTCCGGACCAGATAATTTGCCGGATTGTGCCTGAACTAAGTTGTTGCACAATGTAGGAATGAGTCCATGAGGCCATGAACACTTAAAATTATGATGGATCAGTGTTAGAACCGACGGTTTATTTCTCCCCATCCATATCAGGAACTTTAATGTATCGAGCGATTACACATAGCGTTTCCATCATTTTTCATATCTCCTGACTATTGTTCTTTGCCGTTATTGTTTGGATGTATGTGCTGTCTAGTCAGTGCAGTTTCTCCGTGACCTAGGTGGAAAACAGCTTTACCGGAGCGCTGTCTTCGCTTTTGAACACATCTTTGATTTTGCACACTCGCTTGAGTTACGGAGAAGAGAACCCGTTTGCCTGGCTTACAGTAGTTTTCCATGGATAATAGACATTCAGATTTTTCAACTGATCTCAAAATGTGGCTACATTTGTGCTAAAATGACGCTAAAACCTTTTGAAACGCATTTTCTTTAGTTACCCGGTAGTTTGGGTATCGTCTTTTTCAGCAACGGCAATCCTTACAACGGTTACTTGATGGGTCGTTGTCTTACTGTATACAAAAGTAGATCATTTTTGACTGGGGATCAAAGCTGCCAAATGATGCTTGATTGCAGACAGAAAACGGCTTCAAGTTATGGACAGTTTCTTGGGCAGTTAGATAGAGCTATATATGTTAACTGGCAACTCTGATCACTGTCCAGACATATTGATTTATAGTTCAGCAATAAATAGATTTTCGATTGTTTATAGTGACGAAACGCTTATTTATTGCCACGCCCCACGGCGAAGTACTGATGTTGATAACATCAGCATTACGATTTCCATACATCCGCGGGCAGTCGGCACGATAAAAACGGATCCTACGTCTATAACTGCGTTCTTAACGTCTCCACGAAGTCAGATTTCCTGCAAAACAACGACGCTTAGTTACGAATATCCACGATAGCTGGTTGTAGTTACAAGTCTCTGTTATGCGAGCTGCTCCATCGCAATGAGGTTAGACCTTATCGTTGTGCGATGGTTTGCGTGTCTCAATAATCCATTGTGCTGTGCTTGGTGGTGCTTTCCACACTTTCAGAGTCACTTATACTAGATTGGTCAATGATTAGAGGCCAGACAGCCTCAGCCCCCTGGTCTTCCAGGTTATGGATTTGAGTGAGGGTGGCTCCTTTTTCCTTAAAACGGACTCCTTGTAGTCCACTGACAAACCCGCTGTCTTGCAGTCAGGTTTTTGAACCAAAGGCTTTAGTTGAGAGCCCTAATCGTTCTCCTGTCTGGGCCTAGGCAACCTGACCTACGCAATACAACTATGAACTTCTCTCCACATGATTTCTGGATGTTCTGGCCGTCGCAGACGATAATCAACGACGCCCTATCTGCTGTAACGAGCAGGGTGGATATGGGTTTGAACGCTATTGTTCAAACCTTCCTCCTCTTAAACCTTCTCACCTTTATCGTCCGTTCTAACTTCACTTTTATCCCCCGTCTTAAACCCACCCATTCTTTGCTCTCCCACACCTTGCTTTTCTAGTCGTTTAGCTTCTACTTTCAACTCACACACAAATGCGGAGCGTCACTCCTACCCTGTCGACAAGCGCATGTCCATCTAAGCGGTCAAACCCAGTTCATCGGCTTTCATCTCTATCCTTCGATCCTCCCACAGCTTGGAATGCCTCAGTGTACGCACATTGTCACTGATCGGTCCAGAGGCAGCGCTTGCCCGAACATTAGAGACCCTCTCGATCGATATTTGCTGCTTATCGGAAACTTGCCCCACAAAACTCGAGCTCTGTACTCGCTTTGCGATCCCCTTCAGGTGACACCAGCAGTGCTTTCTCATTGAGCTTATCCGGAAACGATGCAGTTTCGAGCACTGGCCAAGCCGGTATTAGTATCGCCCGGAGTTCCTGGGCTGAAACTGCTCTGGTTGATTGGATTCCAATCAGTAGCCGGATGTGTGCGGTCCGATTGGCTGGCTCGTCCAAATCTTCGAAGTCGCGCGGGACTAATAGGTGTCTATTCGTCATCGCTGCCTACTCACTCACAAGCCGTAGCGATGATTCGATGAGGGAAGACTTCTATCGCCAAGTGAACGAGCTCCTTCGCCACAGAAGAAGCACGGACACTGTAGTGCTGGTTGGGGATCTAAATGCTCAGTTTGGCAAATTGTCCAGATGAACTGCATCTGAGCGGTCAACACCGGTGTAGGCTGCCATAATGATAACGGTGAGCGATCACTTCATTTGTGTGAATGTGCGCGCTTATTTCTTGCAAGAAATTTCCGACACGACACTCGCCGGTGGTTGACATGGTATCCACCAGCTTTGGACGCAAATCGATCACATTGAGATAAGTACCGATGGAGCGGCTGCATCTAGAACTGTCGCTCGATTTGGAGCATATGTGTGAACAACAGCCATGGACTTGTATGTGCTGATCTGCGGATGCGTTTTGCCGGACGCCCACGACGACATTGTGATCGCATTGACACCAGCCAACTGGCGAAGCGTATCGAAGTACACAGGCATCCGGGCTGAGTTAGCGCCCACTGAATACAGTTGAAGATCACTGATCGCATTCTCACCAGACCTTACTAGCAGCAGCCAAATCCTTATGTGTTAAGTCTAATATCCAACCTGGATATTGAATCTCTTCGCGGTCTCTAAAATGTATCGATGCCCGCCGGCACATTCCGGCTGGAAGCGAACACAACGAAACTCACAAGGGCCTCAGGGCAAAACTCCGTGCTAGTCTGCAGAGAGACCGAGTAACCTGGTGGTCTCATCATGCATAGAGATGGGAATGGTCGTTTCCCTTGGTAACCATCGTAAGTTATTCCGTCTGAAACGGGCAACAGGAGACCTGGTGTTAGTGAAACTATATGTGATGAGAGTAGACAGCCTATCCACGACTTGTGAAAACGCTTGGAACGTTAGGCTGTGCACTATGCAAAGCAATCTAATCGGCCGAAATTGTCCGGTTTCTCGCCGGCCACTGATCCCCCTGCTCCCTGAGCTATCTCTTTAGATCCGATCTCTCCCTCAGAATCCGGACGTGAGATCAGACTGCTGAAGTTGGATAAGGCCGCGGGACCAGATGATCTTTATACACCCCTCTTCCAATTCAGGGCCCTGCCTTTGTTGATAATTTACTCGAGTAACTACTGAAGCTGTGGGAGCAGGATACTGCCCCATCCGACTGGAGCCCCTCCGTTATCGTCAAGGGAGGCTTAGGTTCGGAATGCGGCAACCACAGAGGAATCAGTCTGAGTTTCATCGCCTCCAAATTGCTTGTCTTCGTAATCCTTCACGGACTGACTGGCCCTCGTGAAAGCCAGTTTCGTGAGGTGCAAGCCGGGTTTCGTCGAGCTCGAGGCTCCATCGACCACATCTTCACTTTGCGTCATTCGTTGGAGCATCGTCACATATGTTGGCGGCCCACTGTTGTTTTCCTCGACATCAAAGATGCCTTCCATACGGTTGATCGATGTGCCCTTTGGGATTGTCTACTCAGGAAAGGTGTGCCCGAGAAATATGTCAACATTATCCGAGCGCTGTACGCGTGTAGTTCAGACAGAGTGAGGGCTTACGGCAACCTGTCGCCACACTTCAGTAGCTCCAGCAGTGTAAGACAAGCATGCCCACTGTCACATTTCCTCTTCAACTTCGCTATTGACGAAGTCATGCAGATCGCGTTCAAAGCACACGACGTAGAAGGTGTGGAGCTGCTCCCAGACGAACGACTTCTAGACTTGTTTTATGCTGACTATGTCGCCCTCATCTAGGACAGCTCACAAATGTGCCAAGCTGCGTTGGACAGATAAGCGCGGGCTGTCAGCCATTTCAGACTTTTCCTTGCACCATCGAAGTACAAAGCTTTCCTCCAAGATTGGCCTGGACCGCCTCCTTCGCTGATCCTTGCTGGACATCAGCTAAAGTCGTTCAAAAATCCAACTACCTGGGCCGTCTTATCAGTGCCTGTAGAATCGAAGAGGAGGTCACAAGCCGTATAGCAAAAGCTGGAGGCGCTTTTGCTAAGCTTCGTCACCTATGACGCCGGCGCGACATCACTCTCTCCTTGAAGGGTAAAATTTACAATGCAGCCGTACTTTCGACGTTACTATACTGTTATGAAGCCTGGCCCATTAAATCGTCAGACACAAAAAGGTAGTTACGCTCGATCACCGGTGCCTTCGCAGTTTGGCTCATATCTGGTTGGAAAACCGAGTAAGCCATAAGCCTGCTCGATGCCTTGTGTATGGCACAACACGAGGAAATGAACGGCTCGGCACCGTTATTTCACACACCAGGCTCCGGTGGTTGGGCCACGTGTTGCGTATGCCAGTCCACCGACTCCCGCGACGTGCGTTGTTTGCGCGCCGCGGGTGTGGATAGAAGAAAAGGAGGCGAAGCCAAGCGATAATTTTATCAAGAAGAATGAAGGCCCTCACTTCGAAGCTCGCCTCGGTTGGAGCGTCTCGGCTCCCTGGTTGGGGTCCGAAAGACGATGAAGACGTTTGCCTGGGTACACTTGCTGATATGGCTAGGAGCCGACCTTATTAATCTTCGTGTTATGAGTTTCTTTGTCCCTCCCTGTCCCACTTAGCCTCCTCTACCAACCACGATCTCATTGTTGACGCCTAATACTGGCAAACCTGTCTAAGACGACCACTTAAGGGACCGACAACAGGGTTCCCCTTGGACAGGTTCATATTAGCACCCGTGGAATTGAAGATGAGGTTACGAACCGTATAGCAAAAGCTCGAGGTGCTTTTGCCAATCTCCGCCACCTGTGGCGCAGACGCGACATTACTCTCGCCCTCAAGGGCAGAGTTTACAACGCAGCCGTCCGTTCAACTCTCCTATATGGCTGTGAAACCTGGCCCATCAGGTCGACAGACATGAAGAGACTCGTCACGTTCGATCATCGCTGCCTTCGCAGCTTAGCTCATGTCTGGTGGGAACACCGCGTGAGCAATGAGCGTGTTCGACGTCGCGTATTTGGTGCAGGAAGAGCGAGTGAACCGCTCAGCACGATTATATCACGCACCAGGCTCCGATGGCTGGGCCACGTCTTGCGCATGCCAGCACACCGACTCCCACGACGTGCATTGTTTGCGCGTTGTGGGTGCGGTTGGAAGAGGAGGAGGGGAGGCAAGTGATGACTTGGTCGCGAGAAATGAAAACCCTCACTTCGAAGTTGGCGTCGGTTGGTGCATCCCGACTGCCTGGCTGGGGTCCTAAGGACGGTGAACACGTTTGGCTGGACACACTTGCTGATATGGCTAGGAGCCGGCCCCAATGGCGTTTGTGTTGTGAGTCCCTTTGTCCATCCCCCTCCTGTTTAGCATCCCCCTCCAATCACGATCTCAATCGTTAGGCATAATATGACTTTCTTTTACGGCAGCCAGCTGTTAGCTCTCCGGAACGATGTCCATCCGTTACTGGGGGACTCAGCGGGCGTGCCACTGTTTGTTTGTTTTTTCTTTTCTTGCCTTTTGTATTGCGGCACAATAGCTGAGGTGTTTTCCACCTCCAGCTAACGTGTAATGATGATGATGATGATGATGGACAGGTTCATGCACAGGGGGGACACAACTCATCATCAATTGCACATGTGTACTACACTTTGATCTGCGAACTAGATCTGTACACAGTTTTAGCCTTCCAATTAAAGCCACAACACCACCTCGCATGGTGGTGGAACGTATGCAATCACTTTACCAAGCTCGGAAAAGCGATCAACAGTTGAGCAACCAAGGCGGGCTACCAGTGTTCCAAATTATCTCGAACACTTAGAGATTGTTGAGTTCTCCACCTTCCATGTGGCAGTGATCCAGAACACATCGTCCAATCAATTTTCTCTTTTCATGAACTCAGTTCCGGACAGAAGTTTGTGTGATTCCATGGTAGTGATGTGATATAGAAGCTGTTCTGTCCTAAACTTGAATTAAATGCCTGAATGACACCCTGGTCGATGGATTGAACTAACTCAGTAGTGTTAGATGGCAGGAACTATGGTTTGACGTTATTTAGTTGGATTTTGTGATTGCAACTGATGTTGCACTTTCTTTGCAACATCTTTTTACCAAAGCTTTTAAGCCATGTTCAAAAATAACTTCAGTCTTCCATGCCTTGTAAATTACCGGTAGTTTTTCATTTTGATGTTTTTAACGATGCGGTGGTTGGCTGATGGACACAGAATGCCGTAATTGCTATTTATCTCCTGTAATTTATACAGACCGAATACACGCGTGGCTAGACAATGGCACACAGTATTCCCCATAACATCCGGGAATTACCTATATCGTGTACTTTTGTGGGCAAACCACAGGCTCATTAGACATCCATTTGCATGCGCGAACAGCTAGTTTACCACTGCACTGCTAGTGTCCTTTTTTACTGCCCAGACAGGATACGCATAACGAACGGCTAATTATATGTGCTGCTGTTTATCATAATGTGCAGTGCCCAGACGCTCGCAACAGTCTCATCACGGACCCTTGTCAGTTGCTGTTGCTTTTGGCTATTCCCAAAGTACTTTATCTTTTTTAGCTCTTTGTGAATAACTACTTAACAGTCTGCTTCGTTGGTTATTTATTGATCTTTTTGAGACCATGGCTGATTCGCAAATATCGAAACTCGTTGTTGGACGGACACTAGCTATTTTTGGCGCTTCACTGAGACTTCGGTTTTGGATGCGCCGATTCATTGTTGGGATCTCAGTAATTAGAGCGTAATGAGATGTGGGCTTTGTAGTAACTTTTCTTCACAGACTAAATCAGAAAGCTACTGCACATTCGAAAAAATCTCTGGACGGCCTTTTCATCCTTTTGATAATGGTCGGCGGTGCACTAATGACTGAGCCATGACAACTGTCGCTCTTCCACGTGTCCTAATGGTCCTAACCATTGAATCATAAGCGTAACTTCGCCGATTCTGGGAGAAAAACTGACTGCACGATGCTGACGATTCCCGAAAAAAATGAAACAGCCGTTCAGTGTGATTGCTGTCTGACTGGGTAATTGTTCCAAATCGTACACGATATGCAAATGACGCTAATACGATCCATATGAATCCATTTCCATTTACCTTTCCTCAGGCATGAAGTATTACAATGCAACCGCTTGTGTTAGAAAACCAGACTACCATTAAACAACCTCATTGTCTTTATCCATACGACATCCGTCAGTCCCGGAACGCCCTTTTTACTTTGTTTTTGGTTCCAGTGGGCAACGTGGTTTATCCTTCATCTTATCAGTGACTATGATACTCTATGCATTTTAGCCTTACGAATGTGAGGCTGGAACTACCGATTGAATTAGCACCTGATAACGCCATACTTGCTATCTAGGCTAGGGTGAGGCACCTTGTCTTCAGCCGTACTACTGGAATCCCTTGGAACCAAACTGCATTTGCCTATATTCCAACTGCGATTTCCCCACCATTAGTGCCGCAATCCATGGATTTTGCATCCCCAAGGATGAAACGTGTATTAACTACGTCACCAGCACCCGGGCTCATTGACCACTTATGCGTCGTGATACTGCCGTCTCGTTTTTGTGTTTCAGTGACATGATATCGGCCGGGTCCGGAGGCGGGAATTGTCTATTAAGCCATTCGATCTAAAACACCAGCGTTCAATGTCAGTTACATATCTTTGACTCGAAAAGCTACTCAGTTTGCTACTTAGTAAAGACTAGTTTTTTCGGGCAACTTCGGTGTCCATATTAGGTGCGCAAATTTCATAAATTCAAGTATGAGTGAGCAGTGAACACTGGTACCCTAGTTACTTCTACGGAGTCCACTCCCCGGTTATCAGTTTCGAGAGGTAGGACTTGTGTTTTCGACGTTAAGTGTTCAGCGACTCTGCTTTTAATCGTCTCCTGGTCAGCGGAATTGTTTGTCACTAATTAGCATCTAGACGACAACCATCACCCTCTAAACCTTTGCTTGCGTATTTCGTTAAATGCATAAGAAACACTGTCCGCTCATTTGTGGTGTCAAGAGGAGTTTTCCGACTGTCTAAAACGTGCATATGTAAGGTCACAATGACGGTCGTTCTCTTCTATGTTAGCAAGACCCATCCCCTTCGGTCTGAGCATCTGAAGTACCTACGAGCTTTTGAGTACCGTAACCTACGGAAAATTGCTGTTGTCGAGTAGCACCTACATGTTTACAATGGCTATGTTGTGTGGACAGTTACTGGGTGGTGATAATCAGGTTAGTTCTTCAGAGCATTAGATGACATGGAATAAGTTGAGTTTGCCTAGGCACCTGCTACCGAAGACGACATTGTTTTGCTTTCCAGATGTGGACTGGCGATAGGCTCGCATGGTGCACAATTCGACTTCGCAGTGGAGCAAGTCGTTTTGTGACTCGACTGTATACACTTGGTCTCTCTCTCTATCCTTCCAAGATAGAGTCCACGCAGCTCACCATTTGTCTAGCTCGAAACATTTTAAGATATGGCTAGCATCCGGCACAGGTGACGTGTTCACTGTCGTTTTCTTGTTTGATTGGTTTTCAGAGTGTCTAGTGTTGAATTATCTGCGGCGTAATGGCTGATTATCACCAGAAGCGCACGAAACCGCAGTGGAGCTGTCTGGCCGATATCACCTTATTGTACGAAAGGCAACTATTTGTGACCGTACGATGTTGACAGGGTGTAGGCGCTCTGGCCCTGCTTAGAGCATTTTGCTTTTACCCTGCGTCCCGCTTCTTCATCTCTTATTTTCCTTCATTCCCAAGATGATTCTGGTTTTATGGCAACCAGTCATTAGTTCAATTGCCTGATGTACAGCTGTTTTTGATGCTGATGATATCCAGCCACAGATAGATTTACATACTATATGTTAATCGTCGAATATTTTGACTTACGGCAGCTGACCTGTCTTCATTCTGCATTTCCTCAACATCTTATATCGAGTACCCACAGTTCACCGTGTCCTAGCAGTTTTCAGCTCTTTTTACATTGTTTCTTCTCATTTTCACCAGGAACTGAACTCTGAGGAGCGGCAGTTGGTCGCCGCTGGTGCATACGATTTCGACCATCCCAATTCCTTTGATTTGGATTTATTAGAACATCATCTGAAGCGGTTACGTCAAGGAAAGAGCATTGAAATCCCTGAATATGATTTCAAAACACACAGCCGCACATCAAAAACGGTTGGTAGGACCCTGCGAGAGTTTACGTATTCCCAATTTAATAACGCTATTTATTTGATTCCCATTCAGGGTTTTCGCTGACACACTTTTGTCTGTTGTTTGGCTTTGTAATCTGTTTGAATGGATCCACAGATCGGCCCTACTCAGCGGTGTTGGCAGTGATGGCTGGACTCTTTGACAGCTGAGACTGCCACAAACCGTTTGAACGAATTTTTTCTTATGGGAACGAATCAATCGTTCCCATTGTTTTATAGTTCTGTTCTGGTGTTGGACTAGCTATTAAAAGATGGCGTGTCACTGTTGCATGCGTTGTCATGACACGGAATAACAGTGCGACTCGAGCAACACCGGCAACACGCCACTTTATTTTCCGCAACGATTTATTGAGCCTGCAACGTGAGTGTTTTTCGGTATGTTACACAACCTTGAAAGAAAAACACGTTTGACGTGGCTGCTCGTGACACTCCACTTAACAGCGATCGGTTTTCCACTTGTTTGCACTCATTCACTGTTGCGACTCACACTTCTCACAAGCCGGTAGCGTGTATGGATGAAAGCTTCCGCTGACAGTTCGCATTGCTCCTTTCCCTCCCTAAGGAGTGCAAACGAGTAAGAACGTGGGCACCGCGGAGTACATTGTTTTCCGGCGGGGGCAACACCCCCAACATTTATGCAGTGGTAGTGCGAAGCAGCTTCCATTTTCTCTGTGTCAGTGCTGTGCAATCTAATTGGCTCAGATCAACGACGCATGTGTTCGCATGAGTTTATTTGCTATTCTGCTCCTCGTCTCCTCACTATCGCAAATTCCATCTTATCAAAGGTATCTTTCCCGTTTGTCATCGCTGCTCGTGTGTACATTTGCTAGCACCTCACCAATTTGTAACGATTTTTACCGGAGCCGCAGACTCGATTTGTTGGCTTGTTTCAACACTTACCAACAGATTTTGATTACGAGGGTGGGGAGAGGGTCGATAGTGCTTTGTTCGGTTAGAATCCACATTTTACGCCTTTGTCCCGCCTTGCGACTATCTCTGTAGACTACGCTGAGGTTGCACGTAATAACGCGCAATGGTATCAGTAGTGTCCTGGTAAGTATGCCGCCCTATCTTGATGGATGCTCGTTCATCGCTTTTAATCTTCATCTTAAGCGCACATGACTTGTCTTTAAGGTTTCACTGAGGTTGTAAGCCTGGCATCCCCACGCTTAACTGTTATATCACATTTCTATGTTTCTACGCGGCTTGAGTATGAATCCGTCTGCGGAGGCATCATCATTACACCAGCCAGACCGAACAACGGCACCCAGGTTTTTAGTCCGAGACTTCATTTCCCACTGCCAAGTTAGTTTTTGCCCATCTCGGGTCTTGTGCCACCCTACACCAGGCAGAATAAACAATGTCCTCCTAGGTTAACGGTGGCCAGGCATACGTAGTACGTGCCCGAGCCAACGCAACTTATTCACTGCTACCTGTTGTCCAAAGAAACTAGCTTGAGTATCATTGCCTAGCACTCGCCTAGGCATATCATCATTGCGGACACGCTGGTGCCACCCGACCCCGCCGGTGCTCCGCAGACAGCGATGATCAAAGACTTGGAGATGCTGCAGGTCCTCAGCTCGGAGGGGCCGAATTTCACTCACATAGAGCAGGACGGCCCTCACTGTGGCCTTGTATACACGGCGTTTCAAGCGGAGGGAAACTCCTTTCTGACCCCCGATGTCGCCGATTCAAGAGGGCAGCCTTAGCCTTCGTAATACGTGAACTGACTTCATTAGTTATGCACACGTTGCTGATGCAGCTGCCAAGGTAACTGAATTCTTCTACTACCTCGATTTTATCGTTAAAAATCATCAGGGGGTCCTCAACTGGCTGATGCTCCTGCAGCAACACTTTGCACTTAGAAGTTCCGAAGGGCATGCTAAATGATAGAATCGTACTAAAGAGCTTATTCAGGGTTGATTGTGCCACGACAACATCGTTAAACAGCAAGACAGTAACGTCTGCATAATCATGTTCAACTAGCTTTTTACCAGGCAGCACCTCGACGCCTGAATCCTGAGGTTCCGCAAGGGAGGGAACACTCCAAGATGCAGTCCATGATGTAATCGAACAAAGCGCGAGATTGGACAGCCCTGTCGAACGCCGCCTGTTGACGGAAAGGCATCCGACGAATCACCGTCCTCCCTGACGTGGCCTGTCGTGTTCGATTACAGGATACGAAAGATATTCACATATCTCGCGGGAACTCATTTCCGCGCAAATATTTCGAACAAAATGCATCGGTCGACTAAGTCGAACGCACTCTTGAAGTCGAGGAGCACAGCTATTGTCGGCCTGCGGTAGGTGTGGCGCTGCTCTAGCACCTGTCACAGAGTGAATATGTGCTCTTTGCAGACCCCTTCTAGACAGATGCCTGCTTACTCTTCTCTAATCCGGGATTCTGGTTCCACAGTGAGGCGAAGAACGAGAATTGGGGCCAGTACTTTTGTCACCACCGGCGTTAGGCTAGTGTCCTTGTGGTTAGCACAGTCACTACAATTGTCACTTGTATATCGTCACTATAATCGATTCACTCCAGTCATCCAGGATGGTTTCATCCTTCCACACATGTTCGAACAGGGAGGTCAATGCTTTGCAGGAGACCTGACCATCATCCTTAAATAGTGCAGGTGCGATTGAATCAGGGCCAGCGGCATGAAAACGATTGAGAGCTGCGATCGTGTTTCTGACCTCAGCCTCCGACGGAGGCTCTAAACTAACCGTCCATAGCTCGTCCTGCATCACCTGAGTAGGAAGAGGTCAGGGAGCAGGGGGCCAGCTGAACTGATCTAGGAACTGTTCCGCCCAACGAGCCATACGGCGCTGCTTATTGTGTATCAGTGCACTGGCGGTGTCTCTGATTGTCACACTGACGTGCGGTTTCCTGGGACCAGTGGTGCGGATCAGCTGGAAGAGCTTACGGTAATTGCCTACTGCTCCTGCCTCCTCCATTTCTTGAGCCCGAGTGGTCCACCAGATTTCGTTGTCCACACGCAAGCTCCGTTTTAGTTCGCGCCTAATAGTACACCTAGTTACAGTGTACTCAAGGCCAGCCGGGAGTTTTCTTCTGTATTCCAACACTTCCATCGACCTCTCAGATATCCAGTGACTGTTGCGGTGACGATTGATAGTGCCACAACCAGATGCTCCTGCGTCGTACATGGCGATCGAGATCTTATTCCACTGAAGTTCAGTGTCATTAGGACTAGGGAACGAAAATTCAGTCTGCAATGCAGCTTGGTAGACTTACCTGACCGAGAGCTGAGACAATTTCTCCGTTGCCGATCGAGGGAGATGCTTGGTGGACCTCCCCATAAAGTTCATGGAAAAGCGACAGGGTACCAAGGCATGGTCACGGTCAACGTAAATACTCCAGAACGAGCGAGAATCCAGGATGGATCCACGCCACCCGTAACTTATGGCAATGTGGTCAATTTGGGTCCCTTGCTGGCCAGCTACTGGAGGACGCCAAGTGGCACTTCGGTGCCCCCTATGTCTGAAAGCGGTGTTACTACTAAACAGCTGATGCTCCGCACACAGTTACAACAAGGCTTACCGTTGTCCGTACGGTTGGAGTTACTTATATGCTTGCCACCGGGTAGAGCTGAATAGCTCAGACGACATAAATGCGTATTCATATACCCTACAAAAACTATGATTTCTAAGCTGGTAGCGCTGCTTACTAGCGCATTCCGTTCGTAGTTGAAGGTGTCTTTGGTGGCATCTGTACGGCATAAGCGGAAACCACAGACAAATTGTTTCGTGAACCAACCTTAGTTGATGTCCTCAAACGAACTACACACACACGGCTTTTCACGGGGATCCAAGCAAATACCGATACCCACCTCGACTTGTTCAGTAGTTGCCGCATCAGCGTTTCCAGTTGCGTGCAACCAATAGCGAGAGGACAAGCCGGTCACAGTTAATTCAACAACCCCGTTAGGGTCATTGTTCCTAGTTTCGGACACACAATACACTCAGTACCCAGCATGTCTATTGTGCGTGGGAGCGCAGCCTGTTGGCCTAGTTGCCTTCCAGTGCGAACGTTGAACGCTGTCGAGGAAGCGGGGTAGCGATTCATTATCAGGGGCTGTCGCTGATAGGCCTCCAATAGGGGGTGCGGGAAGGTAGTTGCGGATGGTGTGACTTGGCATCGCGGCTGATGTCATCTAAGCTGGGAATTGTAGCAGGAAAGTTAGTAAATGGGGGTCGGGGGGAGTAAGAGAGACTGATGTAAGAGACAGGTAGGCATGAGAGGTAGCATATTTTCGGCTGTACATCCTACTGTATACAGCAGGTAAAGCGACCCTTAAAGCTGTGCGACGGCTGAGGGAGAATGTGCTTGACTTTTGATGAAATAATTTACCAAGATCTTTAGGATGCACCTTTCGACTTTGTTGTCACATTCGGGATAACCTATATCGAGCGGATGTGTCCTACCTCCTGCATTTGTCATTTATCTGCTGGTGTCGGAAAGGATTGCACGTTTACGTCGTAATCTTGAGGTTCGAATTCGGCTGCATGTGGGCGACCTTGTAGTATACTTAGCCCTTGCACACTAGCGCTGGTCGCGGGCCAGCGATGGTTCTATACTCTGTGTTAGTGTACTGTTGATCCGTTCACCACCTAATGATTTACATTATGGCTATCGTTGGTGTCCATTAAACTCCTTTCTAACAGGTCCATATCCACTCTGAACCCGTTCTTTTATCACCAGTTTCACTTCCTCTGGGTATGTTGCTGCCTTGAATGGACTACACTGGATACATATCACTGCGACAGTGTACTTCTCATCAGCTGTACCCAATATGGTGTTTAGAGTAAATCCTAACATGTCCTGTGGACTCTCATTCATCTCTGTCTTCCCCTTGTCATTATTCTCGTCCACTTGGTGGCGTTTTTGTAATCCTTCTTAGCATCAGACTAACCAGTGGTTAGCGTGTTCTGTTTCCTATGTTTTTACACCATCAAGCTTATAAACCTCTGCAAATCACAAGTACGCTCACTCCCACCGTCTGGATAGGTGTACACGTACGTTGTTCTATCCAATTGCAAGGAAGTCTGTTTTCTGCGTTTAGGCAGACACTGTATTCCTCTTGGCAGATGGGAACCCAAAATCAGTGGTCCTCCACTTAGTTATCGGCCCGCTACTGTTGTTATTCCTTTTTCTGCATACCCATATTTTCACATACATGTAGTGACGCCGAATTTTCCGCCTATGTCATTTGTATTCACCATTCTACTTTTACCCTGTTATACTACAGAAAACCTTGTACGGTGCTAATGTAATCATTATCGAAGGGATCCTCTCGTTCTATTCACCTGCCGTCACGAAGGTGAGTCATCGCCCTCCCCACTTGCTGCCTCCGACGCTTGGTTGATCGCAGACTCTCGGGGTTCGAGGCGTACCTTTTCTACTTACCCGCCTCTCATTATCGTCGCGGTTATCATCATCAATGTATACATGCTGCGTAGTGCCTACTCGCGCAGCACTCTGTACTCAACTGCCTGTCTCGTATTTGTTTCCACTCACCCGGTGGAGATAGCCTGAGCTGTGACTCGAATTCGGGGCGTAGACATCTTTATCGGAACCACTTGCTGCTACACCATTGAGCAGCGGGTAATGTTTGTCACTGTGGGATCAACAGCGATGTAGGTCGTGTGATTTTCGGTGAAATATGCTGCTTCCGCTTTCTTGAAATGTTTGACTGTCGCTTTGTCCTTGCATTGATTTCTTCCCGTCGGTACTTGTGTTTCAGTTTTCGTTTTGTCCTCTGTCCACTTCGCCACTGGGGTTCAACGGTGCTGTTGCGTTTCCTCAACTTGCTTCTTCCTTTACAGCTGCACATTATACTTCATCTACATTTCCTGGTCTCGCCTCCTTTCGAAATTGCATCCGACCTTGTACTCCCTGTTCATGTTCCGCTTGTGGTGCTGCGCAGGGTTCTGATTTTCTTCCATACCGGTTATTATCGGAACACACTAATTCATGCGTCTACACATAGCTGCAGTTTCTCGCAAATCCTCTCTGATTCTCTTTCTCATGTGCTCCTTTCCCGTCTCTGTTCCGTCATCTCTTGTCCTAGTGTACGACACTCACTGCCTAGATCTACTTCCCATTACACAGGGAATTGTTACACACTCTGCCACTTTGTTGTTTGTTGCGCCTTTATGCAGCACACTACACTCCATCACCGGTCCCGTGCTTGTTCCCACTCATCCGGTGGAGATAGCCGGAGCTGTGACTCGAATTATGAACATGGTGATCATTTATCCGTAGCCCTGTATGCCACCTACCGAAGTAACCCGGATCCACTCATAGGTGAATCGCGGTCCCGATGAGGTTGCGTGTCACCGTCCATTCATGCAGCGAGTGCTTCAAACTGCGATCCCACGTGTCAGTCATAATTAGGCATTCTGAGCCTCTACCTATCTGCTAGCAACTGTGGTTAAGTAGTAGTCCCTAGCCAAGAGATATATTTGGATAGGTTCATATCTCTGAATGTCCATTCATCGGTTGCTCATCAGATAAACGTAGTTTTGGCGCTGCTTTGGTGATGAAACAGATAGATCAACCGGATCCGGCGGAAGGACACCCTCCTTCGGATGTTCCTTGATCTATCACCTGATATCCCTGTGCTCGCGAGTGAGTATTGTTCTGAGGCTGATTAACCATTCTTACACATCACACCGCATCGTCGCATGTTAGCTAAGGATGCGAAACACCAAATTTATTGTGCCGCAATGCAACACCCTTGACCAGCAGGTTTGCTTTGTGTACACGCCATAGGGAGGTACACTCACAAGAAAATTGGTAACTACAACCAACTGCAGAGGCTAAGCATGACATAACGCAATGATCCATACTGGCCATTTTACAACCGATAACATTCAGTCGTATCACATCTCTGAAGAGGTTGCTATCCGTCTTTTCTCTTCCATGCTAAGACCGGTGCTTGAGTGCGGCCTATTGCCCGATCACAGTGGGTGAGGTGCAGAGAGTGGAACGGGTCCAGCATGTAGCTACCCGGCTCAACCCCAGTTTACGAGGTCGTACGCGGACCGATGTAGTAGACTAGGGCTTTATACCCTGTCATATTGTCAGCTTCGAGTTGACCTCATTATGACGCACCGGATACTGCACATGTGCCACTCCCCTACGTTGAGGCCGCAGTTGCACTTTCGCGCACCAAGCAGCACACGCGGACACCGGTACAAACCAGTGGTACCGGATTTAAAGCGCATCGCTCACCCTCTATGCTTCGAGCGTCGTGTGCTGAAATATCGGAACTAATTGCCGGAGACGCCAGTCGAGGCGAACTTGGTGTCGGAATTTAAGAGGTTCCTTGACGCCCACCTTGCGGACTGCAAGTATAGGGAGCGCATTACACCTGGATGAGATGTAGTGCATCTGCAATACGTTGCCACTGCGCAGGAATCAGTGACCTGATTCCGCGCGTGTGCCCGATTCACCTACGATTGGGCGACACAGATTTCTCTTAGTATTCTTATTTTGTCTTCGAAGGCTAGCCAACATAACTGAGGAGTCTATGAATGAGCACCAGTTTGTCTTTGGTCGTAACAAGCCATCATGATACCGGTCCATTATCAGGTGGTGGCGAGCTGTTTGTTCAAGAAGTGATGATTGTGGAGCGTGACATGGAGGAATTTCGTCACAATGACACACTTAGATGTCAGCCAGCGGCCTAACAGTTGACTGTGTTTCCGTATGCTAATTGGGCGCACATCTGGAGCTATCAGGTTAGACTTCAGGTGTTAGGAGCTTGATACTTACTTACGATTTATGCAAATAAGACAAACAAATTCATGATCGATCACATGCTCACCACTTCATTATACTCATCGACTAACTTCATCTGATTGATCAGCACTATCTCCTGATGTCTACTTGTTTTTGACACCGCAGAATCAGTCATACCATGCCTTGTTCATCACTCAGAATTTTGCGTAACTGGCTGTGTAAATGTTGTCACTCTGCAGATGATCGAATGACACCATCTTATAATACTGTGACACAATGGCTGAGCTGTGTTTCTCTCCTATAGCTAAATTATGTTATGATGATGGTGATATCTAATTGCAAAATCAAAAGCCTCTTGTAAACTGTCTTCTGAAAGTTGTACATACTTCCTGCGAAATGTCATCGGCATTCGGACTAGGTTATTGCAGCTTCGTGCAACTGGCAACCATACCCATTCGATGAAAGTAAAAACGCTTCCTGGAGACTTATCCTCCGTAACTTTGCGAGTGACGTTTTATTTGAAGACAACAACCCGTTTGATTCACCTTGCCTTCCTTTTTTTATCCTTCTGCTGCTTTACCCCTTGTGCCTGCATCACAGCTGATGGATTTGAAGGTGTTTGTGGACACAGACGCTGATGAGCGATTAGCTCGGCGACTTCTTCGCGATACTGCCGAACGAGACCGTAGCCTTGAGAGCGTTTTGGAACAGTACAACCGGTTTGTGAAGCCCGCTTACGATCAGTTCATCGCTCCCTCAATGGCTCAAGCGGACATTATCATACCACGCGGTGAGTGATCGCCCACCTCACGCCTGGCTAAACTCATCCATTATGTCTGTTTCCAGCGGCCATTAAACGAGTTACAATATTTTCTCCGCATTGTACACCAGTGCAGGTATGCTGTTTCACTTAGGCCTGCACTGTATGGATCCACGCATCGATCTGTTCCACTAGTGACAACTGCAAAGTCGTCCGAGGTCTGTCCACACAGCTGCACCCTCGCCTGCATACCACTGTGCGTACATTCGATTGAATTTACAAACTTGCTCGGACAGCCAGTTACCCAACACCAGCTGCAGTGACTCTCGGTTCACCGTATCAAATGCTTTGATGAAGTCAACAAAGGGCGAGTACAACAACTGGTGTCGCTCTCTGCACTTCTTCTGCAACTGACGAGCCGCAAACACCATAGCTATAATGCTGCGACCCGAACGGAGTCCGCATTGCTCTTCCGCCACATGCGCTTGAACAACTTGAGGGACGGGGCGGTTGAGCCGGATTCGAGCAATCACCTTGCCCACACAACTCGGCAAGTTGATCCCACGATAATTCGTGTAACATTGCTTGATTTCTTTGCCCTTGTACAGTGGTAGCACAAGTACATCCTTAAAGTCAGCTGACACCTCTTCTTCAAGCTACATGCGTGGCACCAAGCGGTGCAGCGCATATATGAAATCAGGTCCGTCGTGTTTCAACTCTTCTGACGCCATTCCGTCGGCTCCGGCGCACTCGTCGTTTTGCAGCTGCGCAACTGCTCTCTGCATCCGTAGCACTGTCAGTGTGTCCGCATGGTGCGCCTTCATCCCAGCTGCTGATTGGTTCTCCGAGCTTGGTTAAATAATTGCAGTATGCCAGGTAGTGGTAGTGGTAGTAGTAGTAGTAGTAGTTGTTGTTGTTGTTGTTGTTATTGTTGTTGTTGTTGTGGCAGTCGCCGTCGTCATCTCAGCAGTCTATCAACTAGACACAGAGCCAACATAAAACCTTGGAGATCAGCGGTATGCGAGGTGGCATTGTCAGCGTCGAGCTGCGCGGTGGACAAAACGGAACCGGTCCACACTCTTTCAACATGCACATCAGCGTTACTTTCTAAGTAAGGAGGCATGCATACGAGACGTACGTAAGGCAGTCGCTGGTCCGTAGCTTGCTTCACACCGGATGAATAGAACCACTCTTTGAGCGTAGCGCAGTCTTCTTGGCTGTGTACCCGTCCCCCCAGCCACGGTTAAAAGTCTGCTGGAGCCAGAAATAGAGGTAAGGGATAATAGACAAATAGTAGATAATAGACAAAAATTGCCTCTCCTAGTTTTAAATGCTATGGATATAGCGTCTAGTAAGAGGACGTCATCACCTCCCACGCTCACCACTGTCAGTGACAGATGAAGTGGTGCTATATCCCAGTTAGTTTGCAAACGATGTAGTCCAGTCAACGTCTCCTATGGCTCAGTTGTTTAAGCTGCTGACTACTTGGCATCTGCCTCCAGCGGTGATAGCTGCGATCTTAGAGGATCGCGGGATTCCGCACCAATGACGAGCCTCAATAGGGCGAAACGCGTATGGTTCTTTTCCGGACTAGGCTCTTCTATGTAGCCTGTGAACTACTGGGATGAAAGCCTCAACGAAATTACAAATAAAATCGTGCTATTCGCAGGAAATAGGCACCTTGTTAACATTCAGCTCAAGTTGGCCATCTCATTGAATCAGCGAGACTGCTAGCCGCGCATCACCTCATTCACGATGCCAACTCGTAGTGGTGAAGCGTGTACAACCATTGAATTAAGCTCGGAGATCGCACCCACAGCTGAACAACCAATCCGGGCTACCAGTGTTTCAAATTATTTTGAACCTCTTCACCTTTTGTTGCAACCCGTGCAATAAATCCAAGTCAATCTCCCGCGGTTGCTCAAGATACAGTCGAAGTGCCTTCGCCAGATCTGCATTTCGTATGCAAACAGGGTCTGAAGTATCATCCAGCAGCGTCCTCATAGGCTGCAAGGTGGGACCGTACACCGTCTCCAAGGAGTCAAAAAATTTTTTGTGTCGGCGGTTTTCGGCGTAGCACTCCATCTGCTTCGCCCTCTCCGTCCACCATGCATTCTTGACGCAACGGAGCTATCGGGTCAGTCGCCGTCGAAGTTTGCGAAGATGACTCTTCTTCTCGGTGTCTTTTTGGTCCGCCACATGTACAGCAAATGCTGGATTCTTTTCCGACATCACTGCGCCAATGGTCGCGTTGTAATAAAAAACCAATCGGGCCGCTTACAATTTACTTGCCCGATGGTCTCTTCAGCAGCAGCCATCACCTGTTCACTGGTGTGGTTCCACAGGTCGCTCATTGAGGTACAGATTCTACATCGCCTTCTCTGGTTTCATCCTTTTCTCAATATTACCAGGAGATAGAACATTTGCTTTCCTCCGGTTCGCGGCAAGCAAGTAATACATAAATTTATGAAAATAAATGTACAATTTGTTTCGCACCGACTTGTGATCAGTGCCGCACTTAGCTCCACGCAGTACACTTGTAATGCGCACTTCGCGCACGTCACGCTGACGCACGATGCATGGTCGACCAAATGGGCGTGACCACTCCGTGAGTGCGCCAAACTTGCTATGTCACTCGCACCCAGTGCCCTGGGTGTTCGTGATCGACAGGCCCTGACTGGCACACAGTGAAGGCAGCCGATCATTGGCTGCGCTGATACCATAACGTTTGTCCATACTGCGGATCACGCTTAACACGTGCGTTGAAATCGCTCAGTAGGAATAGCCTGTCGCCCCTCGTCACAGACCGTATCACGGAGGACAACCGCGTAACACTGACCCCTCTTGTCATCAGGATAACACATGATGGGGCCATACGTGCTGATACAAGTGGCCAATGTGCCTATTCTAATTCGTAGGTATGGAGTCATCAATCGTGCGCCAGTAGACTGCCACCAGCTGGCCATTTAGGCAGTCGCATAGTGCAAATCTGACCCCTAGTTCATGTTATACTGTGGTGGCGCTCCCCACCCAGTAGAACGTATAACCAGCACCAGCTTCATGTAGCTTGCCTTGGTCAACGAGCCGAGTCTCAATAAGTGCAACAATGTCGATGCCGTAGCGCACGAGTTAGGTCGGTACCAGTGCCGTGCGTTGCTCGGCGCGTTCATTCGAGTTCCGCTCGAATAATGTACGCACGTTCCAGCACCCGATGTCGAGTGCCTTTTCCTAAGGCATACGGTTGCGGTGGCGATCAGTCATTCGTGCGATGACCTGTATCGAAGGAAGTGGTGGGTTTGTTGCATTGGGGGTCGGGAGAGAATGTGCAAAAAAAGGGAGGCGTCAGCGGTAGCATGTTTTCACTTGTCCACCCCGCCCTTTGCAGCATATAAGGCGACTCTTTTCGCACCCCGCCACTGCGCGACGGTCGAGGCAACACGTCATTATCAGTATCGGTACATTTCATGGTTACGGGAGAGCCTATGGTGCGCTGACGCTGGTCGTACCTAGATCGTGACAGATGGTCTACGCATTTCTGCTGCTACTATTGTGCCATGAACTCATGTCCTAGACGCCTCCTCGTGGCGGCTGCTGGGTGGGAGTTGGGTTACGCCCTTCTCCCTGATAAGATCCAGGACACTAATCCGCATGAGTCAGTGAACTGACCATGTGCTAGACCCGCTGCCTTTCGGGTGTACATTTCATCGAAGGCTTTCTCTGAGGACCCGAGTCGTTCTCCTTTCAGGTGTGGGCGCCCTGCCAGTATCCTAGTCCATCTTCTTCGGAGGTTAGAAAGTGGTCGATGACCTTCTTCCCTAAAACCTAGCCATGGGAGACAACAGGTCTACAGGTTATAAGCTCACATATCGATTGGCGCAAAGCACGAGCGCCACGCATTGTCTCCGACGGTGGGAGGGCATCTCCGGGTGCTCAATGGTTTGCTACTGCCCGCCTCAAGCCAGGCAGCCCCTGGTCAAATTGGTGTAAACCAGCCAAAACCCAACTGCATCTGGCCCTTGTCGCAGGTGTATCCTACTACGGTCGCAAAACACATGAATTGTTCCGGATCTTCAAAGACTGCGTGTGAAGACCGTCAAGCAGATCCCAAACTGTTTCCGCAATCACATTCCAGAGCTGGATCAGCTCCTCACTGCCTTGTGGATCACGCTATTGAGCCAAAGAATACGGCGCAGTACCTCAAGCAAAACCCCAAACAAGCCACTACCCTGTGAATCGGGCTATTGAGCGAAAAGCTCCGGGCGGAGTCCCACAAGCAAATCTCCAGATCACCCCATGCATTGGGAGTCAGCTAATTGAGTCAAAGGCTCCGGTTGGAGTGTCTCAAGCAAACCTCCGAAACACATCTGCCACCTCGCGTGCAATTGCCCACCAATGCAATCGTATGCCTGCGCGTAAAGCACTCAGCATCGGGTTCTGGAACGTGCGCACACTACTTGTCCGGAAGTCGGGTGAGCGCCACGAGCGACGCACTGCACTGGTCGCGATGGAACTGGCACGCTACCACATCGATACTGTGGCGCTCAGTGAGACTCGGCTAGCCGAGCAAGCTAAGTTGCATGACGCAGGTGCTGGCTACACATTCTACTGGGTGAGCAACGCCGCCTCAGCACCACGTGAACATGGGGTCAGATTTGCAATATTTGATCGCACCCATGGCAAGCTGGTGGGTGAACCAACAGGCATCGGCGCGCGACTGATGACTGTTCGCCTACGACTCGGAAGAGGTAAGTTTGCCACCTTTATAAGCACGTGCGGTCCGACCATGTGTTATCCTGATGACACGCGTGATCAATTCTACACTCAGCTATCCTCCGTGATAGGTCGTGCTGAGGAGCGACCGACTATTTCTGCTGGGTGATTTCAACGCGTAATCAGCGACCCCAGATTTTCAAGCTATTGGAAGCCATCTGCATCGACCGAGAGTGGCCGCTGCTTTGGGTGCAGAAACAGTTGACTTGAGATCCGGTTAATAACCATATCCAGTGTAAACCCTAAGGAATAAGACCGGGAGGCATGCGGATGGGAACCACGTTTCATCAACGGAGCCGGCCCACACTCCTTCACAGGCAAACACAAGCACACTGTATTTGGGAATCAAGCGCACACAAGGCGGTGGCTGGACCATACTCCACTCAACACTGAGTGCATGGAACCACTCTTCGAGTCTAGCAAGGCCACAAGGACCGTGCACCCCGTCCCCTCCAGCAACGACCAACTGACTCCTAGAGCCAGTATGGATGAGGTAGTGGGGAATAGACAGGTAGGCACCTTGACAACATGCACATCAAGCGCAGCCACACCGGGGATATCAACCAATAGACAATCACTTGAAACGACGACATCAAATAAAATAAATCGGATGATAATAAACAAATCGCTAGCTGTACGCCGTAACGGCGCTTCGCTGCCACGCGACAAATACCGGTCGCGCGTGGGCTGAGTAGACCGCAAGGACGCCCGCCACTAAGTGGATTCAAACCAGTGACCTTATGGTTGCAAACCAAACTGGCATACCACTCAGCCACCGGCCGACAATGCATACAGACAAGGTGAAATAACTCTTCAATAAATGAGCATATGAAATAAATTGGTTGTCAACAAATGAGCGATAATTTTAGGACGTGAGTGCCACAACGCATAAGAGAGGATAAAGGCAATTGGAAGGTAAAAGACAAGTGCGCCATTGCGTGCTGTCTTTGGCCATATCCAGTGGGGTTTCAGTCATACATGCTGGGGGTCCTTTGCTTCCCAACCCGGTTTTCTGGAACGACCAACAACAGTCTGCTTCGATATTTTCGCGTTAACGCTTTGGACTGTACAGAATCTCATATCTGGTAGCCTTATATCATCTCAGTGCTTTGAAACCAAATTTTAATTGCTTTAACGACTTGTGTAGTCATGGCGTTTGTGTTTGGCCCGGTGGAACCCGTTGTTTTGGTAAAGAAATTCATTTCCGTTTCAGACACCGGAGCAAACTTGACGTGTTATGAAGTAAAATAACTGTATAATTTACTTTCTTCGGTTAGTTCAGCAGTAAAGTAATCAAACTCGATTAAGCCTTCAGCCGCTTTGCCTGGTAAAATCGAATAGGCTTAGCACCGGTGAATCACGGGACTAAAATCCTTTTTAGCACTTATGGCCCTTCATTTCCATTCAGGTGTACCATATGACATCGGTATTTTGGTAGCGCTGGACCAAAGGGTATTTACCGATGCTGCAGCAGAGAGGAGAGTGGATGAGAACCGAAAGGAACTTTAGGTGTGGTGATGTACTAGTTGCTACTGAAGCACTGACAAGAGGGAATTGTCCGCTAGGTGTAATTATAGATTAGTTCAGTCTATATTGTGAAGACAAGAGACGGTATACTTAAAATAGATGTGTGAAAGATATGTTTTGCTAGAGGGATACAACGGGAGTGATGGAATAGTTTCGGCTATTCACTTTCCGCGGATGGAAGGTGGATCTCCGAATCTGCTACTCCATGGAGGACCACTGTGAGTTCAACATGCCGAAGGAGGAGAATACTAGCGTACCGTTATAGGTCCTGTAATTCTCCCATAGCAAATGGCGTAGGGCTTGGACGAACCAGAGCATGAGACCAACAGATGTTCATTGCGAAGGAAATGCTCTGGATTTTGTACGGCAAATTTAGAACACAATTCGCAAAATGGATAACGCGCTTTAACTGGACTCCTACCACCTATCTATCCCATGGTTTCATGGCCACCGACGCAACTATTATGTAGTTCGAAAGATGCATGTCTGGATCTCACTCAATCTGGATGACCAAACCAGACGCCTTCTCCATCTGATGAACCCCCGCTTACTGATTATCCCTCGTGTGATTTCATATTGTTGTTACCATGGATTCACTTCTCCTCTCACTGTGGGAAGCGCTCACTATCACACTGTGCAACCTGTTCAATCCCTCACACATCTCAGACTTGAATCATCCTCCCGCCCTGGAAGCACACACCTTTAGGTTCCTCCCACTTCCGCCTCCGTTTGATTGGCACGGATCCACCCCAAGAGTCGAACTCATCGCGTTTTTTTCATACGAAGTATAGCGAACTAATGCGCCAAGGGTTAGCGGACCTAATAAAAGAAAGGTTCTATTCTGATCCTAGACGGTATCGTGTGACTATTAATTTACGGTGTCAAGTACAGTATGCATTCTTTTTGGACATTGTGAAGACTGGTTGTTTCGAAACTGAACGGGTATTGCCGAGGTATGTACATGCTGTATTTTGATCCCTATTTGAATACATAAATGAGCAAGTTTATTCTTGTATTTACGAGGCACACCGAATCAGGCATGATCAAAATTTACAAGCAAGGATATTTCGCAACAGACACTTTGCTATACCTGTAAACAGCAGTGGCAGAAAGTTGTACAAGCTGCAAACATGGAAGAAGTACTCATGAGGGACAAAATCGTCATTTAGGTGACGATAATTTGGGTTCGTATGTGCGTCTAACAGTAAAGACACTATACATGTGGTGGTGACGGTTTATGTAGACAGAGAGTATCTTTTTCTTATATGTATCACGGAAATAGTGAAATATGACTCTAGTCAACTTGCCAGGATGTATTGTTGGCAGTGACTTTATTCAGTGGCGAGTAGTACCATATCTAACAGCTCTGCTTCCTTTCTTGGTTGAATCCGAAGACTTTTAAGCGTCAATCGAACTCAAAGAGAATTCGTCGCTTACTTTCATGATTCCATCAAACGTTTATTAACATTGTGCTTCACGAAACAGCCAAAATGAGCGACGAATGATGTTAGCACGCATTACCGAGGCTGCGGCGGTACAAGCGAACGTTATCGGCACAGAAAGGGATCCTCACCAAGCTTGTGCTCGTCGCGGCAAAACCACCCACGAAGCTGCTGTGGTCGCGGATGCCAACAAGAGCATGGCTGGAAACATCTTCATTGTCTACAGCTGAGAAGGCGCCAATGTTCAACGCAAATGTGGATGAAACGACGAAGAAGCTGACTTCTTATGTCCTGCTGCGCGTTGAAGAGACCGCTGAACGGCATTTCGAGGACACCTTGGTACAGCTACAGCAGGGCCTGAACGAGAGCGGGATCCACCCATCCTTATCTACTGTCTTCGACGCTCTCAGTAGGTTAAAGATAACGCTCAAGAATAGTCACCACGAGTTAGACCGCGTCAACAGTGCCACGACAATCGGAAACCGGCAGTCGTATGCTCCTGACTTCTCGGTACTCGCGCCGCATAACAAAGAGAAATGCGTCTTGGATGTAAAGCCGGTTCAATCCCCATTTGCGGCGGACGCAGGCTTGCTCATGAAGAGTGACGAGCGCGAACGTCCTCTCGCCCACATTCAGAGGTCGCAAGGTGACGTTGGTTGTGGCAATGCAAGGGACCGTTCACTCAAAGATCATCAGCAATGGCACCTGCAGTGATGCAAAGTTCTCAGTGTTCGTCAAGGAACTTGTGGAACGTGTGCGCTACAAAGTGGAGGTGAATGGTGTATGATCGATCATGGAAAAAGCCACGATCCACTTGCCGGACGATCTAATGAGGATCTTGGGCTCGTCTTATCAGCCGAATTTCCTGTCGCTCTACTCCTACATACTAAACCCAGTAGAACATGTTGGTGAGATGCCTGCTGACCAACCCGACGCCTTACCAGAAGTTATGTGTGGTTGGAATGATAACCCACCAGGACTACGCGAACTGCGTCCTCAATTTGATGCTGAGCCTGACAAGCGCAGCAGCCGGACACCCCTTCATTAACTAACCAGGTTTAATGCTGGTCTCTTCATTCTTAATACACCACTTTCATTTTAAAGTGGGCGTTTTTCAAACCAAACTGTCGAAATTAGCATTTAGGAGTAGGGCGTGTACTGAGATGTCGTTAGCGTAGGTCTATCAGGTTGCGATTGTCGTGTTACTGTTGGCGCAGTCTAATTCGTAGTATCACTTCTTGAGCGTTATCTTTATCCTTCTGTGGGCGTTGAGAACATCAGATATGGGTAGGTAGATCCCGTTCTCTCTCAGCCGCTGCTGTTAACAAATTGCTGATTTTCAGTCTAGAATGCAATGTGTCCAATTTGGATTGCGAAACGTCCAATTTCAACTGAAAATGGTATATTTATATTTATATAGTCCGTCTCATTGGGAGCGGAAGCTAAAATGGAGAAGTCGTTGGGGCTACAAAAAGTATAATGGCTTGGAATCTGTAGCACAGCAAAATGAGATTGCCTTGCACTGCCTTGCTTTTGATCATAATAGATTAGAAGGCCCTGGAACGAAACAGGTTTGTACGTTGATTGCGCCTGACAAATATCTTACAGTTGTGAATACGTGGCACTTTACACTAACTCACATTCATTCCGAGGACAAGTAAATTCTTTACCGCATCTTATGTCTCCCTTCCTTTTATCGGAGTCTCGGAGACGTGTATTGTTTAGCTGTCCATTGTTCAATTAGTACTCGTGCCCCGTTAAATCAGTGGTGATACACTGATTTTAATTTATGCTCCTTATTTGGTTACTTGAGTTTGCTCGCCGCTTTCGAACCGCTTACGCTCTGCTTTTGCTCGCTTCAAGTTTCGACCAATACCGATCACAACTTTCTTGCTCACTTCATTCGGACTATGAGATGATGCAGGATGTTGTACGTTTCAACAGACACTTCGTGCCTACATGATACAACGTTGCATTGTTGCATTGACCAGTAGGCTGCCTTTCTCACAACCACTCGAAGTAGCTGATCTATTCACTTCGGTCTGATCACCGAAGAGGCTATTGGGCGCGTCAGCAAAGCTTTTCCAATCCATTAACAGCTACGAAATTGGTGGAGACAAGTTTTTCGTCTGATGGCCACGCTGTACTGCGCGTGGAAGAAATTGTCGGTTTTAACGGATCGAAGCACCGCGGCTTACGCTTTATCCCTTATGCTCAGTCGACACATCCGAAGAACAGCGATACGGTTCGCTTACCGATATTTGCCAACGAGCTCTCAATACCTCGACGACCTATCCCGATTTACACTGTTTGCCAACACTGTGCTTTCGTTGTTGAGCCTTTAGTATGATCGTTTGCAAACGACCAAGAATGCCGTGGAATTGATCTATCGGCTTGATCGGGCTAGTGCATTGCACGTGCCCAGCTACATGGGTCTTTCGGTGCATACAAAGTGGTTTTGGTATACAGCTCCTCTTGCCTGCCGTTTTTCATCTAGAAGTACCTTTAAGTTTTACTGTCGTGCTTACAAGCTTCTTGATATTCATCTTACATAGTTTCATCTTTTTAGTACTATCACGTCGTCATGGCTTGTGACAACGGGAGAAATCTTTGTCGCTAGAAGTGCTAATGCGGGACCGGCACTTTTGTGTCTTCCTTTTGCATCAGTTATGAGTTTTTTTTACTTCTCTTGCCCAACTCTATTACCTGCTTATTCTCCCTCAGCCATCTGATATGGCCTTGTCACATTCTCCCTCTTCGCAGGCGGCCAGAACAAAGTTGCATTGCAACTAATCATCCAACATGTGAACAAACGCCTACGACGGGTACGTTGTCCTCGTGATTACTACCTGCCTCTTTTCGTTGGTTGGGTTTGATCCGAATCTATCTTCCCTTCTTCTCCAAGCAAGGACCTGAGTGCCGTCGTGCCCTGGCCAATTTCCAGGCCTCCGATGATGCCTTTCATTTACTCCGGCCCTCCTCAGTTCCTCTGCAGAATGGACCGGTGGACTCTAGTGGAGAGCGGTTCAACCAAACACAGTGCAACGGAATCGTTAATGGTCTTGGCAGTGAGTTAAGGTTTGTGCTGCCACCCAAAGTGCATGTGCTTCCGTCTACACCACAGACTAAAGGTCTGCACACGATTATCCGAAACCGCGCCACCAGTCAGGATATGTTCGTCTTTTACTCCGAACGCCTGATGCGCCCCCTCTGCGAATACGCAATCAATCTTCTCCCACATATGGTTAGTCCAATTCTTTGTCTCCGCTATTCTTTTACCTCCCCCTCTCTCTCCCCCCTTGTGTTGACAATGTTCTTACGTTTGCACAATCCTCTCAGGACGTAGTCGTTGACACGCCCCAAGGAATTCCCTACCATGGCCGACAACTTGCCACTGGTACTCAGATTTGCGGTGTTTCTATCCTGCGCGCAGGTGAGGCTTTAGAACCGGCTCTTTGCGCCGTCTGTAAGGACGTACGACTTGGCAAGATTTTGATACAAACGAACCCCGACACTTTCGAGCCAGAGCTTCACTATCTCCGATTGCCCAGTGACATCAAGGTCAGTGTTATACTGGTGTTTCATCACAACCATCTTAGAATTGTTTTGACTTCGTTCAACTTCACTATGCGTTTTCTACACATTTGAAGAACTTAAATTTACCAGGTTATTGGATTTTGATTATTCAACTCAGTGAAGTTCAAACGCTACGGTCAGAAGTGTTTTAAACCAGCCAGTGGTTTGCACTGGGCATCCAACTATACTTCGGTTATCTTCAGTGCTCCATTATATGCTTCCTTGTTGGTATTCGCAGCGTCGTTTGTGTTTCAGTAGAGACCCCTTTTTCATGGTGCATCTTTTTGGCCGACTACATATGTATACATTCGCCATCGCATTCAGTTCAACCTGACTCGTCCTTCTTGCGCAAAGCCTCTCTCTACCGATTTCTGTAAGCTACAGTTACGTTAACTTTTTCATCAAGGTTTCATGGATGCTTGATTATTCCTATGCTGTCTCAACGTTTATGTCCACATGCCTTACTGTTAGACCTAACTCAAGGATTTTTACCTCCTTGTGATTTTTGGGACGGTCTCATGCTCTAACCTGTTCTTGTTTTCATCTTGCTTACCATCGTTGTAGTATGCCTCCACATTGTTAAAAGTTCTAAACCTCCAAACACTTAGCCAATGCAAATCGACACCTTGTCCTCCGACTGTTATCTCTGTTGCAACATGTCCTCCCACTTCAGATGTGATCCCGGCGATAACAATGATCCAGGCTTAATTTGAGCCAACTCGTGGCTCAAATTGAGATTGATTGTCACCATCCGCGACCCAACAATAAATTCTTCTTTTATTTTTTATGCTACCTGTGAACCTTCTATGCTTACATTGTCTTTAAGTATACCTTGGTCTCTATTCCCATTTCAGCTTTTCTCACAATACAATTTTTTTCGCTGGCCGTTGAACAAGTGCAAGACTGATCTTTCCCTTTTTGGTGCACTCCACATTACCCCAGCGTCAATCTATGTCGCTTTTCATCCATCGGGCTTGTATTATTGGATTGGGGTTCGATACGTTCGCATTGGACGCCGTAGGCTCACCCTGACAAAGTGCCCTTCACTCGCTAGCTTCTACCATTACCTTCATCCGTATACAATTCGGAAACCCACCTTTCTCCTAATTTGCCACTTGCCTGTGAACATCGTCTCTTTTATGGTACCCCACTGGGTTTTCTCTGGCCTATCTTCACTACCACTCTTATTTCTTTTTTTCAGGATTGCTACGTCATACTGATGGATTCCACTGTCGCCACGGGGGCAGCTGCAATCATGGCTATGCGAGTGTTGGTCGAGCATGATGTTCCCGAAGAGCGAATTATCCTCATATCCATTCTCATGGCTATTCAGGGGGTACGCACAGTTGCTTACGCCTATCCGAAGGTGAATCCGAACCCTAGTGCTTGTTACTCACTTTCATCCCGGTCTGCTTGAGCAGTGCGTGCCCTCTGATCACCACAGTCAGTGGTGGTCTATCTGTGCACTCGTTGGATTTGACTTTTTTCTTTCTATTTTACCACAGAGTTTGAACACCTCCAGCGTTTGTTCCTATTGCCTTATTGTCTTCTCAGTCCACACAGCGCTTTGCATTGTTGTGGCTGCAACCGCCACCTCTATATGTAGGTGTGTTTCTGTTCATCATCACTTTTACACGTTAGCTGAAGGTGAGAAACCTGTCAGCTATTGTGTCGCAATACAAATAGATAATATATCTGAGGAAAAAGGACATATTAATCATTGTAGAATGCAAAATCATAACAAAAACCGGTAATGTAGTGTTATACATTCGGAATAAGATTGTGGTACCGAGTGTGTGTGTGTTTGTGTACCGTGTCAAAAGACGCACCAAACTGACCGGACAATGATACAACACAGATGCTCGAGAAGACTGGACACAGAGTTTGTGTAAGCTGCTGGCTTTCTATGTTCATGGGTGCGGCTCAACATCGCCCTTGCTTTCGTTCCCCTACTTCGCCCTGTCAATCGAACGTACTAAATTTACTTCTGTTTCCCTACTTTTCCATCGGCTTTCCACCTGTGTGTTCCTATGGGTCTTTCCATCAGGTTATTTTCCCTTTCACTGTCGTGATTCGCTTCGTGCCGCTCACTTCTATCGCACAGTTTTCTCCTTTTTTCACCGAAGTGGACTACTGTGTGTTTCGTTTTCTGACCCAATGCTAGTCATATTTACATCACATTTTTATAATCCCACGCAATTCCTTGAAGCTTGGTTCTCCTGTAATAACTCGATCAAATACGCATCGACATCAACCCCATATACCAACAGCTCAGAACGAAAGATCCGGCGATTTGAAAAGCAGTGCTCGCAACGAGCTACTCAACGAACAACTCGTGCGACTGCTTCGGCCGCGGGGGAAAATGGGCAAAGATCACAGGCCACAAAACAAAGACGTCACTTTCGAAAGTCATCTGCCCATCGATCAAGAATAGACGATTAATTTTTGAGATTGTCCATCACGCACCACCTCACTGAAGATGCCACCTCGCATGGTAGCGAAACGTATGCGACCATTTAATCAGGCTCAGTGAACCAATCAACAGTTGAATAACCTACCCTGCCTACCAGTGTTTCAAATTATTCCAATTCCCATTGGAATGGTGAATTGAACTACGAATGCTATGCCTCTCATTGGGTTTTCGTCATCATTACACCTTAGCTGAAGGTGAGAAATACACTTCAGCGAACTGTGCTGCAACGCAAAAGGATGCCATTTATAAAAGCGCGAGTTACTAAACACTACCAAATACAAAACCAAGAAGCAAGTAATATAATGCTAAGTGTAATCTTATCCATGCATTGTGCGATCATTGTTGGAGGGGGAAGCTAAGCGGGAAGGGAAGGGACAAGGAAGCTCACAACGCAAACAGCACTGAGCCGGGCTCTTCGCCATATCAACAAGTGTATCCAAGCAAACGTGTTCGTCATCCTTTGGGCTCCAACCTGACAGTCGGGGGACACCAAGCGACGCCAAGTTCGAAATAGGAAACTTCATTCCTCTTGACCACATCATCTGTTGATCTCCCTTCCTCTTCCGACCATACCCCCGTCGCGCAAAAGGTGCACGTCGCGACAGTCGGTGTGCTGACATACGCAACGCGCGGCTAACCATCTGAGCTTGGTGCGTGAGATAACGTCGCTGAGCGGTTCACTCGCTCTTCCGGCACTAAATCCACAACGCCGAACACGCTTATTGTTCACACGGTTTTCCTACCCGAAATGAGCCCAATTGCAAAGACATTAACGGGCGAACGTAACATGCTTTTTTATATCTGTCGATTTGATAGGGCATGTCTCGCAACTGTACCGGACGATTAAACGACGCGACTGCATTATAAACTCTGTCCTTCAGGGCGAGAGTGATATCACACTGACGCCATAGGTGGCGGTGATTAGCGAATGCACATCGGGTTTTTGTCATACGGTTCGCGATCTTGTCTTCTATTCCACCGGCGCTAATATAGCTACCCAGATATTTGAATTTCCGGACGACTTCTAGCTGATTCCCACAAAGGGTCAGCGCAGCGGTGCGGCTCTGCCAATCTTGGAAGACTGCATTTCGACGGTCCAAAGCATAGCCCGAAACGATTAACAACCAGTACTGTTTGGCACGTTCGGGAGCTTTCACAGCTTACGGCATTGTCGTCGGCATACTCCAGGTCAATAAGTCGGTCACCTGAAAGCAGCTCCATACCTTCTAGGTCGTGTGTCCAATGAATGCCACTTACATGACTTCGTCGATGGCGAAGTTAAGGAGAAAAGCTGACAGCAGACAACTTTGTCTCACACCGTTGAAGGGCAGCGACTGTCTGCCATAAACCCTCACACTGCCCAAACTATGCGCGTACAGCACAGATAATGTTAAGGTATTTCTCAGGCATCTTTCCTGTGTAGACAGTCCCAAAGGGTACATCGAGCCGCCGAATCGAAGACATCTTTGATGTCGAGAAACTTGCCTACGGTGATTCGCCAATAAATATGGCGGTGTTCTAACAATTTGCGTAAGGTGAAGATATGGTCAATACATACTTGCTTTCGACGAAACCTGACTTGCTCCTCGCGAATCTGACTCACAAGTGCCACTCAGTCTGTGGAGCACGAGAGAGGCAAACCATTTAGAGGCAATAGAGATCAGACTGATCTCTCTGTGATTGCCGCCGTCTGAACGTGAGCCTTCCTTGAAAATTGGGACTATAATGGAGTTGATCCAGTCTGCTGAGACAGTCTTCTGCTCCCACAAATTCACAAGTACGTTGTGCAAATTATCTACAAGTGCAGGTCCCTCGAATTTGAAGAACACTGGAGGAAGTCCATCTGCTACTGCCTTATTTAATTTCAACTTCAACTTCCGCGCGTGAGGGCGGATCCAAGGAAACGGCCAATGGAGCAGGGCGATCAATGACCGATAAGGAAGATGACAATTCTGGTTTATTAAAATACTTTTCAATGTGTTCAGTATGACGTTCCAAGCGTTATGGTCAGCTGTGGATTGGCTGTCTACTCTCGCCGCGTACACTTTCGCTAATATCAGGTCTCCTGCTACCCGTTTCTCGCATTAGACTGAATGCTCAACCATGGTGAGACTATGAAGAGATCCAATGTCCATGTTGACGATTTTGTTTGCCACGTGAAAACATGCCTGTTGCTAATAACTTCTGGTATATATGGGACCATTGATCTTCCAGTGTGTTCAGGGAGCGTTCACTCCTCCCGGATGCCATCGTAGTTTGATACACATTCAGAATATCTGGTTTCGCCAGTTAGCTGGGGTCTTTGTGCTCACAGCACCATTGCGGATGTTCGCCAAAAGCTACACGTGACTGCGTGATCGGAGTCCACGCTCGTGCTCCAAATTGAGCGGCAGTTTTGGACGCAGCCTGTCCAATTGTAACTGATCGTGATGTGATCGATTTGCGTCCAGGGCTAGCCCGATTCTGGTGTGCGCCATGTCACTCTTCTGCGGGTGCTGTGTCGAAAGTTTGTGCTCGCGAGAAAGAGAGGAGCATTTTTACGCAGCTGTAGCAATCGCTCACCGTTATCATTACGGGAGCGTACACCGTGTTATCCGCCCAAATGCAGCTCATCAGTGGACAGTTTTCCAACTTGGACGTTCAGATCATCAACAAGCACCAAATTATCTGTACTCTTTCTGAGACGAAGCAGCTCGTTCAATTGCCGAATCTGTGCTACAGTTTATGGGTGCGCAATGACAAACAGGCACCGTTTGATTTCGAATCTTTGAACACTCCAGCCGGTCTGCTGGCGCAGGTCCGGCTGTTCTTTGCGATCCAATCGATCAGAGCAGCTTCAGCCCGAGGGCTGAAAGCAATGACCACATCGGCTTGACTCGCATTTGAAGCTGCGTCATCTCCGGACAAGTGCAGTGCGAAAATGCCGCTGATGTTGCATATGAGGGATCTCAGGTTAAGCACAGAGCCCAAATCTTTCAGGTGGGTTTCCCATAAATCGCAGCTATCGATCGATAGGGTCTCTAGTGTTCGAGCAAGTGCTGCCTCTTGGCCAATCCCTAACAAAGTACGCACGTTGAGGCATGTCAGCCTTAGGGAAGATCGGGGGCTCCAATTAGGAATGCATGAACTGGCTTTGTCCGCTTGGTTGAACATGGACTTGTCGACTGGACTGGAGCGGCTTCCTGTGTTTGAAACTAAAAAGCACACGACTATTTAAGCAAGATGGGGGAGGACAAAATATTGGAGGGTTGTAAACAAAGGCGATAAAAGTGAAGTTGTTGTGAGACGATAGTGATGAAAATGCACAAGAATAAGATGACTGGAAGGTCTGGGCAGTAACACTTTCACCCCTATCTACCCTGCTCGATACAGGAGATACGCTGCCGTTAATTATCCTCTGCGGCGGCCGGTGCATCACGGATTTGTTTGGAGAGGAATTCAATTGTATTGCTTGAGCAAGCTACTGTCAGGCTGCCCAGGCCTATACAGGAGAACGAGTGGGTTTCTCAACCAAAGCCTTTGGTTCAAAAACCTAAACTCAGTGCATCTGATTCGGCATTGAGTCGTATAAAACCCGTTTTACGGCGAAACTAACTACATTCACTCCAACTCCCAACCTGGAGGGCCACGAGACTGAGTTTGTCTGGCCTCTAACCATTGACCAATCTGGTATGAATAGCTCTAAAGGTGCAAAAAGCACAACGCAGCATGGCTCAGTGGATCGTTGGAGCAAGCAAACCATCGCACCACATTAAAGTCCAGTTTCGTGGCGATTGCTTAAGCGAACATCAAATGCGCGTTACTCAGATGGTCACCTCAGCTGAGCCAAAGCTGCATCAGCATTTTGCATAGGTCTGAGGAATATTTCATCTGCATCAGCCTCATACATTTGGAAGACCTTTGTCCAATAGCCTATTACCCTGATACCAGAAGCTATTCAACGGAATCCAAGCAATCGATGTTTTAGTGCGTTTCTATTTGAAAGAAGGCGCTGAATGATGAAGAATGGACGATGGCTGCTTTGCTAGCCTCGGCGACTTGTTTCACTCTCGTGATACCCACTCTAAACGAGTCAATGCAAATACTTAGTTGGATTCCTTCGGCACTGCGTAGGCCAACTCTTCGACGGTTGATAAAGGCCGAGCTCAGTCAACGCAGCTGTACGCCATGTAGGTAGGGTAGGTCTGTGCTCAGCCGATGGCTCCTATTCCCATGTACACAATTTATTCCCTTCTTTAGCCCAATTCCTGCCGTCGGTGGTGATCTGCAGTTATCTTTCGATGCTCTCACTGAAGTCCATCATCTATCGACAACTGACCGGTGACGACGCCGTATTTTGGAGTTGATGACTTCATAACTCCTCCTTTCCGGTCTAGTATGCTCAAAGTATTAGTCGGTATTGCATCTATTGGCATGCGTGCGCTAAAGTGAGCAGTTTTCGGACCAATGCGGGCGCATTCTTTGAGCAGTATTCGGCGTCCCATTTCCCTGTCTTTTAGGCCGTCTTCTGTCCTCCTGCTTTAGCTCCTCGTCAAATTCAAAAGCCTTTTTTGTACTCGCACTGTCACACACGGGCTCGATAGCGACCTTCTTCTCAGGATCCCCATAGCTTACTTTTCTTTCTTTTCGTGTTTTTCTTAAGAGTTTCACCTAAGTGGGCTTTGTGATTTCGCATTTCCACTCTGTCCCAATAGCCTGTATGATTTTCTTGAGGTACACTCCACTTGAAACACGTCGTCTCACCTTTGCTTGCTGGCGCACTTTTTCGATTAACCAGTGTCACCTCTATTGCTACTAAACACAGCAAACCGCTCGATGAATCAATTTGTCTATATCCGAGCGAAAGTAAAATCACCCAGGAACACTCATTATTCAGATGGGTAAACGATTTGAACCAATAACGTGTAGCCGTAGCACCAAGTCGTTTAAACAACATCCGCGTCCACCACATTGTGTCCGTACACACCTTCCTCTTGGCTAAGGAAACTGAGCTGTCATTCAAGGCAGCTGACCTAGCTGTTCTGAAACACGAACATTCTTCGGCGAACGGCTACCCACAAAGATTTATCGAGAAACATAGCCAGCTGCGAGGGCTGAAGGACTTGGTACACATGGTGGTCAAAAATAAGGTTTATATCGACTTACCTTTCCGAGGTTATTTTTGCCGCCCTACAGACAATCAAGGGGCTAATATCGGCTACGCACGGGACTTACTGCGCTGTTCAAGTTGTTGGAATCAACCGAACCCGAAGTTTGCCAGTCCCCCCAACGAAATAAGTTTAACCTATCGGGTCCAGCTCACACTGTGTATACCAGTTCGTGTGTGATTGCGGAAGCAGTTACATAGACAGAATTGATAGATCTCTGACTTCCCGAATAAAAGAACATGTGCCGAAATGGGTTCCGCATGAAATCGCCCAACTCCCTACCCCACTCAACCACGGTGTTCGCGTAGGCCGCCGGCTTCCTCGATATGTGAACACCTATAGGTCTCGGGCTACCGGATAGAGCTGAGCTCAGCTTTAACAGTTGTGTTACGTCATGCTAATCCAACTTCCTTCGGTTTGCTGAGGCGGTCGCAATAAGCCGGATGAAACCAGCTCTGTGCTTTTAAAAACCATTATTTGTCACCTTGAGACTGCTATGGACATAGGTGTGAAGTTCCGTCACTCACTCTCCACCTCCAGCACGTCTTGTCACACCCATTGCTCGCTATTTCTAGGCATACCGGTTATTGGTAATGGTACTGAAGAGACAATACGAAATGCATGCATCAACCAGTGTTCGTCTTCTTTCTGCGCTTTTCAAGTTTATTTGGTTGTTCTATAAATTTAAAACTGATAGATGCATGCATTTCGTATTGTCTCCTCAGTACCATTAACAATAATCGATATGCAACTATATACTTAAATATGCGTGCGACCGAATAAGCATGAGGTGAAAAGTGAATGACGGAAGTTCCACCCCTATGTCCACGGCAGTCTTAAGCTGAGAAATATTTGCTTTTGAACACACAGGGCCGGCTTATCGCAACGACCTCGGCGAAACGGAGGAAGCGGGGATTAGGGTGACGTAACACAAGTGTGAACGCTGATCCGAGCTCTATCCGGTGACGCGTAGTCAGTAGGTGCTTACCTATTGAGGAAGCTGGCCGATTGCGCAAGCACGGAACTTCAGTGGGACAGGGATGCTGGTCAATTTCACGTTGAACCCACCTTGACACATGTTCCTTTATTCGGGAAGTCAAGACCGATTGATTCTGCCTATGTAACTGTCTCCACAGTCACACACGAATTTGTATATGCAGTGTGAGTTGGCCCCTATCGGTTGAGCTTCCTTCGTTGGGGGCACCGGCAAGTTACAGGTTCTATTGATGACCACAACCTGAGCAGCGCAGTAACTTCTCTGCGTAGCAGAGATTAAACGTTTCGTGGTTTTCAATACAATAAAGTCACCCTTGAAAGGCAACTCGATATAGATCTTTTTCTTGGCTGCCGTATGCACCAAGTCTTTCGGGCCTCTCTGTTGGCTATGTCTCTCTATAAATCTATGTGGATAACCATTTGCAACGAGCATTGCTGTAATTAACTAGCTCGTCGGCTAGACAATCAGCGGAGCAAATTCTTCTAGCACGACTAACTAAAGTTTTCACAAGGGTCCGCTTGTACCGCACTGGTGTGAAGCTGGTGAAGTGCAGGTATTGACCGGACCAGGTTGCTTTTCTGTAGATAGACCTTCTAACGAGCTCGTCATCTTTGCGACTGATGAGGATGTCTAAGAATGGCAGACAGTTCTTCTGTTCCACTTCGCATGTGACCCGCAAGTTGGTATGTGCGCAGTTGGGTTGCTGCATCAACTGGACAATTTGCTGCTCCGATGAACAAAAGGCCAATATGTCGTCAACATAACGCTTATAGTATGGCAACTGGGCTATTTCTGTGGATATGTCTCTTTCTATCATCAGCATGAAGAAATCAGCAAGTACAGGGCCTAGTGGGCTACCCATTGCCACACCATCAATTGGACATTATGGGGTGTTCTGAAAGTGGAAGCCAACATTTGCTGTACACAGAAGTAAGGATTCCTTTAGAAATTCGACTGGAATTGGTAACCAATAACTAGAGTGCTCAGCTAGCTCACATATGTAATCAACAGTCTGTTGTAGTGGGACGTTGGTGAATAGAGACTCCACATCCAAGGAACACATGATCTTATCGGAGAGGTTATATATATATATATATATATATATATATATATATATATATATATATATATATATATATATTATACACAATCTGTGGTACAGATATTGTGCCATCGGAATCATGGCTGAATAGGAAAACAATATGAATAATAAGAAAAGAGCAACAAGAAATGCTTTTTTTGTCAATTTTACCACTCACAGATTTTGAAATTTTTTTTCAGTTTGTTCTTTTTTAGGGGGAGGAAGAAGGGACATCGCAACACACTGATGCACACGTCCGCCATTGACATCGATCTTGAGCCATAACTTCCAAGGTTTTCAACCAACAAGTATCCTCATCTCTTGGACCCCAACTAGGTAGTCGACAACAACCGGCCGAGGCCAATTGTTTCGTCAACTTTTTCATGCGGCTTCTCCATGTTGTAGGCTGTCCACCAGACCGTCTCTTCCAGCGCTGTCCAGCAAGCGCAAACAACGCACGACGGGGGTAACGCTGGAAAGGCATGCGCAATAAGTGTCCCAACCACCGCAGTTGATGCAGTGAGATGAGCTCCTCGAGCGAGTGGCTTCCACGTCCCAAGACACGCTGTCTAACTTCCACATTGCTTTCGTGGTGCTGCCACCACACAGGGGCAGTGGACCGCAGACAGCGGTGCTCGAAGACGGATAGAATGCGCAAGTCATCTTTACGAATGGGCCAGGTCTCGCATCCGTACAACAGTACAGCACGAACAGTTGCACAATAGACCCGCCCTTTGATGGAGAGACGAATGTCGTGGCGACGCCACAAATGCCTCAGCCTAGAGAAAGCGAGGCGTGCTCTCGAGATGCGCATCGAAATCTCGTCTCCAATAGCCCCGCCAGCAGTGATGCAACTTCCCAAGTAGACAAAGCTCTCCACAACCTCCAGTGTCTCACCAGCAAGCGTGAGTGCAGGCAGAGGCACCTGCCAGTCTTGAAGGAGAGCCTTGCATTTGGATGGCGCAAAGTACATACCGTACTTTGATGCTTCAATCGTCAAGCGGTTTAATGCAAGTTGGACGACCTGTGGATCGTCACCCAGCAAGACGATATCATCAGCATAATCCAAATCAACAACTCGACTACCTGGGAGGAGCTCAACGCCAACGTTCAACGAATCGCTCAGAGCGTTCTTCAGGACATCCTCAATGGCAAAGTTGAATAGGAACGGAGAGATAGGGCATCCTTGTCGAACTCCACTGGAGACCACAAAGGTAGGCGAAAGCATGCCATAAGCCCTAACCCTGCCCGAGGTCAGACTGTATAGAGCGCGCAGTATGGAGACGAACTTCTCGGGGACACCGTTCCTCAGAAGGCACTGCCACAGTACTGTACGATCGACAGAATCGAAGGCTGCACGGATATCCAGGAACACAGCAATCGTTGGCCTCTGATACACATGGCGGAGCTCGAGGATCTGGCGAAGTGTGAAGATTTGATCGATGCAGCCGCGACCAGGGCGAAACCCAGCTTATTCTTCTCGTTGCAACGATTCGCGTGTTGGGGATAGCCTGCGAAGTATGATGGACACCAGCAGCTTGCAAACGACGGGGACTAAACTTATTCCTCTGTAGTTGGAGTAGGTTGTGCGCAGGCCCTTTTTGAAGATGGGTACGACTATCGATTCACCCCAAGATGATGGAACTTTCTCTTTCGACCAAATTTTCGAGAACAAAGCGGTGAGTTCTCGGACCAGCGATGCGCCACCATCTTTGAATAGAGCTGGGTGAAAACCATCAGGGCCGGGAGCTTTATAACGCTTCATGTGCCGGAGCTCCTGCTCGATTTCCTGGGAAGAGGGAGGGTCTGTTGGGGTAGACCACTCGGCCCCAGCGCGAGCGCCAGAGGTAGCAGATGGAGCTGGGGGCCAACAAAACTGCGAGCCAAAATGTTCGGCCCATCGCTCCAACCGTCGTTGAAGATTGGTGATTAAGGTGCCATCCTCTTCGCATATTGTTTCACTTATACCAGATCGAACACCTTCGGTGACTCGAAGGAGATGGAAGAGTTTCCTGATATTACCAGAGAGACTAGCAAGCTCCATCTCCCTAGCACGTTCACACCACCAAGCTTCGCGGTCCATTTGCAGACTCCTGCGCAACTCTCGACCAAGGTATTGGCGTTTTTCACTGTGTCTGTCATCCGATGGGATCAAGCGGCGTTTGTCCATCAGCGACAAGGAGTCGGCGGAAATCCAAGGTTTCGATGGGTGACGGGTAACTCCACAAGTGTCGATACTGGCGGAAACTAACGCATCTTTGATATGCGCCCACTGCGAATCGAGATCACCGTCAATAGTTGAGCCAAGCAAAGTTGACAGTGAGGCTTGGTACCTGGTTAAAACCGCAACGTTTTGTAGATTCGCGACGTCCGGTCGGTAGTGGGCGCGCTTAGGTGATCCTCCGAAACGCATGCAAATCTTAGCACGAACCAATGCGTGATCAGAGTCTAGAAAAGTTGACCAGTACGATCGGCAGTCCGTTACGCTTCCGCGCCATCTGTAGTTGATTGCTATGTGGTCAAGCTGGGAGCACTCTTGCGTTTGTGAGGGCGGGCGCCAGGTAGCAGTCTGTCTCCTCGAGCGTCGAAAACTAGTGCTCGAAAGAAATAAGCGATGATCAGAGCAAAGAGCAAGTAGTCTGTCTCCATTGTCTGATCGACTGCCACCGAGACCAAAACTACCCCCAATGTGGTGCTCACTTGGTAGAAGGCGGCCAACCCGTGCGTTAAAGTCCCCGGCAAGAATGACTATATCCGTCCGTTTGGAGGAACGCAGAAGTTCATGTAGTTGTTGGTAAAAGCTATCTTTAACTGCATCCGGGCTGCAGTCTGTAGGGGCGTAGGCGGAGACGACAAATAAGGCACGCTTAACATCTCGACGCCTGCTTACGTTACATGAACCTCGTAGTCTGACTGCACATAGTCGGCTGTTGACTGGGATCCAGTCAAGCAGAGCTGATTCAGCCCTGGCACTTAATACAACCCCAACACCAGCTTGACCTGTGGCGGCAGATTCTGGGTCTCCGGAAAGCCGCAAATAGTATTTGGCGTCAGAGTTTATCGGAGAGGCCATTCTGATGACGGCGCTAGAGTCTTGTAATCTGGTCTCTGAAAGACAACAGATGTCTACCGATAGCGTTTCAAGAGTACGGGCCAGACATGCTTGTCGTCCGATCTGCATCAAAGTTCGAACATTAAACGCTGCGAGGATGAATGGAGGTCGAAGAAGAGCTGGAGCTTCGGTGGAGTGAGAGGCGGTTGCGATCGCAGGACATTGAAAACCGGGAGTTTGGCTGTTACTTCCATCAGCTGCGAGACGTGGGTCGTTTGTGACGGTGACCGTAGAAGACACAAGAGTACATGTATGTGAAGGACGGGAGGTGGGGTGGTCTGTGAGTGGACGTCGAGCGGTTGAGTTAAGACAGAAGAGCGGCATAGCAGTAGTAGTAGTGAGCGGTGTAGTCCATGATTCGTCAGTGGGCGTGATACTACCCGGTTGCCCAGGCCGAAGTAGAGGGTTGTCTTAGGGGGCCCTACCCCGAGCCTTTGATCAAAGATCTAACCTACAAGGCAGCAGGGCCATGTGAGGGCGTCGCAACCCGTTGGGAGCCGGTGACCAAGTAGATGGTTCATACGCCTTTCTGTCCGTGAAGGACCAGGGGCCCAACTCACCCTTAAAGTACAATGCCTCTCAGGGAGGGGCAAGGGGCAGTGACTTTATTTAGTGGCGAGTCACATCCGCCACGTCGCAGTGTTGTTAAACGGACATATGTGGCTTTTTATAGGGAGAACGCTTGCCAGGCGAAAACCCACCACGTCCTGGAACACTGCCGCCGAACCATTTGCTGGAACGGGAAAATCCCGAACCACCCAGCTGGCACCACGAGGAGGTTGTTCGGCAAGCCAGCCTATGTTGAGGTTGAGGTCATCTAAGTCACCGATAAGTTGAAAAGAATCTTTAAGACTATAGGGATTTGACAGTTGTCGCAGAGGCGAAAGTATCTTCACTAGCCAGCGAGCCAATTTATGCTGCGGCGCATTTAACATTGATAGAATCGGCCTAAGTGGTACTCCAATCTTGTGCGTCTTCGGTGACCGGTACAGCTGCGGAGTAGTGCTTCCACTTGGCTTCAGATAATTATAGGTGTCACTATCAATCACGCGATGAAGGAGAAGCATTTCAAGATGGGCAGCTATGCTAGCTTCAACGTGGGATACGTTCTCCATCTTATTAAGTCGTTCAAATTTGCTCGTGCCATTGAGTATGCTACTCATTTTCTGAGCGTACTCGGCCTTGTTCATGACCACCACTCCAGAGCCCTTATCCGGTTTCATCACAACCACGTTCTTAGTACGCAGTTCACGCAGCGCCTGAAGGTGCCGGCCTGTAAGTGCTGCTCAGGTTGTGGTCATCAATAGAACCTGTAACTTGCCGGTGCCCCCAACGAAGGAAGCTCAACCGATAGGGGCCAACTCACACTGCATATACAAATTCGTGTGTGACTGTGGAGACAGTTACATAGGCAGAACCAATCGGTCTTGACTTCCCGAATAAAGGAACATGTGTCAAGGTGGGTTCAACGTGAAATTGACCAGCATCCCTGTCCCACTGAAGTTCCGTGCTTGCGCAATCGGCCAGCTTCCTCAATAGGTAAGCACCTACTGACTACGCGTCACCGGATAGAGCTCGGATCAGCGTTCACACTTGTGTTACGTCACCCTAATCCCCGCTTCCTCCGTTTCGCCGAGGCCGTTGCGATAAGCCGGCCCTGTGTGTTCAAAAGCAAATATTTCTCAGCTTAAGACTGCCGTGGACATAGGGGTGGAACTTCCGTCATTCACTTTTCACCTCATGCTTATTCGGTCGCACGCATATTTAAGTATATAGTTGCATACCGGTTATTGTTAATGGTACTGAGGAGACAATACGAAATGCATGCATCTATCAGTTTTCGTCTTCTTACCGTGCTTTTCAAATGTTCAATAAATATCCGCTCATTTTACCCTATTTGTTCCCGTCTGCGGTAGCTGCTTTACAACACGCCTTTACGTCCAGGTGTTAACTTCTTACTTTGGTTGGTATTTGGAGCTAACAGAGGGCAACATCAATTTAACCGGAATCATATAATGAGAAGCAGGTTTATCGGTCTACTGCAACCTGAATTTGCTCATATTGACCAATGCGCCTCTCCGTCAGACGCTCTAATTATTAATGATTATGGGGTTTTCTAATGCATTTGCACAGTATTCATCCCGGTTAGACCGCCTCTACACTAGACAGCAATTTTGTCCATGTGTGACTCGTCCGTCGTGCATAGCTAGCAGAAACCGAACACGCCTGTCCGACCCCAGCGGCTTGTGCCGTAGCCTTGGTTAATGGCTGTAGTGACAGGACTTACGAGGTAACTGCATACAGTGTGCCACCACCCCCCCCCCTACCCGCACTGTCGTGGGAGTTGCGGGCTCTGCAGAGATTAAGCTTGCCCCCTTGAACTACGGCTTCTCGTGCAGACGTTTTGAACTATGATTTATCACGGGCAAAAAAGCAAATACTTGAAAAGTCCCATAGGATGACCTGGGTAAAAACTACAGTATCAAAAGATACGTGAGTCATCTCTTTAAAATTCTCTCAAACAAATGCGCTACTGAATAATGGTGGGGCGAAATGGAACTTGAATGCCAGCATACAAGAAAACATGGGCGAAGTTATAGCTGACATATTCCATGGGGAAAAACTGGTATGGTCACTCATGTTCCGCCTCTTTATGTCCATGTGACACAAATATGGTATGAAGTCATCATTAATATACTCCAAAGTAGCACAGCATATGTAACGAAATGATGGGAGCCAAGGGCAACAACCAATCGTTTTTTGAAAATATCCAATGTGTAGGAGGTGACAAATGAGTTTGGGAGAGAATACCTTGGTTGGCAAACTCGAAGCGAAAAGTAATTCCGTCGGCTTTCTAGACGGCTATATTGTTCACCCAGTTACACCTGAGGTTGCTGTTGTGCCTCAGTGTCATCAAACTACGGTATACGTGCTTAGGGTCACTCGATATCTAATACACTAATATGAGATCTCTGCGTAGTCGTCCACAGTGTCCGATGAAATCTCCGATTAGCTACAGCCTTTGCTGGCAAGTGCGATTACGTAGACCCATGAGGTTGTTTGTTTCCCTGCGTTATGGGGTCTTTAGCTCGCGCTTCAATCAAGCTTGTATAGTGTATTTAACCTAAGAGCGCATGTAAGAGTTGTGCATCATCGGAAAGATGGATAGTTCGAAACTCCCGAATGCCCTCCGCAGCAGGCTGACATGCTGATTACCTCATTTCGGAGCTGCTTCAGTCTGTTTTGAATAGTTACGTCCACTTTGTATGAACACAATAAGGTCGCCTTCCTGGGTAGTGGTACGCATTATATGTAGTTATGCTTCTCGCCCAGTTGAATGGTAGAGTATTCTGAACTGAGCAGTTCGATATCGTGTTAAGGACGCGCTGGTGCTCTTCATTTTCTTCCGGTCCTCTGATCACTTGTCATATCACCAGTGAAGAATAGGAACTCGGAGTTATAACGAATGTTCCATAGTTTTTCATTGGTGTTCGTGACTGCCTTCCATCGTATCTCACCATTATGTTGTAGCCATGCTTTGTGTGTCTCTTTCGTGTTTCGAACTGACTTAACAAAATCTTCTATGTCCCCACGCATGAAAGACCCATTAATCACAGGAACACATTTTTCAATGACGCATACAGGATCGGTGCTGACCACATTGAAAGAACCACTTATTGAATAATGCGAATGCGATTTCGTCGTTAGTTTTCTTGTTCGTTTCATTAACAGAGTTTTGCATTACGCGAAATCTGCTTACTAATCGAAAGCAGGTGTGCTGCTATTTTAATAATTAGAAAGAAAGTTCTATATTTTGTGTAAGTGATGGATATGTGTTCGTCACTGCTACTTTCTACTCATCCTGCTCTCTGCTACCGTTGTTTTATTTCCTACCATCTTACATTTATGATGGCATTATGTTCGATTTGTCATCCAAGCGGTCATCCTCATCTCATAATGACTAAATTCCTCCCTCAATGTTGAATAACGATCACCCGTGTTAGTACCCACCCTGACCTCTTTAATTAGCTGTTTTTGTTGCAACTTACTTCCTGTTTTTCGTACTTTATTTATTACGCGCATTCATGGTCTGACGTTTGATATTGACTAGCCTCTCGTCCCCCACATGCTTCCTTTCGTCCATCTGGGTTCACTTCGGTGTAATGCAGATTTTGCATTGTGACAGCTGCGTCAGCTACAAATGCACCATAGCCTTCCATATACACACTAACCACTCTGTATATGTGTAGCCTTACTTGCCCTTCCATCTGTGTGGTTCTTTTTATTGAACTGCGGTGCAACTCGATCGTAAATATTAAACTCACTCCGGCTTCCGGTAGGAAATCACCGATGACTGCTACCTACACCTCAAGTCTTATCAGTGATTCCCAGTTCTCCTAATCTTTGTGCGTATTTATTTGATTTTCCATTGTTCCTTTCGAAAGGCACACATTGTCACCACTGCTGTGGACGGTGCTCTGAACGAACAGTTCCACATTCTTCCAGGTATGGGAAACTTTGGCGACCGCTATTTTGGCACGACGTATGACCATCGCCCTTCAGGTTGCGAGGATCCGTCCGATTGACTTCCCTATTTATCGCGTTGTTCTCTGTTCCTCTTCTTCATCTGTTCCCCCCTTCAGATCCCATGACTTCCATTTTCTATCTTCTATACTCTCATGGCTTTATCAACTCAGATTGGCGGTCAGCTCACTTGGATCTAGGCCTCTGCTTTTAAAGATAAATTTTATCAACTTACAATCTGCCACTTTTCTCGTGTTCTTGGTCTTCAACCAGCACCGCGCGTCTCACTCATGATCATGCCGAAATAAGCGTGTTCGCAATGTCAAGAATACGCTTTATTTATTTCTTATTTACCTAGCTTCGTGTGCTACTTGACTCACGCATCTTGTCAGAGTTTACTGGCTCTCGGCATTCTCGCAGTCGACAGCGCACTTTTGTACAGCACTAATTGCTCCTCTTGTTGGGCGGAGCCTGGGATACTAGTCGGTAAGCAATGACACGTAACACGTGTCAAATACGACAGTATAGAAGTCGGAGGCGACTGAACCCAACGTATATTGTACAGGCTACAAGAATAGGAAGCGAATCAGACAGAGCGAGAAACGTGCAGCGAGGTACTCACCAAAACGGTTTGTGACAACGGACGTGCAGTCAGTAAAACAAATGGACGTTTCGAAGGTTAAAACAACCATAAAATCCAATGTTACAAGATACTGAAAGAGCATGTTTTCTGTTGCACTACAAGGGCCTCCCCCTAGAAGGCTGAAGGATGGAAGCCTTCGATAGAGCTGTTAGTGGGGGGAAATGGAAGGTGAGGGGGATGCGAATATTTGCAGAGGCTTGAGTAAGAGTTTCCAAAGTGGGTTGTGTAGCAGATTTCGCTGGGTCCAGGCTTTTGTTAGTTTTATTTATGACGATCGTGTGGACCAGAGTGCATCATCGGTGGGCCGTCGGGGCGGGCTGGTCGGACTGCAAAAAACTGGCTAGTCCAGAAAAAAGGCCGACAGGACCTTCCCTTTGCTGCAGACCCGACGGTGCGCTTGGGAGGTGTCACTCCCCCCACCGCACTTTAGTCCACGGTCCTCGTCCCACGAAGAAATCCAGGCGTCCTCGTCCCACGGAGAAATCCGGGCGTCCTCGTCCCACGAAGGTATGCGGGCGTCCTCGCCCCACGAAGAAATCCGGCGTCTTCGTCGGCAATGCCTGGGCGGCGTTTTGGGACCAATCCGTTCGTGGGTGTCTGCGGTCGAGGGCGACTGTCTGTTCCTTGGATGAGGAAGGGGGCTTTGGGACGGCTGGCGAGTCACTCCAGGGTTGCGTTGAGCCGGTTGGCGAGTCACTCGAGGGTTGCCTGGGCAGTTCCGGCGGTTGAGTTTCTGGAAGGTAGAACTCAGAGGGGGTGGGCAAGGGTCGGGGAAGTGGCTTGACGCCGGAGAGGGAACATGGCATGCATGATAAAAGCAAATACGCTTTTAGGTTTTCAAAATGTTTTGGGTTTTTTGTCGATTTTGCAAAACGTTTGTGGATGAGACGCAGGATAACCACTAAAGACGAAAAAGGCGTGTTAATGGAAATAGCAAACGCTTACAAAATCGGAAAAACGGACCGGACGTTTGACCTGTCTACCGCGTCGGTCGGTTGCCTGGGGTTGAGGCGGGATAGGTTGCGGGTCAAGGGGTACGGAGGGTTCCGGGTTATCCAGTGCTCGGGAAGTCACCACAGGTGCGGGTGCTTGTGCGAGAGCATCAGGATGGGCTGCAAGTGGCTCGTCAAAGAAAGCCACTTTGAGGCGGTCGATGGACACCGTTGTTCGGTGACCATTCTGGTCTAAAGTAAAATGTTTCGGAGTCCGTTGCAGAACTCTGAAAGGGCCAGTGTAGGGAGGCTGGAGAGGGCGCCGCACTGCGTCGGTGCGGAGGAAGACGTGAGTGCAGGTAGAGAGTCCGCTGTGCATTTGCACATCTCTAGTCTGTTCACGGGGCGGGGTCGGGCGTAGTGAACGCATGCGTTGAGCTAGGGAGGACGCAAAGTTAGGCGGAGGCATACCCGACGATGCGGGAGGTGAAACGAATTCTCCTGGTAACTTGAGCGTCGTGCCGTAAACCAGCTCTGCTGGTGCACATTGCAAGTCAGCTTTGATGCTGCTGCGAATGCCTAAGAGTACGAGCGAAATGTTTTCGCTCCAGCTAGGGTCGGAGGAGGCGCAGAGCGAGGCTTTAAGCTGTCTATGGAAACGTTCAACTAACCCGTTGGCTGCTGGGTGATACGCTGTGGTATGAATGCGGCGACAGCCTAAAAAGTTGCAGAACGTATCGAATTGTGAAGATTCGAAAGGCGTTCCTCGGTCAGTTGTGATGGTGGATGGGCATCCGTAGTGCGAGACCCACCGGTCCAAGAAGGCCCGGATAACAGTCTCAGCTGTGCAGTCTGTTACCGGAATGGCTTCTGGCCATCTGGTGAAGCGGTCGACACATGTAAGAATGTATACGAATCCGCGTGACGGAGGCAATGGACCTACCAGGTCTAAGTGTACATGCGAGAACCGAGAGTCCGGGGCAGGAAATGAACCAAGAGGACTGCGGGTGTGACGATGTACTTTAGAGCGCTGGCATTGAAGGCAGGCGCGAGCCCAGGTACGAACATCTTTGTTTACGCGTGGCCAAACGAAACGTTCGGTGACCAGTTTCAAAGATGCACGGATACCGGGATGTGATAGTGAGTGCAGTGCGTCAAAGACTGTGCGTCTGAAGGAGACGGGCACGAGAGGTCTAGGACAACCTGTGGAAGTGTCACAAAGAATGGTTCCTTCCGTGGTTTGGAGAGGAACAGGTTGCACATGCAGCGAAGTGGACTGCAGAGTGCGCTGTATATCTTCGTCTTGAGCCTGAGCCGATGCCATTGCGGCAAGGTCGACGGTAGGCAAAGACTGCAGAGTGAGGTTGACGCGTGAGAGAGCGTCGGCGACGGGATTGTCGACACCTGAGACATGACGTATGTCAGCAGTGAACTGCGTGACAAAGTCTAGGTGTCTTGTTTCCCGTGGTGAGTATTTGTCGCTAGCAGAGTTGAAGGCAAATATAAGGGGCTTGTGGTCAGTGTAGACCGTGAAAGCGCGGCCTTCAAGTGTGTGCCGGAAGTGACGTATTGCTAGGTAAATGGCCAGCAGTTCTCTGCCAAACGTGCTGTAGCGGGATTCCGCTGGCTGCAGGCGCTTGGAGAAGAACCCAAGGGGTTGCCATTGCCCACCAACGTGTTGTTGGAGGACGGCTCCTACCGCGACGTCTGAGGCATCAGTCGTAATAGAAAGAGGTGCAGTCGATTCGGAATGAGCGAGGAGGGCTATGTTGGAGATAGCATCCTTGAGCTCGGCGAAGGCTGCCTGTGCTGTGTCAGGGAAAGCGAACTTACGTTCATTTCCTCTGAGTAAGTCAGTCAGTGGCTGCATGAGCTGAGCGCAGCGCGGAATGAAGCGTCGATAGTAGTTGACCAAACCACAAAATCGACGGAGGTGCTTGAACGAAGTCGGAGCTGGGAAGTCCTTGATTGCCTGGATCTTATCAGGAAGGACTTCGATACCAGACGATGAAACGAGGTGGCCTAGGAATTCTACCGTTGATTTGCCGAGTTCGCACTTAGTCGGGTTGACTGTGACACTGTGTTGGGTCAAGCGCTGGAAGAGAGCTCGAAGATGCTCGAGGTGCTCTTGTTCCGATGAACTGGCTACTAAGATATCATCGAGGTAGGAATATGCGAAGTCAAGGCCACGAGTAACATCGTGGATGAAGCGCTGGAAGGTTTGTGCGGCGTTGCACAGTCCAAATGGCATTCTTAAAAATTCAAACAAACCGAAAGGAGTAATGACGGCTGTTTTAGGAATGTCATTGTCTTCCACAGGTATCTGGTGATAGGCGCGAACCAGATCGATCTTGCTGAAGATCGTCTTACCTGTGAGGCATGCGGTAAGGTCCTACATGTGTGGGATGGGATACCTATCTGGGACGGTTAGGCGATTGAGTGCGCGGTAATCACCGCAAGGGCGCCAGTCACCAGATTTCTTGGGGACCATCTGCAGGGGCGAGGACCAAGGGCTATCGGAAGGGCGGATTATTCCAAGTTCAAGCATGTGCTCAAACTCCGCCCTAGCTACCTTTAGTTTCTCAGGCGATAGTCGGCGTGGACGGCATGACACAGGTGGGCCATTCGTCCGTATGTGGTGCGTGACTTGAGCTGCCACGGGCAAAGCTGCGTTCATTGGCTGAACGAGCTTGGGATACTGAGAAAGGAGATTAGCGTAGGCTGACGAGGTCTGGGGAAATGCATAGACCGGGATATAGATGTCACATCGGCGGTGCTGCCACGTACGCTGAGTTTTGTTGCAGTGTCGACTATCATCTGGCGTTTCGCATCGACCAAGAGGTCGAAATGCCTGAGAAGGTCAATGCCGATGATGGCAAAGGGGACTGCAGCGACAGTGAATACCCAGCGGAACGTGCGCCGAAGACCTAGGTCCAGGGTAAGTGACCGCTGACCATAGGTGGCTATTGGCGTGCCATTGGCGGCACTGAGGCTTGTCGACAGAGAAGCGGTAGGCTCACCTGGCATAGGGGGAATGACGCTGACTTCCGCCCCGGTATCAACTAAGAACTGGGTATCGGAGTCATAATCCCTAATGTAGATGAGACGACTTTGAGCTTTGCTGACGTTCGTGGCCATTACAGGCCGGCGTGGCGGATCATCTATAGCGGAGTAGCTACACGGCTGTACGCACTTACGGGCTTTAGTACCGAAACGCGAGTGGTAAAAGCAGTAACCTGTGGCATCAGGTTTTGTGCGACGGGGCGATGATCCGGAGCGGTTGCGATGCTTACGGTTTAAAGTGAGTTCCTCGATCTGGCGCTGAAGCGACGCTATCTGCAATGATAATGCGTCTATTGCCGACGGCGGGCTAGTCGCGCCTGTCGTTGTGGTTGCGCCAGCGCAAAGCTGCTTAGGTGCTTTGGTTTCAGTCTCTGGCTGGTGCCGTTCGATGACGCGGTCTGCTAGAACTGCAATTGCTGTGATGGGCAAGTCACTTGCTACTGCAAGGATAGCCTGTGTGCTTTGAGGAAGGCGTTGCATCCACAGCTGGCGGAGAATCCCTACGTCCATGTTGGACGTGCCGATGAGCTGTTGCATTTCGCGCAACAAGGCTGAAGGCATCCTACCTCATAGATGCAGATCACTAAATAGTTGCTGCAGACGGACCTTGTCAGAAAGCGTGGTTCGCTGAATAATAGCCTGCTTAAGAGTCTCGTATTTCATTACTAGAGGGGGGCAAAGAATTATGTCTCACCTGCGAGGATATACTATGAGGAAGGCAAGATATTAGCTGATTATACATGGCGAAATCAGAAGAAATCTTACGAATATAAAATACGGATTCTAAGTGCAAAAACCATAATAAAGGATCATTCTCCCAAAATGGGGGAGGGGCTAAGGCAACAGAATTGACCATGACAGGCTGAACGGCGTTAACCGCGCATGGAGATGGCTTATCCTCTAGATAATCCATTGCAAAAAGCAGATAAAAAATGTGGTAGGTGAGAAAACAATATGGTCACAAGTAATGAATCACAAAATCACTGGAACGAGCTCACCAGAATGAAAATGCAAAATGGCGGGCGGCGTGTTCCTGACAGGGGGTCACCAATTGTTGGGCGGAGCCTGGGATACTAGTCGGTAAGCAGTGACACGTAAGACGTGTCAAATACGACAGTATAGAAGTCGGAGGCGACTGAACCCAACGTATATTGTACAGGCTACAAGAATAGGAAGCGAATCAGACAGAGCGAGAAATGTGCAGCGAGGTACTCACCAAAACGGTTTGTGACAACGGAAGTGCAGTCAGTAAAACAAATGGACGTTTCGAAGGTTAAAACAACCATAAAATCCAATGTTACAAGATACTGAAAGAGCATGTTTTCTGTTGCACTACACTCTTCACTTAACCGTGTTGCACGCAGCCGCACGCTTAGTGAGAGTTTAGTGCACTCAAAGTCTTCTCATAATGCCTCTCCAGATGGTTATATTCTCCTAATCTGCGGAGAATTCAGTGCTTGTTATCCGACTTCACCTCTCTTTGGGAGCTCACATCCACGTGTAATTCATATGGAGATCACTCGATCTCTCATGAGCCATTATGTCTCCACGTAGGCGACAGCTGAGTTTTCTTTATTGAAAAGGCTGTTATGTGTCAATGAAAACCACGCAGACCACCTAAGCTCTCCACAGTGCCACTGTTGTACCAACCGACTCAAGTCGCACTGAGCTCTCTCCAGGATATTGCTACTATATGGAAGTTCATGCGGCATACTTACGCTAACCTTCCCCCGTAATATATGTATTGAGCTCCCATACGAAGATACGGAAGACATCATGGGCCTTTCGCTGAGTCAGTAAACGAACTCTTAATATTGACCAGTCTTGGTTTTCCAGGTCTCGGTGCAGTCGCGCGAGGTTACACATTTCGTCTCCACTGTCACATTGCCTGTATACCTACTGGTGGTTGCGTCTCTTAGGCCATGTCGATCCAAATTCACTTAGCTGCCCCGCGCAAAGATCATTCACTAAACGTTTGTTCAGTAAATCATCAACCTTGAACTATCAGGAGCGTTGCCCGCGGCTTTACCTCGAGCCTCTTTGCTTATGATGACCGAAACAATACTTGGTGCTCATACACAATCTGGTAAACCAAAAGACACTCCAATCTGTGCACACTAGAATTGCAACAAAACTTCACCCATGGGCTTCACAACAGACCTTATAAACTAATTGAGCCAAGAAAATCGCTGGTTCTGTGAGTGCTACGCGGTAACTCGATTTTTTGGCGTGCCATACTGATCGAGATTTTTAGCTGAAATAACCTGGAAAACTGTTTGAATAAACACTTGGAACGAAATTTGACTATTGTCAAATTTCCTCTGATCCAAGATATCTTGGATCGACTGAACTGGTACTGGTCAAAGCGTCTTCCTGACGCTTACTGGTAATTTTGCGGTTGTTCCCTTTTTAATCCCGTTTTACACCTTGTTTTGCCCTTTTATTGTGGTCGTTTTACGGTTGTATACGAGTTTTTAAATTCTGCTCTGTTTTCCACTTCAACATGGTCGTCTCGCGAAAAACCGAGGCGAATGAACACCTTGCGTCTTCGTTTGATGAGTCAAATGCAGCTTGCAGCAATTCTGCCTGTTCAAGACCAGTGACGGATTCATCTGGTGGTATGCAGTGTGATGTTTGCTCTCGTTGGTATCACAAAAGTTGTACCGGCCTCCGAGCAAATCAGTACAACATGCTATCATCCAGTGAAAATCTTCTGTTTAGATGTGCTGATTGTTGCGCTCAGAAAGCGAAGCTCCCGGCTTTCACCTGTGCTGAATTCAAAGCACTAGCATCCAGATTCACAGTTGTTGAGAAGGCATTAGCCGAGCTTGCCTCGCTCAACTCTAAAGTGGATTTGATTATGAAATCCCTGAATATCGCGAATGTGGACGCTGTAACGGACTGTCCTTCTGCTGACAGTTTAACCGTTGACGAGGCGTTCATCCTACCGGACGCTCCAGTTCACGTGGATATAACTGACACAGATGCCTCAGACGGCATTGTTGACCCTCCCCAAATGGGAGGCGGGTTACGGGCTCTTGGGCCATTGAAGAATAAGCGTAAGAGGGCAAGGAAAACTCGCAAACCCCCTGCCCCTAAACCGGAAGGCGACAAAGTGCTCAAGAAACAGGCGCCTGTGTTGGGAACACCACCTGGTGTTGCATTTCCCTCAGTGAGACATGAGGTGCCGTCGCCTTCGATCCAGCCGATTGCTGTCAAACAACCGTGTGGCGTGAATGGTAAAGCATGCGGTGTAAATACACCTCGTCGAGGCGATTCTTACGCAGATAGCAGTGTGATTTTCAGAAACCTCACTGAATCCACTGCGGCTCTTCCCACCGAGCGCATGCTTGATGATCTTGGTTGGCTTAAAGTTTGCGTGACCAGGCTTTTACCACCAGGTTTTCCTGGCGTTACTGTCAGGAAGCTCATCAGATTGGGGAACGTTCCGGTTGGTCAACCAAATCCTCGACCCCGTCTGCTTAGGGTGATCTTCTCCACCCCAGAAGAGCGCAGGGCCTTACTGAGATTTGCCTTCAAGCTCAAAGGTACCACGGTTAGTGTACAACCAGACCTTCCGTTATAGGATAGGTTAAAATTAAAGGAAGCCATCAGAGGCCTAAAAGCCGAGCGTGCAGCTGGCGAGCAAGGTCTCAGATTGGTGGGTTTCCAGGTGGTCAGCCGGCGGTCCTTTTCCGCCCTGCCAGGGCCTATACTACTGGCGCACGACCCAGGGCTGGTCGTGCCGAAGCCCTCCAAGTAGTACTTAGTAACGTGCGTAGCCTGAGGAACAAGATGTGCGAGGTGGGTCTGCTCGTAGACAAATCTCGTCCAGATATACTTGCTTTCACTGAAACGTGGCTCTCTGAGGAAATCACAGATGGCGAAGTATATCTGCCTGGCTGCGCATTGTTCCGCGCTGACCGCTCCATTGGCCGTCAAAGGGGTGGTGTTGCTCTTTATGTGAGTTGTCACATCGACGTACTGAGGACCAGCATTTTTCAGTCTCTCGACAAATCTGTTGAGACACTCGCAGTATTGATTTGCGCTTCCTCGGTTCAGGTTACGGTCGTGTTCGTGTATAGAAGCCCTATGAGCACCTCAAATGGAATCATTGAGTTTATACGCACTCACTCTGCGAACAAGTGTCTGGTGCTGCAAGACTTCAACCTCCCAGAAGTCCGTTGGGAGGATCTATCTTGCAGTTCTGCGCTGGGATCGTTCGGTACAGAACTGCTGGACTTAACGCTGCAGGTACCCCTACACCAGTTCGTGGACCTCCCCACTAGGTACATGAGCAATCAGCAGCCGTCCATTTTAGGTCTTATTTTTGCTAAGTCACTTGACTTTGTAAATGACATTAAATATGACTCGCCCCTTGGCGCTAGCGATCACGTTTGCTTGTCTTTCCAGTGTACCCTTGTCAGGCCTTGCCAAGCTACTACCAGTTGGTATCCGAACATTTGGGCCGCGGACTTCCAAGCGATGCGGGGTAGAGCTAGGTCATCGCCTTGTTTTACGGCGAAACTAACTACCTTCACTCCAACTCCCAACCTGGAGGGACACGAGACTGAGTTTGTCTGGCCTCTAACCATTGACCAATCTGGTATGAATAGCTCTAAAGGTGCAAAAAGCACAACGCAGCATGGCTCAGTGGATCGTTGGAGCAAGCAAACCATCGCACCACATTAAAGTCCAGTTTCGTGGCGATTGCTTAAGCGAACATCAAATGCGCGTTACTCAGATGGTCACCTCAGCTGAGCCAAAGCTGCATCAGCATTTTGCATAGGTCTGAGGAAAATTTCACCTGCATCAGCCTCACGTTTGGAAGATCTTTGTCCAAAAGCCTATTACCCTGATACCAGAAGCCATTCAACGGAGTTCAAGCAATCGATGATTTAGGGCGTTCTTATTTGAAAGAGGGCATTGAATGATGAAGAATGGACGCTGGCTGGTTGCCCGCCTCGGCGACTTGTTTCCCTCTCGTGATACCCACTCTAGGCGACTCAATGCAAATACTTAGTTGGATTCATTCGGCACTGCGTAGGCCAAGTCTTCGATTGTTGGTAAAGGCCGAGCTCGGTCAACCCAGCTGTACGCCATGTAGGTAGGGTAGGTCTGTGCTCAACCGATGGCTCCTGTTCCCATGTACACAATTTATTCCCTTCTTTAACCCAATTTCTGCCGTCGATGGAGATCTGCAGTTATCTTTCGATGCTCTCACTAAAGTCCATCATCTAGCGATAACTGACCGCTGACGCCGTATTGTGGAGTTGATGACATCATAACTCCTCCTTTCCGGTCTAGTATGCTCAAAGTATTGGTCGATATTGCATCTATTGGCATGCGTGCGCTAAAGTGAGCAGTTTTCGGACCAATGCGGGCGCATTCTTTGAACAGTATTCGGCGTCCCATTTCCCCGTCTTTTAGGCCGTCTTCCATCCTCCTGCTTTAGCTCCTCGTCAAATTCAAAAGCTCTTTTTATACTCGCACTGTTACACACGGGCTCGATAGCGACCTTCTTCTCTAGATCGCCACCGCTTACTTTTCTTTCTCTTCATGTTTTTCTTAAGAGCTTCACCCAAGTGGGCTTGTGATTTCGCATTTCCACTCTGTCCCAATAGCCTGTATGATTTTCTTGAGGTGCACTTCACTTGAAACACGTCGTCTCACCTTTGCTTGCTGGTGCACTTCTTCGATTAACTAGTGTCACCTATCTTACTACCAAACACAGCAAACCGCCCGATGAATCAATTTATCTATATCCGAGCGAAAGTAAAATCTCCCAGGAACACTTATTATTCAGATGGGTACACGATTTGAACCAATAACGTGTAGCCGTTGCACCAAGTCATTTAAGCAACATCCGCGTCCACCACATGGTGTCCGTACACACCTTCCCCTTGGCTAAGGGAACTGAGCTGTCATTCAGACCACCTGACCTAGCTGTTCTGAAACACGAACATTGTTCGGCGAACGGCTACCCTCAAAGGTTTATCGAGAAACACAACCAGCCGCGAGGGCCAAAGGATTTGGTACACATGGTGGTCAAAAATAAGGTTTATATCGACTTACCTTTCCGAGGTTATTTTTGCCGCTCTACAGACAATCAAGTGGCTAATATGGGCTACGCACGGGACTTACTGCGCTGTTCCAGTTGTTGGACTCAACCCAACCCGAAGTTTGCCAGTCCCCTTAACGAAAGAAGTTTAGCCTATCGGATTCAGCTCACACTGTGTATACCAGTTCGTGTGTGATTGCGGAAGCAGTTACATATACAGGACTGATAGACCTCTGACTTCCCGAATAAAAGAACATGTGCCGAAATGGGTTCAGCACGAAATCGCCCAACTCCCTACCCCACTCAACCACGGTGTTCGCGTAGGCCGCCGGTTTCCTCGATAGGTAAACACCTATTGGTCTCGGGCTACCGGATAGAGCTGAGCTCAGCTTTAACAGTTGTGTTACGTCACGCTAATCCGGCTTCCTTCGGTTTGCTGAGGCGGTCGCAATAAGCCGGATGGAACTGGCTCTATGCTTTTAAAAACAATTATTGTCACCTTAAGACTGCTATGGACATAGGTGGGGAGTTCCGTCACTCACTCTCCACCTTCAGCACGTCTTGTCACACCCATTGCTCGCTATTTCTAGGCATACCGATTATTGATAATGGCACTGAACAGACAATACGAAATGCATGCATCTATCAGTGCTCGTCTTCTTTCCGCGCTTTTCAAATTTATGTGGTTGTCCTATTAATATCCATTCATTTCCCCCTGCTTGTTCCCGTCTCTGGTAGCTGCTTTACAACACTCCCTTACGTCCAGGTGTTAACTTCTGCCTTTGGTTGGTATTTGGAGTTAGCAGAGGGCAACATCAGTTTAACCGAAATAATATAATAAGAAGCAGGTCTATCCGTCTACTGCCACCTGCATTTGCTCACCTGACCAATGCGCCTCTCCGTCAGACGCTTTAATTATTTATGATTATTGGGTTTTCTAATGTATTTACACAGTATTCATCGCGGCTAGACCGTCTCTACACTAGACAGCAATTTTGTCCATGTGTAACTCGTCCGTGGTGCATAGCTAGCAGAAACCGAACACGCCTGTTCGACCCCAGCGGCTTGTGCCGTGACCATGGTTAATGGCTGTAGTGACAGGACTTACGAGGTAACTGCATACAGTGCGCCACCCCCTCCCCCACTGTCGTGCGAGTTGCGAGCTCTGCAGAGGGCAAGATTGCCCCCTTGAACTACGGCTTCTCGTGCAGCCGTTTTGAACTATGATTTATCACGGGTAAAAAAGCAGGTACTTGCTAAGTCCCATAGGATGGCCTGGGTGCAAACTACAGTATCAAAAGATATGTGAGTCATCTGTTTACAAGTCTATCAAACAAACGCGCTACTGAATAATGGTGGAGCGAAATGGAACTTGAATGCCAGCATACAAGAAAATATGGGGAAGTTATATCTGACATATTCCATGGGGAAAAACTAGTATGCTCACTCATGTTCCGCCTCCTTATGTCCATGTGACACAAATCTGTTATGAGGGCATGATTAATATACTCCAAAGCAGCACAGCTTAAGTAACGAAATGATGGGAGCCAAGGGCAACAACCAATCGTTTTTCTGAAAATATCCAATGTGTAGGAGGTGACAAATTAGTTTGGGAGAGAATACCTTGGTTGGCAAACTCGAAGAGAAAAGTAATTCCGTCGGCTTTCTAGACGGCTTTATTACAGTTACATCTCAATTACCTCTGAGGTTGATGTTGTGCCTCAGTGTCATCAAGCGACGGTAGACGTGTTTAGGGTCACTCGATATCTAATACACTAATATGAGATCTCTGCGTAGTCGTCGATGGTGTCCGCTGAAATCTCCGATTAGCTTCAGCGTTTGCTGATAAGTCCGATTGCGTAGACCCATGAGGTTGTTTGTTTCCCTGCGTTATGGGGTCTTTAGCTCGCGCTTCAATCAAGCTTGCATAGTGTATTTAATGTAAGGGCGCATGTAAGAGTTGTGCATCATCGGAAAGATGGATAGTTCGAAATTCCCGAATGCCCTCCGCAGCAGGCTGACATGTTGATTACCTCTTTTCGCAGCTGCTTCAGCCTGTTTTGAATAGTTACGTCCACTTTGTATGAACACAATAAGGTCGCGTTCCTTGGTAGTGGTACGCATTATATGTGACCCAAGCCAATACATGTAGTTATGCTTCTCGCGCAGTTGAACAACGCGGCATTTTTCTGCATTGAATGGTAGAGTCTTCTGAACTGAGCAGTTCGATATCTTGTTAAGGATGCGCTGGTGCTCTTCCTTTCCTTCCGGTCCTCTGATCACTTGTCATATCACCAGCGAAGAATAGGAACTCGGAGTTATAACGAATGTTCCATAGTTTTTCATTGGTGTTCGCGACTGCCTTCCATCGTATCTCACCATTATGTTGTAGCCATGCTTTGTGTGTCTCTTTCGTGTTTCGAACTGACTTAACAAAATCTTCTATGTCCCCATGCATGAAAGACACCCATTAATCACAGGGACAAATTTTTCAATGACGCATACAGGATCGGTGCTGACCACATTGAAAGAACGACTTATTGAATAATACGAATGCGATTTCGTCGTTAATTTTCTTGTTCGTTTCATTAACAGAGTTTTACATTACGTGAAATCTGCTTACTAATCGAAAGCAGGTGTGCTGATATTTTCATATCTGGAAAGAAAGTTCTATATTTTGTGTAAGTGATGGATATATGTTCGTCAGTGCTACTCTCTACTCATCCTGCTCTCTCCTACCGTTGTTTTATGTCCTACCATCTTACATTTATGATGGCATTATGTTCGATTTGTCATCCAGGCGGTCATCCTCATCTCATAATGACTAAATTCCTCCCTCGAAGTTGAATAATGATCACCTGTGTTAGTACCCACCCTGACCTCTTTAATTAGCTGTTTTTGTTGCAGTTTACTTTCTGTTTCTCGCACTTTATTTCTTACGCGCATTCATGGTCTGACGTTTGATATTAACTAACCTCTCTTCCCCCACATGCTTCCTTTCGGCCATCTGGGTTCACTTCGATGGAATACAGATCTAAAATTGTGATAGCTGCGTCAGCTACAAATGCACCATAGCCTTCCAAATACACACTAACCACTCTCTATATTTAGTCTTACTTGCGCTTCCATCCGTGTGGTTTCTTTTATTGAACTGCTATGCAACTCGACCGTAAATATTAGACTCACTCCGGCTTTCGGTATGAAATCACCGATGACTGCTGCCTACATCTCAAGTCTTATCCCAGCTCTCCTAATCTTTGTGTGTATTTATTTGACTTTCCATTGTTCCTTTCGAAAGGCACATATTGTCACCACTGCTGTGGACGGTGCTCTGAACGAACAGTTCCACATTCTTCCAGGTATGGGAAACTTTGGCGACCGCTATTTTGGCACGACATATGACCATCGCCCTTCAGGCTGCGAGGATCCTTCCGATTGACTTCCCTACTTATCGCGTTGTTCTCTGTTCCTCTTCTTCATCTGTCCTCCCTTCAGATCCCATGACTTCCATTTTCTATCTTCTATGCTCTCATGGCTTTATCAACTCAGATTGGCGGTCAGCTCACTTGGATCTAGGCCTCTACTTTTAAAGATAAATTTTATCAACTTACAATCTGCCACTTTTCTCGTGTTCTTGGTCTTCAACCAGCACCGCGCGTCTCACCCATGATCATGCCGAAATAAGCGTGTCTCGCAATGTCAAGAATACGCTTTATTTATTTCTTCTTTACCTCGCTTCGTGTGCTACTTGACTCCCGCATCTTGTCAGAGTTTACTGGCTCTCGGCATTCACGCAGTCGACAGCGCACTCCTGTAAAGCACTAATTGCTCCTCTTCCCTTAACCGTGTTGCATGCAGGCGCACGCTTAGTGTGAGTTTAGTACACTCAAAGTCTTCTCATAATGACTCTCCAGGTGGTTGTATTCTCCTAATCTGCGGAGAATTCAGTGCTTGTTATCCGACTTCACCTCTCTTTGGGAGCTCACATCCCCGTGTAATTTATATGGAGATCACTCGATCTCTCATGAGCCATCATGTCTCCACGCAGGCGACATCGGAGTTTTCTTTATTGAAAAGGCTGTTATGTGTCAAAGCAAACCACGCAGACTCCACCTAAGCTCTCCACAGTGCCACTGTTGTACCAACCGATTCAAGCCGCACTGAGCTCTCTTCAGGACATTGCAACCATATGGAAATTCATGTGGCATACTTACGCTAACCTTCCCCCATAATATATGCATTGAGCTCCCATACCAAGATACGGAAGACATCATGGGCCTTTCGCTGAGTCAGTAAACGAACTCTTATTGTTGACCAGTCTTTGTTTTCCAGGTCTCGGTGCAGTCGCGCGAGGTTACATATTTTGTCTCCACTGTCACATTGCCTGTGTACCTACTAGTGGTTGCGTCTCTTAGGCCATGTCGATCCAAATTCACTTAGCTGCCCCGCGCAAAGATCATTCACTAAACGTTTGTTCAGTAAATCGTCAATTTTGAACTATCAGGAGCCTTGTCCGCAGCTTTACCTCGAGCCTCTTTGCTTGCGATGACCGAAACAATACTTGGTGCTCATACACAATCTGGTAAACCAAAAGACACTCCAATCTGTGCACACTAGAATTGCAACAAAACTTCACCCATAGGCTTCACAACAGACCTTATAAACTAATTGAGCCAAGAAAATCGCTGGTTCTGTGAGTGCTACGCGGTAACTCGATTTTTTGGCGTGCCATACTGATCGAGATTTTTAGCTGAAATAACGTGGAAAACAGTGTTTGAATAAACACTTGGAACGAAATTTGACTATTGTCAAATTTCCTCTGATCCAAGATATCTTGGATCGACTGAAGTGGTACTGGTCAAAGCGTCTTCCTGACGCTTACTGGTAATTTTGCGGTTGTTCCCTTTTTAATCCCGTTTTACACCCTGTTTTGCCCTTTTATTGTGGTCGTTTTACGGTTGTATACGAGTTTTTAAATTCTGCTCTGTTTTCCACTTCAACATGGTCGTCTCGCGAAAAACCGAGGCGAATGAACACCTTGCGTCTTCGTTTGATGAGTCAAATGCAGCTTGCAGCAATTCTGCCTGTTCAAGGCCAGTGACGGATTCATCTGGTGGTATGCAGTGTGATGTTTGCTCTCGTTGGTATCACAAAAGTTGTACCGGCCTCCGAGCAAATCAGTACAACATGCTATCATCCAGTGAAAATCTTCTGTTTAGATGTGCTGATTGTTGCGCTCAGAAAGCGAAGCTCCCGGCTTTCACCTGTGCTGAATTCAAAGCACTAGCATCCAGATTCACAGTTGTTGAGAAGGCATTAGCCGAGCTTGCCTCTCTTGCCTCGCTCAACTCTAAAGTGGATTTGATTATGAAATCCCTGAATATCGCGAATGTGGACGCTGTAACGGACTGTCCTTCTGCTGACAGTTTAACCGTTGACGAGGCGTTCATCCTACCGGACGCTCCAGTTCACGTGGATATAACTGACACAGATGCCTCGGACGGCATTGTTGACCCGCCCCAAATGGAAGGCGGGTTACGGGCTCCTGGGCCATTGAAGAATAAGCGTAAGAGGGCAAGGAAAACTCGCAAACCCCCTGCCCCTAAACCGGAAGGTGATAAAGTGCTCAAGAAACAGGCGCCTGTGTTGGAAACACCACCTGGTGTTGCATTTCCCTCAGTGAGACATGAGGTGCCGTCGCCTTCGGTCCCACCGATTCCTGTCAAACAACCGTGTGGCGTGAATGGTAGAGCATGTGGTGTAAATACACCTCGTCGAGGCGATTCTTACACAGATAGCAGTGTGATTTTCAGAAACGTCACTGAATCCACTGCCGCTCTTCCCACCGAGCGCATGCTTGATGATCTTGGTTGGCTTAAAGTTTGCGTGACCAGGCTTTTACCACCAGGTTTTCCTGGCGTTACTGTCAGGAAGCTCATCAGATTGGGGAACGTTCCGGTTGGTCAACCAAATCCTCGACCCCGTCTGCTTAGGGTGGTCCTCTCCACCCCAGAAGAGCGCAGGGCCTTACTGAGATTTGCCTTCAAGCTCAAAGGTACCACGGTTAGTGTGCAACCAGACCTTCCGTTAGCGGATAGGTTAAAATTAAAGGAAGCCATCAGAGACCTAAAAGCCCGGCGTGCAGCTGGCGAGCAAGGTCTCCGATTGGTGGGTTTTCAGGTGGTCAGCCGGCGGTCCTTTTCCGCCCTGCCAGAACCTATACTACTGGCGCACGACCCAGGGCTGGTCGTGCCGAAGCCCTCCAAGTAGTACTTAGTAACGTGCGTAGCCTGAGGAACAAGATGTGCGAGGTGGGTCTGCTCGTAGACAAATCTCGTCCAGATATACTTGCTTTCACTGAAACGTGGCTGTCTGAGGAAATCACAGATGGCGAAGTATATCTGCCTGGCTACGCATTGTTCCGCGCTGACCGCTCCATTGGCCGTCAAGGGGGTGGTGTAGCTCTTTATGTGAGTTATCACATCGACGTACTGAGGACCAGCGTTTTTCAGTCTCTCGACAAATCTGTTGAGGCACTCGCAGTATTGATTTGCGCTTCCTCGGTTCAGGTTACGGTCGTGTTAGTGTATAGAAGCCCTATGAGCACCTCAAATGGAATCATAGAGTTTATACGCACTCACTCTGCGAACAAGTGTCTGGTGCTGGGAGACTTCAACCTCCCAGAGGTCTGTTGGGATGATCTATCTTGCAGTTCTGCGCTGGGATCGTTCGGTACAGAACTGCTGGACTTAACGCTGCAGGTACCACTACACCAGTTCGTGGACCTCCCCACTAGGTACATGAGCAATCAGCAGCCGTCCATTTTAGATCTTGTTTTTGCTAAGTCACTTGACTTTGTAAATGACATTAAATACGACTCGCCTCTTGGCGCTAGCGATCACGTTTGCTTGTCTTTCCAGTGTACCCTTATCAGGCCTTGCCAAGCTACTACCAGTTGGTATCCGAACATTTGGGCCGCGGACTTCCAAGCGATGCGGGATAGAGCTAGGTCATCGCCTTGTGTGATATCTGAGACCGACACTGTTCACATAGCCTGGGAAAAGCTTAAGGCTCACCTCGTCGACATTTCTGCACCTCACGTCCCACTGGTAAAAAGAAGGGAATCGAGAGCGCAGCCTCCGTGGATAGATTCCGCGGGGAAGGGCCTGCTAAAGAAGCGGTCTAGATGCTGGCGAGCTTACCGAACAGCTCCGTCGAACAGCACGTTTGACAAGTATCGGTTGGTTCGAAATGAGTGCAAGCTACATCTTAGGTTGGCCCGGCTTCAGTATGAAAAGGGCTTAGCTAATACTGCTTCGAAAAATCCCAAGAGATTCTTCGCTTACGTTAAACGACGCTGTGGTGCAAACTCGCCCATTCCACCATTGCTTCGAGGAGATGGGACCCATGCCTATAGCGACTATGACAAGGCATGCGTGCTTGGTAAGCAGTACTCAAGCGTCTTTGTCCGCGAGACAAATACGCCATGTAAAGAGTTAGCTCCAAGAGTCCCTGAGGACTGTTGTCTGGATGAAATTCCTGTAACGGAGTCCCAAGTTCTCCGGTTGCTAAAAGAGGTGAACCCAACTAAGGCTTCTGGGCCAGATTCTGTTCATCCAAAATTGTTGCACGAATTGGCAGGGGAACTCAGTGGACCTCTGACTTGTGTGTTTCAGAAGTCACTCAACAGCTGTATCTTGCCTACCGAATGGAAGGAGGCTGTTGTCTGCCCGATTTTCAAGTGCGGTGACAAAGACCTACCGGCTAATTACAGGCCTGTCAGCTTGACTAGCGTGGTCGTTAAGTTACTTGAAAAATTAGTACGAGATACAGTGGAGAACCATTTAAATAGGTTTAACCTGCTTAGCGTCGAGCAACATGGTTTTCGCAAAGGATTTTCGTGTCAGACGAACTTGCTGGTAGCTCGTGAGTGCTGGGCTGAAGCCGTAGACAGTGGACATGCGGTGGATGTGGTGTTCATTGACTTCGCCAAGGCCTTTGACACTGTCCCCCATTCGCGACTCTCACTGAAGTTGAGGTCGTATGGAATAGCTGGTCGCGCTCTCCAGTGGGTGTCAGCTTTTCTGGCTGGACGGGAACAGTGTATTCGTGTGGGAAGCAGTCTTTCGTTTCGACAGGCTGTACTTAGCGGCGTTCCGCAAGGCTCTGTCCTAGGTCCGCTGCTGTTCTCAGTCTACGTGAATGACTTGCCGGAGGAGCTTGAGGTACAATCGCTTTTATTTGCAGATGACCTAAAGCTCTGGAATATTGTTGATATCCCTGGAGGTCCTATGGCTCTTCAACGGGCTCTGGATAGACTCTGGGAATGGTCTGTCTTGTGGTTGCTGCCTATAAACCGGGCAAAGTGTTCAGTGCTGCGTATCGGAGCGTCTGATTCCTCCACAAGTTATGTGCTCGATGGGACTGTACTTCCTCACGTGACTCATCAGGTTGATCTAGGTGTCGTCCACTGTTCCACATTACACTCTGGAGACAACTGGAAGAAGGCGGCTAGTAAAGGGTTCCGGATGTTGTGGTTTATCCGTCGTTCTTTTGGGACCCTAACCGCTGATGTGTTTGTGAAGCTCTTCTCAGCGTTTGTGCGACCCCACCTAGAATATTGCGTCCAGGCCTGTCCACCATGCCTTGTCCGGGACAAAATGGCACTAGAAAGGGTGTTGCGTGTCGGTACTAGGTTGGTCAAGGGATTACGAGGGCAAACGTACCCCGAACGCCTACTTAGTTTGGGGATGCAGTCAATGCACTATCGAAGAATTAGAGGGGACCTAATCCTAACCTACCGTATTTTGACTGGGAAGGTTGGCCCTGATTTGTCCATGCTATTTAGTCCTGCTAGATTATCTGGTCTCCGCGGGCATTGTATGAAGCTGGACAAACCGCGGTCCGATCGAGTTAGAGCGGAGACACGCTTATCGCGTCGAGTCATCGAGCGCTGGAACCTGCTTCCAGAAAATGTTGTCAAGGAAGCTACGGTTAAGGGGTTTGAGCGTCAACTAGATGCTCTTGGGTGGCAACACGAAACCTTTCCGTTTTCCTGACAAATTCCCATCTTCATACTTCGATTCTATTTTCTTTACTTTTCCTCGCCATTGGTATTATTCTCTTCTTTTAACTGATTTCCCCTACTCTCTTACCTTCGATTCTTCTTCCTCTCTTACTTACTTCACGTAACTGACATAGCTGGGACAGCTAATGTAAGGAACGTGGGCATTAAATTGGTGGACCAGGGTGTTTTTCGGGTGTTTTCGTTTTAGACCCATCAAGAAGTCGGAGCACCCCTATCAACTCCTGGATCGACGACCCGCTCAAGAAGGAACACTTACGGGATTCATCCTATCGTTCCAGTCCCACTTGAACTTGATAGTCCATCCCACTTCTTCCTCGTCCCATCCGCTGTCGTCTGGAATATCCTGCCAGCCAATCTCAGGTTCTGTACAAATGGAAGAACATACTGCAGCAAACTTGGCAATTTCATAAGTCAGCCCTGGTAATGATTCTGTTTTCATCGGGCAAATCACCAAATGAGTTCCTCCAAGATGAAACAATAAATACATAACCAGTGAGAAAGGCGTTACACAAGACTCAGCGTCAACAGAAGCCATGTGTTTCTGAATGATTTGATGACACACGCTCCTGAGTAGATATCTCACTCATTCATGAGCATCATGATTACTGTACTGATGATTTATCCCCCTACTCCAGAGACAGTCTCTCGTACAATCGAGAGATTAGTGGGCGTTGGTGATGCACCGGTACGCTTCATCGACGCTTCGCTACCACGCAACTGTTCGTTCCAACTAGGGAGTTTACAGCAACCTTATTCCGTTACCCTTGCTGAGTGAAACATTGGTCTCCAGATCACGCTGTCAAGCGGTTTTGCTGGCATTGTCTACGAGCTGCATCCAGCACCATGCTTCTCGCATGCTTGTTTTTCATCCTCCGATTTTTTCTCTGTTACGTATCAAACGGTGTGTCCTCTTCCGATGTAAAAATGATCCATGTTTTTGTACCGTCTCACTGTTCGTCCATCTTCACGATCGCGGAGTCCGTCCAAGTCAGTGGTCGTGCTAATTAACTTTTCCGCACTGCCGTCATGGTTAGGTCTTTAACTAGTCTACTTCGAGCAGCTTCTACTGTTTAATTGGTGGAATCTGTGTTCATGTGTTTTCATTCTGCTCACCTTCAGCCATCTATGCGCAAGTCACTGAACGTTCCTTTTCCTACACAGATGTGTGCGTGCGCGCTCTCCTGCTGCTGCTGTAGTAGACAGGGTTCATAGTGTTGCGTTTCCATCAATTCAGTTTGTTTGATCAACTGTCGCCCGCGGTGGGTTCATTTCTTTTGGCTCGCTTCGTTATAGTAGTTCTGATTGTAAGTAATAAAATGGGCGTTAACGTAGACATGTTGTCGGGTGAGGTGGCGAAGAGCTAACTAGTGAATCCTACTCACTACTGTCTTCGTGTATACGTCAAATCTCTAAGGTATCTGACTTTTGATATGGCCTCCTCTATGTTGGAGGCAATGACACGGTCACGCTTCGTACTCAACAAACAGTGCAGTGCGGCGCCAAAGACTGCCTAAACACCAAATAACGGACTTCAATATTACTCGCACATTGAATACATTGGTTGTCAAACACGATTCACTCTCTGCGCCCTCAGCCCAAAGCTGCCATGCGCCTGCTCCACCACGCAACCACGAATTTGGCCGCTCTGCGTGTTGCGCACACTCTTCCCTTAAGCTAAACTCTCGGTGATCAACATCTCATTCATTGAATATATTCATAGCTCGGGTTTTTCTCTCTAAACTGACGGGTTTGTTTGTATGCTTCCTTGTGGCTGCAACACCACCAGGGTAGCTTTAGTACGATCGCATTGACGGTGTTGTCTAGTTCCGATAAGGAAGCATCAGCAAACAGGTCTTATCACGAAGAACAGCCTGACATCCTAACGGTCTTTACCACTGCGCGCGTTAACTTTTCGGTGATATGACTACCGGGGATGTCACAGCCACTTAGAAAACGAAGTCGACCGACCACTCTAAGTGATTGTTCGGTGTTTCTGAGTACCAGTACTACTTCGACCTAGTCATGTAACAGTATGGTGCACTTTGGAAGTACAGAACGCAAGCCTAAGTGTGCAGTGAAAGCCTATTGGTTTGCGTAAAAGCTATTTGTTTCACACTTGGGCTTTCTCATTTAACAGATGTTGGCCTAGCCGCCACGTTGTGTACTTCTGTTTGTTGATTCCTCCCAAACTTTGCATATATGAGTAACAGGCAAGCATCGATCACGCACACGAGTCAGCTGGTCACCAAAATGTGTAGCGGGCCTTCTATTTCGGCCGTTGTTGTCCTCGTTGGAATATTATTCTGCAATACCGACTGCGGATTTTGTATTTTATTTGTATCTTTGCTGCAAGTTGTTTTTTCCGATCAAGACTGTCCTACTCCCTCAACCATTTGAAAACGCTACGCGTTACTGCCTTACATCCGTGCTTCATTGAATACGGTCATAATCTCAGGAACACTTTCAAACGAACTAAGAATAAGTGCCTTGAAAAAAGCGAAAGTATCGCGCTGGGTAGGCATTCTTGCCTCAGCCGTTGTTCTGTCGACAAAGCGCAATTCCCACTGATACTTTCCCTTAATGTGCGCTCGCTTCTTGGTAACATCATTGATTTCAGTGCCAGTATGCCGCGAAATTGGTATGTTAAGTCAGCAATCGTTCTGTTACACGAAAGTTGGTTGCATACTGATGGGGAAATGGGATATTCAACTCGATGGTTATATTCGCACCAGGTCTCGCCGCCCTTGAATGTCCCAGTTTCGTGGTGGTGACGTTATACTTTGCAGTAATCAACGTCGGTTTAACTCAGCAACCGTAATATTCACATGTAAAACGATTTCTGTAAGGTACCACTTAACTAAATAAAAACCGACGTTCTTAAGTGTCTTTCAATCAGACATCGCTGGAAATGTACCGAGCCTTTGTGAAGAGTCTTTCGATTCTGCTCAGTCGCTCGTAGATCAGCCGCGCAGGTCAGGGTGAGTTTGGAGCGCACTAATTTGCCGACCCACCAATGGCATGTAAGTCTACTGTATTTACTCACCCACGCATGTCTGGGGGTGTGAATACGACGTGAGGACGCATAGCGGTGCATGTGTCCTTGAAATGTGTTAATTACCCCCGGCGATTTTGACGCCGCTCAGTTCAGATTAGGTCGCTGCCGACGCTTTTGGCTGGTGGTTTGCAACATCTCGACAGCAGTGCATAATGCATTGGCTACCGTGTGCAAATGTTGGTGGCGCTTCGACAGTTGCTTAATGCTATCCCAGCAAAGGATAAAAGGGTTAGTGACAACACTGTTGTAGACAGAATGTTACCTTCACATAAACCACATTAGCAAAATAAGAATTCGTAACAATTAGACGGTGAAAATATGAGATGCTACCTCTGCATAAATGAGTCCGGAAAAGCTGTCGTTGACAGATTACTCCCGTCACAGTCTTGATAGCAATTGCAGGAACCAAGTGGGGTGCACGCTGTCTAATTTGTTTAACAGTGACCGTGACGGTGTAACATGAAAGGCTGACAGTGTCGCTCAGGAAAACGTAGGCGTATATCAATCGAAATGATCGCTACATGCTGCTGTGTATGCCAATTAAGAGACTACTCGCTGCACGTGTTTGTGGAGAAGGACTGCCGATGAAATCGCATTGTATGCGTCATTGCACAAAAACGATCGAGGAGCTGTGTCTAAGCTAAGCCCAAGAAGATGCCATCAATTGCACATAATCGCACCCTGTCCGTGTATTCCAGAAACAGCTTGGGACAAATTTGTGGGCACGTTCACATCCCTAGTCGCGAAGACATCAGAACCGAAAGCTTTTCATCCTCCCCTCAAAACGAAATCTTTTCAGAGAAGCCGAACACGAAAATATATGGCCTTGAGGGACCGGACGTGGCATGGTTATAGAAACAATCGCAGTTCAGAAAACTGGACGGTGTACGCAACTCAGGCGAACGACTCTGTGCACTTGGTGCGTGAGGACACGTTCACAAACTAGCAGTTTGATCCGGCGCAACATTCACTGCGGAAACGGTACTGAAAATGCCATTATCCTTGCGTACACACACATCTCTTGGAGTGGACAATATCCACCCCAAAAGCACTAAAGGTAACAATCATGCACCTAACCGGATTATTTCAACCATCTCTGGACTGCAACATAGCTCCGCCGAAGTGGAAACTAGGTTTCATCAATCCTATTCACAAGGGAGCCAGTCGGTAAGAGCCTGCCCATAATCTCCCGGTAATCTTCTCCCGGTGTTCGCCAAAGTTATGGAAGAAATTCTGGCCGACGCATTGACGGGCTATGTGGAATGCCATGGTATCTTTATCTACGATCTAGCCAGTGTAATCACCCCAACCCTGCGGGCCAACGAGACCTTTCGGCGCTGAGGCCCATCTATAGGTACAACGATTTCTTCCGTGTACGCTGCTCACGTTAACGTCTTGTTCTCTTCAGGCAACTCCCACAATATTTCCCTCCACACTGACGCAATATCGGCACCATTAGCCATAGCAGCGATTTAGTCCTGAAGTCAGTGGTTATGCGAAAGATGTATTGAAATGCAGTACGTAAAACAAGTATAACAATCAACGCAGTAGATGCTCGAAATGCCCACCGCCGTTTTGCTGGCACAGCAGCATTCGCCGGATGCTGTTGGCTATAACCCTCTGCAATGCGTCAACCGATATCGCGCGACATTCTTCCACGATGCTCCGCTTCAGTTCTTCCACACACGTAGGTTTCATTTTATAAGCTCTTCAGGCAACTCCCACAATATTCCCTCCACACTGACGCAATATCGGCACCATTAGCAATAGCAGCGATTTAGTCCTGAAGTCAATGGTTATGCGAAAGATGTATTGAAATGCATTACGTAAAACAAGTATAACCAATGGAGTGGCCGGCGCGTTCACTGGATATGAATCGCCTTGATTTCTTCTTTTGGGGATAACTGAAACGAAGAGTTTATGAAGTGAAACCCTGTTGTGTGGAAGAACTGAAGCGGAGCATCGTGGAAGAATGTCGCGCGATATCGGTTGACGCATTGCAGAGGGTTATAGCCAACAGCATCCTCCGAATGCTGCTGTGCCAGAAAAACGGCGGTGGGCATTTCGAGCATCTACTGCGTTGATTGTTATACTTGTTTTACGTACTGCATTTCAATACATCTTTCGCATAACCATTGACTTCAGGACTAAATCGCTGCTATGGCTAATGGTGCCGATATTGCGTCAGTGTGGAGGGAATATTGTGGGAGTTGCCTGAAGAGAACAAGACGTTAACGTGAGCAGCGTACACGGAAGAAATCGTTGTACCTATAGATGGGCCTCAGCGCCGAAAGGTCTCGTTGGCCGACAGGGTTGGGGTGATTACACTGGCTAGATCGTAGATAAAGATACCATGGCATTCCACATAGCCCGTCAATGCGTCGGCCAGAATTTCTTCCATAACTTTGGCGAACACCGGGAGAAGATTACCGGGCGGTTATTGGCAGGCTCGTACCGACTTGCTCCCTTGTGAATAGGATTGATGAAACCTAGTTTCCACTTCGACGGAGCTATGTTGCAGTCCAGAGATGGCTGAAATAATCCGGCTAGGTGCGTGATTGTTACCTTTAGTGCTTTTGGGGTGGATATTGTCCACTCCAAGAGATCTGTGTGTACGCAAGGATAATGGCATTTTCAGTACCGTTTCCGCAGTGAATGTTACGCCGGATCAAACTGCTAGTTTGTGAACTTGTCCTCACGCACCAAGTGCACAGAGTCGTTCGCCTGAGTTGCGTACACCGTCCAATTTTCTGAACTGCGATTGTTTCTATAACCATGCCAAGTCCGGTCCCTCAAGGCCATATATTTTCGTGTTCGGCTTCTCTGAAAAGATTTCGTTTTGAGGGGAGGATGAAAAGCTTTCGGTTCTGATGCCTTCGCGACTAGGGATGTGAACGTGCCCACAAATTTGTCCCAAGCTGTTTCTGGAATACACGGACAGGGTGCGATTATGTGCAATTGATGGCATCTTCTTGGGCTTAGCTTAGACACAGCTCCTCGATCGTTTTTGTGCAATGACGCATACAATGCGATTTCATCGGCAGTCCTTCTCCACAAACACGTGCAGCGAGTAGTCTCTTAATTGGCATACACGGCAGCATGTAACGATCATTTCGATTGATATACACCTACGTTTTCCTGAGAGACTGAGCGACACTGTCAGCCTTTCATGTTACACCGTCACGGTCACTGTTAAACAAATTAGACAGCGTGCACCCCACTTGGTTCCTGCAATTGCTATCAAGACTGTGACGGGAGTAGTCTGTCAACGACAGCTTTTCCGGACTCATTTATGCAGAGGTAGCATCTCATATTTTCACCGTCTAATTGTTACGAATTCTTATTTTGCTAAGGTGGTTTATGTGAAGGTAACATTCTGTCTACAACAGCGTTGTCACTAACCCTTTTATCATTTGCTGGGATAACATTAAGCAACTGTCGAAGCGCCACCAACATTTGAACACGGTAGCCAATGCATTATGCACTGCTGTCGAGATGTTGCAAACCACCAGCCAAAAACGTCGGCAGCGACCCAATCTGAACTGAGCGGTGTCAAAATCGCCGGGGGTAATTAACATATTTCAAGGACACATGCACCGCTATGCGTCCTCACGTCGTATTCACACCCCCAGACATGCGTGGGTGAGTAAATACAGTAGACTTACATGCCATTGGTGGGTCGGCAAATTAGTGCGCTCCAATCTCACCCTGACCTGCGCGGCTGATCTACGAGCGACTGAGCAGAATCGAAAGACTCTTATCAAACCCTCGGTATACGGTTAGTATGGCGGAAGAAACCGGTAGGCGTTTATTTATCTATCGTGGCTCCCTTATGGTGAGCGCCGGTCATTTACGGTTGTTGTCCCGAACATCCAATAGCCATCCAGTTTTTAGCGATATTCGCAACATGCTACTGAGCGTGCAGAGACATGAGTTTCTCTCACACCTTAGTGGTGCGGAGGTATGGAATTCTCGGCAGACGAGTGAGTTAATGCAGGGCTCAGCTGAGAAAAAACATAACCTCTAAAGACACACCGACATGAGGCTGTTGATCGTCGAGCGAGATGACTACAGACAGCCACAACGTGTTTCCGGTGTTCGCTAGCGTTCAGCTAACTTCGCGCTGAGCTCTGAAGGTTGTGGCCAACCGTAGGCGTTGGAGCGATCAATGTTTATCTCTGGGTGTCTTTCTGGCTGCGCAACGAAATCGGCCTAGGCAACCAACATGCATGTGCGCACTTGATGGCTGCTCAGCTGACGACGAAGTTAGGCATTCCAACTCTTGTCAATGTTATTGAATTACAGGTACTGGAGCACGAGCAGACAATGCAGTCGTGATCACGTAACGTTCCTGTTACTCAGCGCGCGCTGATTATTCGGCTGTACGGCGAATGCGATTTACACGCTGCATCAGCTTCAAGTAAATACAATGCAATGAACGCAGTAATGCGTCCCGTCACCGCCCGGAACCTGCTTAAACTAGTGAAGACATTCGAGCAAACTGGAAGTGCGTGTAACATGAAGAGAACCGGACCGCCTCGCACCACCACGAACGACTGTACAGCTTGCGCTGTAGTCAGTGAAGTGTCAAAGTCCCGATTTCAACATTCGTCGGATCGCACAGCACTGTGACACGAGCCGATATGCGGTAAACAGGGTATTACTGGAACGAAAATTTTGGAAGTTGCGTACACTTCAAGTGCAGGTTTTAAATCCATGCGATCTGGAGAAGCGGCGTGAATTTTGCCGCTGATTTCTGGATCACGGGGATATTCGTTTTGTTATCTTTACAGATGAGGCATTGTTTCATCTGCATGGAACGATGCAACATTACTGTTGGGCTACCAGCAACCCACGAAAATTTACCGCATCACGTATGCACCACAGTGTGAAACTGATGGTTTGGGCCGGATTAACAAGCCAGAAAATCTCGGGCCCAAATTTCTTTTCCGGGAATGTGACGGGTAGGTTGTTGTTTCGAAGTACTAAAGCCTTATCTTTTACTAGCATCGTCGTATTTGGAAATGCTGCAGACATTTGTACTTCCCCAGTTGGAGGCCGAAGGGGCATGCAGTACGATTTGTTGGTAGCAGGATGGTGTACCTGCACATTCTGCTAAAACGGTGCGTGCTTACCTCACTGACAAATATGGCCACCATTGGATCGGACGCGGTGGACCAATGGAGTGGCCTGCTCGCTCACAAGATTTGAACCCCATGGACTTTTTTCTATGGGGCTGTCTAAAGCAACGAGTGTACAAAACAAGGCCGCGTACGTTGGACCAGTTTAAAGAAAATATTGTGAACGAATGTCGCGCGATCACGAGGGATACGTTTGAGAAAGTGCTCACCAAATTTCATCAAGCGGTTTCTGCACTGCAAGCAGAATGCTGGCAGACATTTTGAACATATCCTTCACTAGCATAGATTATCGTTTCAAAACATTTCTGTTAATATACTTATCCTTTTTCCCAAATGTGTTAATGAGTAAACTGGTCCACTGGCAAATGGTGCTAATGATGCGTCCAGTCGGATGGATTTCTTAACGTCCAGGCTGTCATTGAGCACATTAACAGCGTAGGCACCAAAACCTTCGATGGCTACTTATGGTGGAATCACTGAGTCGCTATGACCTGAGGTTCGTACAGCCTTAATGAAAAGCCGACCGTGTTGTTGACTCAGTTTCAGGCTATTGCCTATAAAGTTGGTGTTCGGGGTGAGTTGCAGTAGGTGGCAACATGTGTACGTGGGGTCGTTCCGTATCTGGTAGGCTAATATGAGGTCTCCACGTAGCCACCTGTAACGGCTACTGAACACTGAGTGTATTTAGTCGCTGCTCGACTATGGTGAGTTTCAAGCGCCGCAAGGTCACGGTTTCGCCAAGCGTGCCAAGGCTGGATTACGTATTCGACGTATTAACACACGCAGGCATGGAGCATCATAGAGAAGATGAATGAATCCAAACTTTCGAATGCCATCCGCAAGCTAACAACGTGCTGGTTACCACTTTTTGATTCCGACTGTCTGGAATAACCGAAGTCGTCCTGCACCAGCACACCGAGGTCAAGTTCCTGAGGGCTTGTCTTCAGGTCATGTATCCCAATATTCTAGAGATAGGCGTGTCTATGGCGGATGTGGATAATGTGTCACTTGACCACATTTAATGGCAGTGAATTTCTCACCGGTCAATGCCAGGTCCCATCTAGGTCGCACATGGAGGAGCTTGTGGTCGACCATTCCCTTGATCCCAGACCAACTTTTAACGTCATCCGGAAAAGTAAAATTTTTGAGGTGATGGTTATCGCAAGATCGTCGCACTCCACTCGATTAGAGTCGGGCAGAGATATTCTGTCTCTAACCTAGAACTGCTGTTCACGGAGAAAATTACCAACCCATCCTAATAATGCATTGCCTACGTTTTTCAAGTAGCCCATCAGTACGATAACGATGATCGCTTCCATGACTTTGGAAAGGGCATAGAGAAGTGTTACCGGACGGTAATTGATAGGATCAGACGGACTTCTCTGAAAGAATCCGGCAAGTGGATGGGCTAGGTGAATGGCTGCTGCCTGCAGTGCTTTAGGGTGAAGGTTATCCAAGGATGGTAGCTTTTTCAGAACCATTTTTGCTATGAATTTGATGCTGAGTAACACTGATGTTGTTGGGAGAGAAGCAAATTTAAGGTTTGAGGCTAGTACCCCTTGGAAAGTAGGCCAGTACTGGGCAGGGGGGAGTTGTCCGCGTTTTTTGTTGTGTGTGTATACCCAGCAATCGTACTGTGTGGTGCGATTCCACGCTGCAACTTTCGAAGTGCATTCACCTGTCTGTAAATAAGGCTGTGGTTTGAACGGAATTGTTTCCCTAGCTCCAATCAGTGTGATAACTTGTTTTCGCGAACCAACAGTACATATTAATTGTTCTGTGCTTCTACGCCGTCTCGTTCTCCGCGTCATGATTGTTTATGTGAAGGCACCATGTGTTCCTCCAAGGCCATAACTCTTCATATTTGACTTCTCATTAATAATGGTTTCATGTGCTGGTGGAAGATTTTTGCTCCGAATGCGGACAGAACCAGATAATGAGAAATACATTGCATTTTTTCGGGCTCTGCATCGGCGTATTCGTCGTAGCGAATGAAATCAAACCTTACAATTCTGTGATCGTAGCCTTTCGTTGTGTGTTTTTAGAATGCCAGTTGGACATACATGACTGAGTGCACCCTAGATGCAGTCTGGGAGAAATGGTTGAAAACCACATCACTAGTCACCGAAGCATTGGTGTGGTGTTCTTCTGGGAGCGATCCTATATCCGCTTTTATTTTCCTCGGTCATTCCGATCGCAAGGACTGTATCCGAAGTGGAGGTATTCCGGTGTTTCTCTTCCCAACACTCCGTGACCTGTTTCGTCCTGGTTTGGACTCATCAGATGTAGACAGTCTGAGCTCGGGTGGAATTCGCGGCCTAGTTCTTAACCACTGACACCTTGATCACTATGATCCTTGAGCAAGGCTTAGCATATCTATAAGGCATTCAAACTACCCGCAGTGTGGTCGGATTGCGACACGCAGTGTCTATTGAAGCCTCGGTTTGTTTTGAAATCCTTGTGATCGGAATGACCGAGGTTTACTTCAAACTGCATCCAGGTCTCAATAGCGATTGCGTGTCACAATCCAATCACATAGGGGATACTTCAAGGCCAACCTCTAATTCCTTTGTGCCAAACCTTGCTCACGGATCTTAGTGGCATAGTTATCAAAGCGTTAACGACTAGGCCCCGTGTTCCACCCCAGCACAGGCTATCTCCATCTGAGGAGTCTGAACCAGGAGTATTTTTTGTCCCAAGAAAGAAAGCAGTATGCTTGAAGCGAGCAACTGCTTGTGAAAAGTGTGTTTCTTTAGAAGGGACAGATATTGGCTATTGATTTCACAAAATTACACGATTATCGTGATACCCATCAGGTGATTTAAGCCACGTGGCGCCGCTGAGCAAAACCCAATTCGTATTGGTTGTTTCCTAGCCATGGTAGTTGCCCTGCTTCTGCGAGTTTATTCTTAATGCATAGATCCGGTTTTGTCAATCTGATGCATACTGCTTCAGTCGTAGCAAACAGCTGTGCCCTTGACCGGTGATTTCGTTGCGGCTGTACTCTATATATGATTTCCAAGCCATTACCTTTGTGTACTGGATGCCCAATGCAGATCAGGTGGATTGCTGTTTCACACAAATTAGCTAGGTCACGATGATTGATGAGCGAATTCGTCAAACATTCCTTGATTCGCTTATCTAAGTATGTCATCACTGTTGTGTTTCCGGTGATAGCAAGACACGGTGGGCAATCGGTACTCAAAAGTATCACGGTCTACTACAGCGAGACCTTGACTGTGCTTTTGAGTGGTGGAAAAATAATCTACTTCCGTTCGACACAGACAAGTGTAAAATAATACATGTGTAATGGCCTAGTGATTGGCCCAAGATTATCGCACCAGAAGGAATTGCTGTTAAACAAGGGAAATGTTTATGCTGGCCTTTGTAATGTTGCCTGCTTGACCAATCTCCACAAGCTTTCACACTTCCTGGCGAAGTAGTCGGACGATGGTATTTCAGAGTGTAGACTCGACGAAGTTACGAATTCACAGACGAACGGAGCTCAGCACGCCGCAGGAGCAAACTAGAACAGGCGGTTGGTAAATCGAAAAGCGTGTATCAGAAAATCGTACATCAAAACAACCGTAAAATATCAGTTGAAAGATAAAGAGATCAAGCATATAAAAGCAGAAATCTGTGAACGCTACAGGACTCCTCCCGAAGAGCGTGGGCGGAAACACGTATGCTCGATATTTGCATCTCATTGATCGGAATACGCTAGTTTAGGTGGAGCAACTGTACGATCGTTGGCGTGTGTCAGTGATGGTGATGGGTGTCGCAGCGGATAGCGAGCAAGGCACACTAGGAACACACATGCTGAGTTGGAGGGGTGCTCTCTGATACATCTTTATCGGAAGAGGCGTATCTGCAGATTATTACTATGAATGAACTTCAACGTACACTGATTTCAAACGATCAGTGCTCGCAGGGTCCTTGCAACCGTTTCGGACACGCACGGAATACTTCTCTTTGCCAGCAATAACTGTAGGGTCTTTCGTAGGCTGGTGTCATATGCTTACGAACATTGTCGATGCGACCAGAACGTAGGGATAAACGCGAAGATTGGGACGACCTTGTTGACTGCGAAGCGTAAGTCGTGGCGGTCTTGGGCGTACCGAACCAAAGTGACTTTTTTGGCGTGTGACATAGGAAGTTGGAACCACTTCTCCAGTGACCATTGAATTAATTATCAGGAAGTCTAAGTGGCGTGCCAAAGACTAGCGGAGGAATAAGCTATGTCTTCCTTGACAGTGTTATGTATGCCAAGCAGGATGATTGATAAACCTTCCGACGTTTGCGTGTTTATCCGAGAAACAGTAATCGAAGCTTTCATTTGTTGATGGAAGCGTTCGATCAAAGCATTGGCAGTTGGATGATAAGTGGTAGTGCGCAAATGCGAATAACTAAGCAAACGATTCGGGTCGCAAGAAACAAAGAGGTAAACCGTATTCTTCCGTCAACAGTAATCTTGACTTTGATGTATCGAGGAAAGAAATCCACATTTCGATAAAGGTTCTTGCTACTGTTTCAGAAGAAACGTCTTGTAGCGGCACCGCGCGTGGCCAACATGTCAACAAGTGCTGAAAACCGTTGGAAGGAGGTAAAAGGCCGGTGATGTCCAGTTGGACAAGTTTGAAGCGAACATTGTGTAACGTAAAAGTGCCAGGGACAATGCTCGTATGACGGTGCCTTGCTGCTCTGACACGTAATACAGTGCTTTGTTCAATGTTGCATATCAGAATGCATATTTTGCCATACAAGACGATCTGTGATCAACTTGACAGTGGCACGAATATTTGGGTGCGAAATTCCGTGGAAATAGTCGAAACGATTTGCCGGTATTGTTGAGGAACAAAAGGTCGGAGTTTACCCGAACGTATACTGCTACGTACCAATCGTGTATTCCTAATACGTGTATGGACCCGTAGTCCGTTTAGACGTAGGAAAAACACCAACTCCGGATGGTATCTGTGAAACTGCGCTCTGCTCCTAACTGGAGCCAAGTGAAAACACATAGTACCAAAACGAACCAATGAAAAACAGAAACCAATCAGCGAATGCACTATAGTCATGTGATTGGATGCGTGTACTTAGTGGGTGAGCATGACGCATCGGTTGTGGATGTCCGTAACATCCCTTCACATGGCAGATAAAATCATGATTGTAAAATGTAACGTTCTATTAGTCTGGGTAAAGGTCGTGGTCGTCGAACAGCGATCGGTAGGTCAGCTTCATCCATTTGGGTTTTTCAGTCGTCTCAGTTTGTTCTGTATCAACCCTTTCATCCTCAGGGTCTGATACCGCGGATACAAGGGGCCAAATAAAGTTGTTGTGCCGGCGCGCCGGTTTCCAGCTGTATATCGGCTTCCGTTCGTGAACTGGCCAGTACGGTTCCGGGCTGCCATGTCCGCTCATGTGGGAGTTTCGTATACACATCCTGTTTCGGTAACAGACTCTGGGTTTTATCACGTACGTGTCCACTCTTATGCGCTCGCTGTTGTTAGAAACACCTGGCTTGACGGGGGTCTGGAAATGATACATCTAACCTTGTGCGTAGGCGACACCCAAGCATTGCCCCCCAGGACTTTTGCCGATTAACTCCAAGGATGTGACACGATAAGCGGAAAGGAGTCGATCTAGTTTGGTGCGCAAAGATACTTGGCTTTACTTCAGGAGACCGGCCTTCACGGTTTGTACCGCTCCCTCTCTCTGCCAAACCATTAGACGCTGGTGTAGAAGTCACATGGTGGATGCTGTTACTCTGTAGCTACTGTTTGAGAGCTGCATTCATAAATTGTGGACCGTTATCTGTAACTAAAAGTTTTAACATACCATATATGGATAGGCTAGTGCGCACTTTATTGATTGTAGTCTCCGTAGTAGCGTTAGGGACAATATGCACATCTATCCATTTTGAGTACGCATCCACCAGGAGTAGTAGCATTTTTACTTCAATCGGACCGAAATAGTTTGCATGAACACGCTCCCATGAACCATCAGGTAGCTCCCGGGGGTGAATCAGACCGGCTGGTTTGTCTTTCTGGTATTGTTGGCATATAGCACATGAGTTCAGCAGAGAATCGATATCTCGATCAATTGCCGGCCACTAACAGTAGGCTTTGGCCAGTGATTTCAGGATGATTCCTGTATGAGCATCATGTAATTCTCTTAATACGGCTGACCTGAGAGCAGACGGAATAACGATACGTGATCCACGCATGATACATCCTTCATATAGACTAAGCTCCAATCGGCACTTGAGGAACGGACGTAGGACCTCAGTGGACCGGGAATACCAACCGCGTAACATCGAACGTTTCACAGTCGACAGGACCGGGTTTCGGTCTGTTGCTCTCCTAACCATATCGCTGGATATTACAGTGGTGTCTAAGGGATGTAATAACTGGACAAACTCGCAAGGGTTTCCACCTTGCTCGTTACTTTGCACTTCCTGTGACAGTCTACTGAGGGCATCGGCTACAGTATTGTGGGAACCAGAGGTGCATCGAATTCGATAGCTGTAAGCGGAAAGGATAAGTGCCCAGCTTATCATACGGGGTGCATTATTTTGTTCCATACCTCGTCTCTCACCAAGCAGCGAAACCAGTGTTTTATGCTCTGTCTGTATCTCAGACCGATTGCCCCACAAGTATTGGTGGAAGTGCTTAACTCCAAATATCACCGCCAGTGCTTCTTTGTCCAGCTGTGCGGAATTCTTCTCAGCGGCCTGTAGTATTCGATATGCGAAAGCAATATGACAGATGGTTCCATCGGGAATCTGATGTCTTGGGACTGCTCCCACTCCTAACGGTGAGACACCACATTGTAAGACAACAGGTTTGTTTGGATCAAATTGCACTAATAAAGGTGAAGAAACAAGTAGATTCCTCGCCTTCAAACATGCCTTTTCCTTGTCCATGACCACATGGCATCTTTCTTAAACAAATCATGAAGAGGTGCGATCAGAAAGGCCAGCTAAGGTAAGAAACGACGGTAGTTGAAAAAATCTCAACGAACAAACGTAACTGTGCTTCGTTGTGTGGACTGGGTCCACTAATGATGGGCTCCAGCTTGTCCTTTCGTGCATGTAATCCATTTTTATCTAGTCGATATCCAAGATAATCAACGGAATCAACTAGGAAAGCACATTTGGAACGCTTCAAACGCAACCGGTTTTCGGACACTCTGTGTAGGACCCAATCCAGAGTATGCAAATGGTCTACTTCTGTCTTGCCCGTGAATAGTAAATCGTCAATATATGCACTGGTATTCGATATATCACTTACGACGTTGTCGATTATCCTTTGGAAAATCCCAGGGGCAGAGATAGTTCCAAATGGGAGTCTGGTGTATTCAAATAAACCCAAATGTCTGCTAATCGTAGTAAACGGACGAAAATCGTCGTCCAATTCCATCGGGGAATAAGCGTGACTTAAATCAAGTTTAGTGAACTTGACCCCACCAGATCAAGTGGCATATAAATCTTCATTTATTTGTAATGGATACCGGTCCATGATAGTGCAGCGATTCACTGTTAGTTTGTAATAACCGCAAATCCTCACATTGCCATCTGACTTAAGCACAAGGACTATCGGTACTGCCTATTCGGATTGTTGTACCGGTATGATTGTACCTTCGTTCTGGAGCTGTCTCAATTCTTCTTCAAGCTTGACCGTAGAGAATAAGGTAGTGTTCTTGACTTGAAGAATTTTGGCGTACTAGCATCCGTCGTATGGATTTTGGCTTTAAAATTTTTGAGCTTCCCCTACTGGTGTTCCTTAAATAACTCTGGGTATCGCCTTATGATCGAGTCTACAGTTTCCACCCCCACGGAGTTAATTGCTTTCAGCACCTGCGGCAACTGTTTTATCCAATCACGCCCCAGTAGTTTGGTCGATGCACGAGGAACAACATGAAGCATTAAGTTGTGCGATCTCCCCTGATGTTGAACTTGCACCTGACATTTTCCCAGTAGGTTTATGACCTTCCCGTATAAGTTTTGCAAACTGTATCACTCGATTCCAAATTAGGTAAGTGTATTCTTGTCTATTAATGTCACTACTGAGACGGGGTTTAATTCAAATAAAACAGACTGGCCATTAACAACAAACGTGATCATATACGGAGGTAATTTGGTCATGTTTGAACAGCTCGCAAATACAAGGTTCATACTGTTTAACTGTGAATCACTTGACTCACCGTGGTTTTCGTTCAGCGATTTAATCCAAACTTGTGATGGTAGGGAACGGCACACACGAGCCAAATGGGCAACTTTACCGCACTTCGTACGCAAGTGATGGCACTGGTTGGGGGAAGTGTGTTGATCACCGCATCGGTAGCACACACACTTCCGCACAGTATTCTCAGAGGGAAAAGGTCGAGTTAGTTTGTTCACAGTTTCTGCAGGCTGGGCGGGGTTAAAAGTAGACAACTGGTTTTTCAGATGTTCCCTCTGCCGAACAAGGTTGCAAGCTGTTTCCCAAGAAAGAGTTTCTTCTACCTGAGATAATATTTTTTTCTTGATCCATCATATATAATTCCACCTATCAGACACTGAATCTTCATGAATGGATTGTGCTCTAACGACAGTCTGGGGTAGTTTGGTGAATGCATGCGATAAAATCGTTTAGGATTTCTCCGCGCTGCTGCTGTAACTTCTGATACTGATAGTTAGCGGAGAACGCGCTCTGTTGAATTCCCCACAGCTCCTCAAATAACTGAATCACTTGTGTGATCCCAGAGTTAACCATTAGGTTCATTGCATCGAAACATCTTTGACTTCGGAACCAAGTGTCTAGCGGAACAACATAATCCAATGGGTATCTGACAGTGTGATGGAAGGATTCAACACCGGGAAAAAAGTCATCTGATGTTGGAACCGTTTTACATTGAATCCATGTTTGTTAAGGAAGGTTTTTCTGACGCTCAGGCCAGAGAAATGAGAGACCCACAAGTAGGTTCGTATTGTCCGTCGCCATTTTGTTACTTATTAAGCATGTATTCCTAATACGTGTATGCACCCGTAGTTCGTTTAGACGTAAGAAAATCACCAACGCCGGATGGTATCTGTGAAACTGTGCTCTGCTCCTAACTGGAGCCAAGTGAAAACATAAAGGACCAAAACGAACCAATGAGAAACCGAAACCAATCAGCGAATGCACTATAGTCATGTGATTGGGCGCGCGTAGTTAGTGGGTGTAGCATGACGCATCGGTTGTGGATGTGCGTAAGGTATACCACATTGAACTTTGGTGTCCGAATTAAGCATTGGAAGAAGGGTGAGTTTATGCGAAGGCTTTGTTCTCTTCTGCGCAAACTCCTATCTACCTCCTGTGGAGCTGCGGTTTCGAGGTCATTCGCCTGACGCGAATGTTCGTGAAGCATATGCGGGACATTGCGTCGGATACGATTTTGTCAGCAGCACCTATATGCCGAATATCAGTTGTAAACTACGGTAGGTACTCCGGTTGGCGAGTTTCACGAGGGGAAAATCTATTCGACAAATCACGGAAGACAAAACATATGGCTTATGATCTGTAAGAATAGTTAATGTACGAATCTCTAAGTGTCAAAAGTGTTTACTGGCGGGATAAATGACAAAAAGTTCCCTTCCGAAAGTACTATACCTGGTTAATGCAAGTTGTAGTTTACGGGAGAAAAGGATATTGGTTCAGAATGACCATTGATGGGTTGTTGTAGAACAGCCACCACTGCGGTTTGTGACGCATTGGTTTTAAAGATGATAGGTGTATTAATATCAGTCCGCATATGGGCAAGCACTGCGATGTTGACCAAAGCATGTTTGATCTTGTCGAAGGGGTCTAATGCTTCCTTCTTGGGTTTGCATTTCCGAGCTTTTACCTTAAGTAACTCGGTTAAAGGTTGGAACAGTCAGGTATAAAGTAGCCGTAATAATTAACCATACCGAGGAAACGGCACATGCTCTTGTAGGAATGCGGCATCTGATACTCTGGGATCGCCTTCTCTGGAAGTGGACTGACCGTTGCGATCAATTCGATGGCCGAGAAAAGCAACACTGGACTTGCCGAAAACACATTTTTTCACTTTGATCGTGACGCCATAATGATGGAAACGCTTAAAGATTTGGTGAAGATTAAGTAGATGCTTCTCGTTGTTAGAGTGTCAATGATATAGGCAAAAACAAACTCAGGTCCACGAGGAACTTGGTCGATGAACCGTTGGGACATTTGTGTGGTGTTTCATAAGCCAGATGACATACATGCCAACTCAAAAAGACCGAAAGATGTGATTATCTCCGTCTTGTGAATATCGTCAGGTACGACAGAAATTTGGTAATACGCTCGCACCACGTCGATCTCGGAGATTACTTTACCGTTTAAGCCGATGGAAAATTCGCGAATATGAGGTACCAGATATCGGTCTAGAACAGTGGCATTAATCAGTGTGCGATAGTCACCAAAAGTTCACTAATTACAAAATTTCTTGGGAATCGTGTACAGAATTGAAGACCATACCAAGACGAGGCATATGCTCGGACTCGGTTTTGACGTTAGCGAGTATGTCGGGTGCTAGTCGGCGAGGTCGATTCGTGACCGGAGGTCCATGCGTAACGATTTGATGCACGATCTTGTGTTTAGATTCGAAACAACTGTTGCACGACAGATACGGTGCGCGAAACTTCCGAAGTGGCTCAGTGAAGACAGTGTCAGTAGGCGGAGTGATGCGAAGTCCAATCGAAGTGGTGTGGGGTGTGATACTATAACGAAGTTCCCTAATACATAAATCGACAATTACATTGAATCAAGAGAGGCAGAATCTGAATAAACAATTCTTTTTTTGCTAGTTCTCATCAGACTCAAACATTACATGATGACGTCAAAGTGCTAAATGTGCCGGATTGGGCTGCGTTTTGATCAGAATTTTTACTTCCAACAGGAACAAATCAATAAATTACGGGGTCATTGAAGGTAGCAAACTATGTACAGGGAAATCACAACCAAAGTTGTAGGCCACGGTAGAAGTAAAGGACGTACAAACTGTTTTTGTACACACGATTCTGGCTTGAGGTGGCGAGTGAAGATAGCTACAGCAATAGACAGGATATTTTTCCGGAATCCGCGCGAGAAACGTTCACAGATAGTAAAGATGACTCTGAAATCATTTTCCGTCCCTGCGTGACTGCACTCTAGAGGATGAGACAAGACGGAGCTGTTGTTAGACCTCGCTTCGCCATTGCGAAACCATCTCGGGATATGTTCGCGAATCCTATGAGATGGGCGCCTCGTAGTACGACCCACGTATCGTGCACCACAGGAGCACGAGTAAAGATAAGCAAGCATTGCTCGAGTCACCGTCGGCAGCCTGTCTTTCAAAGGTTTTGCGAATAATGCCTTGTAAAATACTGTGCGTAAGCGAACCGCGAAATAGGTCTTTTCAACAGCGTTTTTCAGGCGTTTGGACAGGGTATCAGCCGCACTGTCGCCTTTGAAAAGAATATGCACAATTGATTCTTTCTTGGGTACGTTCATCCTCGGTGTTTTATCTTGTGTTCTTTCAAGTGTTTGAGGATGTATTTATCTGGATACTTATTCGCTCTAAGCGCGTCGCCGATCATCTGCAATTTTTGGTGATTGTGTCCGGTGTGCAAATTCTGCATGCCCGGAAGGCAAGAGTGCGGACTAGAGTTCATTTGTACTGTAGGGGTGCTGCACTATAGAAGTTGATGTACTCTCCCGTCCAAGTTAGTTTTCTATACACATGTTCCTGTGGTGCACAATACGTGGGTCGTACTACGAGGCGCCCATCTCATAGGATTCGCGAACACATCCCGAGATGGTTTCGCAATGGCGAAGCGAGGTCTAACAACAGCTCCGTCTTGTCTCATCCTCTAGAGTGCAGTCACGCAGGGACGGAAAATGATTTCAGAGTCATCTTTACTATCTGTGAACGTTTCTCGCGCGGATTCCGGAAAAATATCCTGTCTATTGCGGTAGCTATCTACACTCGCCACCTCAAGCCAGAATTGTACGTACAAAAACAGTTTGTACGTCCTTTACTTCTACCGTGGCCTACAACTTTGGTTGTGATTTCCCTGTACATAGTTTGCTACCTTCAATGACCCCGTAATTTATTGATTTGTTCCTGTTGGAAGTAAAAATTCTGATCAAAACGCAGCCCGATCCGGCACATTTAGCACTTTGTCGTCATCATGTAATGTTTGAGTCCGATGAGAATCAGAGAAAAGAATTCTTTACTCAGATTCTGCCTCCCTTGATTCGCCTAACAAATGGGGGTTTCGGATTGCTGAAGATCACCATTCCCCGTGATTCAGTCAAATCGTCAAGTATATCAAAGTTGGTGAGGAAATTGACACTGATGACGAAGCTTTGAACATCTGCCATCAGGAAGATGAAAGAGTATTCGTCCGAAGCCAAGATCGTGAGTCAGCAGTTTCTGGCCATAGTTCTTGATTTTGGCGTTATTATTCACCTGGAGAGTACCTTCTGTGGGAAAGTGGTGGCGTCTTTCCTTTTCACGAGACAGAACGCTAACCTCGGCTCCAGTGTCAGCCAAAAATGATTGGTTTGTTGTAGAATCCCGGACAAAAAGCAGGCGACTGGAAGATCGGCCAGCTGAAGTCGTCGCCATTGCTGACTGGCTTTTGCGTTACACTGTTGAGCCTTCGAGAAGGCCCTCAGGTATGTGCAGCCAGGACGACAATTTTTAGCGGCATCCCCTAAACGTCGATACTAATAACAAACATGCTGTCTATTATTCCTAGCGTGTTTTTCTGATTCTCGAAGTCGATATAAAACTGATTACGGGAGTGACGTCCACTATGATAGCGAGCTCGAGAATAAACAGTCTGTGACAAATAGATTCAATGGACTCATTTGACGCGCTAGTCTCAAGTTGGGTGCCAACAGCTTAACACACAGGGTACTGAAGGGAACACTCATGAAGTTTACCAGCCGTTTCTGCTAGTTAGTCAAACGACAGCTTTTCAACCAATACGGCGAGAATTACCGTAGTGTTGTATGGGAGGCTTTTGAGCCATAACTGACGGAAGACGCTGTCGTTGACTTTCGAGGAACCCTCTAAACGTACATATAACGGGGACGCTGCGAGGATGAGCGATCACTAGGTTCAACCCCGGAGAGAAGCTAATGAAGTTTGGCTTCATGGGAAACTGTGAGGCCTTTCAAAACCGCATCAGTAGGAAGATTCAGGTGGAACATGGTCGGGTAAGTTAACCGAACGACGGCTATGTGTATATGGAGATGTGCAATGACGTACGGAAGTGTAGAAAGTTGCAAAGTGATCTTACGGCAATGAAAAAGAGCCTCCACTTGCAAAAGTCAAAGGCGGGTATTGTTTAAATCGAAAACAAGTAAAAAAACAGAAAACATTTCGGAGCGGTCAATGTGGATGCGATGTTAAACGACATTTCACGCCTGAAATATGAGTTTCGGCATCACGGGGTCAGTAAGTATGTAGTCGGATAATTATTAGCCCAAAATTATTCCATCAGAAGGAATCGGTCAGACAAGGGAACGTTTACGCTTACCTTTGAGATGTTACCCGCTTGATTAATCCCAAAACATTTCCTTCCCTATGAAATAGTCGAGTACTCCAAAGCATAGACTCGAGGAAGTTAAGAAATCTCAGGCACACAGACGAATGAAGATCAGCCCGCCGCAGCAGCAAACCAGAACACGCGTTTGGTAGGTCGAGAAGTGTTGTAGCAACCCAAGAAATATTTCTTAATTTTGTGTACAAATTTGTTACTCAATCACACATTAGTAGTATTTGTTTTAACGCCGACCCTACAGCTATTTCTTCCTACGTTCGGCACATCACTTGTGTCCAAGGTGAATTCCGACTCTCATCTCCAACTCTAGAACCTAAACTGCCTTTGCCAGATATCCGTCGTGTGTTTTTTTTTGCAGTTAGAAACAAACCATTTGTCTAGACATGGAACTAGATCACGTCTCACCAACCACGGTTGTACCCTATTGTTTTTACAAACAGCGTTTTGGCCCGTTAACTGTACATCCTTCCGCTTACACTTTCAAAAGCTACTCAAATGGCAATGTCCACATACTCGGCTTTGTTACGGTTTCAATATTTCTTATAAACAGCAGGAAGCGTGTAGTTGAAGTTTACGTTTCTAAAACTGATAGTAAGCCTCTATTGGGACGTAATGCCATGGTCTTATTGAACGTATCACGATGCGTCAGCCGGATGACTATTCCCAGCGTCAACCTTCATTGGTTACGGTCCAGTTACCCAAATCTTTCTTCCGGATATTGGTGGAGTCCCAAAAGCAATGCACCGCACTCGGTTGAGCTCGGATTACAAAGCGTTCAGCATTTCATAACCTAGGCCTGTACCTCTGGCCAAACGAGAGGCTTTGTCGCAAGCTTTGAAAAATATGGTCACGGAAGACCTGTTAGAAACCACACAGTGTTCCAAATGGGTTCATCCACTAGTGGCCGATCAAAAGAGGGCTCTAATTGCGTATGCACTGACCTTCGAGCGCTTAATCGACCTATACATGTGGACAAATTCCCTCTGCTTTCTCCAAACGAGTTGATGGTTAAGCTATCAAACGCCAAACTTTTCTCAAAGCTGGATATTCCCAGTGCATACTACCACATGCCACTGAGTCCAGATTGCCGACATTTGACCTTTTCTCACGCAAGACAGTTTGGAGCAATACAAAGTGCTACCGAAGGGCCTTAGTAGTGCCCCAGAAGCTTGGCAGAAATTTATTACTCCATCGCTATCAGATCTCAAAGGATGAGTTGTGTATATGGATGATATTTGAGTCTTTGGTAGTAACCCCACCGAACATCAGGAAAAACTTCATAATGTGCTGCATAGACTGAAAATGCGAATTCGCTGTAACAGAGGTCGAGTTTATTGGACATGTTATTTCTACCTCGGACATTAAGCCTAATGTGCAGAACAGCAGAGCCATTATGGATGGTCCAAAGCCACGCAATGTTCTACAGATGAAATAGTTGAGATGGCTCGATCACGTCCTACGCATGGCACCTGAGCGTCTACAGCATCGCGCTCTATTCGCTCGTCCAGGACCTGCCTGGAGGCGACCGCATGGTGGTCAGCCTTCTACATGTCGACAGCACATGAAATCGCTGACGCAGTGTCTAGCAGCTGTTGCATCCGTACGTCTTCCAGGATGGGGACCCAAAAATGAGGAGTGCCAATGGATTAGCACTCTTGAAGACGTGGCCCGCAACCGGAACCAGTGGAACAATTGTGCACAGAACTGTATTGACTCACATATTTAATACTACAAATACAGCAAATGACATAAAAAGAGAAAAATCTGCGTGTGAAAAACAAAGTTTTGTTCCAATTTTTGTCAAAATATTCCTTTCTTCCTGCGGCATATCAGCTAAAGTGTTGCTCAACTTCAACCAATATGTCACGATGATTTAGACGCGATAACTTCTTTTTATCCTCTGCTCTCAATAGTTTTTATGGAAACTGTCTATAGTTCCTTTGCTTGGCGACATCCGGTTTCGGATTTGCCTATCACTGTGGCCTGCCACAAGACGCCTGCGCCTACAAAGGGAACATGAGTGGTTTACGCAGCACCACCCACAGATCCAACCATACAGTTGAGATTATACACATATATTCTCCACATGCCGCTTCCCAATACTCAGCTGAGCATATGATAGTTGTATCTATATCCACTTCGGATCCATACGGCTCACATGACCGAGCCATCTCAGTTGTCTCAGCAAATCCATGCAGTCCATGGCATGCATTCCATTTCGGCGAAGCGCTTCTGTGTCTGCAACTCTCTCACACCCATCGATACGCAGAATCGGTCGTAAACACTGTTGTTGGAACCGATATCGTACATCCCGCCGGTACGTCGTCCTGGTTTCAGTGCCGTATAGAGGAACGGACAGCACCATGGATTTGTACACCATCAGCTTCGTGCCAATGGTAAGCTGATGGTTGTTCCACACTCGGTACTCAAGCTTCCCGAATGCCGCTACTGCCTTCGACACGCGGATACGCAGCTCACTGTGTAGCTGCTGATCCGTCGACATCACACTCCCAAGGTAGCTGAAGCGGGAGGTGGTTTCCAATACTTCAGCACCAATGCTGATTCGCGGCACTTTTGAAGATTGCACCTCCGGTGAAGGCTGAAAGAGACAGACAGTTTCGCTTTTGTTGATTGTGAACACGAATTTGGCCGCTGTCGAAACCAATGCACTAGTCATGTGCTGCAACTTATCCGCAAAGTCGTCAGCAAACGGCAACATACGGATATTTGTCGCACAGAGTGGATTCTCACACCGAAACGACGGATATTCAACAACCCACCATCAATACGGTGCTCCACACGAACACCGTAAGCACAAGCGGCATCAAAAGCACAAGACATCATTGCATGAAGATAATTATTAAACAGGGCAGGAGCTAAGACAGCCTTGCTTCACACCAGTGACAACTGCAAAGTCATCCGAGAACTCTCCATTCAGCTGCACCCTCGCTCGCATACCACTGTGCAGACATTCAATTAAACTCACAAACTTACGCGGGCAACCAAACTTACCAAACATCAGACACAATGCCTCGCGATTCACCTTATCAAGAGCTTTGGTGAAATCAACAAGAAACGAGTACAATGGCTGGTGTCGTTCTCTACACTTCTCCTGCAACTGACGAGCCGCAAACACCATAACTATGTTGCTGCGACCCGAACGGTATCCACACTGCTCTTCCGCCACGTTCGGTTCCACAATTTGACTGACGAGACGGTTGAGCAAGATTCGGGCATTAACCTAGTCCACACACCTCAGCAACTTGATACCACGATAATTCGTACAACATTGCTTTCTCGCTTTGTCTTTGCACAGCGATAGCAAAAGGGCATCCTTCAGCTCAGGATGCACCTCCTTCTCAATCCATACGCGTTGCACCAAGTGGTGCAGCGCATTGACCAACGCGCGTTCGCCTTGTTTCAGTACTTTAGGCAGGATCCTGTCCGACCCAGCACATTTGCGGTTTCGCAGCCGAGCAAGTGCCCTCTGCTTCTCATCCAGCGTCGACTTGTCCGCCAGACTCGCTTTCACATCGTGCTGCTCCACGCCTTTCAAAGTAGGTTAATCCATATTTAAACAGCTGTTCAAAAGACAGTCAATTGAGTAACCAATTCTACATTATGCTGCAGTCTGTATGCAGGTAGCGCCTGAACTACCATCGATCAGCGTTTCCAGCGGCTCCAATCTCGGTCCATACACCGCCTACATGAAGTCAAAGAATTCCTTGTGTTGACGGCGTTCAGCGCAGCATTCCATCTGCTTCGGCTTCTCAGTCCACCATGCATTTTTAATGCGACGGAGCTCTCGGGTCACTCGCCGTCGAAGTTTGCGAAACTGACTATTCATCCCCAAGTCACTGAGGTCTGCAACATGTGCAGCAAATGCTGCATTCTTCCCCGACACCAATGCGCCAATCGTCGCATTGTTCTCATCAAACCAATCAGGTCGCTTACATTTTGCGCGCCCAAAAATCTCCTCGGTAGCAGCTGTCACCTGGTCACGAATATGGTGCCACAGGTCGCTCACTGTGGCTATGCATTCCAAATCACACAGGCGTGCAGCTATCCTCTTCTCCAGCTCAGTACGTTTCGCCCCAGTACCGAGGGAGTGGATGTTAACTTTACGCCGATTCACGGCGGGAGTGCAATACATAGATTTACGAAAATATATGTGCAGTTTGGTTCGCACCAATTTGTGGTCAGTGCCACACTCATCTCCACGCAGTACACGTGTCATGCGCACTTCACGCATACATATATATATATATATATATATATATATATATATATATCCCCACTGAATTCTGGTTCAGGCTATTGAGCCCAAGTCCCAAGCAAGCAAACTTGCGAAATCTTGGAAACCACCTCCCGCTTCTGCTACCTTGGGAGTGTGATATCGACTGTGCAGCATCTATACAGTGAGCTGCATATCCGCGTGTCGAAGACAGCAGCGGTATTCGGGAAGCTAGAGTACCGATTGTGGAACAACCATTAGCATACCATTGGCACGAAGCCGATGGTGTACAAATCCATGGTGCTGTCCGTTCTTCTATAGGGCAGTGAAACATGGACGATGTATCGGCAGGATGTGCGATATCTCGAGCGGTTCCATCAGCAGTGTTTGCGACGAATTTTGCGCATCACTTGGGGAGACAGAGTTGCTGACACGGAAGTGTTGCGACAAAATGGGTAACGCTGAATATTGGGAAGCGGCATGTGGGGACACCAAAGTTACGTTAGCAGGACATGATCAAAGTGTGCCTCTCACGTTCTAAGCTTGATTGCCGATCATGGGAATCGAAGGCGGTTGATCGGCGTGCATGGCGCGATCTGATCACGAAGGCGGTTGCCGAAGTGCGGGAGAAAGGCCTCATACATGCAAAGAAGAAGCGGCAAGTGCGGAAGCGGCAAGCACCGATGGGTTGTACTCCATCGACATCGAGCGCATTGTGCTATAGCACATACGGTCGCGAGGGCCTGAGTCAGGCAGGCCTAGTAAGCCATGGGCGAGGCCACTCGGGACCACTACCGAAGCGACGACGCCTCCTGCAGAGAACGTAGGCAGAACCGGCGCAGCGTTTGTAGGTACGATGGATTCGACTTACTAACCGCGTGCTTGCATGCTAAGTCTATTTTTTCAGGTGGTGGGTTTGCAATTTTGTCCTAATGCTTTTCTTTCTCAGATGCATGTCTACCTGTACTCTCTTCTATAAACTTTCACACGTCGCTTAAGCCAATTGTAGTTAATTTCGATAACATTTTCGTGTTTGTTGCATTTCCGTAAACTATACTTCCCGACTTCATGAACTTATCTCGGATTCTTTTGTAAACAAGTCATTTCATATGCTCATTAATTTATGATTTATGTCACGGTTTCTGTATGCATTAATCGATTTATTTTCTTTGTTGTAACTACTGTTCCTCTTTACAATCACAGCACTTTGCCCAATAGGTTCAGAACTGGTAACAGGCCATCTGTGCTGGATCTTGTGCTTACCAACGAGGAGCACATGATTGATGCGTCGGTTTTAGGCTGCCCGTTAGGTCACAGCGATCACGCAGCCAGCAGTTTCAACTTCGTCTGCTATGCAGAATATCTGAATGAGAACGATGAGACTGTGCGAACCATCACAAGATACGACCGACTCGCCCAGCTAGTCAAAGCCACAACATGGTCTTTCCTCGAAGAAGAACCCCCGGAAGTCGCCTGGCTCGAGTTCGTCAAAAAATTCAGTCAGCTGATTGCACAGGCTTCAGAGATAAAAGCTTGCAATAACTGCAAATCAGTTTCTTTCGTTAGGAGCAGAACTCGAAAATGGATGACAGTACGCAACGCAGCATGGCGAGTGTACAGAGAAGCGCCAGCACCAGAAACTTGGGACAACTACGTAGCCCAATGTAACCACTGCACTCAACTGTTAAGAGAAGACAAAGCCGCCTATCAGCAGAACATCGCAAAAGCCTTCAGTGCTAATCACAAACTGCTGTACAAGCACGTTGATAGCCTACGAAAGATGAGGCAAGGATTTCCTCCACTCAAGACGGCTGATGGCCCAACAAGAACGGCGGTGGAAGCAGCAAACGCGCTGCAGATGCAATACGCCCCCACGTTTCAAAAGGTCTTGCCACCAAGCGATCTACCAAGCTTTGTCTTCTGCTCACCAGGACTAACCCACATCACTTTGACCGCAGAGGCTGTATTGCAAAAGTTGACTTCTCTACGCAAACACAGCTCACCGGGTGTCGACACCATTCGTCCAGAGGCATTGGGAGCAGCACCTTTAGCTCAGTTTTTCTAGCGCTGCTTAGACCAGAACCAAGTTCCTGCCATGTGGAAGCTTGGAATAATAACCCCGATTCACAAAGGTGGAAGCAGAACTGATCCCTCCAACTACCGCCCAGTAACCCTTCTTCCTATACTCTCCAAAGTCATGGAATCCATAGTTTCCGATGCACTGGTGTGCTATCTGGAAAGCTGCAACATCACCACTCCTGAACAGCACGGTTTCCGTCGACAGCGGTCATGTACAACTAACTTACTAATTGCACGCAGTAGTTGGACCGAGGCAGCTGACGCTGGATAAGGTGTTGATGTGATCTACCTGGATTTTTCTAAGGCTTTCGATCGTCTAGATCATCGGATACTACTATCCAACCTGCAGCATTACGGGATCGGAGACCCTCCTTTAAGCTGGACCGCCAACTTTCTACTTTAACGGCAATTAGTGGTCAGAGTTCGGAGCTCTTTATCGGACCCCATACAAGTTGAGTGTGGTGTGCCGCAAGGCTCAGTTCTAGGTCCACGTTTGTTTTTGGTGTTTATTAATGACCTTGCACAAGGAATCGTTTCAAACTTCCTAATGTTTGCCTACGATATCGAGATCTGGCGCAGGATCCAGGCGAACGCCGACCATCATCTGCTTCAGAGTGACTTAGCTACAGTGTATCAATGGTCGATCCAAAACTTATTGCATTTCAACGTCAGTAAATGCGAGGCGCTTTCTATCCGACATCAGAGCAACTACTCATACCGACTCGGAACGGATGTACTGCAACAATCAACTCTCGAACGTGACTTGGGTGTCCTGATTCAAGATGACTTGGGTTGCTCCAGACAATCCGAAAAGGCCTCGAAGACCGGGAACCAACACGTCGAGCTGTTGAAGCGGGCGTTTGGACAAATAAACAGCTCCATATCTCGACAAATGCTCAGTGCGTATGTTCGCCCCCATGTCGAGTATGCAATTCAAGCCTGGCATCCATGGCTGAAACACGACCTTAATGCACTGGATCAGCCACAACGCCGGGCATCTAAGAACGTAATTGGAATGCACAATCTTTCCTACCAGGAGAGACTGCGACGACTGGGATTGTTCAGTGGAAGCTATCGCAGACTACGAGGCAACCTGATTTTGGTATACTTGATTCTGCGAGACCCACATCATGTGTGCCGCCATTTACTGCAACTCAGTAGCAATACAAACCTGAGGGGCCACGCATTAAAACTCGCAGAACAATACAGTCGTCTGGAGTGCCGCAGAAATTTCTTTTCCATTCGTGTCTGTCACCCGTGGAATGCTCTGCCAGAATCGGTTGTCTCTTCACCGACACTAACAGTATTTAAAAGACGGTTGGACGATGCACTTATCCACTTTGTTACTTAACACTACGTCTCCATCCTATACCTGGATTTTACCATGGAATTATTTGTTGTTACCTGTGGGTGCTGTGAATCTAAGAGGATGGCAGGACTGCAGCGAAGCGAACGATAAGTCCTTATTTTCAAATTTAAAGTACTAACTATGTTGCTATCTTTAGTATCATTATTGTTATGTTGATATCCCCACCAACTATCCCACGGGACTTGTAAAGCAAGGCTTCTTAACCCGTATAAATTCATTGTTCATTGTTCTCAAGTGATTGGCTGTTGCTTGATATCCCCGGTGTGGCTGCGCTTGAAATGTATGTTGACGAGGTGTCTACCTGTCTATTACCCACTTCCTGGTCCATACTGGTTCCAGGAGACAGTTGGTCGTTGCTAGAGGGGATGGGGTACACGGTCCTTGTGGCCGTGTTAGGCTCGAAATGCGGTTCCATGCACTCGGTGTGGAGCGAACCACGGTCCAGCCACCGTCTTGTGTGCGCTTGATTCCCCAAATACAGGGTGCTTGTTTTTGCCTGTGAAGGAGTGTGGGCCGACTCCGTTGTTGAAACGTGGCTCCTATTCACATGCCTCCCGGTCTTATTGTAGGGGCGCGGATCTCAGTTCACACGGAAATGCCCCGGAAGCAGCAGGAGATCGGGACTAACGCGGAAACTGGGAACGGGAATCGTCAACCCAGCTCGTGGCATACGATGCAAGCCGGGAATGGGTCGTCAGCGACAAACGATACCGCGGCCACGCCGAGAAGAATAAGAGGCGACATGAAAGGGAGCCCGATTTTCCCAAGAGATATGTCTTTATCTACGGCCCCAGGAATCGGCCCGACCAGAGCAACACAGCCCCGAGCAAGCAAGTCGAGTGCTTTGGTACGAATCCAGTCTGGATAGGCTGCGACGCAAGGGAGCAGAAATGTGGGCGGAAAACGGCACACTCAATGTCCACGTCGGATCAGTCTAATGGCGCTTAGTGGACACCACGTCACTCGGCGGAACGCGGTGCGTCGTAAGTGGGAAACGCGGCTATATTTGTGTGTGTGCGTGGGACATGTGTGTGTAACCTCTCAGCGTGCAATAAACAGCGTTCTCCCCTGCCGTGTCGTTCTCGCTACATTATTCCTTCGGGTTTACCCTGGATATGGGGTGTGTGGATGGAGCTGTGGGTGGTGCAGCGCAAGCCACCCATGGTTCCTCTGTAGGCGCAGGCGTCCTGTGGCTGTTCCTGTTCTTGACACAGTGACAGGCAAGTCCGAAACCAGATGCCGCCTACCATATATATATATATATATATATATATATATATATATATATATATATATATATGGTAGGCGGCATCACCAAATGTGCTCACCACCATATAATCCGCAATCAAACAGACAGGTGGAAAGGTTCGTGGATACGTTCAAACGTGTAGTCTGTAAAGCAGCGCAAAGAAGGGCTTCACAGGATGCAATCCAATCTTTCCTATACATGTATCGGAACGCTCCGAACCCAAACTCCCCTTGTGGAAAATCCCCCATAGAAGTATTATTTTGAAGAAAGATCCGGACGTTGTTCGATAATCTTTTACAAAGGAGAATAGGAAAGCACGGTAGTAGTCACCTGGAGGAAGATCGCAAAGTCAGGCTCCGTAACTTCAAGGTTAATAACATGGTTTACGCCCGGGATTTTCGAATGCCGAAGGGGTGGTCGAACGGAACTGTTATCGGTGGGAAAGGCAGAGTTATCTACGAGGTGATGGTTGGAGGTGAGAGAAGGATTCGCCACATCGATCACTTGAGGCCGAACCATGACAAAACCAAAGATCCCCACGAACCACCAGCTTTGCATTGGGACATTCTACTAGACACGTTCGGGCTGGAAGTTGAGGGTTAGCAACCCGGTGGGACAAACCGAATGCCGCGAACATCAGATGCACAATGCAGGCCGGATCGGAAGCGGAGAAAACCACAACGGCTGCAAATCGATCCCCCGGCGAAAAGCTACGAACACAATCAGGTTCGAAGGGTTTGCAAGCTGACTCAATTAGGAAGGGAAGGTGACAGCGGGGCGAGAAAGCTGATTGTCAACGCGCGTGTGTTCCGCACCAATCGTGCTTGGGACAGACCTTGCGAGCGTATTGCCAGGGTCCAGCCGAAGGCTGATGAAATCGCGCGTCAGACATCACGTGCGTTGCCATGCCCCGGGTAGGCGGATGAAGACTGGCCAAACGTTGCGGACAATCAAGTGTGGAGCGTGGGCCTGCAGCCAAATCCGCCAGGCGATGTTTAGAGGATTGGTGAGACCGACTTATAAATATGAGCGTTCTCGGTCCTAATACAACTGTGGTCTGCTGATTCTTCTTCTGTTTTCCTTCCTGTCGGGTTTGCCAAGGCGTCAAACAGAGCAGGCGTAAGGGCGCAGTTACCAGCAGGCGTGAATCAACCGGTCGATTGCGGGTGCAGCGTTATAACAAAGGCTTGGCTTGAATTAATAAATATGAACCAGATTGATCTGCGCTTTAGTACACTACCCCGTCCTCTGAAGCTTCTTGTGATGTGATCAATCTGAGACCGTGCTTAGGTCGGTGAAGTAGCGCAATGTATCCCCGAAGCCTGAAGCTGGTACTCAAGGGAAACAGATTATTGTCATCACACAGCTTGAAAAGTCTCTCTCCATTATCCAATCGGCTCTCATAGAGCGTATGGTGACCATGGAGGTGACTTTCACATGTTGATGGATGATTGACTCATACGTTGAAATCCCCTGCAATAAAAGCAACATGGAATTTAAATGATATGCTCGTGGGCTGGTAAAGCTCACGAAAAAGGTTGTCCTTGACCGAGTCTCAACTGCTGTTAGTTGGAGCGTACGCGGAGATCACAAACAAGTTTCGTCTCTTTCGCGACGTCTGTTGACCCTGCATGAGCACTAAAGGCAAATGCACATAATCGGCTGTTAATCGGGAACCAAACCAGCGCTGCGAAGTCGACTTTGCTACTTAGTGCTAACCAACGCCAGCCAAGCCTGCTTCGGCTGCTTCTGTGTCACCATACAGACGTAGGTGAATTACGGCTCTGTGGTCGATGGGGATGTCAAATCAATCAGAAGACTGAGATCTAGCGATCGGGTCGGGAAAGACAGCAAACATCGATGGTGAGGGATTCCAAGGTACTTGTGAGACCAGCTTACTACGCAATCTGTAAGGGTGTACGTACACTGAAGCATGCCAAACGGAACTCGGACCGAGTTCTATCTACGTAGGCGAAACCACCGGGAGTGGAATCATGAAAACATGAATCACCAGTGATTGGCGGCAAATAAACAGGTGGCGTGTGAAGGAATGTGAGTAGTGAGTGCGAAAGCAGTTGAGCGCGGTGACGATTCATAGTTTTGTCCGTGGGCTTGATTCTACCCCGTCGCCGAAGCTGAATTTGGGATTTGTCTTAGGGGATACCACCCCGAGCCTCTGGCTAACTAGCCTACCAGCAATGCGGCGGGGCGAATTTAAAGAATCGCGTCCATTAGTAGCCACTAACTGATCGCTCAGTTCATACATATTTGTGTCACCAAACAGGGGCCCAGTCTTCCCCATATGTCAGCCACACTCGCGAGATTACAATGCTCCACCGAGACGGAGCAGGGGCAGTGACTTTATTTACTGGCAAAAACCCACCACGTCCTGGAACACTGTTGCTGAAAACTTAGCTGGAACGGTATAATTCCGAACTACCTAGCTGGCACCACGCAGAGGTAGTTCGGCAAGATATCCGTTCAACACTTATACAGTCACGATGTAATGATGCAAGCTGTTTTAAGCTGCTACAGACTTACTGATACTTCCGAGCACTAGTGAAACACCGGGATAACGGTATTACGATGATAGTGAGTGCTCTTAAAAACACGGTTTCCACTTTCTTAGATGTGAAGAAATTTAAGTCCGGGATTAACTTGAAATGCTCTCCATATGGAGGAGAGAGATGCTGCTAGTTGGTAAGACCTTACATCTGGTGGGAGGGAAAGAGATGCAGACAAGGAGAGTGTATTGCATTGGACCTCAAGTGATGGTTGGCGTCATCCGGTTCCGGAGTTGCCTGTCATTGTGGCCTCCAAAGGACAAGCACAGGACGCCTGCGCCTACAGACGTACAGACGCACCACCCTCAGATCCATCCACAAAACCCATATGCAGTGTACAGCCGGAAGATAATATGAGGTGGCATGTAGATAGGAGGTACGTTTCATCAACGGAGCCAGCCCACACTCCTTCAACATGCACAGCAGCGGCATTCCTGTCTATCTAATTTGGGTGTCATGAGTAGCAGACGTACGTGAGGCGGTGGCTGGACCGTAGTCCGCTTTACACTGGGTGGAACCGAAACGTCGAGCCGAGCACTGCCAAGAGGAACGTGCACTCCTTCTCACCGGGAACGATTCTGTCTCTGGGACCAGGTATAATCGAGGTGGAAAGTACTAGCCAGGTAGGCAACTTGTTAACATCCACATCAAGCGCAGACACACCGGGGATATCAAACAACTAAAATAGAATTTGAAGGAAAATAAACATGAGAATTGACACGGAATATGCAGTAGAATAACAAAACTGAGCAAATCAAATAAAGTGGATTGCTTTTTATCCAGATTACGATGATCTAGTTTTAGTGTAAGCCGGCGCAGCCCAAATGCGATGGAGAAGGATGGTGTACGCAACATCAACTTCAGCATAAGCGTGACCTCAACTGATGGTTGGCGGTATCCGGTTACGTAGTTGCCTGTCACTGTTGCTTCTATAGGATAGCCACAGGACGCCTGCGCCTACAGACGGACCATGGGTGGATTGCGCTGCACCACCCACACACCTCATATCCAGTGTAAGCCCGAAGGAATAAGACCGGGAGGCATGTGGATGGGAGCCACGTTTCATCAACGGAGTCTGCCCACACCCCTTCAACATGCACAGCAGCAGCATTCTTGTCTATATACGTGGGGAAGCATGCGTACCAGACGTACACGAGGTGGTGGCTGGACCGTAGTTCGGCCCACACTGGATGGAACCATTTTGTGAGCCTAGCACGGCCACGAGGACCGTGCACCACGTCCCTCCCCAGCAACGATTCAGTCTGCTGGAGCCAGTAATCGAGGTGGAGGGTGTTAGACAGGTAGGCACCTTATCAACATGCACATCAAGCGCAGCCACACCGGGGATATCAAATAACAAACCGAATATGCAGCGGAATAACAGAATTGAACAAACCAAATAAAGTGGAAGTACTTGTATCCAGATTAATAAGACCTAGTTTCAGTGTAAGTTGGTTTAGCCCAACTGCGGTGAAGAAGCATCATGAATGCAACATCAGCCTCAGTATGGGGCACTCCTCAAGTAATGCCTGTACGGTAACACCCATTTTAACCACCGTTGGCACATCAGGGTACATCGTTGCATGGCGATTGTGTTCGGTTAAGGCGGCTACGCTGTTACAACAGCTCACGCGCTTGTCAGCTGATCGGCCTTTATGCGCGCGTTAAGTCAGTAGCCAATGAGGTCGTTAGAAGAACTAACGATTCATATGGACCTTGAGACTTACAGGGTAGCTTGACCAATGGCCACCAGCTCAGCACGTGACTGGAGAAGAGGGGCTGCGCGTGCACTTGTTCTTCGTGTGCACGCCGTCGCGTGCTGGCCTTAGTTGGACCGATGACAAAAGATTCGCAGTCGGGCAGCTGTCGCCCGCGTGGTGGCGATTACAAGGAAGTGGGCCAGATCAAGGAGTCCCAATACGAAGAATTACGCGAGCGAAATAACGCAGCTGTTCGTAAATGTAGAGCCAAGGCACGAGCGTGGAAGATGGAGGTGATTCGAGAGTAAGTTCAACAGAGAATGACTTGCAGTAATCACAGAATTTGATGCAGTGGATGAGGCAGACTTCCATCTTTTCCTGACTACCACGTCACACTTGTTTGCATTTAGTCTCATGAGTCTCTTGTAAAACTAACGTTTGCAAGGAGGATCTCCGATGATATTAGAACGTAGAATGAATATGTAAGGTGATGAGGAGCTAAACTTTGCTTTGAGTTTGCCAACATCCACATTATCCCGTGGTCTGCAGGAATGTTTACCAGTTGCTTCAACAGTTGCTACGGACCACGGTGATTGCGGTTTACTGAAACGGCCTGAATACACTGACTGTTCAAGCTTCTTATCTCGGCCCTTATTGTAGTAATCTGCAGATTCCCCCGCTTGATGTGTAAATCAATCCTAAATACTATGAAATCATAGTTTTCTCATGTATTAGGGAAGTAAGTGGTTTGCATGTTTGTATGGTGCACGTGTTTGTGAGACATACCGACAACATCCGGACTTTGTCCGCGGGCTTGGAAATGAACGTCGGTTCTCCGATCGCACTCAGCATCCTACCACATACTCTCTAGCTACTCATCTTCCGGTGCCCTATTTTTAGTCTTAATATTTATCAATCTTTTAATAAACATTTTTCTAGCGTACTTCTGTGTGTTCTGCCACACGCCTTTGATTGGTTGGCCATTTGAATCTGAGTTTCGGATAGACCGAAGCGTTATATTAATGCTATAGACAGACGTCTGCTAGAAACAGTTTGCTCATATGTTTTTATAAGCACGATCTATTTTTCCTGCGCATGTACTTTAGCAGCGGAGAAGAAAATCTGTCAATCCATTGATCACCTCATTCCGGCTAGTTATCAAAACAGAAATTAGTGTAATCAGTGGGGTGCTGACGTTGAACTGACAGGTGTTCATCTGTGAAATTCGAATAGTAAGTTAAAGGGGCCGTTAATACAACATTTGTGATGTTTAATGTCGGGCAGTTTCGTCGTTTAGCGGTTCGGGACGGCCACATATCAGCACTCGAGTGCTCAGCTTCCAGATGAGCCCTTATTTAATTTATACAGCTTGAAATATAAACTGAATTCATAATGGTTAAACGTAGTCAAACGTCTAACAAATATCCAGGAAAGCACTTGACTGCCGTCTCATCCTTTTTGGAACCGTCAGCAGTATGCATTCCACGACCCTACACTTACGAATCCATAATTAAGACCACTGTGACACGGGGGCGGAAGTGGCTGACGTAGCTGTTACCAGTCGCTTACAAACAACGTGAGATGTTGCGAACATTGCTCAGTGCAGTTGCCCAGAGCTGGTTGTTTGGCGCGTGGACCAAATTCCATTAAACACACGATGGATTCGCATCTAGAAGTCCAACAAGCGATTTGACGCTGAGACACCATGCAAGAGGGGTTGAGCCAAAGTAGGTGATTGTCTCTTAGGCAATGCATTTCGTCTCGTACTGAGATAATTCAGGGTAAGCTCCTTGGTAACAGCTTGACTACATCTACGTTTTGTTCCATAGTTTGAGGCCGATTTAGTGACTTCAGTAACTAGAAAATTCCCATCTCATTATCAGGAACAAAATACCGAAGGTAAACATTTGGTTTCGATGTTTCGTCCTCAGACACGTACAATCATATGAGCGAAATAGCAGTGGGCGTAAAAGCGGATTCGACCAGTTCAAATGAGATTTGATCACGTATCGATCAAGGGTATGAACCACCAACAAACGACAAAATATGACAAATACGTAGTGTGAAAAGTAGTTCCGTTGAGCACCGTAAAAAACGCTGTGAGAAGATGAAAACTGGCAGATGTTAACATTTTGTATTATCTCGTCAGTGTCAATACAATAACAGGAAAATATATATAACAATACCTAGGGTGTGACTGGATTAAATAGAAACTGGGTGGGGTACAGATATGCCACCCCTAAGTACATGGGAGCCTTAAGCTTACAAACAACTGCTTTTGCACACTAAATGCAGGTTTGATCCTGCTGATCGCGACAGCCGCGGCGAAATGTAGGATGCGGCTGTTAGCATGTCTCAACAAGATTGTGAACTGTGTGGCAGGGTCGAATGGATGACAAGTAGACAAAAATTGCCTACCTATGGATGAGGCAGGTGGCTTTCGTGAACAGGTGGTAGACGAAGCGGAAGACTGGATACTTTCACGCTGCACCCACTTAGGTACATGTTCCCTTACTCTGGAATACAACATTCTGTCGGTACGGCCTATGTAGCGTGACTCGCAGCTACAAGTGAATTGGTAAATGCAGTGTGAAATGGCGCCGAAAGCTTGTCTTTCCTTCGTTGGGGGAACAGGCACTTTGTTGGTTCGGTTAATAAGGACAGCTTCGGCAGAGAAATAAGTCCTGTGAACAGCGGAAATTAATCGCTTGGTTGTCCTCATGGTGGCAAGATCACCTTTAAAAGGTAGTTCTATAAAGATCTTCTTTTTGGCCACAGTGGGGACCTTTTCTCTCGCCACTCTCGTTTGGCTATGTTTTACGATAAACCGGCGAGGATAACAGTTTTTCAAGAGCGTATTAGTCAACAGCTCCTGTTCCTCTTCCAGGCAATCGGAGCTACATATTCTTCTTGCGCGATTGAACAAGGTCTTGACTAGTGTCCGCTTGTACCGCATTGGAGTGAAGCTGGTAAAATGCAGGTACTACCCGGATCATGTCGGTTTTCGGTAAACAGATCGTTTGATGAGACCGTTTTCTCTACGACTAATCAGTACGTTCAAAAATGGGAGACAGTTGTTACATTCTACTTCGCTGGTTACTCTCAAATTTGTATGTACACTATTAAAATGTTCGACAAGACGTGCAATCTCTGTTGTTGTTGATGACGAGAACACTAAGATATCGTCTACGTAGTGTTTGTAGTAGGAAAGGCGGGAAATTCCTGCACTCATTTTCGTCTCTACCATGGACATAAACAAATCCGCTAACACGGGACCTAATGGACTCCCCATTGCTACACCATCTACCTGGCGGTATGGGGTGTTTCGAAAGTGGAAACTGATATTTTCAGTGCAAAGTAACAGGCTGTCTTTCAACAGCTCAGTTGGTATTGGAAGAGATAAGCTGGAATGTTCCGCCAACTCACACACATACTCAATGGTCTCACGTAGTGGAACATTTGTGAACAACGATTGTACATCTAATGGACACATGACAATATCTGACGAGTCTATGCTGTCAAGAGTTTCTATGAGTTCAAATGCGTCCTTGATACTGTAGGGAATAACATGGTTCTTTAACGACGCAAGAATGTCCACAAGCCAGCGAGCAAGCTTATGTTGCGTGGAATTTACCATTGTTAGAATTGGTCTGAGGAGGGTACCACTCTTATGAGTCTTCGGTAACCCGTACATTTACGGCGTGGTGGACCCACCTGGTTTTGGGCTATTATACGTCCTCTCATCGATCGTTCGAGGTGTAAGAAATATTTTTAGGTGATTTGTGATGCGACCTTCTACGTCGAAACTATTGTCCACTCTCTTGAAACTTCTAAATTTGCTGTCCTCGCTAAGAATAACCTGCATCTTTTGCACGTAATCCGCCGTATTCATAACAACGGCTCCGGAGCCTTTGTCCGGTCTAAGTACCAGTACATCTTTGGTCTTCAGCTTTCGAAGTGCATGAATATGACGTTTTGTAAGTGCACATCCTTCTTTCACTGGGGTCAACATGAACTCATGAGCAATATCAGCTAATTTGTTTATAAACCAGCGATGTTTATCTGCACTATCCGGCTGGAGGTCTGTTAACTGATCAAAAAAGTTCTCGAACTGGGCCTCTATTAACAAACGGTTTAGCCTACCAGGAGGAATGTTATAATCCAATCCGAGCGACAATGCCTCCGTGTAAGTTATCTAACGGAACGTTTGACAGGTTCAACACAAAATCATTAGGGTCACGAGAAATGGTCTCCTCTTGGTTATCTATCAGTGAGTTTTGTAGGCGATTTCTGCATTTCTCCTTGGTACGGTGGACGGTATATTTGCAGAAATTACTGAATACTCTCTTCAGCACAAAGATCAGTCATCTGTAACGGACATCAAGGGCATATGAGTTTCGAGTAAGTTTCGTTTGTGCCGTTTCTATTTGAGCGGAGGCAATGCGTCTGAAGTTGCCATGGGACGGTTTGCGTTTGTTTTGACGCGGCAGTTTTAATATCGAACGTGGATACTGACGACGAATTCCCGTTGATTCTCAGGCAACTACGCCGTATAGTTAGCCTGCGATGCAAAATTTCATGGCTGCCGTGTGGAGCTATCTTTCCTTTCTTGCGTCAGTAGACACATTCGATTTTAAAACTACTGCGTAAAAACAAACGCAAACCGTCCCATGGCAACTTCAGACGCATTGCCTCCGCTCAAATAGAAACGGCACAAACGAAACTTACTCGAAACTCATATGCCCTTGATGTCCGTTACAGATGACTGATCTTTGTGCTGCAAGAGAGTATTCAGTAATTTCTGCAAATATACCATCCACCGTACCAAGGAGAAATGCAGAAATCGCCTACAAAACTCACTGATAGATAACCAAGAGGAGACCATTTCTCGTGACCCTAATGATTTTGTGTTGAACCTGTCAAACGTTCCGTTAGATAACTTACACGGAGGCATTGTCGCTCGGATTGGATTATAACATTCCTCCTGGTAGGCTAAACCGTTTGTTAATAGAGGCCCAGTTCGAGAACTTTTTTGATCAGTTAACAGACCTCCAACCGGATAGTGCAGATAAACATCGCTGGTTTATAAACAAATTAGCTGATATTGCTCATGAGTTCATGTTGACCCCAGTGAAAGAAGGATGTGCACTTACAAAACGTCATATTCATGCACTTCGAAAGCTGAAGACCAAAGACGTACTGGTACTTAGACCGGACAAAGGCTCCGGAGCCGTTGTTATGAATACGGCGGATTACGTGCAAAAGATGCAGGTTATTCTTAGCGAGGACAGCAAATTTAGAAGTTTCAAGAGAGTGGATAATATTTGTGATGTAGAAGGTTGCATCACAAATCACCTAAAAATACTACTTACACATCGAACGATCGACGAGAGGACGTATAATAGCCTAAAACCAGGTGGTTCCACCACGCCGCAAATGTACGGGTTACCGAAGACTCATAAGAGTGGTACCCTCCTCAGACCAATTCTAACAATGGTAAATTCCCCGCAACATAAGCTTGCTCGCTGGCTTGTGGACATTCTTGCGTCGTTAAAGAACCATGTTATTCCATACAGTATCAAGGACGCATTTGAACTCATAGAAATTCTTGACAGCATAGACTCGTCAGATATTGTCATGTGTTCATTAGATGTACAATCGTTGTTCACAAATGTTCCACTACGTGAGACCATTGAGTATGTGTGTGAGTTGGCGGAACATTCCAGCTTATCTCTTCCAATACCAACTGAGCTGTTGAAAGACAGCCTGTTACTTTGCACTGAAAATATCAGTTTCCACTTTCGAAACACCCCATACCGCCAGGTAGATGGTGTAGCAATGGGGAGTCCATTAGGTCCCGTGTTAGCGGATTTGTTTATGTCCATGGTAGAGACGAAAATGAGTGCAGGAATTTCCCGCCTTTCCTACTACAAACACTACGTAGACGATATCTTAGTGTTCTCGTCATCAACAACAACAGAGATTGCACGTCTTGTCGAACATTTTAATAGTGTACATACAAATTTGAGAGTAACCAGCGAAGTAGAATGTAACAACTGTCTCCCATTTTTGAACGTACTGATTAGTCGTAGAGAAAACGGTCTCATCAAACCATCTGTTTACCGAAAACCGACATGATCCGGGTAGTACCTGCATTTTACCAGCTTCACTCCAGTGAGTTACAAGCGGACACTAGTCAAGACCTTGTTCAATCGCGCAAGAAGAATATGTAGCTCCGATTGCCTGGAAGAGGAACAGGAGCTGTTGACTAATACGCTCTTGAAAAACTGTTATCCTCGCCGGTTTATCGTAAAACATAGCCAAACGAGAGTGGCGAGAGAAAAGGTCCCCACTGTGGCCAAAAAGAAGATCTTTATAGAACTACCTTTTAAAGGTGATCTTGCCACCATGAGGACAACCAAGCGATTAATTTCCGCTGTTCACAGGACTTATTTCTCTGCCGAAGCTGTCCTTATTAACCGAACCAACAAAGTGCCTGTTCCCCCAACGTAGGAAAGACAAGCTTTCGGCGCCATTTCACACTGCGGGCCCTTGTGGTTAGACAGCGAATTAGGTTTCGCTTATATCTCAACGGAACGAAACTGTAAAATTTCGTATACTGGCCACTTCAGATTTTCTTTCTGTACACGTACCGTTCGATCGAGCCGTCTGCCCTTCTATTTAACAGGAGATCAAGAAACGGCAACTGATTGTTCAATTCTTTCTCGTAGGTAGACTGCGATGCTGCTTAGGCCCGATTAAAACGGTCGATAACAGCGTCAAGATCAACAGACAGATATGTCGTCCATATAACGGTGGTAACATTCAAAGGCCGTGGTCTGCGCATGTAACGGTGTTCTCTACTTTCCCCATGAAGACATCAGCTAACAACAGACCCAGTGGCGATCCATCCTTTTGTCAATAACAAGTGCCATTGAATAGGAACTGTACGTTCCAAGTGCAACGCAAAAGGATGGTTTTCAAGTCACGCAATGGTATGCACATGTATGTTTGTGTTTTTTCTATGTAGAAGCAAAGGTAATCGATCGTCTCGAAAAGTGGCACGTTGATGTAAAGCAATACAACATTACTTTCTTACCGAGTTTCCTGTCTTTGATGATTTCGATGAAATGAAAGGTGTCACGACGACTGTAGTGTGTAAGTCGCTGTCTTACTGGCTCTAGAATTTCCACAAACCATCGGGCGACGGCATGTTAGGGTGTGTTAGCCATTGATAAGATCGGGCGAAGCGGGACACCTGTCTTATGAATTTTCGGTAACCCATAAAGGCTCGGGACATTCATGCCAGTCGGCTTAAGGCTATCATAAAGTGTATTTGATATATGTCCACTATTCCGAAGATTTTACAAGCCTTTGCTAATCTGGTTTTCACTCCTCTCTGTTTGATCCTTTTCCTCAATCGTTCGGGATAATTTCGATGCATCACTCAGAACTCTTTCGAGCTTGTTTATATAGTCTTCTTTGTCTACTAGAACGACCCCGGTACTCTTGACCGGTTTGCTCAGGAGGTATTATGATTGAGGAACGCCTGATAAGATTGTCACTGGCACGGTTGGAGCACGCATACGGTAACGGCTTGGAACGCTGGCCGATCGAACGGATTTGCGCTGACCTGATGGCGTTAGCTTATCCCGGGGTACGTGCTGGTGAGACGGAAAAATGAGCGAGCGTGAGAACGTTTCTAGCCACTCGTATTCGGGTAGACGCTGAACCCTCGTAACGGACGAGGCTACGCACACGAGAGGGGGTTACGGTAGACGCACGCTAATGGCTTAGACGCGAACGTTGCCTGGCTATCGACGCACACAAAATCACGTGACCCGACCGACTCCCAACTAAATGCAAAAAGAAATGCAAGTGGTCCTCTGAAGTCTCGTTCACGACCAACAAAGGGCAAATCACAGCCAATGCTATGGGTCATTAAGTTAGGGAAAATAGCTACCACGACGGGGTGGTAGTTTGTAAAAGAACATTGTCAACAGGTGCGCAGTTGTGCCACGTCTCGGAGTGGCTGAAAACTGCTACGTTTTGGGAGGAATTGGACCCCGCTTTCCACAGCAATTACGCCGGAGTTTGTGGCGCATTTTTGCGGGGATATTTGACGAGCCTGCAACAGGAGGAAATTATCATTGCGTTGTAAATCCTTCAGTGCGTCAAGGTGCTTGCGTGTCAGTGGACCGTGACTTTGGACATGACACTTGCGATACTGGTAGCAAGTGTTCACCAGAGAACACTTAAACCGCTCCAGGTCTTCATTTGACCTTGCAACTAGCCCTTTTGTTTGGTCAAAAAGGCTTTCAAACTGTAACTCATAGTGAAGCTGTTTGTCTTTGTGTTTGGGGGCGCAAAACTTTGGACCAAGTGACTCTAAGTGTGACTGACTACGACAAGGAAAGTGTGGCTGGGTTGAATTAATATGGGCTCGGGGTGAGTAACCGCCTCTCCCTTGTCTCGGGATGTGATGGGCAAGGTCACTTTCCCATTTCCATAACGTTGTGACCCCTTACCAAACAGGATGTCAGTGTTCTGTTCAGTAAAGCGATGGAACCCCATCACGGACATGCGTCTGATTCAGCTGCTTTGCTTCACACTCTACTGATGATGAACAGCTGTACATAAGAGATAAATAAAATTCCGACAGAACATAGAGCAGAGTTGGCGTGATGAAATCGTCATAACTGGTACGAGGCCAGAAACAAGGATATTCAGTAAAACTCAAAGGCAAATGCTAGTTGAGGGTTCCAACAACTGGTGTGGTCAGTACAAAATCCGACTATATACTGCTGCTCATTCCTTCGATCAGGTAACACAGCTTTCCTGCTACTACATTTCCTAGCATTTCAGAGTTCGTAAAAAACAGTTCTATAGCATTTCCCGCAAACTTGCATAAAAGGTCCAAAATTTTGCAAAGAATGCGCAAAATTTTGCAAAGAAAGTCCAAAATGTTGCAAAACCCTGCGCGATTCGCCAGCCGCTCAGAGCCAATCCTCTGACCTTAAGTGTGTTCTCATTGGCCGGATGCCAAGGTTCGGTGCGTTAACCTGGGGAGGTGAGCGCGCTGCCCGTTGTCTGGTTGAGACTTGTGAATGAACCTTAGAGGCATGCACTTCGGCGGTTCAACGGGCTTGTATGCGTCCCCCTCACGTCCGAAACGGTGGATCACAATTGGTCTGAGAGCAATGAACAGTTGGAACATAAGCGCACGACCGAAACCGTGTCCGTGATACTACCGTCGTCAGCATGCGTTCTCGCGTTCGACAGAGTATCTCATCAGACATTCGTGTCCGAATTTTGGGAGCTTTCATCAACGGTGATGACTAGCAGCGGGTGGCAAGTGTGAACGACGTCAAATATCAAACAGCCTACTCCTGCATTCGTCGTTCTCTTGATCAGGAGCCGAGTAGTACGCAGGCGCGCGGTCGTAAGCGGGTTCTGTCGGATGAAGACGTAGATGGTATCCCCAATTGGATAGCAAGGGACTCAACTCTTACGCTACGCGAAATGGGAGTACCAGTACGAGCAGAAGTGGACAAGGACATTTCAAAGTCAACAATCGCATGGCACCTAGATGGTCGATTGATAACTATGAAGAACATCTATCAGGTTCCCGGGGGCATGAACAATGAGCGAACCAAAGGGATACGCAGGGAATTCGTTCAGCAGTTTCTGCAACTTGAGAGCGATGGCAAGTTCTCCAGTTGGATTGACGAAGAGAATTTCAACGTTTACTGCAAACTTACTCGTGGTCGGGCGCCCAGAGGAGTAAGGGCCAGTTGCAAAGTTGCCAATAGTAGAGGCCTCAATTTGCATTCGATCGGTGCGTTCACAATGGAAGGGAAAATGTCGATGACCATCCGGAGAGGCTAATTCACAGGTCCCCTATTTCTCGAATGGCTGCGAAGCTATTTAGACAATCTGAAACGGGCGATGGAGCTCCGGCAGGTTGTCGTGGTATGTGGTAATGTACCATGTCACACACGACTGGAAGAACTGTCGTCAATAGATGGATACGAGGAAGTAACCATTCTGAGATTGAGCCCATACTCTCCGTTCCTCAATCCGATCGAGGATGTGAAGGCAGGTGGTGAAGGCCAGAATGAAGAATGAGATGAGAGTGCACTACGAGGAACTTCTGGCCAGGGATCCCCAGAAACTCATGACGCAGATAGAATGGAGGCTGTAGTTTCTTGAACGCATTTCCGGAGCAGCCATCAAGGATATCAGTGTTGTGGGATGTCGTAATGCTATTGACCTATGCGTCTACATTTTCCTAATTGTCCAGTAAAAAGGACATGTTTTGATCACTTTGCTGGCCTATTATTTTACTTATCTGGTAGTATAGCACGTTACTGGCAGGGCATAGGGACGTGTGAGTATTCACAATGTTCTCAAAATATGTATGCACATACGTAAGTTTGTGTGTTCGTACCTGGTTTGAAACGATATCTGATTTCTAGCGCAAGGGAGTGACACGGGACTGGCTTCCAATAAGCCATGCCCGAGTGATATGTTCAACTAGTGGTCTTTTCGTGCTGGTATTCGCTGCATCGTACTCTTTCATGATCAGCTTGAGATAATGTAGATACATTTTCTTTGTTGGGAAAACTAGGATGTTTGGAAAGCGCATTGTAGGACCAAATGAGATTGCCGGGTGAAGCAACCGTCAGATATATCACAGTATGGGATATCAGCGTGGATAGTTGAATAGTAGTGAATAAGAAATTACTGCGCGCGTCATGTCAGGCTTTTGCAAGAGTGAGAGGAACCGATAGATGCGTGTTCGCAAACACGTCCATTGCCAGACAAGATGTCGTCATTGAAGCTGAACGAATGAATCGCGTGTCTAATGGAAACCGTCTCTATGCGATGTTTGTCCGCTGTATTTGAGTGCACTGGCGCGTTAATTCCTTACCTCATTTGAAGTTGGTCGGTCAAGTTCGGAAGCTGCACTTTGGATTTCAATGCAACCATTCCTACAGCAATCCCAATTTAATTTGCGTACCAGTAAGGCCCGAATAGATGTCCAGTACAACTTGGATACTGTCTTGATCGTTTGGGATAATACCTCGTTTGACCCAATAGCGTGTGTAAACAAATGGGGTGCATACAGTGGCGTAGCAACTACTTTTGTTGTCCGTGGCGGACATACAACTGCTGCCGCTCTCGCAGTTGAAAGTTAACAATTGAAATTGCCATTCAATATTTCGTTTCACATAACAACAATCACAGATTTAATTTTAGAGTGCTGTCGTGAATGCATCTATTTGAATTGTTAAAATACTTGTGTTCAAAATGTACAGGCACACTTTTCGTGCACTATTTGAAGACGCTGGCATCCGAGCTGAATAAGCGCTCATCGAACGCAATTGAACATCAGTGGTCAAAATCCTGGCAGACTTTGTTAGCAGCGGGTATGTCTTAATGTGGCAAATCAAATCGCCAACCTGGACGTTGGATCACTAGGCAGTCTCAGGAATTTACAGATGCTTGTTAACGTAATCTGGCTGATAGCGAACACAAGGAGACTCGAAAAGATTTCAGAGTGAAACTGCTTGCTAACCTGAAAAGTAACGGGGAAGCCTGGTAGCGGAGTGGTCTGCACGCGGGGCTTGCAATCATAAGGTCACCGGTTCGAATCTATTTTCCTGGCCTGCTTTGTCATCCTGGATGTCTTCTCGGTCTGAAACCCCGTCCGTCGAAAAAGTTGACTATTCCGTTGACCAAGTATTACATAGAGCCAATACCGTGGACAGGATGATCAAGTGTCACGATAACTGATCATCGCTTGAATCCTGGTGCTATTTGTGACAAATGTCATTGCCTGACGTGCAAGTGCGAAATACTGCCAAGCAGCCGGATTATGTACGGCACATATATCTCTCAACACGACTTGGGTGCGCAAGGATCGGTTACTTCAACTTTTATACCGCTTATCGAAATGATTCTACGTTGTTAAACGTGGTAGTGACAGAACATCAGATACAGACAAGCGGAATTTTAAAGTCATTACTACCATCTATCTGAGCTCAGGAAATGTAGCTTGCGAAACCGCAAATTTCTCACAATTAGGGTTTTCAGACTGCAGCCGTGCGAACATCAGAACGCTATAAACTACCCACTCTGAAGATATCCCCAACGCACAAGGATACGCAAATACTAATACTGCCGTTCACATTCACTATGTGGTGCATTCTATAGCTCGCACCCTTGATTGTTGGGTTCACTGTGAATATGTTGTTGCATTTACAAGAGTACTGAGTACTTCTTATATCCGTAAGTATGGTATGTGTACCAACTTCTTATCATATATGAACACTTTAACGCTGATCAGCATTTTCCTGCAAATTCCTTTCACAGATACAAAAAACTGCAAGTCGTTAATGAGCATTTCCGAAAGCATATAAGCTCTGGGCTTCGCGAGCTGGCGTTTCTACGATACCTATTCATACGGTCACACAAGTGCCTCCCAAAGTTCATGACGGATCTGCTGTCCGCGGCCAAACCAGACGGACAGCTTGGTAAACTACTCGCTGGCACCAACTCCCAGAACGAGCCTCTGATCTCGCCATTCAAGAAAAGGTTAACCAACGGCAGGAAAGCGCCTTATTATCAGAACATGAACGTTTGAATTGTGGTTTTTCTTCACTCATAAGTATTTTTTCATTCTATGTGATATAGCTCAAATTCGTATGTTATCCTCCCACATTTTCCAGTTTCTCTGTTCGACTGAGTTGCTGTCTATTTTTTTAAATACGGCAGATTTCACTGATGAACCTTAGAGCAACCATTGCATAGCGGATGAATGGTGATCCTTATCGGTCCTGCTGACACTTTCAGACCAGTCAAATTTTCGACTCGCATTTTAATAACAAACAGCTGAGAGCAGTCCAGGCGTTACCCATCCACTTGATAATTGTTGGATGGCCTGGTGCTGAAATCGCTGCGGAATAACGTGGTCCAATATACTCATTCGTGGTAAGGAATACGAGGGAGTAGCAATAAGTTTCTGGATGCACAAAATGAGCATTACATTTTTTCTAAGTACTCTTCACCAGCGTTCATGCACGGTTTCATACGCATAGTGCGTACGCAAAGACACTGGATACAATTCAAATGAGTTAACGACCAAGTTCCATTGCCATACAGATGCAGTTCAGATCCTTTACGATCATTTCAGTTGGACTATGGATGCTAGCGGTCGGGAAAAGATGTAGAATACATATTCATTTACGCGCCTACAGTTAATCTGTCACCCGATAGCGTGGCAACTACTTTTGCCGCCCTGGGCGGTAGTAAACTTTTCGCCCACACCCCTTGCAGTTTAAAATCCACAAACCATCTACATTGCGAACAGCCCGTCAATTTAGTTTTCGATGAAGTGGACAATCGCTTGGTACACTGACGCAGTTGTGGTGCAAGTGACCACCATGGGACAAGTAGGGGAATCGCTGAGAAGTACGTTTGCACGGGGGTGACACGCGGCGGAAAGGTGTTGTTGGTCAAAGAAAGTACCATTGAAATAGCCAACCCTCAGCTTATCTGGAAATTTTGCCCGCATATTTGGCATCGAAAAACCAATCGTACTAAAAATGCCGCCTCCCGTAACAGGTCGCGAGAGGCGGATCGCCTCCCATCCGCCCCCTTGCTACGCCTCTGCTGTCACCTTTTAGTTGGCACTGGAGCGTCTGCTATGGCGTAACATAGAGCGGGCGGCGGAAATCTTCTCCGGGCGACATGTGATAGAGGACGGTATTTTTAGTACAGAGGAGTGTTAGATAACAAGTGGAAATTCATCAACAGTACTTTTGTGACTGAAATGGAAAAATGAAGGGCGATAATCATACTGAGACCGAAAATGAGATTGTACTGCAAATGTTGATACCCGGGCAGCAGAAGTCGACATTGCCAGTATCGATGCAACGGTAAATGTCTGTAATGATGGTGCAGATATGTGTGAATTTAAGAAATTAGAAAGGCAGTCACTACCTGGCATGGTAACACATACATCAACCGGTTTTACCTATTTCGACCTGTAGCTTGTTAAGATTGGTCGTGGAATTCGCACTATGCTTGTCCGGATGTGATTAACTGCTGTGCAACACTTCGATCATGAATTCAAGGAAGTGGCGTGACGTGGAATGAACACAAAGAGGAAGCTAGGGGACTAACAATGCAATGGTTTCTCTGGATTTGCGAGATGGAGAGTAAAGATTGCAAACATGGATGGTGTACTTTCCTTCCAGAAAGGCCATGTTTTGCTTCCGGTGCAAGATTTTTCAGCGGGATAGTCGTTATTCGACTGATGAGGGTATCAGAAACTAGCGGAAATTAAATTCAGAAGTATGTTAACACGAATCTAGTAAATCGAATGCTCAGGTATCCTCCCACTGAAGGAGCTAGAGATCGGGCTACTTGAAGGAAACGCGAAGGCTAGGTCAGACTTTCCGTATACTTACTAGCCACATTCACCTCACACGCGTTGTAGTGCACGATCAAACTCAGGTTATGTTGGTGAGTATTTTAAGCTGTACGTCATCGATAAGACCAAATCCGCTATGGTGACCTCGATGTCGGAGTCACTTTCGGTAAACATGAAAACAGCGATCCGATTTCAGCAGCCAATTGTCATTAGTAAGCAATCGATGATAACATCTCTACGTCGAATGATGTTGGCAGCTCGGCTGACGGTACGGCTCTCAAGATATTAAAAGGCAAACACACGCAGATAACGATGGCCATCAGCGCCACTCACCCTTTTTGTGGTGGATGGGAGATTCGTGAGTAGTAGCGATTTTTAAACAGAGCGAAATAGCTTTGATATCGAGTTGACCTGGCTTGCATAGCCAATACTGTATGATAGCGTGGCTACATCGAAATTCCCAGACTCCAAACCTGATCGCTCCCACTTAGAAGTCGTAAGTATGTGTAGCAGTTTGGAGATTTCCCCAGATTCCTGAGTATGCGTAAAACACTAAATAAAATTAGCTTCTCATTGTACACCTAGAAGTTTGTAGGCTGATTGTATGTATGTTGCACTTGTTTGTCTGACTCAACATACACGGTTGGATTCAACACACCGCTCCATCGCGCGGTCCCTCACATCCTTTCCTAGCTGCGTCGTTCGGTGTCGTATTTTTAGCTAATACACTGGAACCGTGTACCACAATACACTTCCGTCCCGTCACTTCCGTGCCTTCTCTTTTCAATCACTGAGAACGGTACTCACCAATAGTGTGTTAGCGTGAGCTGGTCATTCCCGCTACATTGGTGACCGCGACAAGAATCATCGCTCGGCAATAATCAATTTCGTCACTGCGTTGGTGACGCCGTTCCGAATCATTCCCCACTGCGTTGGAAATCCCAATTGGAATTATATGCTCTCTTTTTGGTGAGTCCGTTCTAATTTTTCCTGGTCCAGTTCGTGACCCTTTTTATTATTTTCTGAACCACGGATTCAATCCCTAAGTACAGCCTGTCCAAACACTTTGGTCACTCTACTCTGTTAATGCGTGAGAAAGGGTCATTCCTTCGGGTGTGAGTTAGAGCGGACTAAATTGCCAACTGTCCAATAGTAGATGTTGGTCTATCACAAAATGTCTCACCCGGTCACATGCGTGTAGAACGCCCGCATTCATGCATGTGAGTACATTTATGCTTAACGGTGTCGTCCATCGTGAAAACCATGAAGCATGCGCGAATGGTTGAGTTGGAGTCAACCTACGGCAAGCTCTAAGCCAAGTTCACCGATCGATACATAGGGCTGGTTGGAATGGAGACAGGTGTGAGAAATGGAAACAGCAGTGCCTCATAACCCGCCTACTGCGGTAGAATTTTGTTCGCGCTTGTGCAGGCGTAACTGGTCTGAGCAAACGGTGTGATTAGTGTTATCCCACCTAGTGACAAAAGGGATGTTGGCAACACTCTTGTAGACTGAAAGTTACCTTCCAAAAACCTACCTTAGCAAAATAGACATTCCTTACAATTAGGCCTTGCAAATATGGAATGCGACGTTTTGATAAAGGAGTTTTGAAAAGCCATGCCGCCTAAAGACTACTCGCTGCCGCATAGCCTATTCTCCCATCGCAGTATTGATCGCCTTGCAGGAAACAAGTGTGGTTCCGCTGCCCAATTTGCTTCAGGCGGGACCATGAGCGTTCATTCTAACATATTCACTGACGACGCAATATTCCATTAGTACGGAACTGAGAAGCTGCGTTTCTAGGCAATATCTAATCCTCATGGATACTGAGAATCACATATTGCACAAAGCGCGAAGCTCATTGACTTTAAAAAACGAATGACAAATTGTGGGTCTACAGCACACGCATGTGCGTTCTCACGCATACTGTACACCACAAGCCCATTCTGCACAAACGGTACGTGCTTACCATAACAAAACTTTCGGTAACCGCTGGATCGGTCGTGGATGATCTATTGATTGGCCTGCACGGTCTCCTGATTTGAACCCACTGGATTTCTTCCTATGGGATTACTTGAAATGCCGAGTGTATAAAACCAGGCCAACTTGTCTGGAAGAACTGAAACGGAACATCGTCAACGAATGTCGCGGTATATCGGTGGACACTTTGCAGAAAGTGCTAGCCAATAGCATCCGGCGAGTACTGCTGTGCAAGCAAAACGACGGCGGACATTTTGAACATCTACTTCGTTGACTTTTATGACGGGTAAGTTGATTTATTAACAGAACTGACGCTTCACATTTGTTAGCATCCTCCTACAAAGAAATCTCGCGGACCTGTGCCATTCCGCAGCTGCAGGCCGAAGGAACTGAAACTGAGCATCGTCAACGAATGTCGCGGTATATCGGTGGACACTGCAGAAAGTGCTGGCCAATAGCATCCGGCGAATACTGCTCTGCAAGCAAAACGATGGTGGTCATTTTGAACATGTATTTCCTTGATTTTTATGCTCTTGAAACATACTTCATGTAAATATATATATATATATATATATAATGCATAGCGATTGATTTCAGTAGCATATTGTTGCAATGGATAATGGTGCGCATATTTCGTAGGGGTTAACTGAACGCTGGGAGAAATTAGAACAAGATGGGTACGTGAGAAACGCCCGATCGCTCAATTGCCCGACAGGGTGCAGGCGTCGCTGTTGGTGTTTCCTGTAAAGTTGACGGCGATGGAGGAAACCGTTGAAGCTCAGTAGGCTGCGTTACGCGCTTCTTGCAAGCCAGGGTCACATACTTCCGTTGCCCATTTGACGTTAGCCTCGTGTTTAGCAAGTAACTCAATTATGATTACCGCCATTCCTCTTACTATCATGGTTCTCCAGTGGTAAGGGAACTGTCGCTGACAAATTACGTAGGAGCCACAAGATAGAGATGTTTTCACCACCGATTATCGTTGGCTACTTCGGCACTTCGCTTCAGCCCTTATAGATTCAATATGGTGCACCTGCCCATTATGCACAAACGGTGCGGCATTGTCTTAAGTAGGTGTTCGGTCACCGGTAGATCGGTCGTAGAGATCCAAAGGATTGGCCTGCCGGTCACCAGATTTGATCCAAAGTTACGTTTGCAGCATAATGTGTCAAAAAGGTTATCACATCTACTATTGGACAGTTGGCAATTTAGTCCGCTCTAACTCACACCCGAAGGAATGACCCTTTGTCACGCATTAACAGAGTAGAGTGAGGACGAACAGACTGTTCACTCAGTCATCCTGGTAGTTCCTCCGTTTATGGAGATAGACACTGCTTTATTGTTCACGATCTTAGAAGCAGAATTTGTTAATAAACGTATCACACGTGATCTAGATAAGTTCAATAACTTGTTATCTCGTCTACTCTTAGATCTCACCGTTCAACTGATCTGATTGTGACAATTGACCCGACTAATCGTTATAACGCTCTGAAAGAGACCGTAATAAAACGATGTACATTTTCAGACAGATCTCGTCTGCATCAACTCTTTTCCGGTTTGCAGTCAGGAAGGAATAAACCGTCGACACTTACTGGAGATGTGCCGTCTCCTAAGAGGTTTGACCATGGAAGCTCTGCTTCAGGAACTATGGCTGCAACGTTTACCTGAGCAGGTGCAGGCTGTCTTATACCTCGCCAAGTCTAAACCGTTGTCATAAATCGCCGAAATTGCAGACAGCGTACTGGAGCGTTAAACTGAGCCACTTTGCGCATTGTCTAGCATCGCCCGGCCAGTTGACGCACCTCACAGGATACAAACCGTCGCTCCATTAAGCCACAAGGCAAACAGCCTGCCCTCAACGCAGGCCCTTATAGACGAAATAGCCTCAGTCAAACAAGAAGTCCAATCTTTGAACCTAAACTAGCAGCAGCGTATGGACACCCACGTTCGCGCTCGTAGTACCACACGACGCTCTATATAAAGTTACCATGCGCGTTTCGGTAGCGCTGCTAGAAATTGCATTAAACCTTGCATGTTTGCATTGACCAAGAAGAAGCACGCTGAACAGTCTTGACAGACGACATCAGATTCACAGTCTGATAAAACCAAAGACAACGGTTAACCGATGCCCGCCAATGGTGGCTTAGAACAAACTGATCGAAAAATACTGGCGACTGGCATCGCGACTCAAAATACCGCAAATCGTCTATTCAAGCTAGCCGATAGAATCTCAGGTATCATGTTCCTAATCGACACTGTTGCGGAAGTCAGCGTGATCTCACCAGACCCAAAGGAATCGACTAAGCGGCAGACAACAAATCTACGGAACGCCCGTAGCAATTTGTGGTCAGCGTTCCCTAACCATCGAACTTGGCCTTCGACGCAAATTCCGTTGGCTTTTTACAGTAGCTGCTGTACCGTTTGCCATCCTCAGATTTGATTTCCTGCCTCATTTTGATCTAATGGTCGATACTCGTCAGCGAAAGCTAATTGACAAACGAACACGTCTTTCCATTTGCGGAATCGAGACGTCATCCGAAACCATCACTCCCATTTATCTCCAGCCACAAGCTGATAAAGACTTTCTAGAACTGTTCGCGCAGTTCTCACAGCTTGTTTGCCCTTCTAACGCCATTCTTCCTGTAGCAACTGACGTAACGCACCCCATACAAACCCGTGGTTCACCAGTCTCCGCTCGACCACGACGTCTTGCCCCTGATAAATTGAAAATGGCCAAAGTGGAACTTGGTATTATCCGCCCATCCGAAAGTCAGTGGACTTCACCTCTTCATATGGTGCCGAAGAAGACTGGCGACCGTGTGGCGATTATTTGGCACTGAACAAGTGCACCTGCCCCAACAAATACCATATTCCGCACACTCATTATCTAACTAGCAGCTTAAGCGGTAAGTCCGTGGTTAGTAAAATCGACCTAACGAGAACATATCATCAGATCCCGTCAAAGAATGCGATATCCCCAAGACCGCTGTCATTACACCTTTCGGTCTATTCGAGTTTCTGCGGGTGCCGTTTGACCTGAGTAATGCCGCACAAACCCTCCAAAGGTTCATACATGACGTTACAAGTGGCCTAAATTTCGTATATCCTTATCTGGACGACATTTTGTAGCAAGTGCCTCCAAAGAAGAACATCTGCAACTGCTTTTTCGTCTTCTATGCGACCGTGGTTACCTCCAACCCTGCTAAGTGCGAGTTGGGTAAACCGCCAATTGATTTTATAGGTCATCGGATCTCTGTATCCTGTATCAAGACCCTTCCAGAAAAAGTCAATGCCATCAAAGATTTTCCTGAACCTTCATCTTTCAAACAACTCAAACGCTTTCTCGGCGTAATAAATCACTACCGCCGTTTCATCCCCAATTGCGCAAAAATAATGCAGCCTCTAACTGACTTGCTTCGTGGCAGTCAGTGTACTTTCGTTTTCACCGATGCTGCTCGATCATCTTTCGCAGAACTTAAAAAAGCCGTTGCAAACAGTGCTCTTTTGACGCATTCACAACCAGGTGCTCTTTCTCTGGTAACAGACGCTTCGACCGAAGCGGTAGTAGCAGTCTTTCAGCTGTTCCTCGATGGGTCTTGACAACCATTAGGTTTCTTTTCGAAAAGGTTGCAACCAGCCGAAACCCGTTACAGTACGTTTGAGAGAGAACTCCTCGCAGTTTATTTAGCCATTCGCTGCTTTTGATCTTCACTTGAAGGTAGACCGTAATTTTCACCGACCAGAAACCTTTATTTTACGCGATAGGCTCATCGTCCGATAAATACACCTAGAAAGACCCACATTATGTCTCACAGTTCACGTCAGACAAACGGTGTGTAAAACTTTATCGCAGGCGCCTTGTCCCGCGTCAATTCAATTACACCTGATCACAACATCGATCGAAAAGCAATGGCCGCTGCACAACAGACCTATCCGGAGGTTGATCAACTTCGAACGTCTAGCTCCCTCCGCGTCCGACCAGATCCGTTACAAAGTTCTGAAGGAACGCTTCTTTGCGATGTCTCGCGAAGTTATCCGCGTCCTATTGTTCCATATGCTTATCGCCGTACTGTGTTCGACACACTGCACAATTTATCACATCCGAGCATTGGCGCTTCGATAAAGCTCGTCACGCAGCGTTTCCTGTGGCGCAACATCAACCGAGAGGTTAGTCAGTGGGCCCGCACATGTTTTTGCTGCCAACAACGCCATGTAGTCGCACCTATTGATCGGTTCCCGACAGTCAGCTATCGACTCGCCCACATCCACATGGATATCGTCGATCCCTTTCCACCCTCTAACGGCATGGTCTACCTGTTGACAATCATCGACCGCTTTACCAGGATGTGAGAAGCAGTTCCGCTACCAAACATTAGCACGGAAGAGATCGTTCGAGCTTTCATGATTCGCTGGGTCTCTCTATAAGGTTGTCCAGCAACCGTAACCACAGACAAACGGTCAGAGTTCGAGAGTGCACAATTCCAAGAGACGCTAAAACTTTTAGGCTGCAAGCATTCCTCTACTACCTCTTACCATCCACCATCGAACGGTATGGTGGAGCGTTTCCATTGTCAACTACAAGCCAGCCTCACTACAATCGACCCTGTGCAATGGGCAGAGGCATTGCTTACTGTCATGTTAGGCATACGTGCTAGCCTCAAGGTTGACCTGCAGGTATCTAGTGCCGAACTACTTTTCGGTCAACCACTTCGTCTACCTGGAGGCTATTTTTCTACAGCTTCAGACGCCATCGTCTATGACGCTTCTTTTGCGAAGTAACTAGTGTCAAGCATGCGTCGTTTCGCACCTACACACTCCCGTGTCCAGACCCATTACACTATGCCGCCGGAGTTCCAAACTTGTACATCTATTCGTACGAGTTGACGCCATCAAGCGATCTATGGCTCCGCCATATGAAGGACAATTTAGAGTCCTTCAACGGAACGACAAAGCATGTCATCGATCGCTACGGGGAGCATGGGTCAGTAACTATTAGTCGCTTAAAAGTCGCCCATATCGACAACGACAATGCCTCTATAAAGACGTTTTTTCGCCAACAACCCATAGTCCAGGCAGTTCAGCGACGTCCGCTGAGATTCCTCCAACATCGTCTAGTGCACCGAGGACTAACTCAGGCTGACAGGTAAATTGCTCTCGTCGTTTTGTTCAGACAGTACATTTTTGCGCTTGAATTCTTATTACCAAAATGTGTTGAAACCACCACAAAAAGAGCAAAACGTTTTGAAAACCCCAAAAAAGCTGTTCTGGTTATTTTAGTTCAACACCTAAATTTGCCAAGCACTATCATCATCATCAATAAGTACACGCAAGCTGAGGGTGAGAAAAACACCTCAGTTAATGTGCCGCAATCAAAAAGATGAGACTAAAAAATTACGCTACAAAAGCTATGATATTAAATATTATATTATGTGTTTTGCATGAGATCGGTATTGGAGGGGGAACCTAAAGGTAGGAGGGTGGACAAAGAAACTCACAACACAAACGCCATTGGGGCCGGCTCCAAGCCATATCAGCAAGTGTGGCCAACCAAACGTGCTCCTCCTCCTTAGGACTCCAGCCAGGCAGTCAGGATGCATCAACCGACGACAGTTTCGCAGTGAGGGTTTTCATTCCTCGCGACTAAGTCATCGCTTGACCGCCTCTCCACCTCTTCCAACCCCACCCCCGGCGAGCAAACAATGCACGTCACGGGAGTCGGTGTGCTGGGATGCGCAACACGTGGCCCGGCCATCGGAGCCTGGTGCGCGATATAATGGTACTGAGCGGTTCACTCGCTCTTCCTGCACCAAATACGCGACGCCGAACACGCTCATTGCTCACGCGGTGCTCTCACCAGACATGAGCTAAGTTGCGAAGACAGCAATGATCGAATGCAACGACCTGATGGGCCAGGTTTCACAACCATATAGGAGAGCTGAACGGACGGTTGCGTTATAAACTCTGCCCTTCAGAGCGAATGTCGCGTGTGCGCCACAGGTAGCGGAAATTGGCAAAAACACCTCGAGCTTTTGCTATACGGTTCATAATCTCATCTTCGATCCCACGGGCGCTAATATAGCTTCCCAGGTACTTGCATTCTTGAACGACTTCTAGCTGATCACCACAAAGCGTTAACGCAGGGGTGGGTCCTTGCCAATCTTGGAGAAGTACTTTGCATTTCGATGGAGCAAAGCATAGCCCAAAACGATAAACAGCTAGTGCTAATCGGTCCAGTGCTGCTTCGCATGTTTGGGAGCTGTCAGATTAGGGCAATATCTTCCACATACTCCAAGTCAAGAAATCGTTCATCAGGAAGTTGCTCCACACTTTCTAGGTCGTGTCCAGCGAACGCTGTTTCCATGACTTCATCAATAGCGAAGTTGAAGAGGAAAGGTGACAGCGGGCATCCTTGTCTCACACCGCTGGTGATACTGAAGGGTGGCGACAGTTTGCCATAAACCCTCACTCTACCCGAACTATGCGGGTACAGCGCTTTGATAATGTTTACGTATTTATCAGGCACATTCTTCCTTAGCAGACAGTCCCAAAGGGCACATCGATAAACCGAATCGAAGGCACATTTTATGTCAAGAAACACGAAACATTGCGTCGCCAATAAGCATGGCGGTGCTCCGACAATTGACGCAAGGTGAAGAAGTGGTCGATGCAGCCCCGACCTCGACGAAACCCAGGTTGCGCTTCAAGGATCTGGCTTACAAGACTGTCAGTCAGCCTGTAGAGAACGACAGACGCAAGAAATTTACAGGCATTTGAGATCAGACTGCTCCCTCTAGGATTGTCGCATTCCGAACGGGAGCCTCCCTTGAAAATTGGGACTATGACGGAGCCGTTCCAGCCTGTCGGGACTGTCTCCTGCTCCCAAAGTTTCACTAGCAACTCGTGTAAATCATCTACTAGAGCAGGTCCCCCGAATTTGAAGTGAGCTGAGGGAATTCAATCTGTCCCTGCGGCCTTATGCAATTTCAACAGCCTGATCTCACGTTCGACTTCTGCGCGTGAGGGCGGATCCAAGGAGTCGGCCCAGGAAGTTAGGCGCTCAATGCCCGAACAAATAGCGATAACTCAGGTTAGTTAAATTGCCTTGCAAAGTGTTTGGCCTAACGCTCCAAGCGTTTTGACAGGCTGTGGATCGGCTGCCCACTCTCGTCACGTATGGTCTCGCTAACACCAGGTCTTTTGCTTGCCCAACTGGACATTGGGTCTCTACACAATCTCTGGAACTTATGGATGCTCGCCGATGTATTCCGGCTGGAAGCGACTACACTGAGACTCGTAGAAATCTAATGGTAAACTGCGTGTTAGCCTGAAGAAAGACCGCGAATCCTGGTGATCTCATTATGTCTCGTAGTTGGAAACAGCCACTGCCGTTGGTAATCACCGTAAGTTATTCCGTCTGATACGCGCCCTTCAACTTGCGCGTAGTAACCGTGTTGCGGCTGTCTTACGCGTCGTACAAACTCCGAATTTTGTCGGCTACCTTGTCGTGTGTGTATTTAGTTCCAAGACACTTTCGTTTGTCCTACTAGGAGAGTTTATACCAGATTGTCAGAGAGTGGCGTATCCAAGGGGGAGTCATAAGAGTGATGCTAGGCGGTTGCCCAACTGAAGTAGGGTTGTTTTATGGGACTCCACCCCTTTTTTTGGCTGATTAGCCTATCCGCAAGGCAGCGGTGGGAATTCAGGGGTTGGTGTCGATTGGGAGCCAGCGATCGAGTTTCGAGTTCATACGATTTTCGTTTGTCGAAGTTCCAAACAGGGGCCCAGCCCTCTCTTGCTGAAATACAATGTTTCTTTGGAGTGAAGCGAGGGCCAATGATCTTATTTAATTGCCATTTGCATCCAGCACGTCGCATTGTTGTCAAACGGAGATTTATGGCCTTGTGTAGGCATAACACTTGCCAGACGAAAACACCACGTCCTGAAACACTGCCGTCAACCCATTTGCTGGAATGGAATAAATTCGAAGCACCCAGCTGGGATCACGAGGAGGTTGTTCGGCAAGCCAAACCACTTCGTGCCAAACGCACTAAGTTTACCAACACAATCTCAGCTTTTGTCTACGGTAGTTGAGATGGCATGATCCATGTTTACGCGATCAGGACAGCACTCAATTTCCCACCTAACGACCGGTTAACCAGTTTTCCGTCATCACAGGAAACTATGCAGCTACCATCGTAGTGGACATGAGTGAAGTTCTTGAGGCCGGTCATGCGTGCGATTGTCGCGTTCCACAGACATAGACAGAATGCACGCGGAGTAGCGGGTCCGTCCGCGCGGGAGCCGCTGCAATAAACCACGACGGACCGCACCGAAACCGTAGGGGATATGAACTTAATCCACGACTTTGCTGAAGCAGGGGCCAGTATAGTATATTTCAGTATGACAGCTATAATCCGAGAACCGAAGTTACGGTGGATCATAGTGTCACGACTTGCGTCGCCAGGAGAATGGTAAATTACCATGATGATACGATGAAGTGAAAGTTTAAACATAATGCAAAGAAAAGGGATTTGGAAAAGAGCTACGTAAGCCAGTTGGGACGGAAAATTAATATCGATGCAAGAAACATAATGCAGGATCGCCATTGACTGCGCGACCGAGCCATGCTCGACAGATCATCAAACCACTCATGTGGACTATCCCGAGGACCCCATCCAGGAAGACGACACGCACCAGCTTGAACAAGTCTTTCCGTCAATTTCTTCATGCCCTTATGCCACCTCGCTTTTACCCATCTTGATGCAGCGACAGTGCATGATGCACACCGAGGGAAGCGGTCAAAGGGAATACGGAGGGTATGACCTAAGTAATATAAAATATTAAGCTTTAGCAAACACTCCGGTGAGGCACCGGATGGTTTCTTCCTAAAAACCAACTAGCGGACCTCAACAGTGCTCACCGGGGATCCCACTAAATTTGAGCACCGGTGGTCCAAAACCGTCGCACGTTTAATGTCTTCATGGCAAAGTGGCTAGGACTGTGATCCCTACAGTTACACCGGCACTCCACGACCGACCGGTTTCGTCCTGATTTGGACTCGTCAGGTAGAGATAGCTTGAGTTGAGAAGGGATCTCAACATACTGGTTGACGGCTTTCGTCTTGGTCCCTAGGGCAGAGCTCCACAGCAGCGATTAGAAGTTCATTATTGGCTCTTGGAGTACCCGCCGTGTGTCTGGATTGCGACACGCAATCTCGACTGAGACTACAATTTGGTTTGAGATAGCGTGTCTCCATCGAGACACACGGCGCGTACTCCAAGAGCCGATAATGAACTTCGAACCACTGTGTTAAGCGCTGCTGTGTAGCTCTGGACTAAGGACCAAGATGAAGGCCGTCAACTATTATGTTGAGCTCCCATCTCTGCTCAAGATATTCCTACCTAATGAATCCAAATCAGGAGGAAACCGGTCGGTCGTGGAATGTAGTGTTGTGAGAAAGCAGCTTCGAAAATCGCCACCTCGGTTGACAGAACCCCCTTCACTCTACTTTATCCGACCCTCTTTTCTACTTTATTCGGGAGAGCACACCTCACAGACACAAATAAATGTGGGTTTCAGAGGAAATGGAAACTGAGACTGATCAAACCAGTTTATTTCCACGCTACATAATCTGCTTACGCAGCCACGCCTTCCTTACATCCATACCAAAAAGCGTGTGCGGAGAAAAAAAACACCGACTGAAACTATCCAACTTTATTCGGTTTTACCATTCGATCTTCTCTTACTCATCTGTGCTTTCCTAGTTGGCTTCCTGTAAAGCTATCAGGCAGCAAGTTGGAGATAACCGATTCTGCTTCCAACATCCTCATCCCTAGTTCCCGTATTTCGCTTTCATTTTTCCTATTAACTGTACGCCTAGCGTACAGTCAAAACCAAAACGTCTGAGTCAGTAGACAAGTACCAAATATGTTAGCGTCACACACAACGTTCAAAACTCCCATTCTGTCAGTTTCGGCCCATATTTACAGCTGTAAAACTGAAAACTAATAACTACCTGCATCTTTCTAAGTACTTCACAATGGATAGAAAATGTTTAGCCTATATCAGATGCTACGTTCAAAAGTATGATTTCAGCTATAATATTTCTTTTATCCCCATACAACTGCTCATGCTTTACCCAAGGAAAAGAAAACTTGGTTCTGTCCATACACCGAGCACTCCGTCAGGACGACATGATTATTCTTTGCGCATTCAAGGCTTTGAACTGGAGTACCATGGATGTTAAAAACACACGGTATTTATTTCCGTCTGACATCTGGGACATGCTGTAAATATTACACGAAACAATTGTAAAAATTTGATCATGGCGAAAATGGCATGTTTCGTAAACCCGAGAATATACTTTACTATTATTACTCGTGACGACGCTCAGATTAGGCATACAAACATTGAATTGGAAGGGATCCAGCCATCATGATAATCATAAGTAGCAAACGAAAGAGAAAAGGATGATGAGAGCAGGGACAAGATGAAAAATTGATGATCCTTAGATGGGTGCAAGAACACAACTAACTCGATAGTTGTGCCACCACCGAATGCATCTCCACTTACTGGCGGGGCCTTTAAATCGGCCGTTGTCTTTTTCGCCGAACATCCTTTTTACATTATCTACTGTACATATCTCAGTATTGCAACACTACACCGACAGGTATTTTGTTAAATCAATTTCCAAGGTCACTGCGGCTCTACTCTATCTGCAAAGAGTGATCGAAACTAGTTTGGCGCGTGGTTGAATTTAAATCGTTGCTCTGACGGCACCTTTTCTGTCTGCCTTTCAGAAAGACACCTGCGCAATTATTGAAGAGAGACAAAAACCTGAAGCGAACAGTTGACTGTAACTTTTCTTTCACCCCTTCCTATGTTACTGATTCTTTCTTATAGAGCCCACGTGTTGCGTAATAGACGTTCCGTCTCAATCTCTGGACTTCTCCCTTGCCTGTATGCTATAATTGGCGACCCTGCCAGGATCAAGAGATAATGACAAAGCCAGGTAAACCGTCTGGTGATGAAATTCAGCCGCTGACCTCCGATCCGGGGGTAAGGATTGCTTCTGCTTTGGAATCCTTGTCGGACGCTACGCGGAAGATGACAACAAACCTGACACCCGCCCCTTCCACACCCCCGTTACCCCCTCCGGAAAAGTTTTTTCCAGGCATGCCATATCTCTGATGGGAGAAACAAGTGCAAATGTACGTCAATCACTTTCCAGCCCAACAACGTGGTACTGTTATCATGGGCCTGCTAGCAGGCGAGGCATTTGACAAAGTTATGGATAGTAAAGGGTTGGATGGAGAAATCACCACGGAAATCTTCGCTGCCCTTCGCCGTATCTTAGATCGGCCTAGCCTGCCCGACGAACTGCGCAGTTTTCCATGCCCGGTATCAAAGACCGGGAGAAAACGTGGAAACATTCGTTCGCGAACTGCGGAGGATGGCTGTAAGTGCCTACACAGATGAAACGCCGGAACAACAGGACGAGCGCGTGTTAGAGCAGTTGCTCGAGGGCATCCAAACTCCCTCGGTAAAAAGGGAGTTCCGTTTACGACGCCCTACGTGTCTTCAGGCAGCCCTAACAGTGGCAGATCAACTAAAGCAAGTCGACACGTCCATGGGCCCCATGGAACCATGCTGCGCGCTGAATCGATACAGTCCCGCTAGATTCCAACCACCAGACCGAAGAAATTGGAATCGCTTTCCGTATCCGGGGGATTACTCGCGACGTCCAGTACAATCGAACTTCCGAAGGCCCCGTCCTCCCCCACCAAGAAGAAGAAATTCCCCGCCAAGCCGTGGCAGCCGAAATCCTCAAGGTGAGTGTGACCGTGTGAAGTCCGTTTTCATTCCCGCTGTCACATATACAACGTCCGCATTCGCATTAACGGTGGAGCTAATCATAGCAGGAGTGCCACTGGTAGGTCTAATTGACACAGGGGCATGTAGCAGCCTAGTCCGAGCTAACATAACTAAATCCCTGTCAGATTGTGTGTGGACACCATGCCGCTATCGTCTGACCGCTGCTAATGGGGAACCGCCGTCTGTTCAGGAATCTATCACTGCTCAGGTACACATTGCTAATGAGAAGTTCCGCCACGAGTTTATTGTCGCTGATAACATCCCATTTTCGGTAATCATTGGAATGGATTTATTGAAGCGTCTGAGATGTCACTTAGATCTAGACAAATGTCAGTTGATCACCGACAATTGCGTTGTATTGCTCAGACAAGGCCAGGCCGACAGTCTTGAAACGTTTACGATTTGTGGGAGCTCCTCTGACGAGGAAGACCGGGTAGACACGTTTATCCGCTCACTCGATTTGCCAACGGACGAGCGAACGTTAGGAAAGCTCAAAGAAGTGTTGCTAGCCCACTCTGATGCATTCGCCTGGCAGACAGGAGACTTGGGCCGCACTAGCGTCGTGAAACACCTAATCGACACGGGGAACACGACCCCGATTAAGAATCACCCAAGACGGATCCCAGTGCACTGGCAAGGCGAGCTGCAAAAGCTCATAGGCGACATGTTGAAAAAGGAAGTTATATGACCCTCTACTTCTCCATGGGCATCCCCAGTCGTCTTGGTAAAGAAGAAAGACGGTGGTCTTAGGCTGTGTGTTGATTATAGGCGGGTAAACGAAGTCACGCGGAAAGATGCATACCCACTGCCCAGAATTGATGACCTTTCCGACGCGCTCGGAGGATCAGCTTATTTCAGCACGTTAGATTTGGTGTCTGGTTATTGGCAAGTGGAGGTTGAAGAGAGTGATCGAGCGAAGACAGCCTTTGTAGTCCCTTCAGGCCTTTATGAGTTTCAAACAATGCCTTTCGGCCTATCAAACGCTCCTGCAACATTCCAATGCCGTAGGCAGAAAGTGCTTCAGGATTTAATTCCTCACAAGTGTCTCGTCTATCTGGACGATGTCATCGTACATGGGAGAACGAAGGATGAACATCTAAGCAATCTAGCTGAAGTGTTAACGTGTCTAATCAAGGTAGGTTTGAAACTCCAACCAAAAAATGTCGCTTACTACAAGAAGAAGTTACCTATCTCGGACACATCATCTCTAAAGCAGGCATCCGGACAGATCCGCGCAAGACAGGTCAGATAAAGGCGTGGCCAATTCCCACTAATGCCGAGGAGTTACGCAGTTTCTTAGGACTGGCATCATACTACCGTCGATTCATAAAAGGGTTTTCGGAAGTCGCAGCCCCTTTAAACGCGTTGTTGCAGAATAATCGCAATTTCGATTGGACTGTCGAATGTCAAACGAGCTTCGATCGATTGCGTGAGTCTCTGTGTACCGCCCCGATGTTAATCTTCCCCGACTTGTCACCACACGCTGGGGAGTTTATCTTGGACACGGATGCTAGCGATCAAGCCATTGGAGCGGTTTTGTCACAAAAAGGGCGGGATGGCATAGAGAGAATGGTTTCATACAGTAGTAGAAGCCTTACGTCAAGAGAAAGAAATTACTGTACGACAAGGAAAGAAATGTTGGCGTTGGTGTTTTTCATAAAACAAAATCGGCACTACCTTCTAGGAAGAAAATTCTTAGTACGGACTGATCACCAATCACTCAGGTGGTTGCAAAATTTCAGGGACCATGAAGGGCAGATTGCTCGATGGCAGGAGCAACTACAGGATTATGAGTTCGAATGTCACCATCGGCCTGGGAAACTACACGGCAACGCGGACGCGCTATCGAGGATTCCGTCTCGAGATCACGGAAACTGTCCTTCCTGCATTACGCAACACGTAGCGCTAGTCAACCTACAGAAAGCCGAGTATGGCCGTTGGCAAGAGGCACAGGCTTCGGACCCAGACATATCACTTATCTACTACAAGCGGCGCTCGGGACAAACCAGCTCCGAAAGAAATGGAAGGGAAAAGCTACGAGGCCCGGTGCTTGTGGGCGATATGGGATAAACTCGCCATCGGAGGGTGTGTTGGTCTTCGATTTCGGCCCCATGTACCTGAGGAGGGTCGTAGTTCCACAGGCGTTAGTTACAGAAGTGCTGTCGGAACTGCACCAACAGCTGGGACACGCTGGAATCAATAAACTCGAATCGGCGGCGCGTCGACGATTTTGGTGGCCGCATCAAAGAAGAGACATTGTCAACTTCTGCCAAACTTGCGAAAGATGCGCGACGTTCAAAAATTCGCCTATTGCTCATAGGGCACCATTAAAATCCATGACAGCAGGTTACCCGAACGAAATAGTTGGAGTAGACCTCGTTGGTCCACTACCGGAAACGCCGAGAGGGAATCGCTACATTCTAGTCATGGTAGACTACTTCACCAAATGGTGCGAAGCCGTGCCAATCGCGCAGGCTGATACTCTCACTGTGGCAACAGCGATGACCAACGACTGGGTTTGCCAATGGGGAGCGCCTGGGCAATTGCATTCCGATAGGGGATCATGTTTCGAAAGCTTACTGGTCCAGGAGATGTGCAGAGCACTCGGTATTGATAAAACGCGAACAATGGCCTACCATCCACAAGGGAACGGACAGGTTGAACGTACGAATCGGTCGTTGAAGTCACTCTTGAAGGCGTTCGTGGACCAGAACATTTACGAGTGGGACACGTTGTTGCCTAAATGCTTATTAGCCTATCGCAGTACGTTTCAATCTTCTACCGGACAAACGCCGTCGTTTATGTGGACGGGTAGAGAAGTTCGATTGCCCTCGGATGTTCCATTACCGAGATCCCAACAAGTGTACCCATCGGTCGCTGAATACGTCAGTAAGCTGCTTGACTCCGTTCGATGCACACACGAAGCGGCACGCATTCACTTGGCGAACGCTCAATGGCGACAGAAGGAATACTACGACAAGAAGGTCTTCGGTGTCCCGTTGAAAGCTGGCGACCTCATATATTTGCATCAGGCACCGATATCCGGAATACCAGCAAAGCTGCATCATGAGTGGACTGGCCCCTACGTAGTAGACCGAATAATATCTGATCTGACTTGTGTGATTAGGGATCCAAAGAACGCCGTTGGGCCGCACATAGTCGTACACTTTAATCGGCTTAAACCTTTCCATATCGAATCTGAGCATTCGGATGAGGAACATCACAATGAGCCACCGACAGAAGTAGCCACCGAAGTTGAAGTACCAGCTCAAGGGGGCTTTGGTGTGGCAACGGGGATGTTGCCTACATAGAAGGAGTGCGGTGTAAAAAGTGATCGAAACTAGTTTGGCGCGTGGTTGAATTTAAATCGGTGCTCTGACGGCACCTTTTCTGTCTGCCTTTCAGAAAGACACCTGCGCAATTATTGAAGAGAGACAAAGACCTGAAGCGAACAGTTGACTGTAACTTTTCTTTCACCCCCTCCTATGTTACTGATTCTTTCTTATAGAGCCCACGTGTTGCGTAATAGACGTTCCGTCTCAATCTCTGGACTTCTCCCTTGCCTGTATGCTATATATCCAACATTGAATATGCACACAATATATCGCGTACGATCTCCGACATATTGGTGCTGGACACAAAATTCTACGTCAGCTGAAACGAATTCTGAAGAAACACGAAACCTTTCCGTTTTTAATGAATACAAATCCCGAAGATTTCGTCCAACTTTTTGGGATCGTTGCTTGATTGATCTATGACAGTGCATGCTCATTTTTATATCCACTTGTAAACTTCGCATTTTACTGGTAACCCTCTTGTAAATTTACAGTTGATAGTGTAAGTGCTGAAATGCACCCTTTTGGGTACATAAAACTTATAATGATTTGACTACCGATTCCGAAATACGCCGAGAAGATGGCACCTATTAATCCAATCAATCATTTCACGTGATTCAAACCGGCGTGCAGCGCCAACAACCAGTCACGCTGAGAATTCACCAAACCAGCTGTAGTGGTTGGCAGACGCTAAAACGTAATCTCTTCAAAACCATGTGTCCAAATTTAAGGACCAATTAAGCGCATTGCAACCCAACAGGTAGCGATATAATATATGGCATAACAGTTCGGTGCGATTTGGTGCAGAGATCACGAGAGACAAACTTCGAGTAACCAACTGGACGAGTGGTAACCCAAGAAGTAGTATCGGTGCTGCTGGAATTCGGTATACGAGTTATCCGTTCGTTGACAAAGCCGAGCGACTACTTGTTGAACTTAATCACATCAAGACTCGAATATCCCAACTGTACGTTTCTAGACTGCGGCCAGTTCCTGGAAGTGAACCATCACTGGACACCGTTGTACGGTGGGGACAACATTTGAGCAACGACATCAAAGTACTCTTTATCAATTGGAGGGTCATTTTGAAGTACTCGCCGTGTGAATGCACAATCTCAATGTGGACCGCGATTCGCAGTGAAGTAAACTTTGGTCAATGATCACTAGGGCCGTAACTGATGGATATTTTTCTGTTGCCCGTCCGAAAACACTGCACATCACGACGCGGTTCGACCTTATTTGATCACATCAGGTAAAGATAGCAGGCATCGAAACCGCAACCATTGGAATGTTAACTGCAGCCTCCACCCCTTTAGCCACCCAGTCACGACGAGCAACGTTTGGCACAACGGTTAGTGACCTGAACAACCCCTTACTTTAGGCTATTCGCTCTGCTGACTTCGAGTACTTTGGTGACTGCGTAGTTACAAATTGACGCAAAACGGGTAGACGAGTGGCAGCGTCGGGACATTGGCTTCAAGATTGGTTGCTCTGTTAGGACACAAAGATAGCAGGAACGCGTACCGCTTGCTGCACAAACAAAGCATGTACGGAAGTCGCCTAATAGATTAGAAAGCAAACTGATGACTAAGTGGTTTCGGCCCGAAACCGATACAGCGCTAAAGTGTGCAATGCAAACAAAGCATGTACGGAAGTCGCCTAATAAATTAGAAAGCAAACTGATGACTAAGTGGTTTCGGCCCGAAACCGATACAGCGCTAAAGTGTGCAATGGCCGCAGGACACCGGGTTGAGAAAGAATTGCGGAGCCTATGTGCCTCGGATGAATTGGGTCTTGCGAGAGAGTTAGCCGCGATGTAGGCCAACGCTTGTCACGATGATAGCCAAGATCGGGTGTAGCAATCTACACGCTATTTTACAACCACGGTTATAACGTGTGTATACACCTGTCTGAAACTCGTAAAATAAATTCGTGCATCATATTTGAATACTAATCGTGATAAAACTACTTGCACGGTAGGGAGAGATGGTTTCAAAGACCTAGATGACAAAAAACTGTGATGAGAAGCTAACGCAGGCCGAATGTCTCAGCGGGCGTTATTTTCTAATCGCCTCGGAAAACACGTCAATCAACCGGGTTCTGGTACATCGCCTCTAGTTGGATCAGAGATAGCTCTTAACAAACAGAAAAATAACTGACAGCGGTCCTCGCACTTCACCAGTCACATCCGTGGTACCGCCCACTCCATGACTGTGGGCACTGACCTTTGCGGATGCATTTCACTACGATGCGCTTGGTAAAATGTCATTCGGACCCCACACTAACGAATGAGGCGAAGCCACGAAAACAGGGATAGAGGCACCGGGAATTCCATGGATTACAGAATGCAGATCTCGTCTTCGTGCTCGCGGCTGTAGGCATCGCAGCTCACAAGTTTGATTCGTTTTCCACTGTGGTGTCTGTCTGTTCGCTCACCTTTTTCGCTATGCAGTCCACATGGTTGGCGGCATCGGTTTTCGGGTTTGCCTGTCACTGTGGCCTCCACGGGGACAGCCACAGGACCATGGGTGGCTTGCGCTGCACCACGCGCACCCCCTGTCCACTGTAAACCCGAAGAAATAAGACCGGGAGGCATGTGGATGGGAGCCGCGTTTCATCGACGGAGCCAACCCACACTCCTTCACAGGCAAACACAAGCACGCTGTATTTGGGGAATCAAACGTACACAAGGCGGTGGCTGGACCGTAGTCCGCTCCACATTGGATGGAATCACCTTTTGGGCCTAGCGCGGCCACAGAGACCGCGCACCTCGTCCCCTCCAGCAACGACCAAATGTCTCCTGGAGCCATGCACGCCGACCAACCGCTTTCGATTCCCATAACTCACAATCAAGATTAGAACGTGAGAGGTTCACTTTGATCCTGTCCTGGTAACGAATTTTCGGTTTCCCCACATGCCGCCTCCCAAGACTCAGCTGACCATATAATAGCGAATTCGGTATCCGAATTGAATCCATACGCCACCTGAGATGTCTCAGCAAATGTATGTAGACCACTGCATACATTCCATTTCGGCGAAGCGCTTCCATGTCTGCAACTCTCCCACCCATCGACAGGCAGAATCGGTCGTAAACACTGTTGTTGGAACCGCTCGAGATATCGCACATCCCGCCTGTACGTCGTCCACGTTTCACTGCCGTATAGAAGAACGGACAACACCATGAATTTGTACACCATCAGCTTCGTGCCAATGCTAAGCTGATGGTTGTTCCACTCGTGAATCTAGTTCCCCGAATGCCGCCGCTGTCTTCGAGACGCAGCTCACAGCGTATCTACTAGTCAGTCGACATCACACTCCCAAGGTAGCAGAAGGGGGAGGTGGTTTCCAATACTTCAGCACCAAGGCTGATTCGCGGCAATATTGAAGATTGCACCTCCGATGAAGGCTGAAACAGACAGATAGTTTTGCTTGTGTTTATGGTGAGCCCGAATTTGGCCGCTGTCGAAGCCAGAGCACTAGTAATATGCTGCTACTCATCCGCGCTGTGTAAACGTCGCACAGTCGTCAGCAAACAGTAACATACGGATAGTTGTCTCAAAGACTAGGGTTCTCGCACCGGAACGACAGATGTTCAGCAACCCACCTACAATACGGCGCTCCACACGAACACCGTAAGCACACGCCGCATACAAAGCACAAGACATCATTGCATGAAGATATATATCAAACAGGGCAGGAGCTAAGACAGCCTTGCTTCACACCATAGACAACTGCAAAGTCATCCGAGGACTCTCCACTCAGCTGCACCCTCGCTCGCATACCACCGTGCAGACATTCAATTAAACTTAAACTTACGCGGGCAACCAGACTAACCCAACAGCAGCCACAATGCCTCGCGGTTCACCGTAACAAGAGCTTTGGTGAAATCAACAAGAAACGAGTACAATGGCTGGTGTCGTTCTCTACACTTCTTCTGCAACTGACGAGCCGCAAACACCATATCTATAGTGCTGCGGCCCGAACGGTATGCACACTGCTCTTCTGCCACGTTCGGTTCCACAAACTGACTGACGAGGCGGTTGAGCAAGATTCGGGCAATAACCTTGCCCACACAACTCAGCAAGTTGATACCACGATAATTCGTACAACATTGCTTGCTTGCTTTGCCCTTGTACAGCGGTAGCAAAAGTGCATCCTTCAGCTCAGGAGGCATCTCCTCCTCAATCCATCCGCGTTGCATCAAGTGGTGCAGCGCAGTCACCAACGCGGGTCCACCGTGTTTCAATACTTCAGGCGAGATCCCGTCGGCAGCGGCACACTGGGCGTTTAGCAGCCGAACAAGTGCTCTCTGTTTCTCATCCAGTGTCGGCATGTCCGCCAGACTCGCCTTCACATCGTGCTGCTTGAGGCCATTCAATCTCTGAACGATTGTTCAAGAAACAGCCGAAGTGTTTCCGCCAGATCTGCATTATGTCTGCAGTCTGTGTGCAGGTAGCGTCTGAACTACCATCGATTGGCGTCCTCAGCGGTTCCAGTCTCGAGACATACACCGTTTTCAAGTAACCAAAAAATTTCTTGTGTTGACGGCGTTCGGCTTAGCATTCCATCTGCTTCGCCTTCGCCGTCCACCAAGCATTTTAATGCGACGGAGCTCCAGGAACAGTTGCCGTCGAAGTTTTCGAAAATGACTAATCTTCCCCAAGTCACTGGGGTCTATGACATGTGCAGCAAATGCTGCATTCTTCTCCGACATCAAAAGCGCCAATCGTCGCATTGTTTGCATCAAACCAATCAGGCCGCTTACAGTTTGCGCACCCGATGGTCTCCTCGGTAGCAGCTGTCACCTGGTTGCGAATGTGGTGCCACAGGTCGCCCAATGTGGTTGTGCATTCTATATCACACAGGCGTGCAGCCATCGCCTTCTCCAGCTCAGTACGTTGCGCCACAGTACCGAGGGAGAGAATGTTAAATTTACGCCGATTCACGGCGGGAGTGCAATACATAGATTTACGAAAATATATGTACAGTTTGGTCCGCACCAATTTGTGATCAGTGCAACATCCAGTTTCATGCAGTACACGAGTTACGTGCACTTCACGCTGATGTGCGATGATATAGTCGAGCAGGTCAGCGTGCCTACTCCGTGGGTGCGTCCAAGTTGCCATATCACTCGCACTCAGTGCAAACCGAGTGTTCGTGATCGTCAGGCCGTGAGTGGCACACAATGAGAGCAGCCTGTCACCGTTCGCATTCGCTGAACCAATGCCATGCGCACCGATAACATCTATCCACACCAATGCATCACGCCCAACGCGCGCGTTGAAATCGCCCAGCAGAAATAGTCGGTCACTCCTCGGCACAGACCGTATCACGGAGGATAGCTGAGTGTAGAGTTGATCACGCGTGTCATCAGGATAACACAGGGTCGGACCGTACGTGCTTACAAAAGTGGCAAACTTACCTCTTCCAAATCTTAGGCGAACAGTCATCAGTCACCCACCAGCTAGCCATTTACGCAATCGGGTATTGCAAATCCGACCCCATGGTCACGTGGTGCTGAGGCGCCGTTGCCCACCCAGTAGAATGTGTAGCGAGCACCTGCTACATACAACTTTCTTGCTCAGCGAGCCGAGTCTCACTGAGCGCCGCACTATCGATGTTGTAGTGTGTCAGTTCCATCGGGACCAGTGCAGTGCGTCGCTCGGGGCGATCACTGGAGTTCCGGTCTAGTAGTGTGCGCACGTTCTAGCACCCGATGCTGAGCGTTTTGCGCGCAGGCATACGATTGCATTGGTGGGCAATCGCACGCGAGGTGGTCCTTGTGCTTCGGAAGTTTGCTAGGGGGACTCCATCTGGAGCCTTTGGCTCAATAGGCTGACCAATGGGGCACTGGGGGATTTAGAGGTTTGCTTGAGGGACTCCGGCCGGAGCCTTTGGCTCAATAAGCTGATCCACAAGGCAGTGGGACAGATCCAGCTCGGGAATGTGATTGCAGAGACAGATTGAGAATCTGCTTGAGATCCGTCACACGCAGCCTTTGTAGATCTGGAACAATTCATATATGTTTTGCGACCGTAGTAGGGTACACCTGCGACCACGGCCAGACGCATGTGTGTTTCCACCAATTTGACCAGGGGCTGCCTGGCTTGAGGCTGGCAGTAGCAAACCATTGAGCACCCGGGGGTGCCCTTCCACTGTCAGAGACAATGCGTGGCGCTCGTGCTCCACACCAATCGAGCTGTGAGCTTATAACCCCTAGACCTGTTGTTTCTCATGGCTAGGTTTTACGGGAAGATGGCCATCGACCACATCCTAACCTCCGAAGAGGATGGACTAGGATACCGGCAGGGCGCCCACACCTGAAAGGAGAACGACTCGGGTCCTCAGCTAAAGCATTCGATGAAATGTACACCCGAAAGGCAGCGGGTCTAGCACGTGGTTAGCTCACTAACTCATGCGGATTGGTGTCCTGGATCTTATGAGGGAGAAGGGCGAAACCTAACTCCCACCCAGCGGTCGCCACGAGGAGTCCAGGACATGAGCCCATGGTACAATAGTAACAGCAGCAGTGGGTAGACAATCTCTCAGGATCTAGCCACTTCCAGCCTCAGCGCACCATAGGCTCTGCCGCCATATATATATATATATATATATATATATATATATATGGTCGTAAAAAACCCGGAAAAACAATACCTACAGCTCAGACATAAGATCGCGTCCAATTTATTCGATATACAAGCTGCAGAAATCCGTAAAGGGTGGAAAAGGGCACGATGAACATACTCTAAACAATATCTAAGGGTTCGGTTACATTGCTGTGCCGGCGGTCTGAAGCTGTGCACATTAGTCTTCCAGCAGCTGAACGCTTCAACACTCATAAGATTGGTGCAATCAAGAGAAGCGCAGTCATGAGAAACACCAGTATTGACAGGTCCCTTTTCGATGCGGTACGATACGCTATCCCAAGTAGAATATAGACATAGCCAACTGTACCGTCGAATGCCTTATCACATCGCCGCCATCCGCAAAACAGTTCATCTCACCCTCTCACTGCTCTGCGTTAGTGAAGTTAGACTGGTCATCGACTGTTGCCGTGTGCCATTGGACCCCACTGTGCTCGTCGCAATCAATAGAATAAACACCGAGCTTGCATAAAGCCCTCACTGAAAAACAATATTTAATTCATATACTGAAAATATTCAATGGGTTACCGAGAATTATTAGTCTCGGTGTCAGCAGAAAAGTTACTCAAATGTACAGAACGGATGTTCACCCGCAGATTACTTACTTGTGAAGACGAGTTACCAGTAGGTGCACGTGTGTTCGTTCGAATGAACAGTCCACACCATACATATTATCGACAGCCGGCCACATCTCATTAGAGCCTGGGCTGCCGTTCCGCCAACCTAGTTGTGTAGATGACCAATTGCACCACGTGCGATCGTGTGGTGAAGTGCTTACCGTCCCTGCTATCACAAATAGAGAAATAGTAATATCTATTGTCTTCGTCCTAATGGCAAGGAACTCGTTAAATCGATGATGCTTACATCTGCTAGTACGAGGATATGATACCTTTGTTTAGACAATGAGACAGTAGCCAATTTATCAGGAATGATCATGCGGTCAGAAAGCCGGTGGCAGCAGCTGAGATGACTGTGTTGGTGGGATTAATGTCAAATTCTTGTAGATAACGCTAACTAGCAAAGTATATATCCGTAATCTATGACACGAAAATATCGGCCATACACCCGACACAGCCAGTTATGCGACCACAAATGATTAGCGCAAAGAATGGAACAAGAGCTGCTGGCAAACACAGGGGTCTCGAGCGGAGGCGAATATTTTCCATCCTCTCGCACCGAAGTTCATCATAGTGATGTGCAATAGGATGGTGAATGAAATGAGTACACGTGAAGAAAATACAGGGATATAGCGAAAATAGGAGGATAGAGTTAACACAGCACAATGGAAGCTCTTCTCATATTATAAAGCGATGGGTGATAAACATGTTCTCCATCGAGAGAATGAGCACAGAAAGACGAACGGTTGTGAACCGCCAGTGGAGGAGTGGAGCAGTGTGTAAGAGAGAAGGAAATGACCTCCGCGACTGTAGACCCAAAGAGGTGGACAGGAGAGCGGCAGTGAATGACAGTCAATGCTTGGCGGTCCTGAGAGCTAGCGATGAGCAATTCTACAAACAGACAACGAAATTGGCGTTGGAGGGCAGAACTGGACGAATGCTGAATGAAAAGACGGACAGGAATGGGTTTCGTGATGAGTACACTGGTCAACACGGATAACCGAGATAATGTACAAACGGTTTCGACGGAAGACGTGGAAACGGGAGTAAAATTGTAAGCGAAGTACCAAAAATACTCCAAGCGGATGGTTGAGTTAGGTCAATTCGGTTGGCCAGGAAGAGGCCTACACTGGTGAGGGGCGAGACGCATTGGTGCATACGGTGGTGGCAGACCGACAGAGAACATCCGGCGACGTCTTGCAGAAGGGGACAACCCGGTTGGTGGCTTCCCGTCTTTGGGGAGCAGCGATGGTGAGGTAGTCGGAGTGTAAAAGGAACGAGGGCGGTGAGGAGGGACTTCAGGAGGAGCGCAGGAATTCATGTGTAACTCCCTGAGGCTTACCTAGAATCGAAATAACATGGATAGGTAAAGTGATAATAAATTCTGAGAAGCAATTAGAGTGGTAAGGGTTTGCGACCGAACAACACACTCTAGGATAGATTTGTGAAGCGGGCCTAACCAAATAGCTATCAGATACCAACAAAGGTGTACACGGTTATTCGGTCCATATAACTCTTAGTCTTGAGTGGATTTTAGGGAGTATATATGCATGCAAAAACGCGGTTGCACAGGGTTAGGAGATCTATGGAGAATCGTGAAAATGGAGGATTCCCCTCAAGAGTTGAACCTATTGTCACATGGTTACGATGGACGTCTTATATGTCCCTATGCGAGCACCAGCATGTTCAAATGAGCCTCACAAAGGTTGCAACAAAGATTACATTGTGATGATAACCAAAGAAATTAGAGTGCGAGTATAATCACCATTATCCACTGTGGATGCATGTTATGGGGTCCGGAAACTCCACATTCTACGATGTTAGTTACGGCAACTGATGATTGAGCATGTTGCCCCACGCGGTACAATTCTCGACCACCTTCACTAGGAATCATTGATAGCACCGCCCCGTGTAACTATTTGGTTAGTACCTTAACTGCCTCACATTATTCGCGGTGACGCACTTTAAATGGACACTGCCACTCGATGCAAAATGACCTAGAGGGGAGGGATGGGCATCTGCGGGAAACTGCCGCGTGTGCGGCGAAGGGATGGTGTGGATGGTCACGTGAGAAAAATGCGCATGCAAAAGAGAGTGGCCTTGATGAAAATCAATACGTTTATCCCAAAGTGGTGTCATGCAAACGGATAAAAGAATGAGAAAACATAATGAATAGGGCAGGTTTGGGTAAAAACGGATGTAATTAGAAAATGGAGATTAATACCTTCATTTGGGATCGGAGAGTACCAACAGTGTAGTTGGATTATGACAGGTAACATGGAATTGGATATCAGCTTACTGGGAATTCCAATCACTGGGACCCCATCCCAAGTGGAGAGCTTGTGGTGCTGGTCACTCCCAATATTAGAGTGCAGTGCTGGGAGTGGCTGACACAGGATGAGAAAGAATCGATGGCAGAAGACCGTGATAAATCAGAACGGCTAAAAATAATAATCACCAAAAGCTGAAACAGTAAAATTTTGTCGTTGAAGGAGAAAATCAGGCTGGAACGAACTGGTGTGTGGAAAAGATTATTAAGTTTATAAACAAACGTTTATTCTCGATGACGCTAGGCACACAGGTGTCAGCATGATCGTTCAGGCGCAGATACAAACCATGAGCTGATCAAAAAGAGGTGCTACCCTGTAGCTGAGGTCATGCTGTAGCACCAAACCAGAAAGTTGTTGCACAAATCCAACTTAGACAGGCCTCACTCTCAAGTTATTGCTTCCTGCGTCCACCAGTTTAACTGTATATGTGGTAGCATGTACATCGACAGAACTGAGAGAGTGCTGTCAAACCGGATTTCGGAGCACATCTCGAGAAATATGGCTTCAACTGGTGCGAAACTACCTGCTAGCTAAATTGCTAGGCACCTGCTCGACTGTGCAATATGTCAGAACCCCCAGTAAAGCTTTCAAGATTCTTAGAAAGCAAAATAATCCGAACCTGTTCCGGTTCGCTGAGGCCGTCATCATCCGGTGCCTAAAGCCCAACCGATGAAAGCATCTGGCACTTGTGGCCAGTCTTGCTCTGCAATGGTAAGATGTGATTGTTCCTTTAGAAACACTGCCACAGTCGATTATCGACAGTCGGTATTGATTCCATTCGTTTAAAGTTCTCACTATTAGTAGGTATGCGACGCAATGGGAATACGCGAAATAAACTAGATTCAAAATATCCCGCCAGCTAAAATGTGTTTCCTTATTGTACCTTTAATGATCTCAAAAAGGTAACCATTTAGTTGATACAATTCTTCCGAATGAAGTACATTCATCGTGCTACATGTTCAAATGTTTGACATGTGGTTGCAGGCGGATCAGAAAATTCCAGATAGGTATTTGAGAAGCATCCGTGGTATGAGAAAACGTTTTGAAGTGATTGAGCGGATGTGGATTCAATTAACATCCGAACCGAAAGATGTGCTCAAAATGAGTTGAGCCGTTAGTTAAAACAAAATATGACGAAAATGGTGGGCGGCAATCGATTAAAGGGCTAGTCGGTTGTAAAAGCAAACTGAGGTTCTGTGCTGCGTTGGAAACGGTCCTACGTAACAGATTCGGGATGTTGTAGAGTTTAATGGGGGAAGTCATTTGCCAGCTTCAGAACACGAAGTTGTCGGCCCGGCTAGTCCGCCTTCTAGACGCTCATTGGACCCAGCGTATGAATGACCCACACTATTAGAGATCGGTGCATAACCAGCATCGGTTGTGTATCGGCAGTCATCCCCTGCCTGAGTGAGGTTATCTGTGGGAGTGAAGCTGACAACGACAGAGGTCGTAAAACCCGCGAGAAAGCGGATGTGCCAAAGCTCCCTTTTCTTTAAGTGGCAAACCACAGACACTTGAGTATTTGCTTAGTGAGCGCTAATCGCACATCTGGCGACTCTTCACTTTTGGTCGTTTACCAAACACAAACACGCATGTGTGGTAGCGGGACAATACAAGGCACTACCATTGCTGCTTCCTCCAAAGAGAATGTAGATGTACGGCCACAACGAACCAAAGTAGCACAGATACAAAAATGCGCAACAACGGTGTCAATATCGATTCAATTTGGCCATGCAGCTGCGAATATGTATACGAATGTCTCACTGAAGGTGTATAAGCACCTGAAGGAGAAGGTACTGAACGAAGTGCACTCAGAGCGTATTCAGTCACTGTTGCTACTTGATAGTTTGAAATTGAGGAAAAATTACGATTGAGATATGCGTTGCTATTAGAATAAGTACCGCAAGGAGTGTCTAATGGTTCAAGTCCCCGAGTGAGCGACACGAGCAGGTGGTCAGCAGCTTGGGAAATGCGAGATGTTTCAGAAGTTGATGATTAATACTCACCGCCGGGCAGTACTGATTTAGTGCTTTCATAAAAATGGGATCCAGGGTAATGTGAAGAATGGTATATTAGGGGCAAAAAAGCGGATGAGAACCGCAAAATGGTGAAAACAGTGATAACATGAAAAGCGCTTTGCCGGACTAACCATAGGTTCATACAGAGGCATGCAGAAAAGAGCCAACCACAATTGTGTAGGTTAATGCAGGCTGTGTAATGTTTTTCACGTTATATCCTCTGTCGATGTGTACCCAGGTAGGTGGATCAGGGCGACGTCAAGGCGTTTTCTAAACACAAGTGGGAGCGGAAACAACATAATTTAGGAGGATGTTCCATGGTTGGCAGACACGAAGAACGCAAGAACTTTCGTCGACATTCTAGCCGACTGTATGGCGTTGCCAACCTGAACTAGTGGCCCCACAAATTCGTGTTGTGACTGGGTTGCAGTAGGTGGCGGGAAACGTGGTTTGGGTTCATCAAAACCTGGTAGGCCATTATTAGATCGCCATGTAGGCGCCGATAATGATTATTGTACAATCCTAAGGTCCTCAGCCTAAGTTGATAAGGAAGATGGAACAACCCTTTGACGTGCTTGGTGACTCTTCGCTGTGGAATCTCGAGTGCTGCGAGATTTTGCTTGTGCCAGGGTTGTCAGGACTGGACTGTGTATTCTACCTGAGGCCGCACGTATGTGTTAAGTAACTGAGAACAGACAGACGGATCAAACTGCCCGAAAGTCCTCCGCAATATTCCTATGTGTTGGTTTCCATTCTTTGATGTCTTCTCAGATTGTTCTGAGCAGCCCAGATCAGCCTGGATTAATACCCCAAGGTCGCGCTCCTGGGTGACTGCTTGCAGCACATGGTCTCCAAGCTTGTATTTGGTGTTCGGCTGGTGACGAATGTGGACCACCTAACTGGAGCAGACTGCGGAGTGACCATGGATACGGCCAGTCCAGTTCTCGTTGAAGTGCATCTGGATATTCTTGGTTGGTCACTGTTTGCCACACCTTAACATCATCAGCGAAAAGCAAGAAATCCGAATTAATTAAACGCTTAAGCTCATTGATGATCACGAGAAAGAGACATGGCCCCAGGTCTGATCCTTGTGGAACTCCATATTCGACATGAATCGGATCGGACAGCGCACTTCGAACTCTAACCTGCATTTGCCGATTATGCAGAAAATTCCTGATCCATCCAAGGATAGGATCTTCAACTCCATAGCTTATAAGTCTGTGAAACAGAATGCGGTGGTCCAGATGGTTGAAGATTTTTTGGAAGTTGTGGTAAAAGACGTCAGTCCCTCTATCTTTTCGGCCGCTTCCGTCTACCTGCTGCGTGCAATCAATAGGTTAGTTGCACGTGAGTGATTTTGACGAAAACTGTGCTGCTAAGGTGCTTTGATGTAGCGTTCTGGATGGTCCACAGCCTCAGCGGTGATTGCGTCCATCATCTCTGAGAGTACAGGAAGCAGAACCACTATGGGATAATTTGTGGGTTCCGAGCAACGGCCACTTTCGAAAATTGGCGTGATTGGACCATGTTTCTACATGGTATGCACCATTTGTTTTTCCAAAGACGTTTAGAAGAAGTGCAATAATTGCTCGGCTAGGATTATTACTGTCTCGCTCTCGGGTGAATATCATCGATTCCAGGAGGACTGTAGGCGCACATTGAGAGCAGTTTCTTCAAGACAGATGTGCCAGTAAACGAGATGTTAATAAGTGCTGAAATTGGGGATGAAATTGGGTAAATGACAATGGCGGATGTGTCGTTGGAATGTCAGAGAGTGCTGCATCCATAGAGCATTGGCTGCGTCTTCAGTGCTCTGTGCCACTCAACTGTTGTATTAAGTGGGGGGATGCGATACATTACTTTTTAAATGGTGTTAACATGTTTATGTGGGAGCTTTTTGTTGTGTGTGTTTCTATGGATATTCAGCGCAATACATAGTTATAAATTATGGCGAGATGACCACTTAGCCCTAGTGGGGCGTCCATTAATTACTTGTCGATTTCAAGTGGTTTACCACTGTATTACACCGAGAGTAGTCGCGTCTCCTTGATGAATACGGTATGAATGGACCCAGTGAAGTATATTCTAGCGAACTATTGATCGAAGAGCCAATGTCACGCCTTAGGAGATCCAGGAACTAATATTCTTTTGAAACACATAAGGGGTGACAAAACAATATTGATGAGTGAATTGACCGGCAGCGCCTTGTTGCTTAGTGAGGAAGAGGACAGGCGAGATGTTACTCCGGTTCTGCAATAAACTTGGAGGTGTGCAGAGCGCAAGGTTAGTCTGAAAACGGACATGACCCGAAGAAATTCCCATGGTTCGTGCATTCTGCATACATCCGCGATGCTATGGACGTGTAGATATGTGGCAAGTAAGTTATCCCCCGCAGCAGAATTTCCCGAGCTGGCTCCACACACCAATCGCAGGGCTGCCTGTCCCACCCCTTCTAAGGCACACAAACAGAATGTTTGGTTGGACAGTAGTGGGATTATCCACTTCGGTGGAAAAAAGGTCGAGCAAATCGACTATATCGCAGTACTCACGCGTACATCACACTTAAATTCCAAAGTGAAGGAAATGAGAGAATGGAGATAACTCAGCGACGACAATTTCAGTTGGCTAAATATGATTCATTATTACTAGGATTTTAGACAAAGTTGGCTCGATTTACAACACCGTCAGTGAATAAAGTAGGAAAATAAGTGAAAGAATATAAACGGTAGCCGCCTGGTCCTCGTAGAAACCAGGCTGGCTTCTGCCATAGTCGTGGATCAAGCGAACGCGTGTTCACACTTCACCAAGTGCTAGAACGGGGGCACGCATGGAAGAGGCACGCCGTAGTGGCGGTTTTTCCGGCACCACCGCGAATACGGTGCAACAAGATTAATCGGATATCCATGATCATACCTGTGCAGAAGTGCCTCGCGTAGTTGAGAATAAATATTTTATTTTTTTAGTTAAGTTCCGCTTCGAGCATGGGCAGTGGGGGTTCTTTCTGTTGATCGATGAGTAAACACAAAGTACCTAGAGTGCACAGTATGCCTGAGGTTGGATTCGACCCCTGTGTAATTCCTTCCAAATACATTGATGCAAAGAGCCGCATGCTTCGCTAATACTTTCACACTTTCAAAGTGCGAGGTGTTGTTATTGGACTATGCCAACAGTCCGGCGGCTCTAGCTGCAAAGTAACAACCACCCACTGGAAGTGGTTGACCGGCTCATTTACTTTGGCAGCTGTATCACCTCTAACAGCCACATAACTAAGAAGATAGCAGCACGTATCAGTAAATTCTATATAGTATTTAGAAGTTTCAATCATTTATGGAGACGGTGTATATATCAGACTATGAGGTTTGGAAGAATGAAACGACCGTAAAAGCATCATCGGTTTAGCGACCGCACCACTACTGTTGATGTGGCTAATCTAGAGACCCGAAATTCGGGATAACATGCTTTTCGATTAGTCTATTCACGCTCCGGCCCTTCCCATCTCACGGGCCTTTGCCATCCACCTACGCATTCGGTCATTTCTCGGACTCATAGTGGCGCTGGCCTTATTTACTCGAGACTTGTGTTCATACGACGTTTCAAAGGGTTGCAATAACTCTAAAGCTGACTTTCAGAAGAAACCGTAATCCGCGATTTAATCAAACTAATCACAGCTTCAAAAATGCATATGCTATTGGTACATTACATGGTAGGCAAACAAGCGGTTTACTCGGATTGCCTTAAGTAACAATGGACACGGTTTTAATCAGCATTCAATTCACCAATCTCGTTCAGCAACGATGGCTGACGTTGCAGCCCGGTTTGATGATGCTGCTCTTTTCGACTGAAAATCCAAGTGACGTGTGACTAACAGTGATGTTAATTAATTCGCTTGGACAGTAAGTGTGGGTGATTCCGGCAGGTATGCGTTGCGGCACAAGCCAAATGTGTAGGAGTGCGCCATCTGTACATAGCAAAGGTATGGTGGGTTCCGTAGGTGTCAGATGAGGCAGGTCAGAGGTCTACGTTGAAGAACAGCGCTATTGACGTACAGAACACGACCGCACCAGACAGGCAGACAACAGCCCCGAACCGATCTCTGAGATGTTGCTCGGAATCCGAAAATAGGCAGAACCCGAAAAGAGCTCACTGTCCGTATTCGCAGTCGTTAGGATGAGAGACGAGAGTTTCCAGCTCAGAAAGTTTTCAACAGTTTTCCTAGTCGTAAAATGTGAGTTTACATGTTGAAAGAACAAAAATGTACAGTATCTTCAGTGGCTTCATCCTAGCTGATGGGAGGATAAAATCAGATCGCACATGGGTAGTTATTCACTGTGATCGGGTAACCTAGTCAAAAGCAGGCAGTTGAATATCTTTTGCGACGCTACTGGCTCGAGTCTGTGAGGGATAGAGAGGGCAGGGCGTTGCTTGTTGATCAGAGCGTATTTGCCGCAAAGACTGATGTGTGTCAAAAGCACCAGTTTACCTCAATGCAGACGAGATAGCAGAGTCCCAAAGAGAACGATGCTGAGCAGCCGAGAAAGGTATGGAAACATAATAAAGGAGGCTGAAAGTATAACAAAGAAATTTGGACATACACCAAACGTACATACGAAACGACGTGGCTAGGCCTTAAGAATCAGAAATGGCCTAACTAATCTAATGAGCTTCTCTGGTGTAGGTGAACTTGACGCCTGTCGACGAGTAGAGTAATCCCCCCGCAAAGGCAGTGTAGAGTCATCAACCTCCCAAGATCCAAGAAGCATTACTGAATTGCCTCATTTGGTGTGATAGAAAATTTTGACATGCTATCAGCGAGATTCACAGCACATGTAACATGAGTAGGGAAAGTATTCTGCTTCCCAGTAAAACAGAAAAGGTCGGAGAGATATGAACCTGGAGGATATGGCAGGCGACAGTGGTAGGTGAGGGCATAAGTGAACACAATGTAGATTTAGTAAGCAATTCCATCAGGAACCGATGGTAAGCTCGCACAGGTGTGACCAACAGGTTTATGCATACAAACAGCAGTGTGAATTTTTTCTGGCACTGGACAGTGCCAAAATCAGTGCTAGCAAGTAAAGCCAGGAAATATGCCAAATAAATTGCCTATTAAGAGCCGTTCATTATCGAATGTAGGCATTACGGAAACGCGATTTCAGACGACGGAAATGGCCATTATAAGCAAAACTGCTGTCCATGGAGGCCATTTGCCATTGGGTTCGTGACAGAATACGCGACAGGAGATCGTGTCATCGGTAACCAACGCTGCGCAAGGCAGTCATTTATAGGTGCATACTCTTCTTCAAGTAAAGGAGAGGTAACAGCAGTACGCAGTACTGACGCTTCGTTGCCGCGCAGCCACCACCAGTCGCACTCGGGCTAAGGATACTGTGAGGGTCGCCCGGTCTCTACGCAGACTCGTACCCGTGTCCTCGGATTACGAGGCAGGATTGTGATCCCTTAAGGCCACGTCCAATCGGCTTCGCAGCGCGGGTAGGTCAGTGTACTTCTATACCACAAAAGTGAACTCAGAGGTTGATTGCTGTTCACTGCTAACAGCCGATTTTGCATGATAACGCATATGGCCCAGCTGCGCATGCGTCTTCAATCGGAAATGAGCGGTTTAGGGTAAGAGAAATTTGGTAGATATAGATGTTACAGCGGCAGGTAAACGTGATCAGGTTGGCATAGTCTAGTAATAGTGCACCAATTGCACGATCAAGGATCTCAAGTGCAAATGGGGGGGGGGGTTCGTAAGCATTTGACAGTACCTCAGCCACGTCCAATATGCAGCTGCAAAATCGGGGGCTAGTGTTTAATCATCACTAGGAGATTCGCATTGTACCTCTGCCGCCCCTTAACAATAAGGGAAAAATCACCACTAATATAAGCAGTTGAACTCAGTTTGGTGAAAAGTCGCCCCATACAATCTTAAACAAGACACATTTTATACATCTAACATCGTGCCATAAAAGCGTTCATCTGTGACTTGTAAACACTTTTACAATGCTAGCAGCGTATATATTCTCAGGAGTCGAGTTTCCAACGTATAACCAAAAATTACTGTCTGGAATCCACAGGGATACCATACTTTGGTGAAAGAGAAATTAATTTTTATCATTGTTTTCCCTATTTGTTTGCGCTACGTGAACGAAAGGAACGACACTACGGGGTTCAGAGTGGTGTGATGGTAAAATCTCAAAACGTCGATTTTCACTCCTGGTCGTATCGCTTCGGTAGCAAATCGCATGACAAAGAAAGGACAAAGTAGATGAACTGTTGGCTGGAAAAGATCAAAGCATCACGACCTATAAAACCACGGCACGATGGTAGTATGAGGATATGTGAGCATTTAGGAATGAGTCGGTGGAGTCGCAGAAACATAAGGCGGGTTGCAGGGTTGGCGAAAAAGAAAGTTGCGAGCAACACAAAAATGCGGCGAAGCAGGAAGCGATAGTGACGCAAAAACGAGTGGCGTTTGGTTAAGTGTAAAAGCTGAATGAAAAACCAAGGTATTGGCGCGGTTAGCCAAAGCGTGCTGCAAAGAATGGGATGGGGAGGTACCCAGATTGAGCAAGGCTGGGAGTGAACTTACAAAGAAAATATGACACTGGGCGAGGCAGATCCGGGCGATGAACAGACGCAAATGCCATCAACAGCGTGTGTACACCTTGAATGTAATGTGCAGGCAAAGTCGGGAAAAGTCAATGGGCGCGGAACAAAAAGTTCCAACAGCATATAAAAAGTCAGAATAGACCATTCGTTCAAACGCTTCTAAAGAGAACACCTTAGAAATTATGAACGGCCAGAGAATTGTCAAAATCATGAGGGTTGGGGAATTCAAAGTTAAAGCGACAAACAAACGGCGAGGACGGTTCAAAGGAATCGAAACAGTGAGTGCACTATCGTTCACAGCAGTCTACAACGAGACGTGCGGCGATATGGATGCTATGATTCTGTCACTCACGCCAACGAGACGTTCAGCACAGAAGTATACGAAGAAGAATGATAAACGAGCTAGTAGAACGGGTAGGTAACAAGTTTGCTCTCGATATAATGATGTACGGAATAGACAGATCCTGCAGCCTGAGTACGATAATACTGAAGTGCGCTAATAGAATTACCACAGCTGTTGGCACGATATGGAATGGGAAAAACCGCTGTCAGATGGAACCGTATCGCATCAGCACAACCAAAATTAAGGTATTCGCGAGAGAATCCGAATATAAGGCACAATTAGTTTACCAAATGATGCAGAGCAGATAGGATGCTGTCAGCAGAACAGCAGAATACTAAGCCACATCTTGCAGAAAAGTGTCGATTCACTACGTCTTTGGAGATGGAGCACATAAGATTAGGTAATGTTTCACGGTTACAAGCCACGTTTTAAACAACACGAACCGACAGATGAACAGTGTATTCGATCCGTAATAACTGGGTACAAAATCCAGAGCGTAAAAGTAACGAGATATTTCGTAACATGTGTAAGATATTCGCATTTCTGGAAGACGATGGTTTAAATCGGTGAAACTCGGGGCGCAACCCAATGGAAATATCAGGCAGAGAACAGCCGGAACATAAGAAAATGCAGTACCGCTACACGAACAACGTGAATTCTCTTAGTTATTCTAGATAAAGCGAGCGATCAGGGGACCAGACGATCACGAAGAGCTGCAATACAATGTAAACACGATTTCGAACTGGTCAGTTAAGAAGTCTACCATCCAAAGTAGAAAAATGTCGCGTTGTTCAACTACGCCACAGGCAAGATTATGTGTACTGGCTTGGGTCACATATATTGCAAACTATTTCGCAGGAATTCGACCTCGGTGTGCTAGTACAGAATTACCTCAACTGTCCAAAACAGGCTGAGGCAGCTGTGAAAAAAAGGCAACCATCACGTCGGAGGGTATTCAGAAGATCTGACCCATCCATCTTCCCGATGATGCATAACGCTTATATGTGCTCTCAAGTCGAATACGCCACAAGCTGGGTAAAGTTGGATAAAGTGAGACTTCGAGGTGCTAGACACGCCACAAAGCACGGCAACAAAGAACATCAGGTGTCTATGCAATATTTCTAGCTAGTAGAGGCCGAAGCTAGTGGGAATTTTCAGCGGACTCTATCGACGGTTTAGATGTGATTTCAGCTTACAATCATGATTTGAAAATTCTAGCATTCGGGACGGAACTGTTCAAATCCTGTTTACATGAACTAATCTATAGCACACTCCTATACAAACACGTCACCGATCCCACCAGGTTCAGCGCAACGAATAAACCCTCAATGTTAGACCTAACGAGGAGCTCATGGTTGATTGGCTAAATGTATGCAGTCCTCTGGGTCGAAGCAATCACGTTACTCTACTGTTTGATTATATTTGCTACGCCGAATTCCCTGATCCAGAGCCCGAATAGATGCAATCTATTGCGCATAATCACGTTTTATCTGCATTCGTTGAAAATGCTAGTTAGACATTCATGACTGATAAATGTTCTTGAAAACCTTCACGTCGCAAGTCACCAAAACATTAAAGCCAAAATCTTTGCACCACCCCATCAAGCCAAAATCCTTCCTAAGAAGCCGAACACGAAAATCTATGGCCTTGAGGGAACGGACATGACGCCTGTACAAAAACAATCCCAGGGCAGAAAATTGGACAGCGTACGTAGTTTAGCGCAATTATTCTGTATAGCTGGTTCGTGAAGTCAAGTTATCACAACAACAGGAGCTGGCGGAACGAGCTGGTTCGTGAAGTCAAGTTATCACAACAACAGGAGCTGGCGGAACGATTCTGTACGAACCACAAGCTTGTTTACAGACACGTGAATGTAGTTCGAAAGATGCAGCGCGGAATCCCACTACTCACTACGATTGGTGGGTATACACACAGCAAAAGAGGCGGCCAACGCCTTAGGGGCCCAGTACTTGCCTACTTTCCAGAAGGCACAAGCCTCAAACATTATAACTGTTTCTGTCACCACACCATGAGTGTCATGCAGCACCACATTCACAGCAGAAATTGTGCTGAAAAAGCTACTATCCTTGCGTACACATAGCTCACTAAGAGTGGATAACACTCACCCTACAGCACTGCAGGTGGCAGCCATGCACCTAGCCGAACCACTTGCCGGATTCTTTTAGCGGTGTCTAGACCGAAACAGAGTTCTATCAACTTGGTAACGAGGTATTATAACCCCCGTTCACAGGGGAAGAAATCGATCTGATCCTGCCAATTACTGCCCAGCAACGGTTCTCCGTGTGCTCGCCAAAGTCATGGAAGCGATCAGCACAGACGTACTGATGGGCTACTCGGAAAGCTCCAGCATCATAGTGCCAGAGCAGTACGGATTTCGTCAACATCGATCATGTACCACTAATCCGCTGATAGCACGTGAGAATTGGACCGAATCAGTCGACGTGAGGACATGAATCGATGTTATTTACATACCTTTCGAAGGCCTTCGATCGCTTGTATCATCGAATCCTCCTGCATAAACTACAGCTCTACGGTGTCGACGATCCAGTATTAGGATGGGTTAATAACTCTCTCCGCGAACGACAATTAGAGGTTAAAGTCCGAAGATCTCTGTCCGACCCGATTCGAGTGGAGTGCGGAGTACCACCACGGGGTTCGGTACTTGGACATCGCTTGTTGTAAATTTTCACCAACGATCTAGCGAGAGCTATTGCTTCGAAAATTTTATTTTTCGCGCATGACGTTAAAATTTGGCGGGTGATCAAGGGAATGGGCAACAAGGAGATATTTCAACACGACCTCGATGGGGCCTGGCATCGTCGGTGAGGAATGCACTGCCATTCAACGTGAACAAGTTCCACGTTGTCTACATCTGCCACAGACACGCCTATCTCTACAAACTTGGGACACATGATCTGCAGACAAGCTCTCAGGAACGTGACCTCGGTGTCTGGTGTAGGACGACCTCAGTTACTCCAGGCAGTCAGAATCCGCTTCAAATAGAGATAACCAGCATGTTGGTTTCTTGGGGAGGGAATTCGGAAGTTTAGATTCGTCTATGTTCTCCCTGATGCTCAATGACTGCGTGCGTCCCCACGCCGAATACGCAATCCAAGCTTGGCATCCTTGGCTAAAGCGTGACGTTACAGCGCTCGAAACTCACCAATGTCGAGCAACAAAATTTGTCAAGGGATTGCACAACCTTCTGTACCAGCAATGACTGAAGACAATCGGAGTGTTAAGTAGAGGCTACAGGCGGCTATGTGGAGACCTTATATTTGTCTACCAGATACTGAGTGACCCCACTCACATATGCCGCAACCTACTGAAATAGCCCCAACGCCAATCTCAGAGGTAATAGCCTGAAACTGAGCCAACAACACAGTCGCCCCGATTACAGACGGAAATACTTCTCCCTCTGGGTCTGCCAACTGGAACGCTCCTCCAAACAGTTGTCTGTTTTCAAAAAAAACGATTGAACACCATGCTGTTACTTGAACGTATATTCCGGTTAACTAGCTACTTTGGAATTGTGACCCACAGCGCCGCACGTAAATCTGCGCAGAGGGATGAGCAATCTGCTTGTTACTTGCTATGAGTATTAACCATCAGTCTTTTTATTTGGTTTTGCCTGTACTATTTCAATCTTAACACAATTACTCTATCGCTTTGCCCATGCATACTATTTTAATTGGCCTACTTACGTACTATTTTAATTACCATTTCCTTTATTACCAATATACGGGACATGTTAAGCCTGTGCTATTTTATCCGTTATAAACCATTGTTCCATTACAGCAAAACCTCCGAACTTGACGTCCTCTGTGTCCTTACCATCGCTCTAGTCCGACCGTTTTACATAGCTTGAACGTTCACTATGTAAACCCTATCGAATCAGACCTCTGTGTAATGACCAATTGGGCTAGTAAAAGAATCTATATAACTTGAGCAAGCGAAGGTTTAATGTGCAATGACTCCCGAACGACTCGTCTGTTCAAATAACATATTTGTGCAAGTGAATTTTGCAATAGGTGAAATTCACCTGATCCACAATCGTTGCACTTTACGGTTCCAAAGAAACTTGACGATACAGCATGTTCTCTGTCTGTGTATATGCGTGTATATGTTCACGCGCATCGGTGTCCCCACAAACTGACCTTGACCGTGTTGTGTAAACCCTTTCCTCGCCCACCTACATATGCAATCACGCATTACACCTACCCTTTGGAACGTGTGCCCACTCATTGCATAGGTCGCAATGAGGAGTTTGAGTGCTTGTCTGACAGTCAGATAATCAGTTCGAAGCTAACCTGTTCGGTTACGTTTGTGATAAAGCAAACAATAATAGAATTCTACCCAAAAATGGTTTGACTTTGAGGACGTCACACTGGGGGTTGATTTATTATAACGTTGCATGGTTTAACTGTTTGCTATTATGTAAGCGAGCAAATAGTATGTTCGAAACAAGTTTATACTGCACTACTCTCAAGGGGAAAGTAAGGTACGCTAAGTTGTGTGTAAGACCTCCATATGTTGATAACGTTGATCCAGTCCCTTCAGTGGTCAAGCTACGAAGATTTTACTGTAGTGTACCAAATACTGGATGACATCAATCACATATGCCGTCGCTTGCTGAAACCCAGCCACAATACCAAGCTGAGAGATAAGTGAATACGCAATACAGCCGCCTAGAATGTCAACAGAATTACTTTTCACTTAGGGTTGGCCAAGCTTGGAACTCTCTCTGTCTTCTACCCTACCTTGGATATCTTTACCTCAGTCTTTCGTTACATGGGCTGGGCTACTGTGGAATATGTTTGTCGTGCCCTCATAATGGACTCAAAAAATCGTTTACTTTTCACATGGAACCAAAGAAGTGGTACACGAGTGAACGACCTTTTTCATTTTTCTCACTCTACGTCAACTATCACATTTCGTTTTGTAGTTTCGCATACTTGAAATCAGTTCGCATTTCACACTAAATATACCATAGTATAGATAAGTGTCAGGTGTACGTTGTAACGGCGCTTCGCGACTATCACCAGTCGTGCGTGGGCTGATTAAACCGCGAGGACACCCGCCCCTATGCAGATTCGAACCGGTGACCTTGTGATTGTAAGCCAGACGTGCAGACCACTCGGCCACCGGCCGATAACACACATATGGAGATTTTGTGGTTTTTGCTCCAAACATCCTATGGAACTTGTCAAGCACGCGCTTTTTAACCAGTGATAAATCATTGTTCAATATACTGGCCCAGTTCAGTATAATTTCCATTCCTAGCGAGACGCCATTAAACGGAGACAGAATTGTACCGAAAAGGCATAGAACACATTGAAGTGGAACGCCCTAGAGGTCATGTGAACGCATGGCAACGGGTAAGACGGATCAAAAGCAGCTACCGTTACCATGGAACAACTTATCTGAAGACGCTATACTGCATTGGCCAAGGATAGTAGTTCGTATGCAGCAACGAGAAATGGAGACCCTTTATGGACTGAAGGAAAACCTACTGGGTTAAAATACAAAAGAATTCAGAAAACATAGAAACAATTAGATCACTGGAAAAGATCAATGGGCCAAAACACATGTCCTAATTGGGACTGGGATCTTCGGTCAGTAAACATTCCTCATTACCTGTAAACCACAATTAATGGGCATATATGGACCTTAACATGATGCGATGGTTTGCTTACTTCTTTGACCAATTGAGCTATAGTGGGTAGAGCCCTTGGGCCCCTTTAGAGCTACTCCTACCAGGTCGATCAATGGTGAGGTCAGACAAACTCAGTCTCCTGGTCCTCCAGGTTGGGGGTTTGAAATGAGACGGCGTCCATTTCCGTAAAACTAAATCATTACTACCTCTCCGCTGCCTTGCGGACAGGCTTTTGAGCCGAAAGCATTGGCTGAAGACCCTAATCGTCCTACTGTCTAGGTCTGTGTGCCTTGGCAGCATCTCAGCCCACGTACAATCATGACTATTTCTCAAAACCTCAACCACACCCTGCATCGCCCGTCGTGCAACCTTACAAGGGTCGCCTTATCAACTGTATACTGCAGGGCGGATAAGCGAAAACATGCTACTGCTGGCACCTCCCACATTTCCACCTGCTTCTCTTACTCCTCTTCCAATACCCATTGCTAGACTTCCTTCTACAGTCCCCAGTTTAATTAACAGCAACCACAATGCCACTGTAATTATGCCAACTACGGCTATCTTCCCGCACCAACCACTGGACACCAATCACCAACAGCTGCTTATAAGGCCACCCTCCGGTTTTCCTGGCGGAGTCCAACGTTCGCATTCTAAGACAAATAGGTCAGCAGGCTGCACCGGCACGCACGTGGGACATGCTGCGTAGTGACGTGTGGTGTGTGTCCGGCGTAGCTGGACTAATTGAGCCCGGTTTGTACTCTCGCTATTGGCTGCACGCATCCGGAGATGCTGATGCGCCAACCACTGGTCAAGCTGGAGTGAGCATTATTCTCAGCTCCAAGGCTGTCATCGTTGGTTGATTGGATTCCCATGAACAGCCGTTTGTATGCAGCCCGTTTAACGACATCAAGTAAGGCTGATCCATGAAGTAGCACTGGACGCTGCTTGTTGGTGCTTTCCGCTTATGCTCCCACCAACTGCAATTATGATGTTGCCAAGGACATCTTTTACCATGGAATGAACATGCAACGTTACAAGTTCAGATATAATAGTTCTCGTAGGGGAAGTGAATGCGCAAATGGGTCGTCTGGACTCGCCCGAAGATCTGCTGGGTGGTAAGTATGAATGTAACTCAAACCGCGGCGACAACGGCGAGCGACTGTTACAGCTGTGTGCGAAGCGCCAGCTGTTTCTTAGTGGCACCGCATTGGACACTGGGCGCCGAAATGTCATGTGGCGTCCTCCTGTAGCTGGTCAGCGATGGACTTAGATAGATCACATTGCCATAAGTTACAGATGGCGTGGTTCTATCCCGGAATTACGCCCTTACTAGAGGATCTGATCATGTCTTGGTACGCTGTCGCTTTTCCATGAATTTTACCGGGAGGCATACCAAGAGTCCCCATGATTGGCAAAAGAGAAATTATCCCAGCCCTCAGTCAAGCAAACCAGGATGCGCTGCGTACGGAACGTTCGCTCGCTTGCCCTAATGACACTGAGTTCTAATGGAATGGGATCTTGGCCGCTATGCACCATGCAAGAACCTTCGCTTGAGGCACTACCAACCGTCACAGCGTCAGTCACTAGCTATCTGAGAGGTCGGCGAACCTGTTGGAATCCAGAAGAAAACTCCCGACCGGCTTTGAGCACAACGTAAATGAGGGAACTATTAGGCGCGAGCTAAAGCGGAGCCCGTGTGTAAAAACAACGCCTTGTGGACTAACAAGGCTAAAGAAATGGAGGAAGCAGGAGCAGTAGGCAATTATTGCAAGATCAAACAGATCAGCACCACTGGTCCCAGAAAACCAGGCATCAGCGAGACAATCAGAGACAGTACGGCTGCCATGATTCACAATAGGGAGTGCCGTATGGCTCGATCAGTGGAGCAGTTTCGAGAGCAGTTCAGTTGTCGCCTGCTTCTGGAACGCTTCCTACTCCGGTGTTGCAGATAAAGGCATAGCCGGTCAGCTTAGAGGCTCCGTCGGAGTCAGAGGTCCGAAGCGCGATCGAAGCCCTCAGTAGTTTTCGTGCTGTTGGCTCGGACTCCATCGCACCCGCACTATTTAAGGATGGATGTGAAGTCTCCTGAACAGGTCTGCAAGGAAGAGACCATAACAGCTGTGGAGTGAATCGATTGTAGTGGCGACATACAAGAAAGGCTGCCGCACTGACTGTGGTAACCACAGGGGCAGTAGCCCCATGCCAGTTGTGACAAACTTACTGGCCTCAATTCTCGTTCGTCATCACACTGTGGAACGGGAATCTCGGATTAAGGAAGAACAGGCAGGTTTCCGCCCAGGACGTAGCTGTATAGACCACATATTCACTCTGCGAAAGGTGCCAGAACAAAGCCACACGTACCGGAGGCCGGCAAAAGCTGAGTTACTCGACATCGAGAGTGTGTTCGAATCAGTCGATCGATGCATTTTGTTCGGAATACTTGCGCGGGAAGGTGTTCCCATCAAATATAGGAATATTTTACGTGTCTCGTACTCGAACACCACAAGCCGCGTCGGGGTTTACGATTATTTGTTGTATGCCTTTTCGAAAATAAGTAGCGTTCGTCAGGGTTGTCCTATGTCCCCATTTTGGTTCAACGTCTTCGTAGCAGGCGTTGTGGTTCTGCTTGATGAAAAGTTAGTTGATCTTGGTTATGCGGACGATATTGTCTCGCTTTTTAACGATGTTGGGGCGACACTATACAGACTGGTATCCCGCAGTTTTCATAGATGACTGAGCCTGTTGAAAGCCACACAAACCCTGATGAAAGCGAAGTGACGTGACTACCAGAGGTGAAACAGTTACCAAAGCAATTAAATCGATCCACAAATTCTAATAGTTGTTCGCTGGTAACTAGAACCGGAGCTGAGTCGATCCAGTCATGCAGCAGTACTTTGCACTTTGAAGGCGCAAAGCACAAGCCAAAGCGTGCAGCGTTGCGCACCAGTTCATCCAGCAGTGGTTGCATAGCCACTGTGTCAGACTCAAAGAGAACTATGTCGTCCGGACACTCCAGGTTTGTTATCTGGTTATGTGGCAAAACTTCCACTCCGGCAGTCTGAAGGAACCGAGTCATTCATGATCATTTAGATCACAAAGTTGTAGAGGAAAAGAGACATAGGACAACCCTGACACACTCACTTATCATGCGGAACTCAGGAGAGTTTCCCTCAGAAGTTACCCCGGCTACGGGGGTCACGGCAGAGGGACATTAGAGAGAAAAGGAATTTAGCTGGCCCACCCTTCATGGATAAGCACTACCACAGGCTGGCACGATCTACGGAGTCGAGGGCGGCTTCCAAGTTAATGAAAATCACCGTTGTCGGTCATCGGTAAGTGTGTCTCTGCTCTAACACAAGACGAAGAGTAAATATGTGGTCGACCAGGGCGGTAGCCAGCCTGCCATTCAATGATTCGGCTCTCATGGGAACCGGTAAATCGTTGAAGAGTGATACCCGTGAGAAGTTAGGAGGCAATGGAAACAACGAAAATACTTCAATGATTATCGAACAAATTGCGTTGACGCTACTTGAAGATGGATAAAACAATTGACAGAAGCCGGTATAAAGGCATCTCTTCAGGTATCAAAATCGTGCTAAACAGAGACAATCCTTGTCAGCGTTAGGCTCATCGACCTCGTTCATCACTGACAATTGGTGGGTCAGTTAGTTATGATGATGTTGAACTGCGGACTGTGAGTTCAACTTACAAATAAGAGGATTAGGAGATAGGAAATTCTTTGAAGTTGGAAGAGTGAGCGCCAAGCGTGCGCGCACTAGAGGATGGTCAGCATACAGGCACGTGCTCCAAATTGACCGAAAGCCTTGGACTGATGTGCGCTATCCTTAACTAATGGCAATACGACCGGTTTGAGTCTAGGTCATGGAGGAGCTCGGTGGGTGTCAGGTGACGCGATATGAACGTGTGCTGGAAAACAGTGCTGCTACTATAACGATTGTGATAGGCACACAGTTGCGGGAATCGATTACTACTGTTTGCTCGGTATGTATCGACCGTAAAGCGGCATCCCAGGTGCTGTTCAGAGTCTGAAAGACTATCCGCTTAGGCATTCAAGTCACAAGCAATAATCACAATGTCGATAGTTTTCGCCATACGGATAAGAAATGAAAGATGGTGATAGAAATCGTAGTTGATACCTTCCGAACTGTAGTCAGTCGGGGCATAAACAGAGGCGATGAAAAGGCACCTTGCCTTTAGACGGTGCTTATTAACCCCAATAGAGGTTCGAAGTCGAACAGCCCGCAGCGGCTGTTCACTGGTATCCAGACGAGTAGCTTACCTTCAGCATGTTTGCTGAGGGCGTTACGAGCACCGTAAATGTCTTGAGTCGTTGACTCAATATCGCTAGAGATACGAGGGGTGTAGTGCTTTTTGTCAAATTCAGAGCGAGGGAGGCGAAGATTCGTTACAACAATAATATCTTGTATGCGTGCTTCGGAGAGACAGCACAAATCAATACCAAAAGAGTGAAAAGTGAGATTCAGTGCTGTTTGTTGATCAATCTGGCCCAGAGTGCGGGCGTCAAAAGAACCAATGTGAAATGAGACTCTAGGCTTCGTGGACGAATTACCTCCATCGATGGCAGCAGCTGCGAGCTCAGCGGCAGTTTCTTGCTCAAGTGACTGGGAAGAAGAGTGCTGAGAGCGGAAACATAATAAAGAAGGGGTATTGTCGAAGAAGTCAAGAGAGCAGATGGTAATCTCTGAGTGCCAATTCCGAGAGAGGGCTATTGTTCGAGATGCCCTACTTCTAGCCTCTGACTCGTCAGCCTGACCCATAAAGTAGTGAGGAGCAAGTCCAGCTCGGGAGTGTGATGGCAGAGACCTATCCGGATATGCATGAAGACTATCAAATACAACATTCGAAGGTTTAGGACAATGCATAGGTGTTTTAAGGCTGTAGTATGTTACGAAACTGAGACCACGTCCAGCCGCAAGTGGGGCCGGGCGGGTTTTCACCAATTTGACCAGGGAATGCTTGGCTTAAGGCGGGCGGTAGCAAAGCACTGAGCACCAAGCGGTGCTTTCACACAGTAGAGACATGGTGTTTCGCTCGTGTTCTACGCCAATCGAGTTGTGAGCTTCTAACAGGTAAACCTGTTGTCTCCCATGGCTAGGTTTTGGGGGACAAGGACGATCGATCTCTTCTTAACTTCCGAAGAGGATTGGATCGTGAGACTGAGTTAGTCTCACCCTTAAACATTGATCTGGCTGGTATGATTGGGTCTGGAGGTTCTTAGAAAGCGCCACTCAGCGTAGCTCAATGGGTCAAGGAGGTACGCAAACCATCGCACCACGTTAACGTCCAGTCCCATCTCGATGCGTTACAGACCAGTTACATTTCATATGGTACATTAATAATAGAAAGGTCTCGAGTGGTTCAGTTACGAGGTCATCGCACTTAAATTCCTGTAAGTGACAGCGGTGTGGGTAGTTTGATGGTCATCCTCTGCCATGGAGCCGACTGTTGGCGGTTCACACACTGGCCGGGTTTAGAAGACCCAATGCACATTCAACAGCTCCAATTCACCCACACGGTTAACGCATTTGTTGGTTTTGCTGATTTTCACCGAGACGGTAGCCCATGTGTCGGGTGTTGGTCGCAATCTTCCAATAATGACCTAGAGATTATCCAAATCGATTTCATGCCCTGGTCAAACATATGCACCGCTACTGCGGAATCTCTTAACAGGACTCTGCATTCAGACTGGTTTCTCAGTGTGGCTGTGACACGCGGCCCATGCGTTCTGTTAGTCGTAAGCAGCTCTCTCACAGTTTGGCCTATGTAACGTGCGCACGGTCCTTGCCACTAAGTGGGGCGACACTTTGAAGCACTTGCTGTGTGCGAATGGACTGCGACTCTAAATCTCAATCAGGGCCGCAATTCGCTCTACACTGAACCCCAATCAACTGTTTCACTGAGACCGCAAGTGAAGCAGTTAAGTTCTGAGTGATGCCCGCCGGCAACAATACACTACTCAGGTAGGCACCATGTTAGATCTTTCCTCCGGAGCTATTTCGGTCGTCAATTATCGGGTTCTCCGCATAACTTCCGAACAAAACAACGTGTTAACCGAAATGCCGCCAGAAACGCTGTACAGACCGAGACTCAAACGCAAGTCGTATTGATTTCCTGGGTCCAGTCAATCGGTGCACTGACGGTGAGATCAATAAGGTCGAAATAGACGCCTCAATCAAAGAGCATCGCGTTGCGTGTACCGGAGAGCAAACACTAGCTTTCAGTACTCCGACATTATTTAACAGCCCTTGTGTTACCACACGGGGAGTTCCGTCCTGAAACAGCGGCTGTGGTGTAGGATGAGCCTACTGGACGTTGTTTTGTGTCTGCCGATCCATCACTCTAACTGAAGAGATCAAGTAGCAAGTGCGGTGGCCTGAGGTTCGAATACGGTGCTCGATTAACGTTAGTCATCCATGATCTGCTATGGCAAGTTGAAGTTGTCTATCAACAAGTCAAACGGGACCACGAAGATCAATGGTGCTTCTGGGCGACAAAGCGTTGGATGTAGCTGGTTTGCATGGTGGACTAAGAACTACGTCCCAAAGACCACGCCATGACATTTCCGCGTTTGCATTGGATCGTGTCTGGCGTCTATCTTGCGTATCCTTCTAGTCAGGTGCAGGTACTGAGTGTCCCGACTTGAACGAGAGCTGCTTTGCCCCAAGCCGCCACTCGATCTTTTGTTCCATCTTGCGAATATTTTAACCAGCTGAGTGCTCTAATGGCGGTCAAAAGGCGCCGAAGGGCATCATAGCCTCTGTGATGAAACGCCGTTCGGTGTTCGCGGATCGGTACAGGAAAAGAAACCGATCGATCACCTCGTGTATAGAGCAGGACTAGCACTAGAACACGGGACTCGATGTCAGCTGAAGCATCCCATCATGAGCCATGGAGTCGCGGCGGGTAACGCCAATCACAATGGTGAATGAGTGATTGCTTGTGAGGGTAATCACTCAAGGCCAAACAGAGTAAAGTGAAAATGTTCATGGTGTCACACAACAATGTGAGAAGTAAACAAAAGATGTTGGGTGTGAAATGGAGAATGTAGTAGCTGTACAAAGAGACGAACAGAAATGAATAAGTACGTCGTATGAGATTACAAAAAGCTGAGAAAACTGCGCCCGTTCAGACAAACTGATCAACCAGGACTCTGAACTGGGAACCGGTAAATACAGCTTCTGTATCATAGTGCGATTAAAAGGACAAGCAAAAAGTCGTGAGAAGTGGAGAATAAAACGTCTGGAAAAAAATAAGTGGCAGAGAAACCTGTGACAGGTTTATATGGCGCAAGTTATGGGGCTATTAAAACGCCTTATCCGACAGCTTCTCTAGCCATTGATGCGGAATATCCCGCAGCTTCTAGCTAATTTTGAACATTATTATAAAATAATAAATGATTGGGAGTGACGATGATGAATTAGCTGAATAATAATAAAGTCAAATATTTTGCAAAAGATGAGGGCCGTGCGATAAGGTAAGACCATGGTGCGGTATACACGGACACGTAGTGGATAATGCAGCGCATCTTGTGACACAACAAGTAGTGACAGTGGTCAATGAGTAGTTGCGAAATTTACTTGGTGGACTCAAACAAGGCAAATGTAGCTTCAGGTAAGGACATATCATTGAATGAGGCTGTGAAACCCCTCGATTACCTCCATGTCTAACGTGAAGGAACGCACAGAAATGACCAACTGCGCATCATGATCAACATCATTATGCACGTTAGCTAGAGGTAGAAAAAACCTCAGTTACAGTGCCGCAATACATAAAAAAGAAAATAAATGCAACAGTTACATGACAGCTAAGCTACCTGCAACGGATGGGCATCGTTCCGGAAAACTAGCAGCCGGCTACTAGGCAACAAGAAAAATTATGATGAAAAATAAGATTATCCTACAAAATGAGATCGTGGTTGGAGCAGGAAGTAAAAGGCATTGGGAGGGAAAAATAAACTCACAGCACGAACGCCATTGACGTCGGCTACTAGCCATGTCAGCAAGTGTGTCCAACCAAACGTGTTCATCGTCTTTCGGACCCCAACCAGAGAGCCGAGACGATCCAATTGAGGCCAACCTCGAAGTGAGGGTCTTCATTCCTCTCGACCAAGTCATCGCTTGGCCACCCATCCTCTTCTTTCATCCACACCCCCGGCGCGCAAACAACGCACGTCGCGGGAGTCGGTGGGCTGGCATGCGTGACACGTAGCCAGACCATTGGAGCCTGGTGCGTGAAATAACGGTGCTGTGCGGTTCACTTCCTCTTCCTGTGCCGTAAACAAAGCGTCGAACACGCTCGTTGCTCACGCGGTGTTCCCACCAAAAGTGAGCCAAACTGAGAAGGCAACGGCGGTCGAACGTAACTAGCCTCTTCAGGTCCGCTGCTTTAAGCGGACAGATTTCACAACCGTACACTAGGGTCGAACGTACTGCTGCATTGTACACTCTACCCTTCAGGGCAAGAGTGACGTCGCACCGGCGCCATAAGTGGCGAAGGTTAGCAAAAGCGCCCCGAGCTTTTGCTATACGATTCGGGATCTCATCTTCAATCCCACGGGCGCTGATACAACTTCCCAGGTAGTTGAATTTTTGAACGACTTCCAGCTGATCCCCACCAAGCGTCAGCGTAGGGGGCGGTTCAGACCAATCTTGGAGGAACGCTTTGCATTTCGATGATGCGAAGCAAAGCCCGAAGCGGCTGACAGCCAGTGCTAATCTGTCCAGCGTAGCTTGGCACGTCTGGGAGCTGTCACAGATGAGAGCAATGTCGTCTGTATACTCCAAGACAAAAAGTCGGTCTCTTGGGAGTAGCTCCACACCTTCTAAGTCGTGTCCTGTGAATGCTATCTCCATGACTTCGTCAATAGCGAAGTTGAAGAGGAAAGGTGACAACGGGTATCCTTGTCTCACACCGCTGGAGCTACTGAAGGGCGGAGATAACTTGCCCTCAGCCCTCACTCTGCCCGTGCTACTCGCATATAGTGTGTGGATAATATTTACCTATATCTCGGGCACATCTTTCCTGAGTAGACAGTCCCAAAGGGCACATCGATCAACCGAATCGAAGGCATCTTTGATGTCGAGGAACAAGACAACGTTGGGCCCCCAATAAGTGTGACGGTGCTCCAACAATTGTCGCAAAGTGAAGATGTGGTTGATGCAGCCACGACCCCGACGAAACCCGGCTTGCACCTCATGAATCTGGCTTTCACGAAGCCAGTCAGTCTATGAAAGATGACAGAGGCAGGCAATTTGGAGGCGATAGAGATCAAGGTGATTGCTCTATGGTTGCTGCATTCCGAACGCCAGCATTCTTTGAACATCGGAACACTCACGCAGCGGCTCCAGTCGGTTGGGACAGTTTACTCCTCCCACAGATTCACTAGTAATTCGTGTAAATCGTCCACAAGAGCAGGGCTTCCGAATTTGAAGAGGGCTGGATGGCGAACATCTGGTCCTACGACTTTATACAACTTCAACAGTCCGATCTCACGTTCGACTTCCGAGCGAGAGGGTGGATTCAAAGGGACAGCCCACAGAGCGGGGCGATCAGTGGCCGGCGAGAAATCTAACGATTCCGACCGATTAAATTGCCTTTCAAAGTGCTCAGCGCATTGTTCAAAACGTTTTGACAAATTGTGGATAGGTTGTCCACTCTCATCACAAATTGTTTCACTAACACCATGTCTCCTACTGCCCGTTTCCCGTATCAGACGGAATAACTCACAATGGTTACCAAGGGCAGCGGCCATTTCCACCACTGATGCACGATGAGACCACTAGGATTCGCGGTCTCTCTTCAGGCTAGCATGGAGTTTCGCCCGGAGCTCTTTACGAATTTCATTGTGTCCGCTCCCAGCCGGAATATGCCGGAGAGCAGCGAGAAGTTGGAGAGACCGCGAAGAGACCCAATGTCTACGTTGGTGATTAGACTTACCACATGAGGATTTTCCCGCTGCTAATTCGGTCCGGTGAACATGCGACCAGTGACTTTTAATTGCCTCCAGTGAGCGCTTACTCAACCCGCATGTCAGCGTACTTCGATACACATTCAGAACAGCTGCCTACGCTAGTTGGCTGGTGTCAATGCGCTCACAACGTCGTCGTGGGGGTCGGCCAAAACGCATCCGCAGGTCAGCACATACAAGTGCATGGTCGGTGTCCACACATGTGCTCCAAATCGAGTGACAGTTCTGGATGCAGCCTCTCTATCGGTAAGCGATTGCAATGCGATCGATTTGCGTCCAAGTCTGGTGGGCACCAAGTCACCCTCCGGCTGGTGCTGTGTCGGAAATTAGTGCTCCCATGAAATAAGTAGGCATCTTCACACAAATGAAGTAACCGCTCATCGTTATCATTACGGGAGCCTATACCGTGCTGACCGTCCAGGTGCATTTCACCATGCATGCATTTCACTTTCCAACTTGAGGGTTCAGATCCCCGCCAGCACAACAGTGTTCATACTTCTTCTGTGACGAAGGAGCTGGTTCAGTTGACGGTAGAAGTCGTTTTTTCGGAATCATCGCCACAGTTTGTGGGCGCGTGGGCAGCGGTGATGAATAGACACCTGTTAGTCCCGTGCGGCTTCGAAGCTTTGAACGAGCCAGCCAATCGGACCGCACACATCGCGCTACTAACTGGGATCCAAGCAACCAGAGCAGCTTCAGCCCGGGGACTCAGGGCAATACCAACACCAGCTTGGCCGGTGCTCGAAGCTGCATCGTCACCGGATAGGCGCAATGAGAAAATACTGCTGGTAGCACCTGAAGGGGATCGCAGAGTGAGCACAGAGCTCGAGTATTGCAGGCGCGCCTCTGATAAGCAGCAGATATTGATTGAGAGGGTCTCTAATGTTCGGGCAAGTGGTGCACGTTGACCGATTTGTAGCAATGTGTGTACATTGAAGCATGCCAATCTGAAGGACGATCGAGGGCTCCAAATGGAAGCCGGTGAACTGGGGTGGACCGCTTGGTTGGACATGAGGTTGTCGACAGGGCAGGAGTGACGCTCTGTGCTTGCATTTGAGATGAAAATGGAAGATAAACGATTAGAAAAGCTTGTTGGGGGAGGGCCAAAAATCAGGGGGTTAAAAAACTGGGGGGAGAAAAGTGAATTTGGGACGGGACCATAAGGGAGAAAAAGCGTAAAGGGGGAATAAGAAGACGGGAAGACTTGAGCAGTAGCATCCGAACCCCTATCCACTCTGCTCGATGCAGCAGATAGGGCACCGTTGATTATCCTCTGCGGTGGCCAGATCATCAGAAATGTGTTTGACGTAAGGTTCATAGTATTGCGTGGGCAGGATACTGTCCGGTTGCCAAGGCCTAGACAGGAGAACGATTAGGCTTCTCAACCAAAGTCTTCGGTTAAAAAACCTGTCCGCAAGGCAGCGGGTCTGGCGTTGGGCTACAAGAAGTTCGCTTTAAGGAATAATGAGCTATCTTCATTCTAAACCCCAACCTGGAGGACCAGGAGGCTGAGTTTGTCTGGCCTCTAACTATTGACCACCGCAGAGAACCCTTGTGCTGGCTTTTTCGCCTGCGTGAAGGCCGAATATCGTTCGATCAAAGCATGACACGTTCAGTGCGGCTGTGGTGTCTGGCTCATGTCCAGTTCTCACAGCCGAACGGCGTGCGGTCCGGTGGTCTTGCCTTGCGATCCACGCATGACAGATCGATTGCGGCTGCGGTGTTTGCTAACGTTAACTTCTCACAGCCGAACGGCTCGTGAGCCCTGCGATCGTAGACACATATGTTGCGCCTCTGTGCCCATCTCACCTCCTGCCGGCAAAGCAATTTGGACAAGTAACAATTCAAATACCGTTGTACGTCAGGACCTCAGTGCAGCCGCTCCTAGCTCCGGACATGATAATTAAGATACCCTGTACAACATCGTTCCCCGGTCAAGTGTCTGGCATCAATTCTAAAAATATTGTCCGGAACACAGCCTGAGGTGCGAGTTGCGGTAACGACATGAATCACTGCCGAATAACCTCGGTTCGACAGCTTGCAAATATCAAATACCTCCGCTGATTCAAACCTCATTCCATCTCGATTCAATCAGACCGTAGCAATGCTAAATAATTAAGGTGGTGTTAACTTGGACTGGAATACCTCCTGATCCACATCTGGTCTAAAGGTCGGAGGAAGACAACCTCCGCACAAAACGATACGTTTAAGGAAGCAGTAGATAAGAGTATCATGTCCATTGGAGGCGTGAGGAGAGACGACAAAGTGTACACCATCAAAAACATGGATAAGTAAGAGAGCAAACTACGGTCAGGAAAACAGGCAAACAATCAAAAATGGGGAGTATTGCATGGAATGCGGCCTTGAGGAGTTCGAATATCTCTCTGGAAACCATTAGTATGCAAAAGCGCTATAAGGTACGAATACAGGAATGGTATAAATTGCTACTGGACCCACCTCGTTCGACGCCACCTGATTGGAGGAGGGAGTGGCAGGTAACTCATTCCCAGACTCGCTGTCAACCAAGATGTAGCGCAGTGATGAAGGTGGAACAAGTGTGTCACTCTTTTCTCTCGGTGAAGAGACATCAGCGTTGACATCCGCGATAAGTTGTGATAGCCTGTCGCGTTCAGAGGTGGGATGTCTCTTTTGTTCCTCGATGGCCCCGCCCGAGTGGTTCACCTGTCCGGTGGAGCATGGCTCATATGGCTGCCCTCGATACTTCCACAACTGAGAGTGATCCTCAGCTCCCGAAGTGGAGGAAAAGGTGGACGGAGTCAATCGACCATCCGTGTCATCTAACCTGCTGTGGCTATCACACAGTGTATCGCTGCGATCACCTTCTAGGGAGAAAAAGACCAACGGAAGTGAATTAGGAAAATTATCGTCTGATGACACTAGCTCAAATAAAACCATTTCATTGTACGACCAGCTCGTGGGAATTAAACTCATGGAAGATAACTAGGATTGAAAGCACCGGATGGTATCCAATGAATGGACGCGGTTCCATCACATGAGAAGGAGACTCTACCTCTGTAAGTGACAAGAAGTGTGTCGGGATCAAATGGTGGGACCTAAGAAGTGGCTCCAACCAGCACCATGTGACGCATTGCGAACAAGACGATCGATGAAATCCAAAATCGTAACGCACCGAAAAGTCGCCAGCTACAGACAGTCCTAGCAGGAATCAGTAATAAAATGTGGTGACTGGTTCGATCCAATTCCACCTAGTGCTTCGCGGAGCGTCCAAAACAGGAGCTGAGTAAAGTGCAACATCAAGAGTGAGCAGCATCATTTTTTATAACGCCGTAAAGGCACAAAATACCCACAGATATCATGTAGATCATATAATGAACTTAAGGCTTCGCGACTCATGCTACTAAATATCGATATAATGCAGAAAACAAAGAGACAGTTCAGACCATTTCGGTTCAGTCCAGTAGAACAACTATGACCCGAGCACCGCGGTGAGGTGGATCCAGTTGCCACGATTCATAGCGCAAGAATAACAATAAATAACAGTGACAAGATAGTGCGGCTTAAGGCAAAAAAGAATGTAGAGAAAATGAAGCAAGAAGGAAGTACGTTAAACTAATCAGATTGGAACGAAGATTAACAACCAGATGCAAGAAACCGAATGCAGGAACGTCACTGACTACGTGGCTATGACATTTGAGATTCGGTCTCTAACCACTAGTGTGGATCATCCTGAGGCCCCCATCCAGGAAGACGGCACGCACCAGCTTGACCAAGTCTCTCAGTCAATTGCGTCATGCCACTATGCCATGTTATGGACGGACCACCTAGTATTTTCGCCTAATCTGGTACAGCCACGGCGCATAATGCACGATGATGAAGCCGGTCAACGAGCATACGGAGGACATGGCCTAGCCAACGCATGCGATTATGATTCAACAGAGTCCAGTGAGGCCCCAGAAGGCTTCTTGTCAAAAAGCAACTGGTGGACCTCAGCATTGCTCACCCGGTGTTCCCCACAAACGTGAGCACCGGTGGTTAAACACGGTCAAGGGTTTAATGTCTTCAGTGCGAACTGGCCAGGTATCTGACCTGTACAGTAAGACCGGCCTTACCGCCTCTTTATACATCCTACATTTCACTGACAGACTGATATCCCGCCATCTCCATAGATGGTTGAGTCTCTGAAAAGTCACACAGGCCTAGCTGACACGCGAAGTAACCTCAGTGATGTGACCACCACAGGTGACACAGCTACTAAGGTAAGTGAACCGACCCACAATTCCAGGGGTTGTTCGCTGATAGCTAGAACCGGAGGTGTGTCGGTCCAGTCCTGAAGCAGTACTTTACAATTTGAAGGTGCAAAGCACATTCGGAAGCGTGAGGTACAACGCACAAGTCTATCTAGCAGTGTTTGCATAGCCACTGCGTCGGACCCAAAGAGCTATATCGTCCGTATACACCAGGTTTGTCAGTCGGTCACGTGGTAAAACTTCCACTCCAGTAGAGTCTGAAAGAACGGGGTTGATAACAAAATTGAAGAGGAAAGGAGATATTGGACAACCCTGGCAAACCCCACTTGTCGTGGGAAACTCAGGAGAGTCTCCTACAGACCATTGCACGGCCTCGGGAGTCACGGTAGAGAGACTTAAGAATAGAAAGAAATTTAGCCGGCATGCCTTTCACGGATAGGCAGTGCCACAAGCTGGCTCGGTAAACAGATTTCAAGTCAAGGAAAATCACCATTGTCGGTCGTCTGTATGTGTCTCTGCTCAACCACTTGGCGAATATGTGGTCGATACAACCATGACCAGGGCGGAAGCAAGCCTGGATTTCAGTGATTCGGTTCTTACGGAAACCATAAGTTGTCAGAGAATGATACACGTGAGGAGTTTGCATGCAATGGAAACAGGGCTGATGCCTCGATGATTTTCACACAAAGGATGTTGACCCTTCTTGAAGATAGACACGACAGAGTTGACAATTGCGTATGAAAGGAACCTCTTCAGTGTTTCAAATCGTGTTACATACGGTAACGAACCCAGTCAACAAAGAGCCAGCATCATCTTTCAGCAAAGTTAGAGGAAGATCGTCAGGTTCAGGAGTCTTGTTTCGTTTCAACACAGAAAGCTCATGTCAAATATATTCCAAAGTGGGAGTTGTCACATCTGCTTCCCATGACGGCTCAGGTGATTCGGCAAGCGGCAATGTCGCAGCAGGCCTGCTGAAATGCTCCTCAAAATGTTCCGCCCAACGGGCTAGTAGACGACACAGAGAATGTGTCAGCGGCCCGTTTTTCTCAGCTATTGTCTCGCTAACGGATGGCTTTTTCGGACCCATGTTCCGGATGAGCTAGAACAGAACTAGGCTGTCCCAATAGCACTGGCATTCTCCATCTGACGGGCCCTTGCGATCCACTAACGCTCTCGGTAAATTCGAAGACTCCCTGCAACGCGTCGTTTCAGAGTTACAGACTCACTGAAACTCAGTGCCCAATGGAACTTGTTTCCGTGCGTCGATCAAGTTGATCGACCCACTCGCAGTTACGACGTCTCAAGTTGGGTGCACTGCATACGTCAAATGCATTCTTCATGGCACCTTTGAGGCAAATTCAGTCGCCGTTCGGCTCACCAACTCCATTCATTGCTGATAATTGGTGGGCCAGTTCGTCGTGATAGTGTTGAACTGCATATTGCGAGTTCAAGTTACGAGTAAGAAGCTTAGAAGGCAGACATTTCTTTGAAGCGGGAAAAGGGAGCGTCAAGCGTGCGCGCACTAGAGCATGGTCGGAATCCAGGCACGTGCTCCAAATTGAGCGACAGTTTTGGACTGATGTGCGTCAGCTGTAGCTGAAGGCAATATAGTCAACTTGGATCTAGGTCATGGGGGGATTCGGTGGATGCCAGGTGACGTGGTAAAAACATTTGTGCTGGAAAACTGTGCTGCTGAGGTAAAGATTGTAGTCGGTGCACAGTTGAAGGAATCGATTACCCTTGCCTGTTCGTCGTGCATCGACTCAGGTGCTGTTCAGAGTTTAAAAGACGAACTACTTGGACATCTATGTCACCAACAACAATCACGATGTCGGTATAATTCCCCATACGAAGAAGAGATGAGAGCTGTCGATAAAAATGGTCTTTGATATCCTCTGAACTGCATTCAGAGGCGACAAAAGCGACAAAAAGCACCTTAGGTTCATACGCTGCATATTAATTCCAGCGGTAGTTCATAGACGAACCGCATACACGTGGCTGTTCACCGGTATCCAGTCGAGTAGATTACCTTCAGCATGTTTGCTGATGGCATTACCAGCACCGTAAATACCTTGAGCCATTGATTCGGTATCACCAGAGACGGGAAGTGTGCAGTCATCGTCGTCAGGTTTAGAACCAGAGAGTCGACGATTCGTCACAACGCTGTTCAGACCACTGGCAAGCAGACGTAGTGCTGCTTTGGTTCCTATGAAAGTACAAACGAAACGTAGGTCGTAATTTCGCATACGTAGTAATGCCGATGGACTTAGTAGAGAAGGAGGCGGGTCGACATATTCATTCACATAGGACCAATGTCTGAAATGGTCGCGGGAATTGCCCCGCCTCCAGCCGCTTAGCTTCTCCCTCCAATTACGAGTACAATTTTGACCATTTAACTGAAGCATATTATGTCACAGTAGCTGAGGTGATTTTTAATTCAAGCTAGGGTTTACATAAGCGAATGAATGAGTCCTTGCTTGTATTTCTCAGCCTTCATCATCGTTCTACACATCAGTCAGGGATGAGAAACACCCAAGCTACTGTGCCGCAATCCAATCCAATCAAGGGACAGTACAAAAAAACAGCAAAGAAAAGCGGGTGGACGCCCACGAAGACGCTGTGAATACACAGACATCCGCCAGCTGGCGAAGTCAGATGTGCTCAACGCGTATCGAAGTACGCTGGCATCCGGCCTGTGTATGTGCCCACTGAACACAGTTGAAGGTCAATGGTCACCAGACCTAATTAGCAATCATGAGGTAAATCTGATTATCAACCTGGACATATGGCAACTATTCAGTCTTTGGAACTTCTGGAGGCTCGCTGACACATTCCGGCTAAAACAGAACACAATGAGACTCGTAAAAATCTCAGGGCAAAATTGCCTGCTAGCCTGAAGGAATACTGCGAAGTCTGGTGGACTCATCGTGCATCGGAAATGGAAACAGCCGTCGGAAGTAATTCCGTCTGATACGGGAAACGAGCAGTAGGAGAAATGGTGTTAGCTAGACTATAAGACTAGATTAGTCAACCTATCGAAAACCCTGAAGATCCGGCCTGTGCACTTGGAAGGCAACTATTAAATTCGCTGCCAGCCAGTGATCGCCAGTTCCCTAGGTTGTCAAATTGGGCCCGCTCTCACACGCAGAAGTTGAAGGTGAGATCGGACTGTTGAAGCTGTATAATTCGCAGGACCAGGCAATCTTCCTACAGTCCTTTTCAAACTCCGGAGACCTGCTCTTGTGGAAGATTTCAACGGTGCAGAAGCGCAACTGTGGGAGTAAAAAACTGCCCCAACCGACCACAGCAGCCCCGTGATTGCCCCAATCTTCAACGGAAGCTCACGTCCGGAATGCGGCAGCCGTAGAGGAATTAATGTGATCACAATCGGCTCCAAGTTACTTGCCTCTGTCGTACTTCATAGACTTTATGGCACACGTGAAAGCCAGATTCGTGAAAAGCGAGCCAGCTTTCATGGAAATCGAGGATACATTGACCTCGGCTTCATTTTATGTAAACTGTTGGAGCACCGCCATTCACATTGGTGATCTAACTTCGTTTCGTTCCTTAACACTAAAATGTGCTTTTGATTCGGTGAACTGATGTGCCTTTTTGGACGGTTTGATCAAGAAATATGTGTCCGAAAAGTACGCTAGCATTTTGGCATAACTTTATGCGCGTAGAGTGACAGCATATAACAAAATGTCTGACCTTCAATAGCTCCAGCATTAAAAGACAAGCATACCTGATGTCACCTTTCTGTTTTAACTTCCGTGAGATATAACTTACATATATGAAATGTAATCCAAAACCACCTTCGTATTGTTAATTACCACAAACTTTCTATACTCATTTTCAACTCACTCATCTCCGCTCCAAGCTGAATAAAGCCTATTCATTCGGGCTATACTTCTTCTCACTCGGTGTGTTTCTGCCTCACCTATTGAGCAAACCGCGTTCACTGGACATGAAATAGAATACGTGTTGTTTCCAGGTGAGCGACTTCGTGATTTGGAGTATGCCGACGACATTGTCATGATTTATGACAGCCTAAACGTGTGTGACTGGAGAGATTACCAGTGACTGTCAGACGTTTTGGGTTTTGCTTAGCACCCTCTAAAAGAAAAGCTTTCCTCTAGAATTGGCATGGACCGCCTCCTGCGCTAATCCTAGGTGGGCGTCATCATCATCATCAACGGCAATAAATCAGCCAGTTGAACTGATACTTCGCTGCCATATAACCATGATGACCTATGAAATAAAGAATAATAAGAGGGAGAGAAGGGGACTTACCTGAAAACCTTACTGCCCTAAGCAAATATTCAGGGTCAAGGCGCCTACACCTTGCGTAGACAACACACCGTCACAAACAGCTGGCTATCGTGCAAAGGCGAGGGATCAGTTAGAAATTGTCCACAAGTTCAACTACCTGAGCAGCTATATCAGAGAATGTAGGAGTGAAGTTGAGACAATGAACCGTATAGCAAAATTTAGAAGCGCTTTTGCCAATCTGCGGTGCCGGCGCGACATTAATCTCTCCCAGAAGGGTAGAATTTACAGTGCAGCCGTAAGATAGATCCCAGTGTACGGTTGTGAAAACTTGGCCACCAAATAGTTACACTCTACCAATGAGGCTGTGCAGCGCCTTGTTTATGGCGCAGAAAGAGCAAGTGAAGTGCTCAGCACCGTTATACCACTCAACAGGCTCCAATAGCTGGGTCACGTGTTGCGCATGCTAGCACAGTGATTCCGGGACATGCGTTGTTTGCGCGACGGGAGTGCGGATGGAAGAGTAGAAGAGGAACCCAACCGATGACTTAGTCAAGAGTAACAAAGTCCATCACTTCGAAGTTGACCTCGGATGGAGCCGGGTTGAGATTCTAAAGACGATGAACACATTCGGTTTAACAGATTTCCTGACGTGGCGAAAAACCGACCCCAAAGACGTGTGTTGAGTTCCTTTATACCACCGCGTCCTGTTCAGCCTCCTCCTCCAACTACTATCTCGTTAATGCATAATATAAGAAAAAGCTTTTGTCCTTCAGATAACCCTGTTGAGATTCCAAACGGTGGACTAGTGTTTGGTAGTTAAAAGTCATAGTAGCACTGAGAGCAATACCTGCAAGAGTAGTTAGGGATTCTTTGAACAGCACAATTCCAGATTTCATTGCCGCCCTGAATGTGCCGATGTTACCGTGGCTTGCCATCATGACCTCAAGATAGCAGGTGGTGCTGTGACGGGTACGACGACTTGAGGAATGGAACAATAACAAAAGTACAGCCGCCAATGGACCACACACAGATAGGAGCCCAAGTGCGTCTGATTTCTAACCGCCGACTGATTGGGTAACAATACAACAGTCGGTTGGGAGGAAGAAAGATAGATGAATGGATGAAAATGGTCGGGTGGCGCCAAGGGAACTATAATTGCGAATGGGTCAGAAGAAAAGTGAATGATGGCAATTAATTCTCTAAAAACCAGTGGTTCAAATGCGAGGAAGCAAAAACGAAACAAACCTGCGGCTCGCTGACGGGGCACAGTTGATAACTGTGCGTTTTCCAATAGGTCACCAGCCAGTCGGTTGATAAAATAATCCTGGGTACGATCAAACTGACGGGGCCGGACGGACATGAGCACAACGCCGCTTCCATGACTAGGAGGTCGAGGGTCATTTGTGGAATCGTGCGGAGAGGGGGAAATAGAGTGAGAATAGGCGGCTTTGACAGCGCGATACCGCTTGCTGTCAGTAGTCGCATATCCGTACAACAGTGGACTCGAAGATGGGATAGGGGAGGACGTTCCAGTGGGTGAGCTTGGTGACATCTTTATGTTGTTGGGCGGCCACTGTGAGCTACTGCGTGCCTGCAAGAGAGGAGGATAACGTTTTGCGAAAATACAGGCGAATGTCTGCTGAAGAGGCAGCAACACATACGCCACCCCTGAAAGCCTCTCACTTGCACATTTGGACCACAAATGCGTTTAAAGAGCAGTGCACACTAAGCACCTCTGTGGAATGGCAGTCTACTGACATGGAAACAATGAAAGTGACAGACGGATATATTTAATATGAACACCACTGTAATGCTTTCATTGACTGATGAACCTATTCACCCAGTGAGCAGTTGACCGCAATATGTAGCCGAAAATAGAAAAAAGCATTTACGTCACACTGTGTCTTCTACCGAGACGGAATGCCTGCATGCACCGAGACACAGTGAAGAGAGATGCTGCAAGCTGAGTGATAACTTCGCTCCGACTGTTAGGTCACAAAAGCATTTGCATAACACGTGCGCAACGTTGATCGATTGAGAGGTGGACTGTAAACCGAATATCGCAGAGACCGTGATGAAGAGCGTGCCGCACAACGTATGGTAGAATTAATGAGAACTGACTGTGGCGATTATAACGAGCAGCGCGGAAGCATGAGATCTGCAGATGGAATAGAGGCATCAGCAGTACACCGGCGCGCAGTAAAGAGACGCTTTGCTACTGCACAAAAATCACCAGATGCACATAGGTTAAGGATAATGCAAGAGTTGAACCCATGCCCTCGAATTACAAGGTAGGTATGTGACGCTTAAGGCTACGACCCGGCTGCATACGGGAGCCGCCTTAGTCATAAATTGAATCAACGGACAGCGCAAGGGATGGCGATTAAAAAGTAACGCGGTCTATGTGGCTTGCATATTCATGGTTAATTGGCTAAAAGTATCCGGTATAAGAGGTAGGTGAAATGAGTAAGCTCTAAAATACTGCTACCATGTTGTGTTCGAGCGCACTGCGAATGAAACTAACATTAAGCAGTGACAACATGAAAATACATTTCTCCTCGTGGTCATCTCATTCCTGTTATTCACTGGTTCGGAAGATGCAATCACGTGAAGTGTACCAGATGAGTTTCAAAACAGAAGAAACGCCTCATCCGAATAAATAGGCGCATGGAGCGGGACACTAGTCAGTAAGCGACGTATGTAATTTTGAAGATCGAGACGAGTGCAATGAGCGATTGAGAACTATTAAACGTTGGCGCGTTTTAAGGTCTTTGAAGAAACGAAAGAACTTAACGAGTTCAGAAGGGTTTAAAAACAACCAATTGGGATAGTTTTCAATGGGTCTATCAACAATGGCCGGGTTTCACAGATGCAGGATATAAAGTACGTGTTCGATCCCGGAGACGCACTTCGCAAAACATTTTCCCGACACAGCCATGACGCGCAACTGTTATCGCAAGTAAATTTAATGTACACCAGTACTGTCATTTTGAACCATACTAATCCTTACGACGATTGGCTCACAAATACTTATAGATGAACTTTCCCTCGGCTTGTAAAGGATACGACAATGAGTTATTTCTAAACATTTGGACACGCAACATTGACGCGTGTCCCTTTTGGTCAGAACAAAACATTCCACATGTGTTCCCCCAGCTGACCATATCTGAGAAGCTTCCGAATTATCCGATCAGCATATGAGCATTGTCCTGTGCACGATGGTATCATTGTGGTATATTAGACAATACAACTATCAATGGTGTAAGGAATTGGGTCAGATAATGGCTGCAATTGCTTTAATCGATAATAATCAAGCAGCCACAAGGGGAAGCAATTAATGAGTGATGACGCCCAATGAGTAATGCCACTTTCCTACTAACCAAAGGAATGACCCACCAGAGTCAGGGAAGTTGTGCGCAAATCAGAGCTGTGAGTATACGATCATGCGTCAATGTGTAACGAGCTGAGTTTATAAGACATTACGACTGGCAAAGCTGGACTAACCGATTGGGCTCGCGACCTAGAAACGAGGCCGTTCTCGAGTAACCAGGACATATCATACACACCCAAGCCCGTTCCTGTGGGAAAAGCCTTACAGGTGAATGATAGTCTGGTAATAACGGCTAAATAGAGTATGCGCCTCAGCACAATCGATTGGCGCCCTGCAAGTGGGAGGGTGACAGCAGGTGAATCGTAATCCCCAAAAATCTAGTGTTTATCGACGGTGATAGAATTGATCACCGCAAAGACAGGACAGTTCCACCAACCGTGCCATCAGAGAGGTGCGTTGAGAAAATCCTTGGATACAGCAAAACCGTTCTTGCCTGATCTGGACACACTTATCGTAACATCAGAGTTAATCCCCCCATTACGATGATCAGGCGCATGTTGGTGGATGGTTGGATAGATAATAGGGGGAAGAAAGGCTGGTGTCTCCCATTGTTCTAACACTTCAACACATGGACCAGGCCAGTGTGAGGGTTTTTATTGAGCCATAGTTGTTGAAATAATACCAAAGCATCATTGGAGTGCATACCAGATAAGACAGTCGAATCCGAGGAACAATACAGATAGCCCATGGAGACTAAGCCTGACGTAGTGTTCTATCCACACAGCTCTGCTGATTGGCCAAAGTTCATGCACAGTACGGTGAGTTCCTCGCCGTTCGTCCGACTGAGTCAAAGAAGCAACCTAGTCGGTCCAAAAAACTCGCTGCCTGTGGAAGCATTCGAACGGTATATATGCTGGTGTTTTATGAGTCAAACGTTCTGTAAGTCCCGTTAGCCTAACTTCGCTGAATAGACCAGCTGGCTCTGAAAAATCAACTTTTGCGGTAGAGATCGCACTCTAAATTCTGTAAAACATTAGTAACACGCGACACTGGAAAAAAACGTAGACAGTAACGCGGTTGTTTCAGTGGATGATAGCATAGTGCACAGCAGAAGGTTTCCGCATTGGAACAGGGTGGCCATGCCTTTGAAACTGCAAGTGGTCCGAAGTCACAAATGTAGAATGATAAGAGCAATTCCCATCTATGGAGTGCGATTGATGAGTTCACAAAGTGACCGACATCGGAACGCGGTCCAAATATAGCCACAGTTGGGTAGGACAGTGACACAAATACTGGCGAAGAAAATGTGTACCAAGTGGTAAATACGCATATATCAATGAATGGGGATGGTCTGGAACGGCATCCAAAGGAGGACTCCTTGAGATTTGCCATATGAAGTGCATAGGATTGCGATAAGTAAAGCTGCGAAAAATGGTTACTAAGATGTGCGGTTTTCCAGCATGTGTTCACCTATGTCCGCAATACGTACGATACTGTAAGCCATCGACAAATTCTGTATTAGGTGCATAAGCATGTGTCACGCTGAGCTGTACATGAGTTCAAAGCACGATAATGTTGAGAATGATGTGAAGGTAAGCGTGTCAACAGCTGCTGTTTGTCGCGATACTTCTATATATGTGCCCACACTTAGAACTAAATTCCCTCAGATCACTTTTTACTTATCATGCGATGTACTACTGTGCACGCATACCAATACGCCGACTTCAACGAATTGCGTTTTTTTTGCACATCTCGGATATGGATGATAGATGAGGAGAGGAAGCTGAAACTTGGTCAAGAGGAACGAGAGCTCTCCTTCCGATCTAGGCTTCGGCAGGGGCCTCCTGACTTCCGGGTTGGGATACTAAAGGCGACGAACACGCCTGGTTAAGCAAACTTGTTGACTTGATCACGAGTCAACCTCAAAGGCATTTTTATTATGATATACTTTGCTCAGCGTAGCCTCCTTTCCAACCGCCATCACAGTTTCAACGCAATTTTTGTTTTATGTTGCTTTCGTTGTATTTGTGCTGCCTTTTCTACTGCTGCATAACTACATTACATTGCGGTACGTTGGCCGAGATGCTTCTTACTTCGGTCGGTGGCCGAGGGAATATAGGGTGTCTTGTAACCCAAAAGTCTCCGGTACGAATAGGTGTAGATGCAGGAGAATCACTAGCTCACGCGTGACTGATGGTGGATGCATCGTTCACGCGGCGCAAGGGCGAAATGCTGTTTTTTTATCACACCTCTATCCAATGTACAGAATGATGATGGTGATGCACTCTGAGCATCGCTATGTGTATGCGTCGATACACCAGAAACAGTGAATGTGATCTGAAACGCCTAAGAAAAACGACCGTTGGAGATCAGACGAAATTCCGGTAGCTCGGGTTGGGTGTCTCCACTTGCTGCGGCGTTCGCCGAGCTGGGCAATTCGCTTGCAAACGGTTCGTCACCATTCACGGTGACATGATCGGTGCGTGGGAGTGAGCTGTTCCGTAGCAGAAGCAAATCCGGGTATGGATCTCGCAAACCACCTCTACAATCCTCATATAGATGTTTTAAAGTCATCAAAGTTGACTTGTTCTGATTAAATAAATAAATAGTTTACTCTCGACAATGCGAGGTATGCCTGCATGGGTATGGTGATACATTAATGTAGGGCACAACGGTCATAAACTGATCGGAAAAATAACAAGCCGTTCAACTATGATCAGCTAGGAGGACAGATATGGTTGGTTACTCATCGCCTAGGAGAGAAATATTTTTAGTTACCAAATTAAACTGCCGATTTTTATCGTGAATGAATGGCCGACGTTTGGTGTGCATTCAGTCAACATTTCTCTCGGTGAGGGACAACGTTGAATAACCTATTAATACTTGCTTAGTGAGGCAAGGCGCAAAAGTTTGCAGCTTTCTTTTCGCTTCGGGTGCAATTTGACAGGACTGCACCGCTGGGATCCTACTGTCCACACTACATTTGCATTGGAGTTATCTGCTTCGCCACAATTCATTTAAGAACACTGACCTTTATCCGACCTGAACTCAGGCTGCGATCCGTTGGTTTGCTGTCGTATGTTGTTTCCCAGTGATAAATTCCGTTGGTACAAAAGGCTTTGAGGTCGATGGTACATCGATTACGTTCTGCAGCATCTTATCCAAATTTTGCCAAGTTACTCATTGTGCATGGTGTTCAACCCTATGATAGTGATTCACTGTAGGGGTTCGAAATTAATCACAGGTATGGATGGTTACCGTTTCACACACTACGAGTCCTTTGGTGTACGACGCCTCGGTTAAGACAGCATGCCATGGTAAGGTTGGAGAGTTTTGCAACAGCACGGTGCTGAAGCAAATACGGGAGATTGGTAACAACCCGGATACAAACAGGGTTCGGATTTTGGAGTCGAGTTTGTGGATAACCAGGTCAGCGTGTTTCATTTTCAACTTAAAAACCCCATTGAAGTTAAGCTGCAAGTTCCTATAGCAACGGAAATTTGAAAGCACAAACGCATGCAGTTGTCTAGGTCCTAGTAATGAAAGTGGACTCTACAGAGCAAACCAACAGCTGTCGGTGAGATATGGAAGAAGTTCTCACCCTATCGCACATAACTCAATCGCGCGCCTGCACACGGTTGTTTAATTATACAAGGCTGGATCAAAAAGTTCTAAGCCCGAAATGGAAAGAAGCCAGCTATCGAAGTCATGCTTCACTACTTTTCAAATTAATCTCCCATAAGTTTAATGCAATCAGTCTAGCGGTGTTCGAGCACTGCTATCCCTCTGTAGGCGAAAGTAGCAGATTACCCCTTTAATAATAGTTCAAAAGCACGGATCAACTGATCATCGTCGGTAAACCTGTGAGGTGGGAGTTTAGTTTAGGGAACAGATAAAAGGCTGATAGAGCCAGGTCTCGTGTATAAGCGGGGTGTCATCATCATCGTCATCATACACGTTACCTAGAGGTGGGAAAAACCCCAGGCACTATGCCGCAATACATAGAAAAAGGAGAAAAAAGTGCAACCGGTGCAAGCCGGCTGAGCTACCGGCAACGGATGTGCATCGTTCCGGTAAGCTAGCAGCCGGCTACTGTGCATTAAAAAATTACTACGCAAAATTGTATAAGGCTAGATAGTGAGATTGTGGCCGGAAGGGGAGGATAAGAGGGATGAGGTGGGACAAACAAACCCACAGCACGAAGACCACTGAGGTCGGCTCCTAGCCATATCAGCAAGCGTACCCAGCCAAACGTGTCCATCGTCATTTGGATCTCAACCAGGGAGCCGTGAAGCTCCCACCGAGACCAGCTCAGAAGTGAGGATCTTCATTCCTCTGGACAAAGTCATAGATTGGCCACCCCTCATCTTCTTCCATCCACATCCCCGGCGCGCAAACAACGCACGTCGCGGGAGTCGGTGGGCTGGCATGCGTAACACGTGGCCGAACCATCGGAGCCTGTTGCGTGAAATAACGGTGCTGAGCGGCTCATTTCATTTTCCTGTGCCGTAAACAAGGCGTCGAACACGCTCGTTGCTTGCTCGGTGTTCTCACCAGATGTGAGCTAAATTGCGAAGGCACCGGTGGTCGAACGTAACTAGCCTCTTTATGTCCGCTGATCTAAGGGGCCAGGTTTCACAACCATACAGTAGGGTTGAAAGTTACTTATGAGTAGAAGGATTTTTGTGAATATGTTTGTTCGTCGCAACCAGCCGACAATTCAGATATGTCGACCAGCTGTCCGGAAAAGCACCAGACGGCCGGTTCGCCCTATTGGGGCTCATCAGTGGTGCGCATCCTTCGGTCCTCTACAGAGGATCGAACCCATGACTGCTAGTGGCTTGTGCCAATTAGCCAGCAGCTTATGCAACTGCGCCATGGAGGACGGTAGCCGACCATCACGAATAGTAAGCTAACTGCGATATAGCCCGACCCATCCTCCACTGCCATCCAGGCACCTGCCATGCAAATGACAGCGGTTGGCCTTCCGGTGCCAGAACTTCCCGGTTACGGCAGCTATGAATCGACATAGCATTTATGGAAACCGTAAGGGCGATTTTGTATTACTTATGAGTAGAAGGATTTTTGTGAGTATTTTTGTTCGTCGCAATCAGCCGACAATCCAGATAAGTCAACTACCTGTCCGGAAAAGCACCAGACGGCCGTTTCGCCCTATTGGGGTTCGTCAGTGGTGCGCATCCTTCGGTCCTTTACAGAGGTGCTGAAAGTACCGCTGCATTGTACACTCTACCCTTCAGAGGGTAGAGTGATGTCGCGCCGGTGCCATAAGTGGCGAAGGCAAGCAAAAGCATCTCAAGATTTTACTATAGGGTTCGTGATCTCATCCTCAATCCCAGGGGCACTGATACAAATTTCCAGGTAGTTGAATTTCCGAACGACTTCAAGCCGATCCCCACCAAGGATCAGCCCAGGAGGCGATCCCTGCCAATCTTGGAGGAACGCTTTGCACTTCGATGGTGTGAAGCAAAGCCCGAAGCGGCTGACAGCCAGTGCTAATCTGTCCAGTGCAGCTTGGCACGTTTGTGAGCTGTCACAGATGAGGGCAATATCGTATGTATACTCCAAGTCAAAAAGTCGCTCTCTTGGAAGTAGCTCCACACCTTCTAATTTGTGTTCTGTCAATGCTATCTCTATGACTTCGTCAATAGCGAAGTTGAAGAGGAAAGGTGACGGCGGGCATCCTTGTCTCACGCCGCTGGAGATATTAAAAAGCGACGACAGCTTGCCCTCAGCCCTCACTCTGCCCGAGCTACGCGCATATAATGCTCGGATAATATTTACATATTTCTCAGGTACACCTTTCCTGATTAGACAGTCCCAAAGTGCACGTTTATACAACGAATCGAAGGCACCTTTGATATCGAGGAACAGGACTACGTTGGGCCGCCCATATGCGTGACGGTGCACTAACAATTGACGCAAGGTGAAGATGTGGTCGATGCAGCCACAAGCTCGACGAAATCTGGCTTGCTTTTCACGAATCTGGCTTTCACGTGTGCCATTCAGTCTGTGAAGGATGACGGAGGCAAGCAATTTGGAGGTGATAGAGATCAGACTGAGCAGCAATATGTACTGCCTATTACTGCACTGAAGATGCCACCTCGCATGGTGGTGAAACGTATGCGATTTCTTAATCAAGCTCGGAAAAACGATCAACAGGTGAGCAACCAAGCCGGGCTATCAGTGTTCCAAATTATTTCGAAGACTGAATCCTCTATGGCTGCAGCATTCAGATCGTGAGCCTCCCTTGAAATTTGGGACTATGACAGAAAGGCTCCAGTCGGTTGTGACAGTTTCCTGCTCCCACAGTCTGACTCGTGTAAATCATCCACAAGAACAGGTCCCCCAAATTTGAAGTGGGCTGGATGAAGATCATCTTGTCTCGCGGCTTTGTTTAACTTCAACAGTCCGATCTCACGTTCGACTTCTGAGTGAGAGGGTAGATCCAAAGGGACAGCCCACAGAGCGGGACGATCAGTGGTCGGCGAGAAATCTAACAATTCCGGCCGATAAAATCGCCTGTTAAAGTGCTCAGCCCAAAGCCCCAAGCGTTTTGACAAATTGTGGATAGGCTGTCCACACTCGTCACGTATAGTTTCACTAACACCAAGTCTCCTGCTGCCCGTTTCCAGTATCAGCCGGAATAAATTACGATGGTTCCCAAGGGTAGCGGCCATTTCCATCTCTGTTGCACGATGAGACCACCAGGATTCGCGGTCTCTCTTCATTCTAGCACGGAGTTCTTTGCGAGTTTCATTGTGTTTGCTTCCAGCCGGAATATGCCGGCGAGCATCGATAAGTTCCAGAGACCACGAAGAGATCCAATGTCCATGTTGGCGATTAGACATACCACATGAGGATTTTCCTGATGCTAGTAAGGTCTGGTGAATATGAGACCAGTGACCTTCAATTGGATCCAGTGAGCGCTTATCCAACTCGCATGTCAGCGTACTTTGATAGACATTCAGAACAGCTGGCTTCGCAAGTTGGCTGGTGTCAATGCCCTCACAACGTCGTCGTGGGCGTCCGCCAAAGCGCATCCGCAGGTCAGCACATACAAGTGCATGGTCGGTGTCTACACATGTGCTCCAAATCGAGTGACAGTTCTGGACGCAGCTTCTCTATCGGTAACATGTCGCAATGTGATCAAGCTGCGTCTAAAACTGGTGGGCACCAAGTCACCGTCCGGCGGGTGCTGTGTCAGAATTTAATGCTCGCAAGCAAGTGCACGCGAGCATCCTCACACAAATAAAATAGCCGCTCCCCGTAATCATTACGGGAGCCTACACCGTGTTGGCCGCGCAGATGCAGCTCATCAGTGGATAATTTTCCAACGTGACCGTTCAGATCCCCTGCCAGCACTACAGTGTTCGAGCTTCTTATGTGGCTAAGGAGCTCGTTCAGTTGACGATAGAAGTCGTCTTTTACCGAGTCATCGCTAGAGTTTGTCCGTGCATATGCAGCGATGACGAATAGACACCTGTTAGTCCCGCGCGACCTCGAAGCTTTGAACGAGCCAGCCAATCGAACCGCACACATCCGGCTACTAACTGGGATCCAAGCAACCAGAGCAGCTTCAGCCCTGGGACTTAGGGCAATACCAACACCGGCTAGGTCGGTGCTCGAAGCTGCATCGTCACCGGATAGGTTCAATGAGAAAATACTGCTTGAGTCACCTGAAGGGGATCGTAGAGTGAGTACAGAGCTCGAGTATTGCAGGCGCGCCTCTGATAAGTATCAGCTATTGATTGTGAAGGTCTCTAAAGTTCGGGCAAGTGCTGCATGCTGACCGATTCGTAGCAATGTGCGTACACTGAAGCATGCCAATCTGAAGGATGATCGAGGGCTCCAAATGGAAGCCGATGAACTGGAATGGACCGCTTGCTTGGACATGGGTATGTTGGCAGGAAGGGAATGACGCCCCGCGTTCACATGTGAGTCAAAACTAAAAGACAAGCGATTATTGAAACAAGGTGGGGGAGGGCTGAGAATTGGGGGGGGGTTGAAAACAGGGGGGGGGGATAAAAGTGAAGCTGGAACGGGACGATAAGGGTGAAAAGGCGTAAGAGGGGAATAAGAAGATGGGAAGGCTTGAACAGTAGCATCCAAACCCCAATCCACCCTGCTCGATGCAGCAGATAGGGCACCGTTGACTATCCTCTGCGGTGGCCAGAGCATCAGAAATTTGTTTGAAGAGAAATTCATTGTATTGCGTGGGGAGGATACTGTCAGGTTGCCAAGGCCTAGACAGGAAAACGATTAGGGTTCTCAACCAAAGCAACCAACCAACCTGTCCGCAAGGCAGCGGGTTTGGCATTGGGCTACAAAGAGTCCGTTTTAAAGAATAAGGAGCCACACTTATTCCAAACCCCAACCTGGAGGACCAGGAGGCTGAGTTTGTCTGGCCTCTAACCATTGACCAATCTGGTATGAGTGGCTCTGAAGGTGCAAAGACGCATCACCCAGCATTGCTCAATGGATCACAGAGGCACACAAACCATCGCACCACGGTAAGGTCCAGCCTCATTGCGATGGCAGCAATTCAAAGCCACATATGGCTGCTTCTGACATGGCCACTTGAGAAGTGTGGACAGATGTGTTGTCATGCAAAAAATAACTCCTGCTGCAAGCTTCTCCCTCCGTCTTTGTTTGCGCGCTTGTTTCAGTTAGCGTAATTCTGAAGCGTAGTACTCGCATGTGATGGTGTGAAACCCCAGCAGAAGTTCATCATTATTGCATCTTCCCTATCCCTGAAGACAGAGGCCATCACTTTTCCCGAGGACGTCACCTGACGGAACTTCTTTGGAGGTGGAGAATCACGGGGCTTCCACTGGTTACTTCGAATCTTTGACTCTGGCCCCAAGTGTTGAACTTAAGTTTCATTTTGGGTAGCAGAGTTATTGAAAAAAATTGTAGCATTTTCCTTGAAACGAGTCAAAATTTGTCTCGAATTTTCTAGCCTGTTCAATTTCTGATCGGGTGTCAATATTCTTAGCACTTATTTTGCACTCAGCTTTCTCATCCTCAAGATGTTCGTTAAAACAGCGTACACTGAGCCATAACTGAGGGCCATAGTCTTAGCTATTTGAGAAATAAATAACCTTCTATTACTCAATATCACTCAGTGAATTGCTTCCACTTGAGCATCACACGTCGAAGACTTTGGGCAGCCAGACCGTGGCTCATCTTCAGTGATCTTTCTCTGCCAGTCTTTATATTCGCAGTCCGCTTGTTAACAGTGGAGTAAGAAGGGGAGTCCTCACCAAAGGTCTCAACCATATCAGTATGGATTTTCTTTGGCGTCACACCCTTTTTCCGCAGGTACTTGATCAAACTCGACTTTCAAACGCGTTCATTTTTATAAATTGGGCAACCAAGGTCAGTTCAATGGATCATCACCTGCGAGCCAATAAAGATAGAAACTTGAGACTTGGCTTGACACTTCCAGGATACGATAAATTTATAAAATAACCTTAACTTTCATGCAGTTCAATAACTTCTTGGTCGGGCAGATAATTTTTGATCCAACCTTGTAGCTGTCAATATTCCATTTAGATTGGTTCTGTGTACTCCGATATTGAGTCCCTATTCGCTGCACGTTGTATGTGTTCTACCTGATTTACTCACCATTCCTATTCATTGTTAGCCCGGTGATGGGAACCGTGGCAAGTGAATTCAACTCGCCTGGGTGTCCGGATCTTAGTTGTTCAACTAAATTACCTTTCCGAGTCCCATGAATTTAGTACCCTGGTTTTGGAATTTCGATGAGTACATGCATTTGTAAGCAATATACTGTCACTTTATGCATAAAGTTGTGTATATGTCGCATAACCACAGTAACGAGCAGCTTTCCTGAGCACATCACACCAACAGATGGCGTATGCCAGCTCAAGATTTCAGGTCGACCTGAACATTCACATCGAGAATGACCATGGAAACGTGTGTGCCCGCATAACGCTCAATCGTCTGTTTGAGACGAGGCGCATGGCACCGGTAAGGCTTGTTGGTGATTTGCACTCGTATTTTACCAAGCAGAAACGCTAAGACGAACTGTGAGATATCACCACCGACAGAGATGGCAAGCGAACCAAAAGCCGAGTGGAACCATTCCATAACCATTTTCTACTCAGTTTGAAGCATCCGGATGGTATAAGGTATTCTGGATCTTTAATAAGCCCGACTAAAGCACAGAAGTTGGTTTGCGTTGTGTAGTCCTCTAAGAGTCGAAACAACGTTCGTGCAACAATCAAGATCGGTTTTTAGCAGAACAAAGCAGCATTTATACTGTACAAAAATTGGAGACTCATCTAGTGGTGACGGTTTCTCACTAGTCAATTATTTTTGCGTCCTTTGCAGTCTGTCTATGTACATTGGTCAGTGCACACTGCTCATCCGCATAGTTCGATCCAAGCCATCCCTCTTTTGTCTACGGCCACGTTCTATGTAACTCGTTAATGCCTGCGCCAATTCTTCACAGTTTGTCTGGCTCGCACGTTATGGTCAACTAGCGTTGATAGTACCTGATTCGTCTTCTCTTCACTTGCTACCAGTGACTATGGTTTTTTCCGTGCGCCAACTAACTTCGCATCCCGTGCCGCTAGTGTGGGACCGTTGACGCGTACGCTCCGTGTTCGAACGCAGCTACTCGAGTCGACCCGCTTTGCTTTTGTCCGTGATCAAGACGTACTTCGTTCCCACTCGGCTGAGTCGATTCTGACTCGTTTCTCCGGAGAACAGTGTTGGAAGTTTTCATCTCGCACTAGCGGAGCAGATGTTGCATACAAAAACCAGGGAAATTCCTTACCCGCGCAATTCCTGTTGCCGATTACTCGACTGAAGCAGGAACCGGAGTGAAGGCAGGAAGTGGTAAGAGTGAGTGAAACAGGTGACTGTTACCCATGGTAAGTAAAGTGGTCTCATAAAAGTTGATTTTCAACTACGTAGCCTACGCTGATGAAGCTACAAGGCAGTGTGTGTGTCAGGTGTTGTGGAGTTATGTTAATCCTTCCATAAAACATACATGTCGGCGTCAGTTCATGTCATGCGCTTTGCGACGGTCTTCCTGGTAAGCGCCAAGTAGAGACTACGCAGTTATCACGCTAGAAGGGATGCGTGAAACGAGTGCAAGGACGAGGAAGCAAAAAAAGCGATCAGCAGTTAGAGCGCTAACTAACTCAGTCTCCTGGTCTTCGTGTTTAAGCGAATGAGGCTCCGATTTACCGCCAAACTCAAGGTGCCTTGCGGTTATGCTTATTGACCAAACGCTTTGGTTGAGTATTCTATTCATGCTAAAGTGTAGGCCTAGGAAACCCGGAATCATCCAAGCCATGCATTCCAGCAAACTTCAACAATACAGACAGTGCAGGGCGAATAGCAGCGAGGATGCGATTGCTCATAATCATAATAAACATCAGGGCATTAGCCATTTGAACTGATGCTTCGCTGTCATACAACCATGATGATCTATGAAATAAATAATAATAAGAGGGAGAGAAGGAGGACTTACCAGAAAACCTTAATACCCTAAGCAAACATACCGTCACAAAAAGCTGGCTATCTTGCAAAGATAAGACAGCATCGGCGAGACAGCTTCCTAGCGGCTTTCACTGCCAGGCATCAAAATCAGCAGATAACTCAGCACCAAATACACTTTAAACAGGTGGTCTGAACAGCAGACGACAGTAGACGCGCCTGTCGCCGACAGCGAGCCATGGTCTGTAACGTCACGTGGACTCCAGCCTAAAAGGCGAGAAGGATCAAAAGCATCAAGTTTTGAAGCCAGCTACTTCGTTTCAAGCAGCCAAGTTCACTACTTTTGCTCACCTCGAGCCCTGCGCGAACTTACATTTGGCAGACAAAACAATGTTCTCCTCGGTAAGAGGTGACCAAACATATGTAGAACATGTTCAAGCGAACGCAAGTTAGTCATTACCATTAGTCGTTTCGAGGAACTAGCCGGATTATCACCGTCTAGCACTCGCAAATCATCGCCTGAGATATGCTGGTGCCATCCAGCACCGGCAATGTCCCCGAAACAGTGATGATCAAAGACTTGAACGCTGCCGAAGGATCCGAACGCTCAAGTTAACTAAGTATACAAGGATGAACCGAATCTGGGTGGTCAACACGGTGTAGGCTCCCGTAATGATAACGATGAGCGGTTAATTCACTGGTGTGAAGATCCCCGCTTATTTCATGGGAGCACTAACTTCCGACACAGCACCCGCCGGAGGGTGACTTGGCGTCCACCAGTCTCGAACCAGCCTTGGACGCAAATCGATCACATTGCTATAAGTTACCGATGGAGAGGCTGCGTTCAGAACTGTCGTTCGATTTGGAGCACAAGTGCGGACACCAACCATGCACTTGTATGTGCTGACCTGCGGATGCGCTTTGGCGGACCCCAACGACGACGTTGTGAGCGCATTGACACCAGCCAACAGGTGAGGCCAGCTGTTCTGAATGCGTATCGAAGTACGCTGACATGCGGGTTGAGTGAACGCTAACTGGTGACAATTAAAAGTCACTGGTCTCAAGTCCACCAGATCATATTTGCAGCAGGCAAATCCTCATGTGGTAAGTCTAATAGCCAACATGGATATTGGGTCTCTTCGCAGTCTCTGGAACATATCGATGTTCGCCAACATATTCCGGCTGGAAGCGAACACAATGAAACTCGCAAAGAGCTCCGAGCAAAACTCCGTGCTAGCCTGAAGAAAGACCGCGAATCCTGGTGGTCTCTTCGTGCATCAGAGATGGAAATGGCCCCTGCCATGGTAACCATCGTAAGTTATTTCATCTCATACGGGAAACGGACAGCAGAAGACCTGGTGTTGGTGAAACCATACGTGACGAGAGTGAACAACCTATCCACTATTTGTCAAAACGTTTTAAACAATGGGCTGAGCCTTGTGAAAAGCAATTTAACCGGCCGGAATTGTTAGATTTCTCACCGGCCACTGATCGCCCTGATCCTGAGTTCTCCGTCTGGATCCACCCTCTCATTCAGAAGTCGAACGTGAGATCGGACTGTTGAAGTTAAATAAGGCCGCGGGACCAGATGATCTTCATCCAGCTCTCTTCGAATTCGGGGACCCTGCTCTTGTTGACGATTTACACGAATTACTAGTGAAACTGTGGGACCAGGAAACTGTCCCAGCCGACTGGAGCCGCTCCGTTATTGTTCCGATCTTCAAAGGAGGCTCGCGTTCGGAATGCAGCAACCAGAGAGCAATCACCTTGATCTCCATCGTCTCCAAATTGCATACATCCGTAATCCTTCACAGGCTGACTGGCGGTCCTGAAAGCCAGATTCATGAGAAGCAAACTGGATTTCGTCGGGGTCGTGGCTGCATCAACCACATCTTCACTTTGCGTCAATTGTTGGAGCACCGTCACACATATTGGCGGCCCAACGTTGTCGTGTTCCTAGATATCAAAGGTGCATTAGATTCGGTTGATCGATGTGCCCTTTGGGACTGTCTACTCAGGAAAGATGTGCCCGAGAAATATGTAGATATTATCCACGCACTATATGCGAGTAGCACGGGCAGAGTGAGGGATTACGGCAAGCTGTCGCCGCGCCTCAGTAGCTCCAGCGGTGTGAGACAAGGATACCCGTTGTCAACTTTCCTCTTTAACTTCGCTATTGGCGAAGTCATGGAGATATCATTCACAGGATACGACTTAGGTGTGGAGCTACTCCCAAGAGAGCGACTTCTTGACTTGGAGTATGCAGACGACATTGCCCTCATCTGTGACAGCTCACAAACGTGCCAAGCTGCACTGGACAGATTAGCACTGGCTGTCAGCCACTTCGGGCTTTGCTTCGCACCATCGAAATGCAAAGCTTTCCTCCATGATTGGTCTGGACCGCCTCCTACGCTGATCCATGGTGGTGATCAGCTAGAAGTCGCTTAGAAATTCAACTACCTAGAAAGTTGTATCAGCGCCCGTGGGATTGAAGATGAGATCCCGAATCGTATAGCAAAAGCTCGAAATGCTTTTGCTAACCTTCGCCACTTATGGCGCCGGTGCGACGTCACTCTTGCCCTGAAGGGTAGAGTGTACAATACAGCAGCACGTTCGACCCTAAGTTACGGTTGTGAAACCTGGCTCTTTAGATCAGCGGACATAAAGAGGCTAGTTACGTTCGACCATCGGTGGCTTCGCAGTTTGGCTCACATCTGGTGAGAACCGCGTGAGAAACTAGCATGTCCGACGCTTTGTTTAAGGCACAGAAAAAGGAAGTGAACCGCTCAGCACCGTTATTTCACGCAACAAGCTCCGATGGCTTGGCCACGGGTAACGCATGTCAACCCACCGGCTCCCGCGACGTGTGTTGTTTGCGCGCCGGAGGTGTGGATGGAAGAAGAGGAGGGGTGGCCATTTAGCCTCCTCCAACCACGATCTCATTTCGTAGCATAATCTAATTTTACATCATAATTTTGCTTGTTGCCTAGTAGCCGGCTGCTAGCTTTCCGGAGCGATGCCCATCCGTTGCGGTTAGCTCAGCTGGCATGTAACTACTGCATTTATTTTGTTTTTTCTTTTATATATTGCGGCACAGTAGCTGACGCGTTTTACACCTCTAGCTAACATGGATAATGATGATGATGATGAAGTGGGTAGCAGGGGTATTTATGGGGTTTTGTTGAGTATTCCCGCAACTATACGCAAGCAGACAGCCACTACAAATCCAGAAAAGCACTAGACGACCGTTTTGTTCAATTAGGACGTCAGTAGCGCGCAGTCACCGAATGTTCCCGGATTCGAACCCACGAGCTGGCTCTTACTAACCGGCGACTTATGCCACTGAGTGATGAATGACAGCAACGGACCGCCATGTCTGACATCCATCTCCATAGTATGGACTTGCAGAGGACAGCGTTAGCCTTTGGAGCAAGACTGTTTGCAAGCCGCCACTAATCGAGGCGGCAAGTATGCTGCTAAGGCGATTACTGATGGTTAATGAGTAGCAGAGGAAAAAAGGCACCAGCAGTACGCCAGTACGCAGCGCCGACGCTTCGCTGCCACGCAACCACAACCAGTTGTATGTGGGCTAAGGATACTGCGACTGTCGCTCTGTCTCTACGTAGGCTCGAATCCGCGATGTCAGATAACAAGGCAAGCCGGTTATCTGCAGGCTACGGGTCGGCATTAGTGAATAGTTAGGGGAATTATTGGGTTCTGTTGGCAAAGGGAGTCGTTGCTCTGGGGTCAGCCGCGTCCTCTGCAAATTGATAACACGCATGCCGGTGGAGGATGAGCCGCGCTATATCACAGTTAGATGTCAGTCATTGCAGTCCGCGGCCGTCACCTATGGCTCAATGGCATAAGTCGCTGGTTAGTAAGAGCCAGCTCGTGGGTTCGAACCCGGTAGAATTGGGCGGGTGCGCGCTACTGACGAGTCCCAATAGGACGAAACGGTCGTCTAGTGCTTTCCTGAATGTGTGGTGGCTGTCTGCCTGAGTCTAGCAGCGACGAATCTTCAACAAAACTTGAAGACCGAGCAAACACAACCTTTCAGTCCGAGGGGAACTCTCCTCTGATGACACAGATGTCACATACTAGTAGCGACCAATCTCCAATCGGTTGAGTCACAGTCCAGTGAACCATAGAAATTCAAAACTTAAAGCTTTACACTACCCTTACTGATACTCCCTATAAGCAAGCATACGTGAATCTCATGTGGAGTATATAGGGACTGATACATTCTCTACCCACTGCAGTTTTCCTAGATCAAATGTTCTACTCGATGATAAAGTAGGGTACACAAAGCACGAGTCGATAAGATCCGTTTTGGATTTGATCCATGTGCATTGTACAAGCTATTGAAAAGACGGGTGCAGATGTCTCTTGCTTAGAAATTCTATTCGTTTCCTCAAATTGCAACCAAATGACACGGGCCAGATCAGAAACTCCAACACACTCGAACAGAGGGTGAAAGTGATCGTGATGGGTCAGCCCACTTAAAAAAGTGGTCACTCCCAGCGATAGAATCACGAAAGAGATCGCAACGCATGTCGGTAAAGTTTGTTTGATCTCTCAGGGTTTTAGCAGCTGGCTTGCCGAACAACCTCCTCGTGGTGCCAGCTGGGTGGTTCGGGATTTTCCCGTTCCAGCAAATGGTTCGGCGGCAGTGTTCCAGGACGTGGTGGGTTTTCGCCTGGCAAGTGTTCTCCCTATAAAAAGCCACATATGTCCGTTTAACAACACTGTGACGTGGCGGATGTGACTCGCCACTAAATAAAGTCACTGCCCCTTGATTCATTCTGGCGAAGCATTGTATTCCAGCAACCTTATGCTGTAATTCTGGGGAGTATTGGGCCCCTGTTTGACAAAGGAACAAACGAAAGGCGTATGAACTGAGCAATCAGTCACCGGCTCCCAATGGGCGTGATTCCCTGAATTCGCTCCGCTGCCTTGCGGGCAGGCTATTCAGCCAAAGGCTCGGGGTGGTGTCCCCTAAGTCAACACCCTACTTCGGCTTGGGCAACCGGGTAGTATCTCGCCCTCTGAGGAAACCATGGACATTGTTGTGTTGTGTTTTATGTTACCGTTTATGTACCTTCGTTTGAATCCCATGGTTTCTGATGGCATTATGTCTGTTGGCAGACGTTTGCAAATATATACAGAGTTTTAGCCACTTATGTGGATAGTGGCTTAGCAATCAATGATCAAGTGTCACCCTTAGAAGAAAATCAGTGTACAGCTGTATGAAATACAGTAGTGAACAAGAGGCGAGCGACTGATTACTGGTCTTGTCCGTCTGTGCCTCGCTCTTGCGTGGTCTGATGGGACCACCGAGTGAGTAAGATTGATGCTTGACAACTGAACTTCTGCTAACGCACAGTATCCAGGAGTGAAGTTAGATTGTCAGCACTGGCTCGCGCAATGCCTTCGAATGCTGATCGATTGCCCGATCCGACTAGCCCTGATTCGCAGAACTGCACCCAATCGAGTGAACTCCAGAGGCTGTCAGTCAATGGCGCAACAGAGTGGTATGGAAAAATAACTGATGCTAGACGTCCTCCAATATGCATGCAGTATGGTAAAAGAGTTGGGAACTCAATGGCACCCTTGCATTGCTACCGAACTCTCAAGACAACTGGGCAAATGTTAGTTCACTGGCTAAAGTGAGGTGAAGTGAACAGCTGCTTTGGGGTAGGGCGAAGCGGAATGTCTACACAGAAACAAGACGAGTGTTTCACTGATGTGTAACAATTGAAAGCGGAGCTGCGTAAGATGTCACCGGCGAAGAGACGAATGGGGAGGATCTCGTGCAAGTGCTACCCTTGGGTTCCACACAAAGAGTCCATCAGCTCATTTTATCATCCCTGGATGTGAGATGGTTACTTGTTTACATGGTAAGATCAACATATTGGCAGAAAAATATGGAGGATACATTGGTGAATACTGTTTTTTTAGTTAGTATAAGTGGGGACAAGCCAAGTTTTGTAGAAGAACCAGAAAGGCACTCACTGAGGAGGATGGCGACCGAACAGTGATAATGCGGGGACCGGATGTGTGGCTGTCCGTGGATGGTGAGGCGATGGGTTCCACGCGGTCCGGCAACCTCGAACGGTTTTCGTGCAGGAAGAGAGATGGTTCAGGAGTAGCAGAGAGTTGGGAGTTTCTACTGTGACTAGAGATAGCCGACATAGTAAGCACTGAGGCAGGAGTGACCAAACTCGGAAAGAACGAAGGATCACAGTTCACTTTTAAAGGTTCACGTACGGGGGGATTGTACAAGGATTTCCCACTGGTGGAATTCTTTTTGCGCAGAGGACGCTGTAGTGAGGAGAGATTTTTGTACATAAATGGAATGCGAACGAAAAAGGTGTCAGTGAAGAGGACTTCGAACGCTGGATTGACGGTTTTATGATATCAATAATACTGAACGAGAACTAACCTTAAACTGAACTTATTCGCGGAGACAGACGGGTGGGAGCAATAGGGTGGAAAGTAAATTAACGAGGATATCGGGAGAATGATTTAAGCCAATAAAAATAGCGAATGAAACATCGTGACTACAGTTGACTGAAAAGGACAATAAACGCCTAAGGGTCCGTGAATTGAGCCGTTGGTGCAAGCATTATGTTGTGGGGTCGCGCAGTACTGTAATGGTGGTCGACGCTGTTTGGTGGTCTAGCGGCATCAGTCGCCAATAAAAATCGGAAAGGAGAAGCATCAAACTACGATAGGTCCCCGGTGGGGATGAAATAACCCTTATGCGCTTATGTATTCCATAAAATGTATGCTAGCAGTGTGAACTGTGATGAATCTTCTTAGACTGTTAAACAAGACTAAGGTGTCCGAAAACAGCAGTGATGGCGCATGTGATTCACGGACCACAAATAAAGTAAAACGAGAAGGACAGTGAGTCATCACATCTAACCACAACCAGATAACCATCACATATTCAGGAAAAGTACCGGGTAGCAGATTTATTTTATCGGGACTAATCCATGGTGCTCATTCGAGCTACCAGATGACAAGCCAAAAAAACGCGAAGCCGCTTGTTTGAGATAGCGACTAAAACCAACGGGGGATATAGGGGTGTGTTGTGGATATGAAGCGGCTGCTTGACGAGAGTATCTGGGGGCGAATGTCAGTTGACAGCGATTTCACTCCCTCCCTAGGCCACTACCCATCGAATCAGAGAAAGGAAAAGTTAGAACGGGGCGTTAAGGTTGGCTGAAACACAGTTTACCACTTGTCAGGAATTGTAGTCACGTGCTCAGACAGCTTTTAGTGCCACGCCCCAGGTTGTTTATGTCAAACTATTTGATGTATGCGGCTCCGTGGAGAAAAGGGATTATATTCAGCACGGTACCACGATAAATACACATTTTCAAAGTTGAATGTTTATCATGGAATCGTACTACTTTGATAAAAAATGGTTACATGAATTCGCTTAATAAAACAGGAGCTTCATAACGATACATACCAAACTGCCATCCGAGTGAACCGAGTTTACAGTGATGGCAGCGGTGACCTCAGGTAGAGAGTGTTTCGATGCAGCGATTGGATGACTTTGCCAAACCATGTCGGCACCAAGGGATCCAAACGAACGAGTGGGGAACATGTTGTAGGCTGAACAGAAGAGATGAGCAGAGACAATGAAAGAATAGAGGGGAAATGGGGGAGGGAGGGCGTATAGGATCAATTTCATCGCAGAACTTCAGTGAATGTGATGGAATGGTAACGCATGCTTAACAGTCAATTACGGAATCCTAAATACGTATTGTGGGAGCAAGTAAAAACTTGAATCGGTACAACTCCAACAAGTTTATTTGTTTATCCATGCCTCCTTTAGATACCCTCTCCAATCACGATCTCATATCTAATACGTGATATAATACTTAACTCATATTATTCGCTTATGAATTTTTGTACTGTGTTCTTTTTGTATTGCGGCACATTAGCTGAGGTGTGTTTATCACCCTTAGCTAATATGCATTGATGATGATGAGCGAAATATGACCAAAAACGTTAAGAAATAGTAAACTATGGCTTATCAATACGCTGATCATTTTTTACGTCCTCACGTTATTTCGTTAAAAAGTCGTTTAACTCACAGTACTTTAGGACGCAGAATTGTGAGATGTCTGTGGATAATTTGAGAAATGCACATCCAATGATCGTTTGAACTGCTGCACTGAGTTCGCTTCCGATATATGTTCCGGCAAACCGTTTCAGACATTTACCATTCTCCGTTCAAAGCACAGAGGATGAGGAACTTGCTTCATATCTGGAACCACAAGCTTGTGTTGGTATCCGCGTATGCTGCAAGGCGTTCGCAAGTGTAACAGTGGCCTTCGCATGCAGAAGTTGCTTACGTGTAGAATCCGGTAGGTCATTATGAGGTCGACAAGTAACCCACCATATCCCAGGGTGTACAGTCCCAGCCTCTCGCACCTTCCTCGCACGACAAGCCTCGCAAACCGGGGATGAGCCTAGTAGCGACGTGTTGGACCCGTTCAACCCTCTGCGCTCCACTGTGAGTGGTCAGGCAATAGGCGGGTGTACCGTACTCTTGCACTGGTCTGATGATGGAGGGGAAGAGGCGAGTGGCAACCTCTTCAGACCAGATGCAGAAACTGGGTTTGAGTGCCCAGAGCATGCGCAGTTCGTTACGATATAGCTTGTTAGTGTTGTTAACGGACTTCAAGTTGCAACATGAGAGTACTCCTAGGTCCTTTACCGAAGGTGTGGGATGTAGCAGTTGGCTGTTGGGATTGTAGCTTCCGACGTCACCACGCCCATGAATACCGACTTGGATAGGTTGCCCGGGAGACGGGACTTGTGCAGACCACATGGAAAGACGGATAGAGTCTTGTTAAAGTAAGCCGTAGTCGTTGGATGTGATTATCACTCTCCACATCTTCAGATCGTCAGCAACCAGGGTACATGGTGACCGAAGAAGCTCATCATCATCATCATTACACGTTAGCTGGAGGTGGAAAACACCTCAGCTATTGTGCCGCAATACAAAAGACAAGAAAAGAAAAACAAACAGTGGCACGCCCGCTGAGTCCCCAGTAACGGATGGACATCGTTCCGGAGAGCTAACAGCTCGCTATCGTGTCGTAAAAAGTCATCTTATGCCTAACGAGTGAGATCGTGATTAGAGGGGATGCTAAACAGGAGGGTGATGGACAAATGAACTCACAACACAAACGTCATTGGGGCCGGCCCCAAGCCATATCAGCAAGTGTGTCCAATCAAACGTGTTCACTGTCCTTAGGACCCCAGCCAGGCAGTCGGGATGCACCAACCGACGCCAACTTCGAAGTGAGGGTTTCCATTTCTCTCGACCAAGTCATCACATGGCCTCCCCTCCTCCTCTTCCAACCGCACCCACAACGCGCAAACAATACACGTCGCGGGAGTCGGTGTGCTGGCATGCGCAACACGTGGCTCAGCCATCGGAGCCTGGTGCGTGATATAATGGTGCTGAGCGGTTCACTCGCTCTTTCTGCACCAAATACACGACGTCGAACAGGCTCATTGCTCACGCGGTGCTCCCACCAGACATGAGCTAAGCTGCGAAGGCAGCGATGATCGAATATGACGAGCCTCTTTATGTCTGTCGACCTGATGCGCTAGGTTTCATAGCCATATAGGAGAGTTGAACGGACGGCTGCGTTGTAAACTCTGCCCTTCAGGGCGAGAGTAATGTCGCGTCTGCGCCACAGATGCCGGAGATTGGCAAAAGCACCTTGAGCTTTTGCTATACGGTTCGTAACCTCGTTTTCAATCCCAAGGGTGCTACTATAGCTGCCCAGGTACTTGCATTCTTGAACGACTTCTAGCTGATCACCACAAAGCGTTAGCGTAGGGGCGGGTCCCTGCCAATCTTGGAGAAGTACTTTGCATTTCGATGGAGCAAAGCATAGCCCAAAACGATTGACAGCCAGTGCTAATCGATCCAGTGTTGTTTGGCATATTTGGGAGCTGTCATAGATTAGGGCAATATCTTCCACATACTCCAAGTCAATAAGTTGTTCATCAGGAAGTAGCTCCACACCTTCTAAGTCGTGTCCAGCGAACGCTGTTTCCATGACTTCATCAATAGCGAAGTTGAAGAGGAAAGGTGACAGCGGGCATCCTTGTCTCACACCGCTGGTGATACTGAAGGGTGGCGACAGTTTGCCATAAACCTTCACCCTGCCCGAACTATGCGCATACAGCGCTTTGATAATATTAACATATTTATCAGGCCCACCTTCTTCAGCAGACAGTCCCAAAGGGCACATCGATCGACTGAGTCGAAGGCACCTTTTATGTCAAAAAACACGACAACGGTGGGTCGCCAATAAACACGGCGGTGCACCAACACTTGACGCAAGGGGAAGATGTGGTCGATGCAGCCCCGACCTCGACGAAATCCGGCTTGCTCTTCACGAATCTGGCCTTCACGAGTGCCAGTCAGTCTGTGGAGAATGACAGAGGCAAGCAATGTAGAGGCAATAGAAATCAGACTGATCCCTCTATGACTGCCGCATTGCAAACGGGTTTCCCTTGAAAATTGGGAGAATGACGGAGCGGTTCCAGTCTGTCGGGACTGTCTCCTGCTACCAAAGTTTTACTAGCAACTCGTGTAAATCATCTACTAGAGCAGGTGCCCGAATTTGAAGAAGGCTAGGGGAATTCTATCTGCCCCTGCGGTCTTATGCAATTTCAACAGCCTGATCTCACGTTCCACTTCTGCGCGTGAGGGCGGATCCAAGGAGACGGTCCAGGGCGAAGGGCGCTCAATGCCCGAAGAAGAAAGCGATAACTCAGGTTGGTTAAATTGCCTTACAAAGTGTTCAGCCCAACGCTCCAAGCGTTTTGACAGGCTGTGGGTCGGCTGCCCACTATCGTCGCGTATGGTTTCGCTAACACTAGGTGTCCTGCTGTTTGTTTCCCGTATCAGACGGAATACCTTACGATGATTACCAACGGCAGCTGCTGTTTCCATCTCAGAGGCACGATGAGACCACCACCTTTTGCGGCCCTTCGTCACGCCAGCACGTAGTTTTGCCCTGAGATTTTTGCGAGCCTCATTGTATTCGCTTCCAGCCGGAATACGTCGGCGAGCATCCGTAAGTTCCGGAGACTGTGTAGAGAGCCAATGTCCGGCTTGGCAATTTGCTTTGCCACATGAAGACATGCCTGATAACAGCAACGCTTGACGAATATGCGACCAGTGATCTTCAACGGTGTTTAGTGAGCGTTTACTCAGCCCAGATATCAGCGCAATTTGGTACACATTCACAACATCTGGCTTCGCCAGCTGGCTAGTGTCAATCCGTTTACATCGACGTTGCGGACGTCCACCGAAACGCACCAGGAGGTCGGCACAGACAAGTGCGTGGTCAGAGTCCACACTCATGCTCCAAATCAAGCGACAGCTTTGGACAAAGCCTCTCCAGCGGTAACTGATCGCGATATGATCGATTTGCGTCCATGGCTGGCCCGAGGCTGGTGGCCGCCAAGTCACGCTTCTGCGGATGCTGTGTCGAAAGTTAGTACTCGCGAGAAAGAGGCGAGCATCTTCACACAACTGTAGCAATCGCTCACCATTATCATTACGGGAGCCTACACCATGTTGGCCGCCCAGATGAAACTCATTAGAGGACAATTTTCCGACTTGGGCGTTTAGATCGCCAGCCAACACCACAGTATTCGTGCTTCTTCTGTAACGAAGGAGCTCGTGAAGTTGCTGATAGAAATCATCTTTGACCGAATCAGTGCTACAGTTTGTAGGGGCGTAGGCCGAAATGACAAACAGGCACCGTTTGTCCCCGCGCGACTTTGTAGCACGGAACGAACCACCTAATCTAACGGCGCATATTTTACTGTTTACTGGGGTCCAATCAATCAGGCAGTTTCAGCCCGGGGACTCAAAACAATGCTGACGCCAACTTGACCGGCATTTGAAGCTACATCATCGCCAGACAGGCGCAATGAGAATGCGCCGCCAGTGTCGCATGTGGGGGATCTCAGGGTAAGCACGGAGCTCGAACCTTGCAGGCGGGTTTCTGATAAACAGCAAATATCGATCGATAGGGTCACTAGTGTGCGGTCAAGTGCTGCATGTTGGCCAATCTGCAGCAAAGTGCGCACGTTGAGGCATGCCAGTCTTAGCGAGACACGAGGACTCCAAAGGGAAACGGATGAACTGACGTCATCCGCTTGGTTGAACATGGGCTTGTCGACTGGATTGGAGCGAGGCTCTGCGATTGTGTGTGATTTGAAATTAGAAGACAAGCGACTATTGAAGTAAGCTGGGGGAGGGCCAAGAATTGGGGGATTGAAAATGGGGGGATATAAGTAAAGTTGGAGCGGGACGATAAGGATGAAGAAGTGCAAGAAGGGGTATAAGAAGACGGGAAGGCCTGAGCAGTAGCATCCATACCCCTATCCACCCTGCTCGATGCAGCAGATAGGGCGCCGTTGATTATCCTCTGCGACGGCCAGAGCATCAAGAAATTGTCATAGGTAGGTCGTTGATATAAATCAGGAACAATGTAAGCCCCAACACCGTGGTCTGGGGGGCGTACGCCACTGGCCGAAGGATAACAGTCGGTCAGGTGGCTATCCAGCTGTACGCTCCACTTCGTCTAACGAGAAGGTCAAGGATCCACCAGAGAGAGTGATGCACCAAGACCACACACTCTTAACTTGGGAAGGAGGACCCCATAGTTCACCTTGTCGAACGCTTTGCTGAAATCGATGTAGATCACGTCGACAAACTTACCCGGGTTCATGGCTTGCAATCATTTATGCCTCGTCAAGAGCAGGTTGGTGATGCATAGACGACCTGGCATGAACCCGTGCTGTGTGGGCGTCAGATCTTTTGACCGGAACAGCTGTAGCAAACGCTTCTTCTTTGCAAATTTCGCTAAAGTAGGTGTCAAACGAATTGGCCTGTGGTTGTCTAATTTGCTTGGCTTCCGAAATCGGCTTTACCAATGAGCATTTTCAACCAATAGGCAAGGTAGCTTCGGACATAGACCTGGTGAACAGGTCAGTTACGGCAATGGAGATGATGATCAATAAGGACTTGAGAATAAGGGGGTGGAGCCCGTCAGGCACAGAAGACTTGATGCTGTCAAGAGTGTCGAGCGCGGTAAAATGGTGCACCGCCAAGGCGGACGCACGCTCAGTGCTGGAGGTTAGGGGTTGTTCGTTCGCGCCCTCTATCACTGGTAGGTTATTTGTCGGACTCAGCCGCCGGTTCACGTACACAAAGATTCACTTCGGGGTGGTTTTTGCTGCGGCTGCAAGTGGCTCTTCGAAATGCCTGCGCTTGCTGCTTTTCACACCGTGGCAGATATTCCGCTGCTTTTTATACACAGTCGTCGTCCGAGCCAAAGATAAGGAATTTGTCTCAGCCTGCTAGGCTGCCGAGCCAGCCTACTATATTCCTTGTCGAACCAACGTGGGCTTGACCGGTTCAACTTCCCGACACTTGAGAGGCATAAATTGGTTACACAAAGAATTTATTCCCTTCTTTATAACTGACCAGTAAGCAGATGAGGATCGCGGCGGAAACCAATCCACTTGGCTCGCGGATCGAGTCAGACCGTCGAAAACTGTCTTCCAATAGTTGTAGTCTGACTGCAGTGCATGGAAATGTTGCAGCGGCAGCTCCATGATAGCAATACGAACTGAGTGCTCGCTTGCTACCAGAGGCTCTAAGATGTCAATGTCATACACAGGTTCTTCATAGCTGGTTAACATAAAGTCTAAGCATGATGGAGTTGAGCGCAGTGTTATGCGCGCCGGTTGGCAGATGTGTTGTGATTTGTTTCGGTTTCACTATAACCGTTGATGAGTTCAACTTCAAGGCCAACGTGTTCTAGGACAATGGAAATCGCCTATGAGTAGAAAATGACGGTGGCTCATGTAGTCTCGGAGACGGGTTAACCAAGTAAAACAACGACTCAAAGGACTGCGATAGAATGCACCCACGAGCAGCTCTCCGCGCCTGAGAAAGATCGAGCACCACAACTGCTCACATAGGCCATCTCCGTTTCGGTGGACGCTCACGAGTCTCCCACACAGAGAAGACCGGAGGTAGAGCGAGACGCCACCGTGGGCAATAGATAGCCTATCACAGAGGAAGCACGAGTAACGACTGAGTTTAACTTCCTGGTTGAGTACCTCATCGTTCAACCACGTCTCTCCGAGTCCAATAACATCTGGTCGCTCGAAAGCAATGAAACGACACAGCTCATCGAGCTTGTTCATAGAACTGTACAGGTTAGTAAAAGCTACACCCAAACTGTGATAAGAGCTACCGGGTGTGCCTGATGAGTGAGCAACCGATTTGTCCAAATTTGCGTTGTAATAGCCCAAAAATTTACAATACGTAGGTTTATTTCTCCCTCACCAGTTCGCCACTTTGGCTCGGTGGTGGCATGTTTGAGGCGCTCCCGATCAGCTGGATTGTTATACGGACGAGTATGCATCCTAGCGCCTCTCAAACTGTGCAGCCGACAGTATTAGCTTCGGGCTGACCTCCTCGGCACAAGTTACTCGCATAGCGCGGTCTTTCTCAGCAGTGTTTCGGCCGAGGGGCGAATGACTTGCTTCACTTTCACTCCGTCCTCATCCACATTGAGGAGCCTATCAACCAGGCTCTGTAGAAACTTTATGTTATACTCATAGGGTACCTGATGACTTGGATTGTTGGATTCAGGCGCGTGATAAACAAGCATCCGATTTGATCGCCTCTTGTAAATCAAATGTGAATCCTATGGGAGAAGAGTGGGCTGAAGCACTTTGCTTGATCTGGCCTGCTGTTGGTCAGTAGCAGGAAACTACTCTTCATTTCGCGCCTTTTTCTGTCGTTGCGTTTCCCATGGCTCCTCATGCACTGGACATTCATCTACGTCATTAGAGCTAGCAGAGCTCAAAATCAGTGGATCATTAGCCTCAGTTGGTGTCGCGCCTCCGAAAACATTAGGTTGGTGAGGTAATGAGTTGTCAGATGGAGTTGAACGGGAGGAAGGCTGAGTTGAACCTTGGATGGACTTTAGGCCAGTTTGGGGGGTGGTAAGTCTAGAACTGCTCACGGTTAAACGTTTTTGGTCGCAATCTGCATCGATAGACGTTATACATTGCTCTGGCTGTCTTAGACTGCGACATTCGTTGCAGAAAATTTGGATGAAATCATGTTGAATGGAACGCAAAAGACCATAGGAATCGGTAGGTACTCCAACATGAATTATGAAATCTAGCACAACAATCAGAACAGGTAGGGACATTTGCCGTGTTTCCAACAATTCCCAAGCAGGAATCACAAGGTGATTTCTTCGAGATTTTGAAAAAGAATGAAAAAGTGACGTAAAATGACAAAGTAGTATTTGCAAAACCGAACTATGAAATCTATTGAAAGATACCACACAAAATACAATTCCGAAATTTCAGATTCAGAAATGAAATTGATTGATTCCGAAATTTTCATAAAACAATTCCAATATGCCGGTAAATCCACAAGAGTATCCTAACAACGCCGCCGCTAGCTCACCTGGACGAATTTCAGTAGTAGTTAAGAATGCGCTGGACAAGAGATCCATAGCCCAGAAACTCAAGGGATAAATCGGGATAAAGAAATGTTCAAAAATGGGGACACCAATTATATGTGCTAAAGTAATGAAAGAATTTATGAAGACCCCACGTCGCATCAACCGAAGGTTAGAAATTTCACAAACTATACCACTAGACGTCTGGGGAAATGATCAAAGGTGATAGCCAACACATAGACCTATCCGTGTGACAGAATGACAAAGTGAGCCATCAGACAAAAGGCACCGTGCATCAGAAACCAAGGAGTGCATACCAACATGATTGTTAGTGAAAAATGCATTTTTGCAATGACAAATGGTAAGCCTCTGTCCCGGCAGGAATGTGGAACCACAAAGGTCCATCGGAAGATATCCGTCATACACGTTGCATGGGAGGCTATCTACTCATGACGGTCTGAAATAGGGGGAATCACGAGGAACCGGTCTGCTTACTCTAAGAGTAGTAGTGCTATTGTGCAGAACGACAATTCCTCGTCCCAATGCATTCTATAATCACTGAGTATAGCAGGTCCAAAATTAACAAATAGCACACATGAAGAGTTGCGAAATAACGAGCTCAATCAACACTTACTCGGTGTGGGTGGGCGATACACTTTGCTCCTTCGCAGCTGCTCCAAGCACTCTTGCAACGATTCAATCACAGTGTCGTCATCGTAACGAAAATCTTTCACCAGTTCGTCTTGGAGAAAGCACGTGATCTGCGACTGATCCATTGTCAACAGCTGTTCTGTGGAGGCATGGAAGTGAGCATATATCATACGGCAGGAACACACGAGTGTCGAGTGCGGCGAGGAGCCACTGTGGTCATGGATGGTCAAGGAGAGCTGTGTGTGTGAGTAAAAGCTGGTGATTTCAAGTGTGTAAAAGGAGACGCAAAAGGATGTGCAGGAGTCTCATACCTAGTCGTTGGTGTCCACCTATAGACTGAAAGCACTGGTCAAGAAGCGATTAATCAAACGGCTAATGAAGAACTATGACGAAAGTAAACGCATCTGAAAGAACAGGTGCATGCAGCATATAACAAAAATCGCTAGAAACTGAGGGAAATGTGAAAAAGAACACAGGAACCCATACGCTGTAAAAACTGTCACAGTTCGATTTATCGGGGAATTCCCTTCGCAGTGAGGCAGGACCTTACCGTGGTGTGATGATTTGCGTGACACAGAGATCTATTGAGCTATGCTGGGTGGTGCTTTTTTGCGCCTTCAGAACCACTCATACTAGATTGGTCAAAGGTTACAGGCCAGACAAAGCCTCCTGAGCATCCTAACTGTGGGTTGGAATGAGGGTAGCGCCTTATTCCTTAAAAATTACTCCTTGTAGTCCACTGCCAAACCCGCTGCCTTGTAGTCAGGTTTTTGAACCAAGGGCTTTGCTTGAGAACCCTAATCGCTCGCCTATCAAGTCTTGGGCAACCTGAGGGTATACTGCTCACGCAATACTATGAAACTTACATTAAACAAGTCCATGATACTCTGGCCATCACAAGCATAATAAACGGAGCTCTATCTACAGCCTCGACCAGGGTGCATAGGGGTTTGGAAGCTACCACTCAAGACTTCCGTCTTCTTATTCCCCCTCCTACGCCTCTTCAGCTCCATCGTCTCATTCTAACTTCACTATTATCCCCCCGTTTTCAACCCACAAATTCTTGGCCCTCCCCAACCTTGCTTTGATAAGCGTTAATCTTCTAGTTTCATCTAAAATGCAAACGCGGAGCGTCCATCCCGCCCTGCCGACAAGCCCATGCCAAACCAAGCAGTCCACACCAGTTCACCAACTTCTACTTGGAGCCTCGATCCTCCTTCGGATTGGCATGCCTCAATGTACGCACACTGTTACCGATCGGTCAACAGGCAGCACTTGCCCGAAATTTAGAGACCCTCTCAATTGATATCTGCTGCTTATCAGAGACCCGCTTGCAAGACTCGAGCTCAGTACTCACTTTGCGATCCCCTTCAGGTGACACTAGCAGAACTTTCTCATTGCGCCTATCCGGTGACGATGCAGCTTCAAGCACCGGTCAAGCCGGTGTTGGTATAACCCTGAGTCCGCGGGCTAAAGCTGCTCTAGTTGATTGGATTCCAATCAGTAGCAAAATGTGTGCGGTCCGATTGCCTGGCTCGTTCAAAGCTTCGAAGTCGCGTGTGACTAACAGGTGCCTATTCGTCATCGCTGCCTACGCGCCCACAAACTAGCGACTGCTTAAAAAACTTCTCCCGCCAACAAAAGAAGCTCGGACACTGTAGTGTTGCCAGGGGATCTGAACGATCAAGTTAACTAAGTATACAAGGATGAACCGAATCTGGGTGGTCAACACGGTGTAGGCTCCCGTAATGATAACGATGAGCGGTTACTTCACTGGTGTGAAGATCCCCGCTTATTTCATGGGAGCACTAATTTCCGACACAGCACCCGCCGGAGGGTGACTTGGCGTCCACCATTCTCGAACCAACCTTGGACGCAAATCGATCACATTGAGATAAGTTACCGCATCCAGAACTGCATCCAGAACTGTCGCTCGATTTGAAACATGCACTTGTATGTGCTGACATGCGGATGCGCTTTGGCGGATCCCAACAACGACGTTGTGAGCGCAGTGACACCAGCCAACGGGGGAGGCCAGCTGTTCTGAATGCGTATCGAAGTACGCTGACATGCGGCTTGAGTAAGCGCTCACTTTAGACAATTAAAAGTCACTGGTCCCATGTTCACCAGACCATATTTGCAGCAGGCAAATCCTCATGTGGTAAGTCTAATAGACAACATAGACATTGGGTCTCTTCGTGGTCTCTAGAACTTATCGATGCTTGTCGGCACATTGCGGCTGAAAGCGAACACAATGAGACTCGTAAAAACCTCCGGGCAAGACTCCGTGCTAGCCTGAAGAGAGACCGCGAACACTGGTGGTCTCATCGTGCATCAGGGATGGAAATGGCTGCTGCCCTTGGTAACCATCCTAAGTTATTTCATCTCATACGGGAAAGGGGCAGCAGAAGACCTCGTGTTAGTGAAACCATACGTGACGAGAGTGGACAGCCTATCCACAATTTGTCAAAACGTTTTGAACAATGGGCTGAGTATTTTGAAAAGCAATTTAATCGGCCGGAATTGTTAGATCGCTCACCGGCCACTGGTCGCCTTGATCCTGGGTTGTCCGTCTGGATCCACCGTCTCATTCAGACGTCGAACGTGAGAGCGGACTGTTGAAGTTGAATAAGGCCGCGGGACCAGATGATCTTCATCCAGCTCTCTTCGAATTGGGGGACCCTGCTCTTGTTGACGATTTACACGAATTACTAGTGAAACTGTGGGAGCAGGAAACTGTCCCAGCCGACTAAGACCGCTCCGTTAGTGTTCCCACCTTCAAAGGAGGTTCGCGTTCGGAATGCAGCAACCACAGAGTAATCAGCTTGATCTCCATCACCTCCAAATTGCATACCTCCGTAGTCCTTCACAGACTGACTGGCGGTCCTGAAAGCCAGATTCATGAGAAGCAAACCGGGTTTAATCGGGGTCGTGGCTGCATCAACCACATCTTCACTTTGCGTCAATTGTTGGAGCACCGTCACACATACTGGCGGCCCAACGTTGTCGTGTTCCTAGACATCAAAGGTGCCGGTTGATCGATGTGCCCTTTGGGACTGTCTACTCAGGAAAGGTGTGCCCGAGAAATATGTAAATATTATCCACACACTATATGCGAGTAGCACGGGCAGAGTGAGGGATTACGGCAAGCTGTCGCGGCCCTTCAGTAGCTCCAGCGGTGTGAGACAAGGATACCCATTGTCACCTTTCCTCTTCAACTTCTCTATTGACGAAGTCATGGAAATAGCATTCACGGGACACGACTTAGAAGGTGTGGATCTGCACCCAGGAGAACGACTTCTTGACTTGGAGTATGCAGACGACATTGCCCTCATCTGTGACAGCTCACAAATGTGTCAAGCTGCACTGGCTGCCTGCTGCTTTGGGCTTTGCTTCGCACCATCGAAATGCAAAGGGTTCCTCCAAGATTGGTCTGAACCGCCTCCTACGCTGATCATTAGTGGGGATCAGCTAGAAGTCGCTTAGATATTGAACTACCTGAGAATTTGTATCAGCGCTTTTAGGATCGAAGATGAGATCACAAACCGTATAGCAAAAGCTCGAAATGCTTTTGCTTGCCTTCGCCACCTATGGCACCGGCGCGACATCACTCTCCCTCTGAAGGGTAGAGTGTGCAATGCAGCTGTACATTCGACCCTAAGTTACGGTTGTGAAACCTGGCCCCTTAGATCAGCGGACATAAAGAAGCTAGTTACGTTCGACCACCGGTGCCTTCGCAGTTTGGCTCAAATCTGGTGGGAACCGAGTGAGAAAATAGCGTGTCCGACGCAGACAAAGGAAATGAACCGCTCAGCACTGTCATTTCACGCACCAGGCTCCGATGGCTTGGCCACGTGTTACGCATGTCAACCCACCGGCTGCCGCGACGTGCGTTGTTTTCTCACCGGGGGTGTGGATGGAAGAAGAGGAGGGGTGGCCAAGCGATGACTTGGTCCCGAGGAATGAAGGCCCTCACTTCTAAGCTGGCCTCGGTAGGAGCTTCACGGCTCCATGGTTGGGACCCAAAAGGCGATGAACACGTTTGGCTGGGTACACTTGCTGAAATGGCTAGGAGCCGACCTCAATGGCGTTCGTGCTGTGAGTTTCTTTGTCCCTCCTCATCTAACCACGATCTTATCTCTTAGCATAATACAAATTTTGCTTAATAAAATTTTGCACAGGATATTAACCGTACGGCAGCTTTCTGGAACGAGAACCATTCGTTAATGGTAACTGAGGTGGCATGCGTCTGCTGCATTGTTTTGCTTTTATATATTGCGGTACAGTAGCTGAGGTGTTTCCTACCTCTAGCTAACGTGTATAATGATGATGATGATCGAGGAATTCAGTAGGGCCACTCGTTATGTTACATGGATGCGCGCGGGAAAACCAGATACGTCTAATCCGTAATAGGTCTGGAATAGTAGACAACAAACCAACCCAACATACAAAATTACTGGTTTGTAGGAAAATAGTTCATAAAAAGGGGTTCTCGATACAGCAAGTTGAAAGCAACATACGAGTTTCTTCAACAGTGACCTGCAGACTTGTAGTTCATGGCATCTCAAATAAGGTAAGAAAAGGAACAGTGACGCAGAAGCCAGTTGGCCCATGCAGAAGCTGTGAACGAGTAGGTTAGAATTCCCATCTTAATTTCTCAAAGGAATATAAACCATTGGCAGCGGCGGGTGGAGCGGTAACACTACAATCAAAGTTTGCAGAGATTATGTCAGAAGCAAAGGCAAAGCTTTCTGGTAAATTGCAAAACACTGCAATAACCACTACCGCATGAATTGGCGAGAGAGCACAAAATATGAAGACAGTGTTAGTCGGTCAAATGCGATAATTCAATAGATAGTGTACACATTCTACATATCGATGCGTGCAGAGATGCAGGGCCTTTAATCGGTGTGTGGCAGCGGCGAGTTGTCAGACAGAAAAAGCGAATGGAATGCAACGGTACCAACCAGACCTGCACAATGATCGGCTTGGCAGAGCGAGGTGACTGCGCTACGTGCCAGGTAGCAACTTATGACTAATACGGATACTATAACTATAACGGGTCAACGAGGTTTAGACTTTCAAACAAATATGCATGTCGGTAATGCTCACAAAACAATGAGACAAAGAGGATTAATGCCTGTAGAAGGGCGTGCATCATGAGCTAGATAAGTAAGGCAAGGAAAGTAGCTATTTTCTGCCCCTTGATGTAAAGTGGAGGTAGGGTAGGACTGGAAAACAAGATTAACGATCAGCTGATGAGAGAACGTGGAATCTAGGAGAAGAAAGAGACGTTTGATGAATGCTGGAACATATGAGCGAGATTGATGCTTCAAATTTCACCACAATTCTTGTCTCCTGACGAGTACAACATAATGAATGGCAAGGTTGTCAAACGCCGACAAACGCGTGACTGTACCGGTTTTTGTAGGAGCAGTCCTGTTGAAAACTAACCTTGGGATATCGTAAGGAGGGACTTCAGCAAACGTGCTAAAGCATAGTTCATGAGGAATACCTCGTGATTTACCAATTTGTCACGAAACCTGGGGATAAACGCACCCTTTTAGGCACTCTATTCCTGCTCAAGTATGATAATGTGACGCTTTGCAGGTTCAAATGTGACGCGTAGAGGGAATGAGTATGAGGAGAGCCCACTGATCGGTGAGCACATGTTGCTCGAACAGCGGAAGATGACAGGATCATCCGTAATTCGTAGCAAGTTGGCTGAACAGATAGATCAATTACAGTCCATAAACAAGTAAAGCCAAAGAAAAGGATAGATGGAGGACCAATAGCTGTAAGATTCAATGGAACCCACAACACATACACCAGTGGTTCTCAACTTTTTTGAGGTTGTTACTCACAAAGCGGGTTTACTAAGAACAATTACCCTACAAATATTTTAGTTTAGAAAGCTAATCACCTGTCAACTATTGCACGTTTTGCTTTAAACTACGTAAAATGATTATCATTTCTAGTTACTTTTGATCACACAAAAAAGAAAACACCTATTTTTGAGCTACCTTTAAAAATAATCTCGAAGTGATGTACGGTATTGAGACAGTTGTTGTTGTTGCTTAGTTCTAACAATTTCTGTGTATTTGGTACGGTTTCGGCGAATGCACATCGTAGGAGTCGTGTCCCAGCTTCATTCGATCCCTTATTTTGGTGTGTGATCAAACATGAACAGATATCAGCGGATTCTCATTTGTTTCAAACACCTCTTCCAAGTCCGTCCTGGATGACCGCTTCCTACCACCATTACTCTGTATCGATATATCGTGGATACTAATAGCTTGTTTTATCCCTTCTAGGTTGTACCCTACGCCTGCTTCTTTACCACGTCGACTGACTTCTGCTCCCACCGTAGTATTCCATCAACTCTGCAATTGGACCTGCTGAACGACTGTCTGACTCAAAAGAACAACGGTCGACAAACGGGCAGATAGGGGCACTCTCTATCTGCGCTGCTTTGCAGGTTTGTATACGCACTCTAGGTAGTGAAATCTAGTACCGAAAATTGCCTAGTTCACTGAACAGTAATTAACGGGCAGTCACTGTTGCCAGTTAATAGTGAGTAGGCATTTAGTTACATGTTTTGATACAGATGATTTTGTTATCAATTTCGTTTGGCGACAGACTGATGACCCAATTCTCATAATTATATTTACCCCCGGTAAAATCCTATTTTACCCGTTTGGGGGTAACTACCCTCAGGTTGAGAACCACTGACATAGAGCAACTGGTGTAAACAACTAAGCTGAGTAAGGCCGAGAGCGTAGAAATGAATGTGCGGCAACACACCGGATCCATCTGAACTATGCAAACAATACGCGCAGAACACGTGGTACTGTCAAATACACACGTAGATTGGGTGCAGCAGCAGCAGCAAGAAATGGGGCCATGGAAACAATGAGAGCATACTTTTGTGCATCTTCAGGATGTTGAATGCCATTCCAATCAGAATTTTTTCACCTTCAAGCAAATATATGTCCCACAGACGAAGGACAAGAGAAACCGGTAGCTGGAATGAGAGGAAACGGAAACATAATCCACCATCATCAGAGATAGTATTAGGAAGTAGGCAGGGTGCTCAAGGGAAGTAAACAAAACCAGAGAATCCCTTAAATAATCCACACTAAATCGAAGGAGTGTGGCATCGTGCTCCAATTGCCTGGACGGAGAGATGTACGCAGTAAGTCAGTAACAATGGTAACGGACGGTCAAACAATACAATGTCTACCCAGATGATGTCATCTGACTCAGAGTAATGTGAAAGGTGGTTAACGGGACATCGAAAAGCGCGTAGAGAATAGCCGAAAACAGCGGGATAACTAAATGGGCATGAATGACAAGTGAACTTATTAGTAGCTCGATTAGTCGGGGAATAATCATCAGGAGTGATGTCTTCTGTTGAGCACGGCAAAAAACAGCGAATCAAATGCATAGATTGAAATCGATCCATCTAAGCATCATGTGAGCATACAGAAAGGAGGAGAAAATGTACCCGGTTGAGGAAACACTGCATAAACCACTTCAGAGCGTATGTGGAAGTAGGCAAGTCTTGCGTCTTAAAATGCTTGCTAATAGCGGGTAGTAGTCGTTCCAAGACTTGCTCGTGTTGCTCGAACAACCGATACAAACCGGGAAAGTCACGTGAGTACAGCCCGTGCATTCCGTGCTTCCGACTTCCCATCAGCTGACACAGAGCCCAAAAAACATCCTCTTCTTCCACGATGTAGGTGAGAAATAGACCAACCAATTCGCTCATACCCTACAGGAATGAAACAAGCGGGGAAAGTGATTTATTACCTTACAGACTAACCGGCTGGATAAAGGCAAGTCACTGAGAAAAGCGAGACGTTTCAGAGGTACCATAAAATAGCATAAGCTACACTGCAGTTAAATGGGGATGGAACTGCAAGCATGTGATTGTGCTATCAGATGCATAAAAGAATCAAAATATGGAGTGGGAACAAAGTGGCTGGATATGCAATGACAAAGTGCATATGACACTCGGACAAAGTGCGCCTGCAGAGCGACGGGGTGAAACGTCAAGAAAACAAGGGGAAATATTGAAACGCAGGATGAGTGCGAGTAACAGAGCAGGCAAATAGCGGTGGCCGAATACCCATTGTGCTGTTGTTGAATGATTATGTACTGATCAAAAGGGAAAATAAACGAATGTATATATGCTATGAAGGACATCCAAAACCGAATCTGTTGCGTGTGTCACCCACTCCGAATAGTGCTCCCTGAAATCGGTTTCCTCCTTAACCGGACAGCACATCACCGGCTCTGCCTTTCACGTAATTCTAGGCGATAGCGCCAGCATAGAGAGACACCAAGATTGCGACGTATCAGAAATGAGTCAGAAGTAAGCGAGTGCGCGAAGAATATTCTTTTCGATAATTCTCATCAGGCGAGTACAATTATGAAGCAAAATGTTTGGAGAGAATAAAGCCCGTAGAGGCCTGTACAGAGAGCAATCAACTCATTAACTAGGCAATATGAAAACTAAATCAATGGTTTGATCAATCGGATTGTCGCATTAGGAAGCAGGTGATCAAGGAAGGTCAAGTTCAAGGCCAAGGCAATTTCAGAGCCTGTAGCAGTGTGCGCTGTTTGCACAGCTCTGGTTTTAGAACTTTGATAGCAATAGCTTCAGAAATGCTCAATAAAAGTTTCTTCAGCTGTTTTGGGTATCGTTTAGGGATGGTATAAACGACCCGAAACGACTGGTTTATCTGGACTTGGTGTCCAGTGTCGACCAAGTGTTGTAATACCGAACTGTTGATGGATTTTACCGTGCCATTTCGTAGTGACGCAGGACAATGCTCAGCGATTCTTTTGGACAAACACCTGGTCGTATGTCCAAGATACCTAGCACCACAGGTGCAGGTGAACTGGTATAAGACAAACGATTCGGACCGAACAGGGAGTTTATCCTTTAAGCGCTGAAGAATCAATGGTCTTGTTTCGGCAAGTAGTTTTAGGTTGGCGGCTGGAAATGTCTTGGTCACTGCGGTCGAGATTTTTCTATTCAACAGTTCGAACGCGACGTCTTCAGCGCTTAAAGGATAAACTCCCTGTTCGGTCCGAATCGTTTGTCTTATACCAGTTCACCTGCACCTGTGGTGCTAGGTATCTTGGACATACGACCAGGTGTTTGTCCAAAAGAATGGCTGAGCATTGTCCTGCGTCACTACGAAATGGCACGGTAAAATCCATCAACAGTTCGGTATTACAACACTTGGTCGACACTGGACACCAAGTCCAGATAAACCAGTCGTTTCGGGTCGTTTATACCATCCCTAAACGATACCCAAAACAGCTGAAGAAACTTTTATTGAGCATTTCTGAAGCTATTGCTATCAAAGTTCTAAAACCAGAGCTGTGCAAACAGCGCACACTGCTACAGGCTCTGAAATTGCCTTGGCCTTGAACTTGACCTTCCTTGATCACCTGCTTCCTAATGCGACAATCCGATTGATCAAACCATTGATTTAGTTTTCATATTGCCTAGTTAATGAGTTGATTGCTCTCTGTACAGGCCTCTACGGGCTTTATTCTCTCCAAACGTTTTGCTTCATAATTGTACTCGCCTGATGAGAATTATCGAAAAGAATATTCTTCGCGCACTCGCTTACTTCTGTATCAGAAATGGTGGGAGAAATAAAATGTAAGCAGTGTGAAAACGGCTAAAAGCGACTGCGAACAGAAATGATTCCAGTAAACAAGGAATAACCATAGCACCACGCAGTGAAAGGGGTTCATCAAAAAGCCGATCGCTTGCCACGTAGAAGACGGATTCGTAAAGAATTTGGAGCCTAGTATTAATGTAGAGGATTCAAGTCACGACCAGCAACTGGGTATCCCACAAAAAGTCACGTGTTCGTTGACACATGTGGTTAAATGAAATCCACAGTAGTAGTTGAGGAGATGGTAAACGAACACTGAGAAGTCGCACGGGAGGCTTTATTAGGCGGTGTATGCCGTTCTCTTGGTCCAGCGCTTCGGGAACAGCCACACCAACATATAGGCATCCTGACTGAATTGGTGGCTGAGCTGCGTTGATGACTCGGGTATCCTTCTCCTTCCTGTAGCGTTAGCGATTTTTAATATTGGAAGGACGTAAAGCAAGTTGGTTGGTTCACTCGAGCAACCGTCGTTGGACGGAACTGGTTGACAGAAGGAAACTTGAAGCCAAGCATTGTACAACGGAAACTAGTTATGCCCTAAGAAGAGCCTAAATCCGACAACATGGCCCCAATAAGAAGTGGTTTCAACTAGTTCAGAAGACCAGTGATAGAACCGAGAAGGCTTTATAAGGGGTGACATGTGAATTCACAACGATAGATGCCCGAAGATGTGATATGCGAACATGTGACAAAATCAAATGCCGAAGCAACTGACAATGAAAAGGTTGTATATCGAGAATTAAGCACCGAGCAGTGGATAAAAAATGACTTCGAAACACGAAGAAAAAGTGATAAAGAGATTCATTAAAATATTGTAAACGCCATCGGACCATCAAACTATTTTACTATGTGGTGCAAGTGGCCAGAACACAAGCAAGGTAGGCGTCTCAAAGGCGACGGCACATACTAGCCGTTCAGTTGTTGGCTCAGTACCTAATTTCTGGTGCTGATTTTCTGTGCACGAAATGAGAACATTTGTTCTGCTGAAAATCAGCACTGTCCTTTCTCGTTCTGCCTGCCTCCTTCAACCTAGTGACGTAGCCCACCCAGGCAAATCCCCGTGCCACATATAGTTGAATATATATCACAGCAATTGTGGAAACTGGTGTGGGGAGCAAAGGACCGATATGCCACAATCTCCATGGAACCATTTGACTATGAGTGTTACTGTTATCCGAAGGTAAACCCACATAAGCGCCACAACAGCGTCGGCTAGATATTAGTCTTTCACATTCTTAAACCAAACTTCTCTTGGTGCGTCAACAATACTAAGCGTTCATATCGAGTAGCGTTTAATTCGCCTACTTCAACAGCTGCTCTGCGCACCATTCTCTTGACTCTCGTTTCTTTGTACTCTGTTCGCGGCCGAATTCATGGGGACGAGAAAACGTCATCGCCCATGCGGTCGGACGAACAGTTTACGCACCTGCATTGTAATCCGGAGGTCTCCGGTACGAATCCGCATAGGCGCGAGCGACGTCGCGGCATACCCAGCCCACGCGCAACCGGTGGTGGTCGCGTGGTAGCGAGGCGTCGGTAGTGTGCCGGCGTACTGCTGTTGTCTTCCTGTCTTGTCATCATCCCCGCGCACTGCACATCTTGGTGGTATCCCTAAAGAGTTAAACGACCTGCAATTAGAGGTCGGAAAGCCAAGTTCGGAAAGCAGAACAGATGAACACACCGATGAAATAAAAGACACTGAGCAATCAAAAGTGAGGTCAGCCAGTGTGCAGGCAATAAAAGCGGAAAATACTCTCAATGGTTATCCGGTAGGTGCCCTAAACCGTAATTAGCCGAGCTGCATACAGCTAAGTCGACCAGGGGAGGAATAAATATCCTAATTAGCCTCTACGATGAAAGTTCAAGCAGTACAAACTACGGCATCTCGTGAGTGTCTGTTCCACATCACCACCGACAGGTACGCAGTAATGATCCAACGGAAACTGCGCATCTTCCTTCGCAAGCTGTGCTAAAACTATTTGGATCAATATATATCAAAGCCTGACGTTTCAGATATAAGCGAAGAACCGCCGGTGATTCCACTTAATACAATGTTCACAAAATGAATGACGAAATAGGAAGTAGACGGTGCGTTTGTCCGCGATTGCACAAGATGGTAACCATTGCGGCGCTTGCGAACCTACCACGTCTATAACTGGGAGCAAAGATAGTTGAATGAGTGGAAGGTGGCGAAAGAAACACCAAGACAGGAATTAATTGGAAGCTGTTGTCACCCGATTATCCCAAAGATATTGTATGGTTTTCACAGCGTGGATTGCACAAGCTGCTGACATCCAGAAGTCATGGGGGCGGAACCCGGCAAGGGTCCGTTGGGAGGCGCACCACTGACGAGACCCAGAAGGTCGAAACGCCGACGTCTGGTGCGTTTCCAGACTAGCCTAAGCCTGTTGATTGAGAGTGGCAATAAGGACTTAGCTGAACTGTAAGGGAAATCGGATAAAGGCACGAAGACCAGATTTAGATGTGGGGAGGTGGACCTTAAAATAATCATGAGATCAAATAGTTAATAGTGCGGGGGCGTGCCAGAATGGCTGAGTCCTTGCGATCAGATGCAGCGTGAGCACCAAAGCTAACATGGACAACTGATGTTTGGGTTGGCTTGTACAACGTGTCTGAAATGAGGAGAAAGCTTCTGAAAGTACAAGCATAGTGTAAAGCAATGGGCAGTGGAACCGTTCAAAGTTGCAGAGCTTTAAGGTGGGTAGCACGTTAAAGGGTAATCCGAAAGAATATGCTTTAATATTTATAAGCAGCCGTCTAGAGAATACACATAGGGACATCAAGAACCTTGGAAATTAGAGGCATCAGGTAAAATTGTTACAGAAAAGAGAGTGATCATTTTCGTTTCCCTTTCATACGCCGATTTTTATGTACCTTGTTCAACATTTCCGGTTTTAAAAATATGAGTCCAAACAATTGTGCACACAGTTGTGCACTGATTTTAGCCATCAGTTATCTCTTCTAACGTTTCAAGTCAACAGGACTCCTCGTCCTTAGGTTCATGGTGAAAAATGCGCATGAATCTAAAGGGCGGCTAGATTTAAAATTGGTGACATCATGTGCACTCGTCAGATGGGAATTGACCACCACGCGGTCACCTATAGTACGAGCGTACAGGACATGATGGGACAAACGTCCGGATGACATGAGCCAGTCATGGCAGAGCAATCACAATTAGCGCAGTAAGTCCAACATGTTGAGAGCAATGATCGTACTCCCTAAGACAGCGTCTAGCTACATTGCTGCAAAGTCGATATTGCTGCAACTCTCATATGATACTCTCCTCAATACGTAACATACACCAACTGGCCAAGACTCGTTTTCATACAGTGCGGGGCAAACGGAAGTGTTGCAAACCCGTTACTTTAACGAGGTGGATATTGAGGAGACATCATAGCCGCCTCAGATTGACAAACACCAAACAGACTGGTGATACAGGGAGAAACCTTCATAACAGTGTCACACGAAGAGATGGAGCTTCTCAGGTAGACAAAGACAAACATTAGTTGAAACCGTGCACCTTCAACGACGAGCAAGGGAACGAGTGAATGCTAATCCTGGAGCAGCACTTTAATATTCCAAGGAGCGAAGCATACACTGTACCCAGATGCCACAATCGCCAAACGGTTCATAGTGGCTTGTATACTTTGCCGGTCGGCATCAAGTATGGTGATATCATCAGCATCGATCACGGTCCTACCTAGAAGCCTCAAGCTATGGTGTTAATAACTTTTCAATGTTGTCAACAAAACCTCATGAATCGTAAAATCGACAAGTAACAGGGACTTGCAGTAGCCGTTTCATAAACACTTCGCCATTTAATCATGCGCGAAATGGGATGTGTAGAATCGAGAGACATACTCACCCTGTGAATGATGCAAAGAAGCAAAAGAATGAGACTAAGCAGGTAAGACGAGGTTGCTTTCCAACAAAAGAGAGAGAGAAGCTGACCAAAACTACGTCTGAAGTTTATCCTCAGGTAGTGAGAAAAAGTGATAGAGATCAGATTCCAGCGATATGTCTTCGGAAGTGCAGGGTCAAGACCGATAATGTGACAAGCAGAGTAAGAACCTAAAATTCAATGGTGAACTGAAGGAAGAAGAAACTGTTGCTCATAAATTCAGTTGCTGTGGCAAAGGTAACCGTCATCCAACATCACATAACTTGTCCGCAGCAAAAGCAGAATGTTTATGATCCAACAAAGAACCAGGAATTCGGAGGCAACCAGTGAGAGATGAATTACACTATCACGGTACCGTGGGGGAAAAGTCATCAAATGGCCGAAGTAAACGTACCTGACAATAGCCAACATCGACGTCACAAACAGAGTAGGCAGCCAGAATGCGAAACAAGGATTGTTGCCGAGAACCATATCGTGGGCGAAAATAGGTGGTGTTACGAAAGGTGCGGTTGATGTCTTTGTCTATTTGTTCCAGATATACTGAAGTGGCCAGGGCACAGGAGAGCATTTTCTGTTTGGGGGTAAACGACAATGTGAGTAAAGTTGAGCTGTTCCACTCCGCGGGAGAGGATAAAAGGGTGAGCACAAGTCAGCGACACAAAACAGGTTTATTTCAGTGTAGGAAGAAAAGTGCCCAGGACAACAAACGATGGGGAGAACAAAGGGAAAACGTAGGTGAAGAGGTGCCATAATGCGTGGGTTTTTACGATGGTGAACATTGACGTAGGGAATACCTCGACTAAGTGAACAAATGCAAGGAGACGGAAAAGTGGGTGATTCAGCTGCGAAAACTGGATGACAACGGCGTGTGCGAGTCAGTTAAAAATGATAGCAAGGAATGAACCCGTCAAAGGCTAAGCCACGTCACAGAGAACAAGAGAGGGAAGCACGTGACTGCTGTGCAGGTCCAGGTCACACTGTGTCAGCCAGAGCTGTGAAAACATAAAGCGCTATTGGAAGGAGTATATTTATTCACAGTCTGTTAACAGACATTGTGCCATCAGAACCATGGCAGAAGAAAAAGGTGAAGATGGGGACACTAATGCGATTAAAAAATATGGGAAACGAATTTTTTTGGTTTTACACACGCCATTTTGTATTTTTTGTTTTGTTTTGTGAGTTTTTGTGTGTATCAAAGGGATGGTGAAATTGCGGAACAACATTGCCGCCACTGATGTCTGTTGCGGGCCATGACGTCCAATGTTTCCAACCACTGCAATTCAGCATCTCGTGGTCCCCAACCTGGAAGGCGGACTGGTCCGACTGCTGCCAAACTTGAGGTCGCCTTCTTCATACTCCTTCTCCACGTCATCGGCTGTCCACCGCGGCACTTTTTCCAATCGCTCCCTGGGAGTGCAAATAGCGCTCGACGTGAAAGGCGATGGGCTGGCATGCGCAGAACATGCCCGAGCCAGCGCATGCGATGTCGGAGAATAACGTCTTGAAGACTGGCACTATTCGCCCCAAGCACGCGGTCTCTCACCTCTGCGTTGCTTACGTGGTGTTGCCACCACACCCTAGCAATCCTTCGTAGACAGCGATTATCAAAGACTGATAGCCGCTTCATATCTTCCGAGCGAATAGGCCAAGTCTCACAGCCGTACAAGAGTACTGCACGGACGGAAGCATCGCACACCCTGTCCTTGAGCTTGAGACTGACATCACGACGACGCCATAGATGTCTCAGTTTGATGAATGCAAAGCGGGCCTTTGCAATCCGTTGTGAGACTTCATCTCCAACACCGCCACCAGCCGTGATGCAACTCCCTAGGTAAGTGAAGCAAGGGACTTGCTCCAGCACATGTCCAGCAATGGTGAGCGCGGGTTCAGGCACCTGCCAATCCTGGAGCAGCGTTTTACATTTTCCCGGAGTGAAGCACAGGCCGTACTTAGACGCCTCCATCGCCAAGCGGTCCAGAGCGTTCTGGACGGATTGTGGGTCGTCCCCCAGCAAGGCGATATCATCGGCGTAGTCCAAGTCCGTGAGTCTGTCTCCAGGGAGAACCTCAACACCGCAGTCCTGGACACCTTCCAGTGCTCTTTGGAGAACATCTTCGATGGCGAAATTGAAGAGGAAAGGTGAAATAGGGCAACCCTGGTGAACACCGCTGGTCACAGCGAATGAAGAGGAGTGCGTGCCGTAAGCCCTAACTTTGCCCGACGTGTGACTGTAAAGTACTTTCAGGATGGTTACAAACTTGTCGGGCACACCTCTCTTCAGTAAACAGTTCCACAACGCAGATCTATCTACTGAATCAAATGCCGCTCGGATGTCCAAAAACACTACGATTGTTGGCCGCCGGTGGATGTGACGAAGTTCGAGAACTTGCCGAAGCGTGAAGATTTGGTCGATGCAGCCACGGCCTGGACGAAATCCAGCTTGTTCTTCTCGGGAAAACTCCTCTGTAGTCGTTGAAAGCCTGCCAAGTAGGACCGACACGAAGGTTTTGGATGCGACAGAGATTAGGGAGATTCCGCGGTAGTTGCAGCAATCGGCGCGGGAACCCTTCTTGTGAATCGGGACAATGACCGATTCTCCCCATGAGCTCGGAACCTTCTCTTCAGTCCAAACTTTCGTGAACAGCGATAGGATTTCGCTGATAATTACACTCCCACCATCTTTGAATAGAGCTGGTGGTAGATTGTCGGGACCCGAAGCTTTGTGGCGTTTCAAAGATTGGACTACATTTCGAATCTCTGCTTCATGTGGGGGGGCTGTGGAGACAGGCCAAGCATCATACATTGGGGCAGGAGGTGTCGCAGGGGACTGTGTTGGGTGGTTGAATTGAAGAGCGAAATGCTCTGACCAGCGACCCAATCGTTTGCGAAGGTTGGTGATCTTCGTGCCGTCTGCCTCGCAAATCGTCTGGCTGATAGCGTGGAAATTGCAACCAGCGGCCCTGATGATGTAAAACAGACGGCGGAAGTTGCCAGCTGATGCAGCGGCTTCCATCTCACCAGCTTGTTTTGACCACCAAGATTCACGATCAGAGCGAAGGCTTGCTTTCAGCTGTTGCGTAATAGACCGGCGGTGTTCGTTGTACTCTGCGCTAGCAGGCACCGCCCATCGACGATCCAGCAATTCTGATGATCTTCCCGAGATCCAGCATTTGGGAGTGGAGCGAGTGAGGCCACAGCTGGACAAACCGGCCGACAATAAGGAGTAGTCATCAACGAAAACCTACAGGGTTTAAGGAGAAACAAAACGTGCTGAAAGCTCTGAAGTTTAGATGTTGCGCGCAATATTTACTTGAGAATAAAGCATGTCGCAGGTGAACAGTTTCGAAAATCGATATGTGCGATAGTGGCCTAACGCAATATTCGTGGTCACGGGCCAATTCATTAAACTTGAGACGAAAGAAAATGAACCAAACAGCAGCTTAATGGAGTTTTAAGTCGCAATGCATGGATGATCTTCTACAAGGGACGGATAGTGAGTCTGATGTGTCAGCAGGCCGATGCTAACAAGTTTGGATGGTTGTTGCCCCCGACAGCGCATATTAGGATACGTCTAAATGACTCAAGGACGGTATGTGGCTTAGGGGACGATGACCCGAGCAAACAAATAAATAGACCTAAGGACCACTTGTCCGAAGGGTTTCCTGCGGCTTCGGTCTGTGCCCGTATACTTTGAACAGGTCAAACGCCGAATTGCGACGAGTTAAGTCACACTAACTCACGTCAACAGAACAGTAATAAATGAAGTAGATGAGAAGATCAGGTGCGCCAGTGAGAGGAACTGGGATACATTCAAAATGCTGATAGGAAGGATAAGGAGTCGGGTGCAAATACTATTGCTCTCAACTCGGAGACATGTTAGAGAGAGTTTCAAGTCGTTGAGGTGATCAATCCAGTGGAGTCGATGAAGCCCACACTCTAAAAGCAAGAGTAGCAGTATTATACTCTCACGCTGCTCCTTCAGCATTACCCGTTTTCGATAAAGAACGGCTACAAGTAAGTGCTGAGAAACGTGGTAATAAATCCTAGATCCAATCGAGCCATAAAACACACCAATTCGGCACACTCAACGTTGATAAACTACACGCACCTCCAATGATTTTTCGCAAATACGAAAAATACGCGTTCGAATCAGTATAACAAGCAGTCTCAACCGAGTCGTTTACTTTCCAGATGACTTCGATAGATAGGTTTTAACGAGCTCAATGCTCTGGTAAGGCAAAAATAGGCTCAAAGCTAGTGAATGGGTAATGACAGAGTGCGTATAACATTCATGGTTACGGTGAACCCCAGCAGCGATATGTATAACATTGGTTGGCGGCATCCGGTTTCGGATTTGTCTGTCACTGTGGCCTCCACGGGGACAGCCACAGGACGCCTGCGCCTACAGAGGGATCATGGGTGGCTCGCGTTGCACCACCCACAGCTTCATCCGCAAACCCCATACCCAGTGTAAACCCGAAGGAATAAGACCGGGAGGCATGCAGATGGGAGCCACGTTTCATCAATGGAGCCGGCCCACACTCATTCACAGGCAAAAACAAGCACGCTGTAGTTGGGGAATCAAACGCACACAAGGCAGTGTTTGGACCGTGATCCGCTCCACACTGAGTGCACGGAACCACTCTTCGAGCCTAACACGGCCACAAGGACCGTTCACCTCATCCCCTTCAGCAACGACCGTTAAATACACTTATGAGCATAGGCGTTTTTCCGCTGCTTTCGGTACGTTATGCACTGATTTCCCAGATGCCGACAAAGGAGTCTTTCTGCACGATTTCAGCTCTTCGAAAATGAGAGTTGCCTGATCAAAAAGTCATTATAAAGGTGCTTTGGAACATCCGAAATTGCTATCATAAGATCTATTTCCCATTCCACGTCTAAAAAATCGAATATCCGACTTTTCCGGAGGTCATCACCAGCAAGCTATTTTAAATGTGACTTCGGCATTTCGTGCGCATAACAACCACGGAATGAACATAGCTTATAGCATCGTTATCTAGAAGTTCTAGACTCACTTTCAGTCCGATCGATGCAACCGACATAATGGTGAAATTCTAAGGGAACACTCTGAACGCCACCTTCGACTGACCCATCTCCGGAAAATTGTTACGTAGAGTTAAAAGTATGCCTGTTAAGTAACTAAAGCAATCGTGCAAACGATCTTGGTAGAGCCGTTCGCATGCCATTTTGGGTCATAGTAGAGCGGATACAAACGTCTTCGGCCGAAGCAGGATCAGCCTCGACGACGAAAGTCCCTGTGTATCTGTCTAATAAGTGCGGCATTTGGGTCAATTCTCAAGACAACTACCTAGTATCCAGGTCACTGATCAAAGCATGAACAAGATAATGAAGTGAGTGTTGTTTACAAAGTTCCTCGATTTGGTATTACATGGAGAATTCAGTTAACATACGTTTCCGTGGATACAATACATTCCATAGTATGCTGGTACTGTGCAAACAGCACTAGTGAGTTGACAGATTTATGGATTACCAACTGGTTTGGTTTCGAACTCACGGCAATCTGTCGTGCAAGTGATTTTCGCGGGTCGTTTGCAAACTGTTCGGCAAACCGCGGTTGAATCTCGCTGGATTGTGAGTCCTTATTACCGTTAATATAAAATGTGACAAGTGGATGGTAACTATGGTTATCATGGTTCTCTAGTACCTTCGGGGGGGGGGGGGTGCGGGCGACCTCGTTGCATCTCTTGCCCCCAAAGGGACTGGTGGTGACCGCGCGTGACAGCGAAGCACAGGTATGATGTGCCGATGTAATGATGATGCATATTTGAGTAAAAAAACGGTGAGCAGTTGTTGTATACAACTTCTAGGCCTGCAGCCTAGAGGTAACGTGCCTGCCTCGTAATCTTGCGGTGCAGGTTTGAGCCTGCGTAGGGGCAGGGCGACCCTCGCAGTATCCTAGCCCACGTTCGACCGGTGGTGGTTGCGTGGCAGCGAAGCGTCGGTACTGCGTACCGGCGTACTGCTAATGCCATAGGGTAAGAGCATTCTGGAGGCAGTCCAAGTCTTGGAACAATTCAGTGGCAATGCACTAGTTCCCCGTGGTCGCGAAAGTACTCCCACTGTCAGTTCAAAACTCAACACTTGAACAGGATTTTAGGTAGGCAATTTGGGTAGGAAAAATAGCAAAGTACACAAAACCGAATGATTTTTACCAGTGTTCAAAGGCCAGATGGACCAGTCACTATAATGAAATATGTGACAGTCAGTATTGCGTGGTTAAACGCTTGGAGGGGAAAATAAATTCTAGTACGGAAGATATCATCCATTGAGGGGATCCTATTAGGACACTCAAAGTCTTTGGAGCGCAATCTCTACCAAGTGCTTCGCTGGTAAACTTAGAGTACAGGACGATGGTAGTAAGTAGATTAGGCCCTGCCCCAGTGCAATAGCTGCCAAGCAGTCTAAAGCAGAATGTTAACTATTTCAGCATTTCCGTCATATCGCGGGTCGACATGCCATCGGTTACCGTACTAACAGAGAGAACAATTTAAATGGTGGTTAAACCGATTCCCTTAAGTGGGCGCATAGGCCAACCAGGCAGTGGAAGCAGCGAATAGGTTACAACTTACACCGGGAAGGTATTTGTGAAGGTTCAAATCATTAACAGGCTGAGTAGGAAAGGGACGGAGTTCATAAGGTTTAATCGAGGTCGATGTTGCCGAAATAATCAAAAACCTGATCAGCATACATTGAACATAATCGCGGAGTGATCGCTATGGAGCATCGGTGCCTATGCAGCATATTTCTATTTGGTATGAGCACCGAGCGAATAACGTCGAATTCCACCAAATGGCGCGAAGGACGAGCACTTTGACAGGCCACTGGAACGTCTGTTGAACATGAACCACCAGCGTCGGATAGTTCAGACTTTCCCTATTTCTGTCAATCACTTGTTTCTATGAACGCATTTTCTGAAATTATGCATTATTCGAGAAAACTGCGGGATGACAGGTGAGAAGTAACCACCCACGAGTTGGGTAGGATGACGATAGCAAGACTAGGCGCATTAGCGGTTATATACCTGACTGAGTTCAGATATTCTGTTGCATGGCACTTGCCGATACCCTTTCCCTCTGGTGATTTCTATCTTTCCGACCCATTCTAAGTTAGACATGTATATAAATTTGCGCTTCCACCTTTTTCATTGTCAATGGAATTCTTCGCATTTATAGCGGCGCTAGTCAAGGAAAGCAGAGCGGTCCGGATCATGGTGCACTAACAAAGCCAAACTGAACACAAAGTGTGATCGCCGCTAAATTTTTAAACTCAGTTTCGATATGCACTTGATGAGGTCCAGTGAGTGGTCACGGTTCAGTACACTCTTAAGACAGTGTTTACTGTCAGCAGTCGTTAATAACTGTCGTCAGTGCCACCTAATATCGCTGGTGCTGGTCAACTGATAGCCAGTGAGACAGTAAACTTTGAACGGAAGTGAGGCGAACGCCTACGATGGAGCAGTTGGCTCGAAATACAGAGCAGAGTAGACAGAGATGCGCGATGTTCATAGTGTGTTGGAACCGTACATGGCTGGCGTCACAAAGGGAAATGCTCACAACGTGCTGTGATAGGGATATGCTGGCCATAGCATTCAAACCCTACTCTCACATCGGACAATTTGCGTGTCAAAATACAATTCCTTTCTGCCTCAAACTTAAGCAATAAGGATTGTTCATAAAAGGAACAATATCCCACGTGAACACCGTGCAGTGCGGACAATTCATGACGACACAGAAACACTGCACAAATCGGATGACACACCATCACCATCATCATCATCATCACCATCATCATCATCATCATCATCATCATCATCATCATCATCATCATCATCATCATCATCATCATCATCATCATCATCATCATCATCATCATCATCATCATCATCATCATCATCATCATCATCATCATCATCATCATCATCATCATCATCATCATCATCATCATCATCATCATCATCATCATCATCATCATCATCATCATCATCATCATCATCATCATCATCATCATCATCATCATCATCATCATCATCATCATCATCATCATCATCATCATCATCATCATCATCATCATCATCATCATCATCATCATCATCATCATCATCATCATCATCATCATCATCATCATCATCATCATCATCATCATCATCATCATCATCATCATCATCATCATCATCATCATCATCATCATCATCATCATCATCATCATCATCATCATCATCATCATCATCATCATCATCATCATCATCATCATCATCATCATCATCATCATCATCATCATCATCATCATCATCATCATCATCATCATCATCATCATCATCATCATCATCATCATCATCATCATCATCATCATCATCATCATCATCATCATCATCATCATCATCATCATCATCATCATCATCATCATCATCATCATCATCATCATCATCATCATCATCATCATCATCATCATCATCATCATCATCATCATCATCATCATCATCATCATCATCATCATCATCATCATCATCATCATCATCATCATCATCATCATCATCATCATCATCATCATCATCATCATCATCATCATCATCATCATCATCATCATCATCATCATCATCATCATCATCATCATCATCATCATCATCATCATCATCATCATCATCATCATCATCATCATCATCATCATCATCATCATCATCATCATCATCATCATCATCATCATCATCATCATCATCATCATCATCGTCATCATCATCATCATCATCATCATCATCATCATCATCATCATCATCATCATCATCATCATCATCATCATCATCATCATCATCATCATCACCATCGTCATCATCATCATCATCATCAACAACAACAACAACAGTACAGCAGCCATTTGAACTGATGCTTCGCTGCCATACAACTATGAGGACCTATGAGATAAAGTATAAGAAGAGGGAGAGAAGGGGGACTTACCTGAAAACCTTAATGCCCAAAGCAAACATTCAGGGTCAAGTCGCCTACACCTTGTGTAGACAACATAACGTCACAAACAGCTGGCAATCGTGTAAATATAAGGCGGCATCGGCGAGACAGCTTACTTGCGGCTTTCACTGCCCCGCGTCATAATCAGCCAGCATCCCACAGATATGGTTGCGGCATCCCGTTTCGGATTTGCCTGTCACTGTGGCTAGCCACAGGACGCCTGCGCCTACAGAGGGACCATCGGTGGTTTGCGCTGCACCACTCACAGCTCCAACCACATACCCTATATCCAGTGTAAACCCGAAGGAATAAAACCGGGAGGCATGTGGATGGGAGCCACGTTTCATCAACGGAGCCGGCCCACACTCATTCACAGGCAAACACAAGCACGCTGTAGCTGGGAATCAAGCGCACACAAGGCGGTGGCTGGACAGTAGTCCGCTTCACACTGAGTGCATGGAACCACTCTTCGAGCCTAGCACGACCACAAGGATCGCGCACCTCGTCCCCTCCAGCAACGACCAACTATCTACTAGAGACAGTATGGACGAGGTAGTGGGTAATAGACAGGTAGATACCTTGTCAACATGCACATCAAGAGCAGCCGCACCGGGGATGTCAAACAACAGCCCCACAGATAACTCAGCATCAAACACACCATAAACAGGCAATCCGACTAAAATACGGCAGGAGACGCGCCATTGGTGTTGGTTGCGAGCCATGTCCTGTAAAGTCTCGAGCCAAGCACAAGGCGAGTCACGTGGACTCCAGCCCGGAAGGCGAGACGGACCAACGGCACCCAATTTGGTCGTCAGTGACTTCATTTCCCGCTACCAAATCAACTGTCCATCTCGAGCTTTGCGCCACCCTACACATGGTAGACTAAACAATGAGGTCCTAGGTAAGCGGTGACCATGCATACGTAGCACGTGCCCAAGTCAACGCAATTTATTCAGTGCTATCTGCTGTACTAGGGAGGTAAGATAGTTATCACCACCTATCACTCGCCTACGCACATCATCGTTGCGGGCAAGCTGGTGCCATCCGACACCAGCAATGCTTCGCAGACAACGATGACCAAAGCCTTGAAGGCGTCTCAGATCTTCAGACCGAAGGGGCCAAGCCTCACTCCCATAAAGCAGGACGGCCCTCACTGTTGGCTTGCATACACGGCCTTTCAGACGGAGAGAAACTCCCTCTGTCGCCAAAGATGCCGCAGGTTCAAGAAGGCAGCTCTGGCATTTGCAATGCGTGAGCTGACGTCAGTTTCTATGTGCCCATCATTGCTGATGCAACCGCCAAGATAAGTGAATTGATCAACCACCTCCAGCTCCTCGTTACCAAGGGCAAGGGGTTATAAAGTGGCTAGTGGTGCTGCAGCAACACATTGCACTTTGAAGGCGCGAAGTGCATACCAAATAATGGGACAATTCTGCATAGGCTATTCAGGTTTGATTGTGCCACCGCAACATCGTGGAAAGCAAGACAATATCATCCGCATAATGAAGATCAAGTGACTTTTCATCAGGCAGCAATTAAACGCCTACATCGTGAGATTTCGTAAGGGAACACTCCATGATAGAGTCCACGACGAAATTGAACAAAAATGGAGAAATCGGACAACCTTTACGAACGCCACTTGTGGTTGGAAAGCTATTCGATAGGCCACCGTATACCCTGACGCGGCCTGCAGTGTTCCAGTACAGAGCACGTAGGATATCCACATATTTCGCGAGATATTTCCGTGTAAGCATTGCGAACAGAATCGATCGATCGACTGAATCGAACGACCACTTGAAATCAAAGAACACAGCTATTGTCGGCGTGCGGTATGCGTGGCGCTGCTCTGGTACCTGCCGCAGAGTGAATATATGGTCTATACAGCCACATCCTGGGCGGAAACTTGCTTGCTCTTCCCTAATCCGAAACTCCCGTTCCGCAGTGAGGCGACGAACGAGAATCGAGGCCTGTAATTTTGTCACAACTGGCGTTAGGCAAATACCCCTGTGGTTAGAACAGTCTGTGCGACTGCCCTTCTTGTAAATTGCCACTATGATCGATTCGCTTCAAGTAGCCGGGATACTCTCTTCTTTCCAAATACGTTCGAATAGGGAAGTCAGTGCTTTGCAGCGGACCTCACCTTCATCCTTAACCAGTGCAGGTGGGAGGGAATCCGGACCAGCGGCACGAAAACGATTGAGGGCTGTGATCGCGTTTCGAACCTCGGCCTCCGACGGAGGCTCTAAACTAACCGTCAATGCCTCGTCCTGCATCACCTGAGTAGGAAGAGGTCCGGAAGCAGGGGGCCTGCTGAATTGATCTTGAAAGTATTCCGCCCAACGAGCCATACGGCGCTCCTTATTGTGTATCAGTGCACCCGCACTGTCTCTGATTGTCTCACTGACGCCTGGTTTCCTGGGATCAGTGGTGCGGATTAGCTGGAAAAGCTTGCGATAATTGCCCACTGCTCCTGCCTCCTCCATTTCTTGAGCCCGAATGGTCCACCAGGCTTCCTTGTCAGCACGTAGGCTCGCGCCTAATAGTTCGTCAGGTCATATTGTGCTCAGAGCCAGCCGGGAGGTTTCTTCTAGATTCTAACAGGTTCACCGACCTCTCGGATATCCAGTGACTGGTGCAGTGACGATTGACAGTGTCACAAGCAGATGTTCCTGCGTCGTGTATGACGGCCGAGATCCTATTCCACTGAAGCTCAGTGTCATTAGAACAAGACATCGAAAGTTCGTATGAGGCAGACAAGACCCAATCAACGGATTGCATTGAAACAGTTCAGCACACATTCTACGCTGCTTTGTATCCCCGGCCTGTAGCCTTAAGGATCATAAGCCTGGCTTGTAATTCGTGGTCGCGGGTTCGAGTATGCGTGGGGGTAGGGGATCGGGCGACACTCGCGGTATCCGTAGACATCATGCGACCGGTGTTAGTTGCGTAGTAGCGAAGCTTCGGTACTGCGTACCAGCGTACTGCTGGTGCCATTTTTGTACCGTCGTCTGGTGACAGTGCATAGGCTGAACAATGCTACCACACAGTGCGTCACTCTGTTTGCATGCAGCTTGATCGAAGGAGCAGCTCTAGGTTGACAATTGGTATTGCAGGTCGAAACGGACTGTGGCAAGAATGGTACGATCGATGGCGGAAAAAAGCATCAGTGCAAAACTAATCTGCGCCCTCGGATTCCAAGAAGTCATCAGAAACGTGCTACCTGACAGACCCCCACGTCACGCAATAATCGACCACAGAGATTAAAATGAGCTGAAGGTGGTCAGTTGAGGTCATTCCATAGTGAGCATACCTACCTGATAAGTGCAAGCGAACAGACAGAGTAAACAAAACTGCTTCCAAGATATAAGCCTTTTAGAAAAGACATTAGCATTACACCGATGCTCCGCACCAATTGATGCCAAGCGAACATCACCAGTCGATTGTGTGGGCTAGTGAAATTGCGAGTACGCCCGCAGATTCCAACGGATGAGTTTTGTTGACAATGTGGATGCTGAACGAGATTAAAGCGGGAACAACGTGTTGTCTAAGAACACTTTGTCGCAACTTTCCCTAACCAATGACACCAACCTTCGTTTGCTGAAAACACGCAGCTTCGTAATCCGATTGACCGGAAGCACAGTCCAGACACGATCAAGCGGAATGATGTCGAATTGACTAGATTAGTGATTGCTGTGAAATAGCGCACAGGACTACGCATCTATTCAGTGTGTGGTACTGTTCCATAGGTAAACCTACGAATTCACCAGCAAAGTTTCGTTAACAAGATATGGACCAACAACAAAAGAGTAGTATTTCAAATCGGTGTTTAGATAGTGTCTGGTGCAACAGCATGATGAGGACCTGACACTCAGGACTACAGCGTAGAATCCAATGTGGAATAGTCTAACAGAAAAGGGAAAATCAAATCTCGAGGATGGGAGTGGCAGTAGAATCGTCATAACGACAACTGAGAGCAGTCAGCCGCATACAGTCGGCTGGATCACACGGTATGGGGTATCTCATCGAAAAGCAATGGATGCAGTGATGAAGAGCGACCTGATGGATCTACAGATTTTAGGCTAAGCGTCTGTTTCTTATGGGGATAGTTGCGATCGGATAAAACAAAGAATAGTAGGCTATGATTGTTGTGCCATAAACATGCACACACCGAGGAATTTACCAGAAAGACAGGAAGCTACACAATAGCGTATGACAGCTTTTATCGACATGTAGCATGTGTAGAGGACGTTCATTCGCGGATTGAACCCGGATTGCTGCACTCCGAGAACTCGTAGATCGTATGGTAGGAAATAACATGTGGTGCAAAAGCAGAGTTTCATTGCGAGTGGATATGGCAGTGAAGTAATGAACTAATGTGCTAAAAGGAAGTACGACAAGACCCTCAATTGACTTACATGAAAAGTTAACCAACTCTGTGTAGCGACGACCGCAGTTATCTAGGTGCGAGATACATTCTGCACCACATGCACAGACGTCTTAAGTCGCGGCATGTTTCCGCTCCAGACGTGAAAGACCAAACTAGCTCGCTCAGAATATCCGGTCAACAGTGTAAAACAGATAACGCAATAGTGAACAACCGATGGTATTTAACTTTGTTTGGAGAAAAGAAATCTGCCTTAAATATAAGCTTGACGAACAAAACTGGCGCGTGTTCGCACGCACCACACTAAAATCAGACGATGACCACAGATGGAGACAAAGACAAACAAGTAGAAGCAGTGGGGTGCCGCCGCTCCACAGACCGAACTCACATCGTACACAAGTTTGTTCTGTCGCTTCAGCTCCGGTACACGCAGAAGTAGCGGCCAAACACGCATTCGAAATTGCTGCGGAATACCCTTGAACACGCGCCGTACGAGCTGAGAAGTAACAGACAAGGAAAAGATAGCACAGCAGAAAAAGAGAAGCGTGTCATATGTAGGCGATCGTGTAACAGTGAAATTATTTCCAAGCGCGCGACGCTGTGTTATATGGATGGGAGAAATATGTTGCGCATGTGGGTGCTGATATCGCATCCGACTATAGGACAAGCTGGATTGGGGCTTGCCGAGTGTCTGGAAAGCCAAGTTAGACCACTGACAGCCCATAGCCCAGATATCAAATGCGAAAGGCACAATACTTGAGCACATTTGGTTATACAAAGAGTCTCACTCACGTGCAATGACTGATTTGTGCTTAAAGCGCTTTAGGCGTCAGGAAACAATCGCTTTTGAAGAGAGTAAACGCGATGGATAGCAAGGATGCAGACTTGAGATCAAAACTATGCACCGCACAGGAAGCTGAATGGCTGATGCGGAGCGAAACAGGAAGCAGAGTCCGGTCGATGGAACCAGAGGCATCGAATAGTGCGTGGTACAAATGAGAATATAACGTCCGGGTTACTATGCGACAACCAGCCCCTTTGCAGTACAGACTATGAAACTTCGTGCCAATGCTAAGCTGATGGTTGTTCCACACTCGGTACTCAAGCTTCCCGAATGCCGCTGCCGCCTTCGACACGCGATTACGCAACTCAACGTGTAGCTGCTGATCAGTCGACATCACACTCCCAAGGTAGCAGAAGCGGGAGGTGGTTCCCAATACTTCAGCACCAATGCTGATTCGCGGCAATATTGAAGATTGCACCTCCGGTGAAGGCTGAAAGAGACAGACAGTTTTGCTTGTGTTGATTGTGAGTCCGAATTGGGCCGCTGTCAAAGCCAGAGCACTAGTCATGTGCTGCAACTCATCCGCGCAGTGTGAAAACAACGCACAGTCGTCAGCAAAAAGCAACATACGGATAGTTGTCTCACAGACTAGAGTTCTCGCACCGAAACGACGGATGTTCAGCAACCCACCATCAATACGGTGCTCCACACGAACACCGTAAGCACAAGCCGCATCAAAAGCACAAGACAACATTGCATGAAGATAGATATTAAACAGGGCAGGAGCTAAGACACATCCTTTGCTTCACACCAGAGACAACTGTAGTCATCAGAGGTCTTTCCACTCAGCTGCACCCTCGCTCGCATACCACTGTGCAGACATCCAATTAAGCTTACAAACTTACACGGGCAACCAAACTTACCCAACACCAGCCACAGTGCCTCGCGGTTCACTGTATCAAATGCTTTGGTGAAATCAACAAAAAGCGAGTACAAATGCTGGTGTCGTTCTCTGCACTTCTCTTGCAACTGACGAGCCGCAAACACCATATCTATAGTGCTGCGACCCGAACGGAATCCATATTGCTCTTCCGCCACGTTTGGTTCCACAATCTGACTCACGAGGCGATTTAGCAGGATTCGCGCAATCACCTTGCCCACACAACTCAGCAAGTTGATGCCACGATAATTCGTGCAACATTGCTTGCTACCTTTACCCTTGTACAGTGGTAGCACAAGGGCATCCTTCAGCTCAGAAGGCACTTCCTCCTCAATCCACATGCGTTGCACCAAGTGGTGCAGCGCAGCCAACAACGCGGGTCCGCCGTATTTCAATAATTCAAGCGGGAGCCCGTCGGCCCCAGCACACTTGCCGTTTCACAGCTGAGCAAGTGCTCTCTGCGTCTCATCCAGTCTCGGCGTATCCGCCAGATCCGTCTTCACATCGTGCTGCTTCAGGCCATTCAATGTAGGCCAGTCGATCTCTGAACGGTTGTTCAAGAGACAGTCAAAGTGTTTCCGCCAGATCTGCATTATGTCTGCAGTCTGGGTGCAGGTAGCGCCTGAACTACCATCGATCAGCGTCCTCAGCTGCTCCAATCTCGGTCCATACACCGCCTTCAAGGAGTCGAAGAATTTCTTGTGTTGACGGCGTCCGGCGTAGCATTCCATCTGCTTCGCCTTCTCCGTCCACCATGCATTTTTAATGCGACGGAGCTCTCGGGTCAGTCGCCGTCGAAGTTTGCGAAACTGACTACTCTTCCCCAAGTCACTGGGGTCTGCAACATGTGCAGCAAATGCTGCATTCTTCTCTGACACCAATGCGTCAATCGTCACATTGTTGTCATCAAACCAATCAGGCCGCTTACAGTTTGCGCGCCCGATGGTCTCCTCCGCAGCAGCTGTCACCTGGTCGCGAATGTGGTGCCACAGGTCGCCCACTGTGGCTATACAGTCCACATCACCACACAGGCGTGCAGCCAGCGCCTTCTCCAGCTCAGTACGTTTCGCTACAGTACCGAGGGAGAGAATGTTAAATTTACGCCGATTCACGGCGGGAGTGCAATACATCGATTTACGAAAATATATGTACAGTTTGGTCCGAATCTATTTGTGCTCAGTGCCACACTCAGCTCCACGCAGTACACGTGTCATGCGCACTTCACGCATATCACGCTGACGTACGATGACATAGTCGAGCAGGTGAGCGTGACCACTCCGTGGGTGCGTCCAAGTTGCTATATCACTCGCACTCAGTGCAAACCGAGTGTTCGTGATCGTCAGGCCGTGAGTGGCACACAGTGAGAGCAGCCTGTCACCGTTCGCATTCGCTGAACCAATGCCATGCGCACCGATAACATCTGTCCACGCTGATGCATCACGCCCAACGCGAGCGTTGAAATCACCCAGCAGAAATAGTCGGTCGCTCCTCGGCACCGACCGTATCACGGACGATAGCTCAGTGTAGGACTGATCACGCGTGTCATCAGGATAACACATGGTCGGACCGTACGTGCTTATAAAAGTAGCAAACTTACCTCTTCCGAGTCGTAGGCGAACAGTCATCAGCCGCGCGCTGATGCCCGTTGGTTCACCCACCAGCTGGCCACTCAGGCGGTTGGATATTGCAAATCCGACCCCATGTTCACGTGGTGCTGAGGCGGCGTTCCGCACCCAGTAGAATGTGTAGCCAGCACCTGCTTCATGTAACTTACCTTGCTCAGCGAGCCGAGTTTCACTGAGTGCCGCCATATCGATGTGGTAGCGCGCCAGCTCCATTGCGACCAGTGCAGGGCGTCGCTCCGGGCGCTCGCTCGAGTTCCGGTCCAGTAGTGTGTGCACTTTCCAGCACCCGATGATGAGTGCATCGCGCAGGCATACGATTGCATTGGTGGGCAATCGCACGTGAGGTGGTCGTTGTGCTTCGGAGGTTTGCTTGAGGGACTCCACCCGGAGCCTTTGGCTCAATAGCCTGACCCACAAGGCAGTGGAGAGCAGATCCAGCTCGGGAATGTGATTTCAGAGACAGATTGGGATCTGCTTGCCGACCGTCGCACGCAGCCTTTGAGGTTCTGGAACAATTATCATATGTTTTGCGACCGTAATTGGATACGCACTGCGACCACGGCCAGACGCAGGTGGGTTTTTGGCGGGTTTGCACCAATTTGACCAGGGGCTGCCTGGCTTGAGGCGGGCAGTAGCAAACCACTGAACACCCGGAGGTGTCCTCCCACCGTCAGAGACAATGCGTGGCACTCGTGCTCTACGCCAATCGAGCATTGAGAATATCACCCGTAACCTGTTGTCTCCCATGGCTAGGTTTTACGGGAAGTGGGCCATCGACCACTTCCTAACCTCCGGAGAGGATGGACTAGGATACTGCCAGGGCGCCCAATCCTGACAGGAGAACGACTCGGGTCCTCAGCCAAAGCCTTCGATTAAATAAACACCCGAAAGGCAGCGGGTCTAGCACATGGTCAGTTAGCTGACTCATGCGGATTGGTGTCCTGGATCTTAGCAGGGAGAAGGGGAAACCTAACTCCCACCCAGCGGTCGCCACGTGGAGGCGCCCAGGACATGAGACTATGGCGCAACAGTAGCAGCAGTGGGTAGACCATCTGTCAGGATCTAGCCACCACCAGCCTCAGCGCACCACACACATATATCTATATACGTATATAAATTTGCAAGCATCTGCGTTAATACTCAACGTATGTGAATATAGATGTATATATATTTATGTATATTTATAAGTATATATATATATGTGTATATTTGTACATATATACGTATATATATTGCATATATATATATATATGTAATGCGTATGCATACATGAGCCGAAATATGTATCTAATCATGCATATATATGTACGTACATTTCAAAAGGTACATGATGCGGCATACAAAGATACTATATACATATAATGCAGCATACGGCAACAGCTTATGCCTTATTATATGCAGTTGATATATTTATCTGGGCATATGAAGACCTTCCAAATTATTTCGGTTTGCTTGGCACTTCGCAACGAAATCGATCTACCAGCGCAGCGTTTACATAAGTAAATAATCCCCTTCACTAACACCAATACTAAATGATAAGCAGTGCGTGCTATTCTCAAATGGCCCATTTATGAACACATCAATACGGGAATGGAAAATGCCCTCTATTGGTAAATCGTTGTCAACTTTGGACATCTTATCCTGTACGTTGTCAACGATGCACATAGGGATGCGTTTGTCATTACAGTTGCTCCTTTTGCACTACATTAAGTTTAGCAAAATACATTTCCGCGCTAATTACCTTCAAAGCATCACCACCAGCAGTCACAACGACACACCATGTATGCAACGGAAACCCAAATGAATGAGCCCTGGCGTCATGTGGGGGTGCAGGTTTCATGAATGAAGCCGACCCACAATGGTTCAAAGGGGAACAAGAGTAATTTGTGTTACGTGGATGAAAACACACGGAATGCGCATGCTAAGTGGTGCTGCGCTCCAGGCGTTTGCCACGGAAGCTGTGTTGTAGGGTGAAAGGGACGTCATGCCGGTGCAGCCATTCCCTTCAAGTAGGAAATTTATATCGGTGTACGAAATATGAAGTTCCGGTAACAGGTAAGCAAGCGTGCGATAAATGGCACTGCATATAAAAGGGGCATGCATAGGGAGCACGACATGCGCACGTCGATGGAGTGAACTTGTGAAGACAATGGAACGCAGTAATAAGGGACGCTTGGTACGGTTAGGCTATGGCGACGTTACTCACATTGAGATGGTTGATGTAACCGTTGCGCAAACATATACAAACAAAGGTGACGTACGATACATAGATATGTACCCTGAAATCAGTTTGTGTAGTAAGCCTTATGTCCGTCGGTGTATACCAGTGGTAAAGCAAAACAGCCTATGGGGGAAATGCACGCGGCGTGTAGGAGTGTGACGTCCATAAGAGGTTACTAACCTGTGCTATTGCAATCTGTTTCATGGACATGGATGCTTCCACTCTGGTGAGTGGAAATGGCAATACGGTAGGCGTGTGCCACAAGCGTCATTAAGTCAAACGTAAACGTTGAGGTTATTCTTCAGATGGGGAAATGGAAGGGGCTTGATAATTGCAGCACCATAGGTAGATGCTCCGGTGACATATGAAGTTGGAAGCGATCACAAATCTGCCCCACCTCGCGGGTGAGCTGCTCGAAGGATGGTTACCCAGGAAGCAAGAACACTGAGAAACGGTTTGTGGATACTTAAACATGTACCTGAAATGGAGTGACCCGGCATTAAATAGGGTTTAGAATGCACTTACCTTTTTGCAGTAGGGTAACTGGCGGCGCGGGGTAGATGGTACGCACGGTTAAACACTTGCGGATAAATTTTAATTCGGTCGAAGCTCAGAAAAAGAAGTTATCATAGGTAACCCAGTTTACCTGCGGATAGGTGGGGCCACAGTGACAGGCAACTCCGAACCCGGATGCCGCCAATCATATATATGTATATGCATATATATGTGTGCCCCAATTGATATTCTACGTATGTAGATGTGGGTAAATATATCTGAATAGATAGATATTTGTACGTATGTGTATGGGTATATTGATACAAATGTAGATATATATACATATGTAAATATATATATGTGAATATCTATATGCACAAATATTTATTTCTTGCATACATAAATGTATACGTGTATATATGCATAGGATTACTTAGGTGTGTCGGGGGTTGACTAGCCGCCGGGCACATGCGCCTACAGAGGGACCGTGGGTGGGTTTGGCTGCACTACTCATAGTTTCTTCCACACATCCCATATGCAGTGTAAAGGGAAGGAAATCAGACCGGGAGACATGTGGATGGGAGCCAGGTTTCTTCAACGTAGCCGGCGCATCCTCCTTCACAGTGAAACACAAACACGCCGTATTTTTATAATCAAGCGCACACAAGGCGGTGGCTGGATCGTAGTGCGCTGCACACTGACTGCACGGAACCCCTAATCGGGCCTCACACGGCCACAAGGACAGTGCACTCCGTCACGTCCAGCAACGACCAACTGCCTCATGAAGCTAGTGTGGACGAGGCAGTGGGTAAGAAACAAGTAGGCACCTAGTCAACACGCACATCCGGCGCAGCCACATAGGTGACATCAAGTACCCGGTAGTCATTGGAACGTACAACATGGAATGAAATGAATTCAATGATGCATACAGAAAGGTGGCATGGCTGCTCTCTAAATTAGCGTATGATGTCATCATCATCACATCATCATCATACACGTTAGCTAGAGGTGGGGAACACCTCAGCTACTGTGCCGCAATACAAATAAAAAGGGGAAAGAAAAAACAACCGGTGAAAGCTGGCTGAGCCACCGGTAACGGATGGGCATCTTTCCGGTAAGCTACCAGTTGGCTGCTGTGCACACCAAAATAATTATTATGCAAAATTATATAAGGCTAAGTATTGAGATCGTGGTTGGAGGGGCAGGCTAAGAGGGATGGAGTGGGGCAAAGAAACTCACAGCACGAAAGCCACTGAGATCGGCTCCTAGTTATATCAGCAAGTGTGTCCAACCAAACGTGTTCATCCTCTTTCGGACCCCAACCAGGGAGCTGAGACTCTCCAACCGAGGCCAATTCAGAAGTGAGGGTCTTCATTCCTCTGGACCAAGTCATCGCTTGGCCACCCCTTCTCTTCTTCTATCCACACCCCGGCGCGCAAACAACACACGTCGCGGAAGTCGGTGTGCTGACATGCGTAACACGTGGCCGAGCCATCGGAGCCTGATGCGTGAAATAACGGTGCTGAGCGGTTCATTTCCTTTTCCTGTGCCATAAACAAGGCGTCGAACACGCTCGTTGCTCACGCGGTGTTCTCACCAGAGGTGAGCTAAATTACGAAGGCACCGTTGGTCGAACGTAACTAGCCTCTTCAGGTCCGCTGCTTTAAGCGGCCAGGTTTCACAACAGTACAATAGGGTCGAACGTACTGCTGCATTGTACACTCTACCCTTCAGAGCAAGATTGATGTCGCGCCGGCGCCATAGGTGGCGAAGGTTAGCAAAAGCGCCCCGAGCTTTTGCTATACTATTCGTAATCTCATATTCAATCCCACGGGCGCTGATACAACTTCCCATGTAGTTGAATTTTTGAGCGACTTCTAGCTGATCCCCACCAAGGGTCAGCGTAGGACGCGGTCCAGACCAATATTGGAGAAACGCTTCGCACTTCGCGGGTGCGAAGCAAAGCCCGAAGAGACGGACAGCTAGTGCCAATCAGTCCAGTGCCGCTTGGCACGTTTGCGAGCTGTCACAGATGAGCGCAATATCATCAGCATACTCTAACTCAAGAAGTCGTTCTCCTGAGAGTAGCTCCACACCGTCTAAGTCGTGTCCTGTAAACGCGATTTCCGTGACTTCGTCAACAGCGAAGTTGAAGAGGAAATGTGACAGCAGGCATCCTTGTCTCACGCCGCTGGAGATATTAAAGGGCGAGGACAGCTTGCCGGAAGCCCTAACTCTGCCCGAGCTACGAGCATATAATACACGGATAATATTCACATACTTCTCAGGTACATCTTACCTGAGTAGACAGTCCCATAGTGCAAGTCTATCCACCGAATGGAATGCACCTTTGATATCGAGGAACACGACAACGGTGGGCCGCCAATATATGTGACGGTGCTCCAATAACTGACGCAAGGGGAAGAGGTGGTCAATGCAGCTACGACCTCGTCGAAATCTAGCTTGCTCTTCACGAATCTGACTTTCAAGAGTGCCAGTCAGTCTGTGATGGAAGACAGAGGCAAACAATTTGGAGGCGATGGAGATCAGACTGACCCCTCTATGGCTGCCGCATTCCGATCGTGAGCCTCCTTTGAAAATTAAGACTATGATGGAGCGGCTGCAATCGGTTGGGACAGTTTCCTGGTCCCACAGTCACACTAGTAACTCGTGTAACTTATCCACAAGAGCAGGTCCCCCGAATTTGATGTCAGTTGGTTAGCAAGGAGATCGCGAAAATGAGTAAACGTACACAATGTAGTTATAGATAATACAAAGGCAACAAAGTTACGCAGGAGAAGCGCACTTACCTAACCCATGATGTCGCAGTATTGGAGTAAGCATGATAGCTATCTACGCACCCACGCCGCTTTATACACTACGCATAAGTGGCTGGAGATTTGTTATTCACTCATGTTAAGTAACACTGCGAAGGTAGTGGAATATGGATGTAATGGAAGAAGGACAGCTGTACTGCACTACTTCAGTAGATGTCACATACGACTAAAGGAAGGATTACCGTTTCGGTAGGTTATTGAACATATGACCGTTCACTGAGGCATACATGCAAGTCGGCTGAAGTATGCTCCTGAGCAATAGGTAGGGGCAGGTGGTGTGATATGGCAGGTTATGCCCCCGGTGGAGTTAGCAGATGCAATGCTCCTGGAATGTCATGTTAAAAAATAGTGATATCTGATCCTGATTGTGTGCACAAGAGGTGAGTAACCTTTGTTATTGCGCGTCACTGCGCATACCACTGCGGCTTTGAGAGATAAGTAATGATATCAAACCAAAAGTACCTGTGACGATGTGTCACTGAATAATCACACGGCCGCTGCTGTACGAGAGGCTCCGGCATGGTGAAGTGTGCAAGTGGGCAAGAATCACCCCGGTGATTCTTGGCCAGGCCGTAATCCTATGACTTGCAACCACAGGTAAGAGGTGTATGCAGTGCATCAGTCACCGTCAACCGTGGGCTATCGCGCTTGCTGTCACTAATCAAACTTGAGGATGCGTCACGGCAATTAAGAGAATACCGGGCGCCTCTTCACGTAGTGCCTTACAAAGACGTGTACTACGATCTATACTACCATGCATTATGATTGTTTCCAAGAAACAAGCAATATACCCATCAGTTGAAAAGTATGCGGTGCATTGAACTGCATTACCCAGTCCTTGTGATTCTAATTGCCGTTGCCGACCACAGGCATCATTCCTGAACGGCAGGGGCCATACCATGCAGAGATGAGTAAGCGGGAAGTAGTTGGTGGAAATAAACTTATGCGTGTCCTAGTGCCACGGTGATAAACAGTAACGGTGGTTGATGGAACGTAAGCACGCCACAGGTGGGAATGATATCTTCACAATAGGTTACTAATCTTTGGTATTGCAAGGGGTTTCGTTGACTTTGATGTATCCACTGTGGCACGAAGGGTAGTAGACACACTGTCGACAAAGGATGTTTAAACCATTCACAAATATTCCCGACCTCGTGGGTGAGCTGCTTCATGGCTCGTTACCCACGATTCGAGAACACTGAGAAATGGTTTGTGGATCCTTGAAACACGTGAGGGAACATGACTGTGGAACTGTCTCAACAGGTACCTGCAATGGAAAGACGCATTAAGTGTAATGGCAGATTGACGTCGATGACTAGCAACAGTGCGCACGTGTTGACTTTGCTGAGACTGTGTGCTAGATCGAGAATACAGGCATATGGATACCATGACATGGTTTATAAGAGGAGGGTGACATCACGGCTACCAGGGTACAAGTGGGCGGTATATAACCTGGATTAGGTATGAAATCCGCCTTAAGGGTTTGCGTAACATTGACTTACGTAGCACTGACTTACCTTTCCTGATGTACTCCTCCTTAGACGATATTCGTAGGGCTTCCATCGTTGACACTTGATCATCGTGGTCGCAGGTTTCGGAATCTTTTCTATACACGTGATGTCACACCGGAGGTACGGTGACGAGGCCTGAACACGACACTCCATATGTGGCTTAACCGCCGCTTCATATAACGGGAAGAATGCATCCACCTCAGCGTTGCTCAGCGCCCTCCTAAGAGGAAACAACTCATGCCAAGTTTTATTGGCGGCATTAAGGCGCGGTATCCCGGAATGAAAATTGTTCCCTACAATGACATTTGCAGCGCGGGCTTCATCAGTAGATCACAAGGATATAGCTCCCATAGGAGACTGATCTGCAATAAGGTTACCACTAATAGGCAAGGGTTGATATTTATTGGCATTTGGTAGGTCAATTATCAACGTAAGAATGTTTGCAACCCCCAGCTGACTACACGACTCCCTGACGCCCCATATGCACTGATTCAGCACTGGAACCTCGGACGAATTCTGATAAAACGGGACAGAACCCCGCTGCGAAGATCAACTTGGCCTACTAGTTCCGTCTATCCGAAGAAAGAAACCCGTCCGAAATCATTCACAGAACCCCAGGACACACATGCGCAACAACTTCTAACCCACACGGCGTCTTCCTCGACCCAGTGTGAAGTTCACTTGCATTCGTTACAGCGACTAACATACCGCGATGCAAAAAAGTCCTCATAAGACGAAAATTAGCCAAAATATATTGTTGCCAAGTTAGGCACATCAGCTGAAAACTTGACTGCCGTAGACACGACGGATTATAGTACACAGGCATTTGATATGCCTGACCTGTACGACAACGGTGTTCCACAGCTCACCCCTTCGTCTCCCATCGATTCCGTATCAGTACAACAGAGGGTGTATACGCAGACGTCTCGATATGGCTAAATTATACTCATTGCCAGTACCAGAAATACCACGCCACCAGATGGCTCTGCGGCATACAACAGGACCTCCGATTCTCAATTTCGGACCCAAGTCCATTGTTAACGAAGTACACTCATTGTCGGAACTACCTACCCAACACCCCAAACCATAAAGCGCTTTCAAATTCCCAACAAACCCCGTTACACTACACACCTTGTCAAAGCAATGCTCATTCAACTACAACCGGTGAATATTACACCCTCTGCTCATGGTTATCAACTGTTACCCGTGATGGTTGCTTGGACCAGATCTATCCACGCATTCAGAAAATCATATCTACACGAACAAAGAGATAACACTGCTAAAACTGCAACTCCTCACCATAAGTTCAAAATACATGGATATACGGCGCGCAACCGATGACGGCAGTGTGCTGCTAATGACAACAAGACATCCAACAGGAATACCACAGATCCTTTTAACTGTATTAACCACTGTAACACACAAGGACTTTTGCAGAATGTCCGGTAGCGGAGAAGTGGCACACGACCTGCTGCCCCCTATTTATGGAATACAACAGGGCATGGTCCACCACGTCCAGTTCTCCAACAGCTCACGCCTGCTCTTTGTGATCTACCGAGACCCATTTATACATTTCAGCCAAACCGATACGGTTCGTTCCAGCTCTACGCGTAACCCCCTTGGACATGAAACGGACAAGTGACCCGTCAGCGGCCGGCTGCCAGCAGGGTAACAATCCTCCGCCACGGGCACACATATCCGCTGCACCTAACTCAGCTATCCCAAGCACTTCCAACATACATTACATTTACCATCCGGTCTTTCCACTACTGCGATATTCCATCCATCCACACTGGGTCAATCCTAGGGACGTCATTAACCCCCTAATGAACGCCTTATCGCCAACAACACTACTCTGCACAGGAGCTGACAATAACGTACTGCATGTCCCACATGCGTACAGCGATGGTACTACACCCACTACCACCACCTCCGTAAGTGCTGGTATAAAAGTTTCTGCGCTATTGCATTTGCCGATAGACCTGTTACCTTACCAAACCTTTATCTTGCAGTTGGCTAACAAGTAGTTATAGGTCAACCTGTGGGCTCACAGTAAAGTATGCAAACAGACACCGCAGTGCAGCTCCCCAGATTGTTGTCAGGTAATAACTGCAACATGGGTATTATCTACAAGTGAAACATCCGCCGCACCTACGACCTTGTCTCCGAGACATCCAACGGACGACCTAACCAGGAGACTCACCGGTGCATGTAAGCATGCCATCAACCCTTCCGGAGTATTGGAATGCAATACAGATACCACAGTAAGCAACTCACGTCTAGCAGAAATATGCCCCTTAGGGCTGCACAACCACTCTACTTCATCTTCTATTGCTTTCGTACAACATGTCCCTGCGCGCCACACCAAAAACGTCGAACGGAACACAGTGAAATATATTTGCGTGCACCAGGAACAAGCTCTGAAGTTCCGACGATTACGGATCCAACCACTGCACGTATGTTCCCCGTGCTGCTACCCATTTTGGGGAGACACGAGGACATAGAGCAGGGGGCCCTGAAAAGGGCCGTTGGGTCGTTCACGAAGACACGGAGTTAAACAAGCAACCAGCAATACCAAATGGACGTTTTACGGCGACTTATCATCCCGAGAAGGCGGTCAACGGTAGAACTTCCTCTACGAGGTAGCCTGCGCTATGGAATGGTGTTTTGAAAGTGTTGACTCACCTTCCAATGTTACGGTGGAAATGTGGACAGTGGCTATCACAGGTGCGGCGCTTGCACGTAGGTGTACGTACTTTATATATACAGGGGAAAGCCACCAACATTCCATACATGTGACTAAGTATCAATGTTGCATAACATGTACCAGGCGATACGTGGGAGGTGGCCCAGTGGGGTGCGAACTTGCGAGGCAATGGGCGGCGCATATCACTTTCCCTGTTAAACGAAATTCATCATGGATAACAAGCGTTACCTGTGAGGAAGTATGAATGAAGCTTCAGATGGCGGAGGCGATGCGCCAAAGGTGGCTTAGTGGCGGTGCGAAGTCGCAAGGCAGTGTGCGAGGCCTTTCACATTCCCTGTTACGCAACACCCATCAATGATGGGACTGGTTACCTGTAAGGACGTATAAATGAATAAATGAATAAATAGTATATTCTCGAATTTCCGAGACACACCAGACCAGGCATGATCAACGTTTACAAGCAATTATGTTTCGCAACAAACACGTTGCTATGTATGTAATCGGCAGTAAGCCGAAAGTTGTGAAGGCTTTGGAAATTGTAAAGTTAATCTTGAGGTATAAATTCGTCAATGCATGACGACAAGTTGGGTTCTAGTGTGCGTAGTGTAAACAGGCTGGGCATTCCGTTTGTAGAGAAAACTTGTCAGGAAAATATTACATTAGGATTCTGGTTGGCTTGCCAGTATGTAGTTGTGGGCAGTGACTTTATTCAGTGGCAAGTCGCATCCGCCACGTCGCAGTGTTGTTAAGCGGACGTTTGTGGCTTTTTATAGGGAGAACGCTTGTCAGGCGAAAACCCACCACGTCCTGAAACACTGTCAGAAATCCGTTTGTACACTAATGTAAGACTGGCAGAACAGCTCGTCGACTGATTTAACCCTCGGTTAACCGCCGTCAATTGCCTTCCAATTTCCTCTGTTAGCTGAACAGGTTATTTTTGGTCGGGGCGGCCATAATTGCTGAGGCCTATGGAGGGTTAGACCTTTGTCATCTTCGTGTCCAGGTGAGCAAAACGTCCGATTCTTGCGTCTAGATTTCTCAGGATTATGCATACTTCGCAGGAGTATGAAGGCGTCACGTCCAGCTACCATTACTGGACGACGGTCATGGTAGTGAGTGCATTTTTATCCACTTGTTGTACAGCCTTGTTCTATGTAGGTCCTTGGGGGTTTCTTTGTCCTGTCCCAGGCACAAGCTCTTTCACGTTCCGATCCCAGATCCCCAAGAAGTTTCAGACCTCGGAGAAAGGGAAGGTGAGAGACAAACAGGTCCGCAAAGAACAGACGTGGGAACAAGCATTGTTTATGTCCTATGGTCTAACATTTAGTGGAAACATATGATGTACAATGTGTAACAATGATTATGCTAAAAGTGTCTTTTGAATATTCATCGGAAGCAATGTCCTATAGGTTGGTTGCTACCGTATACCTTGGATACAGAGCGTTGCGCCGTTGAGCAAAGAAAACACAGGATCGGTTTGCTATGATGCAACTGTTGCGAGGAAAGATTCGCTGGGGCACTTAGAATATGCTGACCCAGAGAAAGCCAGTGAGTCTCTTAAACTCACACAGGGGTAAGTTTCGCAAACATAGCAGCGAATAATTGAAGAATGAACACCTGTAAATGAGAAGCTAAGGGGCGTCTCTGTACTGACCAGGTGAGAGAGTGCCGAATTAAAAAGCTAAGAAGGGCTAATTGACGGAAGGACAGCGAATAGCCAGAATACATGCGTACATTAAGGTTGCTTAGGATATCAGAACCTGAGGCCTAACCGCAGCAGCCAGAGTGCTAGGGTAATAGTGCCAAGCTGGATAGAGCCATGGACTGCTAGCCCGAGAATTGGAGTATTGCAGGTAAAAAATGCCTAAGACAATACAGCAAGTAATGGGTAGATATAGGTCTAGAAATGTGAGGCAGAAGAGCGGCTTACGCTGAATACCTGGATATGCTTGCACGACAGAAGAAAGCTAAGAGAGGTTTCGTGGTAGAATGACAGCGGACAAGTAAAGCGCAAGCATACAAAGAGGTTGTTAGATAGTTAGAGCATAATAGACTACGACGCATCGACGCGCAGCTAATCAAATCATGCGGTGGTGCTATTGGAGTATAATTAAGGAGGCCTGAGCCGGGAGAAGCCAGTGAGAGAGCTGTACTACAGTCAATTAGGTGTCGCGGATGAGCAATGGCATTTAGGTGCAGCCTTATAATTGCTAGTGGACACCTGATTAGGTCAACAGACATCAAGTGTATGTGACGCACGCAGTCCCAGGGATTAAAGCTTGGAGGGATAAAAGTGTGGACCTTAGCAGCTCAGTATATGCGCAAAGATGATAGTAGCTTATGAAGAAGGACTGCTGCTAAACACGGGAGCCAGAGGTAATACGAGGAACAGTTAGGGTCGCTGTAAGTGTGAGTATCAGTGATCAGCAGTGGAATTCGCATGAAGCCTTTTAGTTGCTAGTGTATGCCCACAATTACCCATAATAAATCAGCGAAAAGCGGATGTATGTGACGCAGACAGTCACAACGAATGTTCGAGATAGAAGAGAGCGGCTCTTAGCAGGCTCCAGAAATGCGTGGAGCCTACGACCACTAGTTGCTGCTAAGCAGAAGTGCTTAGGTTTAAGAGGATCGAGAGAAAATGGCGCTACCGTAAACTTACGGTGGCCTGATGTAGCCAGTCCATTAGGCTATTTGGTTACAAGTGGATTGCTACAGTGTCACAGAACACATCCACAAGCCAGCGTAGGTAAGTGGTACAGGCAATCTGGGGGATTACAGGATGGGGAAACGAGGAATGTCTCCTAGTAGCTCCGGATAGGCGCAAAGATGTGTGGAGCCTACAATGAATCCCTGCAGTTAAACGTAATGAAGATAAGAAGAACGAAGGATAATTGTGCTAAGGGAGAGAACCGGCGGACAGCACTTGAATTCCATTGAGCCTCTTAGTTATTTATTAAATACTTACAGTGACAGAAGCAGTCAACAAACCAGTGAAGGCATGTTATGCTAACAATTTAAGAGGGTAAGTTGGAGAGATGCAGAGTGGCTCCTAGCGTAGATATGTATGCTGCCTGCATTGACTAGCTGAAGCTGGAAAGTGGTGACGTACGTAATGCGAAGAACTGATAATGATACAAGATGAGATAGGGAGTATCCGCAACTAGCAATGGCATTGGGTGAAGCCTTTTAGTGGCTATTGGATACCTTAAGTGTCCCGGATAAGTTAACGGACTGCAAATGAATGTGACGCAGACAATCAAGAAAAATGAAGGTTGGGGATGAAAGAGGGTGGCACTTAGCAAGCTCCGGATATGCAGAGCGATACGTGGAGCCTACGACCCCTAGTTGCTACTAAGTAGAAGTGCTGAGGTAAAGAGGATCGACAGAAAATGGCGCTACGAGAAAATTTCAGTGGCCTGATGTAGCCATTCCATTAGGCACTTTGGTCACTAGTGGATTCCTACAGTGTCACATGGCAGAGGCTATGCGTCAGAGGTGGCTCAATGACAATGCAAAGTCGCAAGTCAGTGGCGGGGCATTTCACTTTAACTGTTAAACAACACTCTTCATGCATAACAACCGATACCTGTGAGGAAGTATGAATGAAGGTTCAGTTGGCGGAGGCGATTCGTCGGAGGTGGCTCAGCGGTGGTGCAAAGTCGCAAGGCAGTGAGCGGCGCTTTTCACCTTAGCTGATAATGGAAATGCATCACCGAAAGCAATCATTACCTTTGAATAAGCAGGCACATCGCCTTCCGACCTCCTGGCTACCTCGGACGCTGCGCCACCACGAGACGTTCCCGGCGTAGACAAGCCGCATAACATCCGTACGTTTGCCTCATTACCTAACAGAACCGGAACGGGGCACCTCGACGTTTGAGCGTACAACTGAAAAGTCGCTTCCTTGGACATCAGCAACGCAACCATTTTCAGGAAGGTTAAAGCTAAGAACTTCCCCGATCCGTAACTGCACAATTGCGTGCCGATGTCAGCCAAAACATCCTGCGTCTTGCGAAGTTTTATGGTGCGGCTTACAATCGCATCGATATCCCCTACCTGACGGTCACGGATCTGCACACCGCCATCCTACGCAACACAGTCTGAGGAGGCTGCGGGAGGTTGCCGGGGTGCAATCCGCCGACATCCATGTAGTATGTCTTCCGCGGAGTGTCCGTGAAGCGCCGCCACATAACATATGTGAGCACAAAGGAGCCGCCACTGCCGACTGAACATACAACCACATTCACTGCCGCGTGTGATATATACTCGACGCACTTTAGGACGATGTCAGGTAACTAACCAATAAGGCCCATCAGATCTACAACCGCGAAAGGTTGACGCACGGAGATGGGTTATGAAAACATTGCCTGCGAAATCGCTCAGCTGTGCGAAACCTCAAGCCACTGAGGACACCTCCGATGGAACAGAAAGTACGCTCATGCACCGCCTAGCTATTATGCCGTTCCTCTCGTGCACGATACTGTTTACCCTATCGACCACGCAGGTGAACAGTGTGAGTACTGATGACCTCTCCGACAGATGCTCCTTCAGATGCTTGTTCTCATTCTCAATAAAGCATACCAGGCAATCGGGCAAGGCTAAAACCATACCAAACATTAAGCGAATTCAATTTTACTTGCGGACTTGTGCAACCGTGTGAAGGAATTCGTTCCCCATTTGCCACCGTTGGATGAGTCATCGCTTCCTTGTTTACTCTGCGTATAGGGCGAAAGAAATTGGTATGCAAACTGCAGCAAGCTACACCCGTATTCCTCCGCATGCTAACAGGGTGACTGCCTGTTAGGCCTGATACCATAAGGGGCGATACGACCGTAGTGCATGTTGAGAAGCACCGAGGCATCACGGAAATGAATGGTGACTTGCCTTGGTTCCTAGGTGGTCCCACAGGTGGGTGATGTCAACTGCGCCAGCCTTTAATACCGAATATTCGTCCATAAAAACAGTTGTCACGATCACCGATGGGCTTGTGGTGGTGAGGTTGCTGGTGGGTACGAGGAGTGCGGACGGCCTGTTTAGCCTATTGCTTCGTGGGATAACACGTTTACCTGCAGGCGCGATTGTAACTCTTTGACCCCTTATTAGATTAGCGCAATTTTAATGGCCTCTGAGAGCTTTCAGAGGGTAACTGACAGAATTTCACAAACATGTCGTGATTGCTGATACCTTCACGGAAACGTAGAAGGATATGTTCCTTTGACACACGGTGCATTGCATCGGTAAGGATCTTTGCAGAGAATTCACGCAAGCTCCCAACACAGTGGTGCAGACCTTCCGACGGTAGATCATTCCTAGCGTAGACGGTATTTTGAAATGCGGCGTCAGATGTTTAGGCAGAGGAAAAAATGAGCAGGTAATTCCAAATTGTCTCCTGGTCACCTTTTGTGCTAATCTGCATGCTTACAGCTGGCATGCTGCTTCCTCGCTCAGAAAGCTCATAGTACTCTGTCGTTGCTCGTGCAGTGACGCTTCCGCCAAGTAAAGGTGCATCCTGTCTTCTCATAAGGCAAAGTCATCGTCCGGGGAACACACTTGGTTGACATAAAGGGGAACATATTTTACCCAAGCGACGTACTGCTCTATCCATTAAACCAGGTAGAGAGAGCATGGGCGGTATAGCCTCGTCAAAACACTCCTTAGGAAAACGTTGGATTTGAGCCGAGCGTAGGACTGAAAAGCTAAGTAGATCTGGAAGTAAAACCCGCCTCGAGAAGACAGGACAGTCACAACAGCCGACGGGCAACGCACAAGAAGTATGTCAGACGAGTCACACGGACAAGCTATATTCGGTCCGAGCTCAAACAGCGGAGAAAAACGGTGCTGCTTGTTTAGGTGAAAGCGTAGTTTTACGTTCAAACCACTATTTCTAATTTTGAGGACCGGTAGCGTCCACAGTGATTGCGTTCACACTCGGGTAAGGCGCGAATAAAGAGAAAGAAAAATGTACAATATAAAGATAACTCAGAAGTTGTTTTTCTGGGGATTACTCTTATATTTTGCAAGGCTTGAAATTAGGCAAACGTAATTTTCTTCATTTGCTAAGTACCAACAGCCCAACATAATATGCATATATCCAAACCGATACTACACAACGGAGTGGATCATCATAACCAGTAGGATTCATATTATTCGTTATTAACACCAATACCATGACCACCAAAACAACTGTACCGCAACGCAAGAAGAAACTTCGAATTCGCTTGTCAAGGTGAGGTAGCGAGGGAATCCTTCTACTCCGTGCACTTTGGAATGCGCAAGATACAACAACGAAGGGCAGGTGTTCAAAATTCAACTTCGTTTATCACGGTATTTGCCTAACGGCAAACACTATGAGCACTTTTATGCAGTAAGTGACTACTAAGCGTCCCGTCAAACCACCTACGAAAGAAGATGCAGCACATTAAAAGATTAAGCCGTGATCCTCCATAGTTAACATAGGCTACGTAAGCAATATGGTAGCTTGCTAATGTCTTACGAGCAAGAAATTAAGGAAAACGGGTAAGCAAATAAATCTGATAAGCAATGTTTCGCAAGAGCGTGCCTTGATGTTTTATCACAACCCTGAGTAATGTGCAAGAATGATGTTGGAATGCGGAGAGGTCGGACTATAAAGGTACAACGTATAAACATTTTAACGTTTATAATTTTTTTGTCATCCTTGGGCAATGTCTAGCCCATCTTTCTCTGTATCGTTTCAATTTTAGTATTTGTACCGCCGGAGCGAATATAAAACATTGACGCAACTAGGATTTGTACCGCAGCCGCTGAAAAGCTGGCGCGCTACAACCAGGCTATATTATGGCTATGGCTGCCGCTTAGAAGTCAATTACCAAACCGTTCCCTCAAAGTAACGTCAAAGCGAAGATTGCAAAAAGCAAATAGTTAATCACAATTTTTAAAGATTTTTATGTTACCAAAGCTGCTTAACACAAGTTCAGCATTGCTTTCACCAGTTTTTGCCTTATTTGGTCGATACAGGCGGTAGAAGAATTGTCCACTATCACAATGTGTAATCAAACTGAGTTTGGCAACCTTGGTGACCTTGTAGCTTTTCGGTTACTAATTCGTCAAAATGTTCAAACAAATTTGAACTTTCCCAGCAAAGGGCGAAAAGTCGTAGTTTCGGGGAGATCATGAATGAACATTTCAAAGGCTAAGCCACTGTGGTATGTAGCTTGTTTTGAGATAATGGAAAATCCCGTAAAGGCCTCTTCCAGTAGCGTTTATGGCTCATGGACAATGCTGTTTGAAAGCTGTTTGCCTAAACGAGCATAGGCTCAATGTAGGCCTCCATTACTAATTTCGTCATAACCTGCTTCTCATTAACATACAGATATTTAGGTACAAACGCCACTGTTAGGAATGGTAAAATCCGCATCGTAGGCAGCCTGTAAGCAGAACCTAATATCTCACCTCACACGACTGCTCATGTTCGATGGAAAATATATTTATTAAGTCTCAAACAAATCAACAAGTCGCACAAAGTTATTCAACTGATGCTCATCTTCTAAAATTCGATAACACGGTCCATACATTTTACCAACGGATAATAACAAATCTCTCCGTGCAATCAAACATAATCTTTTATATCATGTCTTCACCTATATTCCTTGTCTTCGTCTTTATTTCCGCCATCAATTCCCAAACATTTCGACTCCTGCGTAAGCAACAACACAAATGAACCCATATCTTTGATAAACCTTTGGGAATGGCATTCCAGGCGACACAAGCTTCTTAGCATACGTCAACCTTGTGCCGCTGTTGCTGTTAGAAGTATAGACCGTTTAAAGATAAGTTATCATATGAATAGTACATACCTATTTCCAAGCGTCCCTGCATAAGAAGTATTTTCATAGGCATTAATTTCCAAAAATTGTTATAATCGCTGATTTATGATTTCGTTATGCCTTTGACCAACTGTTTGAAAGCTGCGATTTACAAATAAAATTTCGAATACTGATCAATTACTTTACTAAACATAGCCGCAGATCACTGAAAATGCGTTGCGAAATTTTGTAGACAAGTCTTTGCACCAAATCACATAGTTTCTAGCTGAGTTATACATATACATAAGTAGGACAAAATACTAGATTTCATTTTAAAAGCGTCATATTCCTTAAGGCATCCGAACATGAAAGTGCACCAGACCTGCGTCTGTCCCTCTGTCACCATCGAAATCTTACTTATTTCCAAGAGCCCAATATTAATCGGGATCCCGGAATGCACTGAAATGATAGAGTGGGTTTAGATTGAATTCCGTCGACAAATGAATCCTACGGCGTGCTGTTACAAAAAGTGCAGTAATACGCCCTTAGTACAGGATCACGGTTGACCATGCTGGAAGCAACAGAGGAACTACAACAGGAAATAACCTATAAGTGGAAAAAACCGTGACATGCTCTACGGTGACCTGAAGGTTAATGTTACGAAGCCATCACGTGCTACAAAAGCCATCGTTGTAAATTCACTGCTCGTCTGATTAGAACGGTACTCTTGAGAAACTAGCATATATTTTGCCATGTTCATTATTAATGCAACAGCCAGTACATCGTGTGCATAAGGATGTACCGCCCCAAAAGCTAACTTATTTTGTGTACAATTTTCTTGATGATCAATTGTACATTATTCTTTCGTGTTTTAACCGCCCTTACATTACGCCCATGTTGACCTACATCAGGCCTGACATTTGAGTGTCCTGTAAGTTGGACGCGTGTCCGCTCTTTTGGACGCGTGTCCGCTCTTTTGGAAGCGTGTCCGCTCTTTAGAAAGGTGATAAGCACCTCCCTGATAACTATAGACCGGTCAGTTTAACGAGCGTGCTGGTCAAGTTATTGGAAAAGCTCGTGAGGGACGCTCTCGAAGGACATTTGAAAGCGTTTGACTTGCTTAATCCTTCTCAGCACGGTTTTCGTAAGGGCTATTCTTGCCTTACTAACTTGTTAACCGCTCGTGAACACTGGGCCGAAGCCGTTGATTGCGGGAAGGCAGTAGACGTGCTGTTTATTGACTTTTCCAAAGCTTTTGACACCGTTCCACATTCGCGCCTTTTGTACAAGCTGAATTCCTTTGGTATTTCTGGACCAATCTTACGATGGATTTCAGCTTTCCTAATCGGAAGGGAAATGTGTGTACGGGTGGGTTCAAGCTTGTCCTTCCGCCAATGTGTTCTCAGTGGAGTGCCGGAAGGTTCGGTTCTCGGCCCCCTTCTCTTCACTTTATACGTTAATGACCTACCTGATGAATTGGGTGTGCCATCCCTAATGTTTGCTGATGACTTAAAACTCTGGTTCACGATAGACGAGCCGATTGGTCCACTGACCCTACAGGAGGCTCTGGATCGACTTTGGGAGTGGTCAATTTTGTGGCAGTTGCCAGTTAATTTATGGAAATGTTCCGTTCTACGCGTTGGTCCGAATGACCCGCCGACGCGTTATTTGCTTGGCGGCAACGAGGTACCGCGAGTTCAACTCCAATCTGACCTCGGTGTTTTGCTGTCATCTGACTTCAAGTCCAGTGAACAAGGGAAGACAGCTGCTCGTAAAGGCTTCAACATGTTGTGGATGATCCGCAGGTCATTCGGGATCATGACCACTGACATGTTTGTTAGACTATTTTCGGCTTTCGTAAGGCCGCACTTGGAATACTGCGTCCAGGCTTGTCCTCCATGCCTGGTTCGTGATAAGATGGCAGTTGAACGAGTCCTGCGGTCCGGGACAAAAATGGTGTACGACTTAAAACAGCTGACGTACCCGGAGAGGCTACGTAAGTTGGATATGTTTTCCATGTATTACAGGCGGTTTCGGGGCGACTTGGTCCTTACATATCGTATATTGATGGGTCAGATTGGTCCTGATTTGACTGGACTGTTTCGCCCAACTCGAATGCCAACCCTTCGTGGTCACCCATTAAAGTTGCACAAACCCCGGTCTGACCGGGTTTTGGCAACTTTTAGATTATCGCGTAGGGTTATAGCTTATTGGAACACATTGCCTGCAGACGTCGTGATGACACCGACGTTGAAAGAGTTCGAGCATCGACTTAACGCTCTCGGTCTGCAGTTTAAAGTCTTCCCCTTCGTGTCTTAAACTTTTCTGCGTCTATTACGGCTTACGCTTCTTTAACTCATTTTAACTTACATTTTAATATTGCTTACGATATTAGATTAGCTTGTCTTCTCTGTTTTCTTTTCTTTACTGACACTACTGTTTTCTTTTATTCTTCACATGGCCGGCACAGCGGGGACTGCTAGTGCAGGGCACGTGGGCATTGTTTGGTTGACCATATGAATCGTGTGTGTTGATCTGGCTCTCCTTTGGTACATCAAGGCACCGGTTTCTCTGTTGAATCAACGACGTTATTAAAGGTGGAACATTCGCGGGATTTTCCTACTGTTCCGGTCCCAATTGAACTTGAACTTGTCGCGCTAACGTTTACTGCTGTCTCGCTTCAGCAGTCCACGTCTTTTGTAGCCTATGGAATACAGTCCGCTGTTTCTGACTTCCATTTCCTTTTGATATGTGCACTAAATTAAACGCACCGTCTCGGACTAATATTTATTAGCCTGAACCCTCCTGCCTGCCACTTCTAACCATAGTCTAGAGATATTGCTCTATTTATTTATTCTTGTACTGGTTTCGTTTAGGACACCAGCGCTCTGCATTGAATGTAATGGCTTGTCTTCCATCTTGTATCGTCTACACCAGAAAGAAAAGTAAACGCGTACGTTCTCTTCCTTGCTTATTTGTATGACTCTGTAATCAATGGTAGGTCAACGTTACTTTATCGGCTATCCGGCATTTTAGTTCGCGCGATGGTCTCTAATCATTTGCTTAACTTTTCCGTTGGTCGTGCTTACTTTGCTAAGTTAAACGTTAAGCAATTATCTGTCCAACGTTTTGACTTTTGCATGCTGTAAGGAGCGAAACTATACATGGTGTTTTCTGTAAATATCGAGCGGCTACCTATACAAACTAAGTTTATGAGATGCACGCACGCTGAAGAATTTGAGCTGGGATACATGACCTCCACTTTGCAGGATTCTTTATTACTTCCACCTGATTTAGTAGATCTGGCATGGTGAGATTCAGTAGGGTCCCCTACACTTACCATTTATAAATGCTATGATATAACACTCACTTGCTTCTTGACGACCTTTTGCATTTCTTCACAGCTATCTACCACACCCACTCTGCGAACTGAAATAGCATACCCAGATCATCTACGGGCAAGTATATCGGCTTCATTTTATCTTAAAACATTTCTTCGTCCACATATATCAGTGAAACCATCCATATAGTCAGAAAAATTTCCTTTTCTGGCCTCAGAAAGCATGTGTTTCAATATCTCGTGTATCAGTATTTAAGTTTATTACCTCTTGCACTATCCACCATTGGTAACATCCCTCTGTCAACTTCCCTGGACTGAATCAGAATGATTAGATCTTACTTAAACGATCATTAAAACACATTTGTAGAATAATTCTCAATGCTATGTGTTCAACTCAGCCATCTGTCAACCACCGAGTGTGGACTACTACGAGAGCAATTACCATCCTAAATATCTCCGCCATTATCACTGCAACTTTCACCCAAATTATCTTCACGTTATCAGCGCGAACTTTGCCTCAATCAGCTTCGTGTTATTAGCACGACCTTCACCTCAATTATCTTTACACGTGCTCTCGCTACAGGCGTTTACATGCTTTTTCGCACTGATTACGAGCAATGTACTTATCATTCTTCACACTCATTTCACGCATCCGGCCTTCATCCGGTCTGTGTTTGACTAATCGTATGAACTTCACTTGTCCAATATAACCAGTGTTCTGTATTCTGTATCGCATTGACGATCTGAAACCCTTTCATGTTGGTCTCGGACCGAATTGTATTTCTTTTGAAACTGCGTTGAGTGAAAGCGCTACTATTGAGGTTTGTATTATTATTGCTTCCTGACTGTTCGCTAACGGTATCGTCATCTTGTCCAGTGTTCTTTTCTTTGGCTGGCTGGATACGCATTGGCTCAAGGCCCTTCAAAGCGAATTGTCGCTTACAACCTTTCTAGTTGCAGCTCCTCGTCTAAATACTCTTTAGTTGCTTTAAACATTTCTAGACAGCTTGATGCCTGTAATAATTGTTTATCAAAGGTGCTAAATAACCGTTTTCATTAAAGAAGATTTCACACGATAACCATTCAAAAGCAGTTCTTGCGCTGATATATTATTTTGCCTCCTGAAAAATGCCATCTGAAAAATATTTTTCGTAGCGCGTTTGCGAACCGTATATCACAACTAGAAAACTTCCCGTGCGGTCGCACTTTAACTCGGCTCTCGCTTTGCCCTCTGTGGTCAACCTAATTCTCCCCACACAATATTGTGTGTGAGCTCATTCGAACCAGTTCGACGAGCTCTACTCAGTGCTTCCCAACTCTTGGACCTAACCTGTGTGGATTATAATATGCTCCAATTCTCAGTTTTCGGCATATTCTTCGCCGAATTCCACTTGTGTAAATAAATAAATAAATAAAATGTTTATTCTCGACTGAGCGAGGCACGTCTGCACAGACATGATCACGTTAAGAGTACAAACTGTGATCAGTCAATGTACAATGGATCAATGAGATTGTCGCATAGATTGTTATATAAATGTATGTAAGTGTGCATGTGGGCGTGTTTATCCGTCTTTATGGAGTTCGTAAATGTATTCCAGTCTTTTTGATCGTGTGGCCAGTGTTAAATGGGTGCTTGATGGCTGTGGACTTGAAGCGGTCGTCCGGATAAGCAATGGGTGACTTTAGTTGGTGGCGAGTCACAACCGCCACGTCACAGTGTTGTTAAGCGGACATTTGTGGCTTTTTATAGGGAGAACGCTTGCCAGGCGGAAACCCACCACGTCCTGGAACACTGCCGCCCAACTATTTGCTGGAAGGGGTAAACCCAATCCACCCAGCTGGCACCACGAGGAGGTTGTTCGACCAGCCAGCCGGTTTTTCGGAAAAGATTTGGTCTCATTCAGAAGAAGAAGCTGTGGGCTTCGAAACTACGCGGCAACCATCCCTGCAGGTTGCAGTATAACGAAGGTACAGCCATTTTGCCCCGCTCATCAACTGAGCAGCTCTGGAGACGCTTATCAGCGCTCCACCTGCACCGTCGCTTAAGACAGGTCGATTAACACACTACTGCTTTGTGTGGGTGTGCGTTCAACTGTGAGTCGTTTGATCGCTGAGCCCGACAACGGCGCGTTACGACCACCATCTGCCTCTACCACCTGACCTTGGTGCGGTTGAACAACTCTCAACTTTTGTGCGTGTTCTGACCTATTCGTGCGTCACCCCTAGCGCAAAGTTCACTCATCAAGGTGAGCGCTTAGATAGGCCTTGCTGAAAACAATACGATGACGACTAGCATGCTAATGGTTTCACGTCGTCTACGTTGCTCAGACAATTGCACTAAAGTCCTTAAGATCCGTATTACCTGTTCTAGCTGCATTAGCACGTACTGTCCGCAAGGTGTAGGCAAATCCGTCCAAGAAGTGAGACAGACTAACCAAGTTGCTGACACAATTTGGTTTTACCCGACATGTCAAGTCAACTGTTTATCTTTCCTCATGAAAAGGTGCGATAGGATGACTGAGATAATCGCGCTTTTTGTAAACACTAAGATCGATCTCACGGAGGTAAAAATGACCACCATAATGCCTCACCCAGCCAAAGTAAGCTCCGAAACTAATCCGAAGAAGAAAGCTAGACGCTCCAACTGCACTGTAGCGTCTGCGACTCTAAATCCACTGGGTCACCATACTCCCATAAGTGGGCAAGCCCCAAACATGCCTGCCTCCACATCTCCAACCATAGACGCTTCAATTGGAGATTCAGCCATGACACCGACAGCTCAGAGCCGAAGGAAATCCGGTGCAGATAACAAGCAGGTAACGTACGCATCGATTGCCTCGACAAACACAACGGGAGCGAATAGCATAGGTCCATCTTCAGTACCGAGCACGCGTGGCGCAAAGCAGCTTTCACCCTCAAATCCCGTGGTGCCTTCCGAACAACCCGAATTGCCGGCAAAAAGTATAAAGCCAACACTCGCTAGACAAAACCACACTGCGTTAACTCTCGTGTGCACCAATGTTCCCGAATCCAAATTCGGCACGATAAGACGTAAGTTGCAAGACGATCGCAACCAGTGGAGTTCCATCTGCGAAACTAATGGCATTCGGGTAGAGCCTGCAATGTTGCAACACGTGGCGCGTCACCCGACCTCAGTGCACTCTGGTGAACCTCGAATTCTTCGAGTAACACTAGACTCAGCAGATGAGAGAGAAGCTGTCCTGCTCTCATCAGTTCGTCTTTGCAACTCACCGAGCGGAGTGCGCATGTTATCTGATAAACCTTGGAAAGATGGCCCAAAAGAAGAAGCTGAGGAACGCGGCATTGCTAATAGGGATAGCAAGAAAAAATATTTGTTCATCGTGCTCCCGAGCTTCTGCATTCTTCTGAGCACGATGCGAAAGCACATGACCGAGGCCAGTGGTGTTACATCCGCGAAGCACTCTTTGTTGACAATGTTATTGCCAAGTCCCTGGCAAGAGTTCGTCATCACCTAACTACAAAAGCTGCGGTCCAAGTCTAATGAAAGTAATACTACACTCCGAGGGAATGACGCAAGTTCTGTTGGATAGCTGGTTAAAGATTCGAGCTAGGTTGCCAACAGATCCGGCTAAATGCATCAGGCGAACGACCAAAATTCGGAGGCAATTCAATGGAACTTGCAACCGTAACAAATTCTTTATTTGCACAGTCCTGCGGAGAGACCAAAAACAGCGCCAAAGACACACAACAGAACCGAGCACGGCCCGTGTGAAACAACTGTTCAGTAACGCTCAACAATGCTATAAAACTCGATTGAAATTCTTAAACCAAAAAACGATTAATGGCCGGCCACATAACGGCCGGCTTTAAAGCGAACACAAACTTGACATCTATCAATGAAGTCCTAACAACAAAAGCCCTATCTTGCATGTACACAAACGCCCAAAGCCTTCTAAGCAAGTTGGCCGAACTTAGAGAACTTCATGCAGCACAACCGCGGGACCTCGTCATGATAACAGAGACCTGGTTAAACCCTGAGATAACCGATTCAGAGATCAAGATACCCGGAGTGTCGCTGCTTCGGTCCAATAGAACCAGAAGGGGTGGCGGTGTGATTCTTTATTATAATACAAACCTTTGATGTGAAGTTAGCGATCACTAGGAAATCCGAGCTCCTGATTCGCTTTAGTGCCGCCTATGGTTGCGAAACAAGGACACATGTCTACTAGCCGTGATTTACCGCCTACCAAACTCAACGTCGGAAATAGATTCTAAACTGAACCACGTTTTTCAGTTTGCGTTGTACAAGCCCTACACCCAGATTCTTATCGCTGGAGAATTTAACGTGCACGACATAGAAACGCCAGCAACCGACGGTAAGATGTTTGAAGCTTGCTTGTTAGAACTAATTGCTAGCCACCCTCTGTATAACCACGTAACCTCTCCCACCAGATTTCGAACTGCTAACAAGCCATCGATACTGGATCTTGTGCTCACTAACAAAGAACTCATGGTTGACGGGATAGTTACAAATACACCATTGGGTCGTAGTGATCACGTACTCTCGCTTTGACTATATATGCTTTGCGGAGTGCCCTGAAAAGGAGGATGATAAAGTGCATACTGTCACGCACTACAATGTATTATCTAAGCTTGTTAACGATACGCCTTGGACTTTCTTAACCGAATGCCCCCACATGTTGCCTGGGAGACCTTTACAAGGACGTTTAGCCCACTGGTTGCGCACGCATCGGAACAGAAGTCCTTCCAACCCAATAACAAGCATACGTCACTTTTGAGGAGCAGAACACGTAAATGTATGTCTCGGAGGGATTTGGGATGGCGAGATCAACAGGACTGCTTAAATGCCAAAACCTGGACTGCATACGAGACACATCGTAACTTCTGTGTGAAATTGATCCGCGAAGACAAGGTCACTCATCAGCAGGAGTTAATGAAGCGAGTCTGCAAGAACCGCAAACTCCTGTACAAGCACGTTAACGAACTTGGAAAGGTGAAGCGGGGGGTTCTGCACTAGTCACGGATGCTGGGTGCACGCGATCGGCAATGGAAACAGCTGATCTCCTACGGCTTCATTACTACCAAACTTTCCAGCAGGTAACGAGCCCAAATATTCTCCTCGTTTCTACTACTCCACCGTCGGATTTGGACAATATCACCTTCACTGCGGAAGCTGCGTTCAAGAAGTTGTTATACATGCGTATCCACAGTTCTCCTGGCGTCTGTAACATCCGACCAAATGCTCTGCAGGCGGTAGCTAGTGATGTAGCAGAACCACTGGCTGTTTTCTATCAGTAATGTCCAGAAGAGAATCGTATTCCACCAGTATGGAAGCAAGGGGTGATCACTCCTACCTTGCTCGCTTGAATTGTTAGCACCACATACCTTCACTTGTTTGTTGACTTCTTCTGTCACTGTATCTAATAAATAACTAGACGGCTCAATGCAATTCAGGTGCTGTCCGCCGGTTCTCTCCCTTAGCACAATTATCCTTCGTTCTTCTTATCTTCATTACGTTTAACTGCAGGGATTCATTGTAGGCTCCACACATCTTTGCGCCTATCCGGAGCTACTAGGAAACATTCCTCGTTTCCCCATCCTGTAATCCCCCAGATTGCCTGTACCACTTACCTACGCTGGCTTGTGGATGTGTTCTGTGAAACTGTAGCAATCCACTTGTAACCAAATAGCCTAATGGACTGGCTACATCAGGCCACCGTAAGTTTACGGTAGCGCCATTTTCTCTCGATCCTCTTAAACCTAAGCACCTCTGCTTAGCAGCAACTAGTGGTCGCAGGCTCCACGCATTTCTGGAGCCTGCTAAGAGCCGCTCTCTTCTATCTCGAACATTCGTTGTGACTGTCTGCGTCACATACATCCGCTTTTCGCTGATTTATTATGGGTAATTGTGGGCATACACTAGCAACTAAAAGGCTTCATGCGAATTCCACTGCTGATCACTGATACTCACACTTACAGCAACCTTAACTGTTCCTCGTATTACCTCTGGCTCCCGTGTTTAGCAGCAGTCCTTCTTCATAAGCTACTATCATCTTTGGGCATATACTGAGCTGCTAAGGTCCACACTTTTATCCCTCCAAGCTTTAATCCCTGGGACTGCGTGCGGCACATACACTTGATGTCTGTTGACCTAATCAGGTGTCCACTAGCAATTATAAGGCTGCACCTAAATGCCATTGCTCATCCGCGACACCTAATTGACTGTAGTACAGCTCTCTCACTGGCTTCTCCCGGCTCAGGCCTCCTTAATTATACTCCAATAACACCACCGCATGATTTGATTAGCTGCGCGTCGATGCGTCCTAGTCTATTATGCTCTAACTATCTAACAACCTCTTTGTATGCTTGCGCTTTACTTGTCCGCTGTCATTCTACCACGAAACATCTCTTAGCCTTCTTCTGTCGTGCAAGCATATCCAGGTATTCAGCGTAAGCCGCTCTTCTGCCTCACATTTCTGGACCTATATCTACCCATTACTTGCTGTACTGTCTTAGGCATTTTTTACCTGCAATACTCCAATTCTCGGGCTAGCAGTCCATGGCTCTATCCAGCTAGGCACTATTACCCTAGCACTCTGGCTGCTGCGGTTAGGCCTCAGGTTCTGATATCCTAAGCAACCTTAATGTACGCATGTATTCTGGCTATTCGCTGTCCTTCCGTCAATTAGCCCTTCTTAGCTTTTTAATTCGACACTGTCTCACCTGGTCAGTACAGAGACGCCCCTTAGCTTCTCATTTACAGGTGTTCATTCTTCAATTATTCACTGCTGTTTGCGAAACGTACCCCTGCGTGAGTTTAAGAGACTCACTGGCTTTCTCTGGGTCAGCATATTCTAAGTGCCCCAGCGAATCTTTCCTCGCAACAGTTGCATCATAGCAAACCGATGCTGTGTTTTTTTTGCTCAACGGCGCAACGCTCTGTATCCAAGGTATACGGTAGCAACCAACCTATAGGACATTGCTTCCGATGAATATTCAAGAGACACTTTTAGCATAATCATTGTTACACATTGTATATCATATGTTTCCACTAAATGTTAGACCATAGGACATAAACAATGCTTGTTCCCACGTCTGTTCTTTGCGGACCTGTTTGTCTCTCACCTTCCCTTTCTCCGAGGTCTGAAACTTCTTGGGGATCTGGGATCGGAACGTGAAAGAGCTTGTGCCTGGGACAGGACAAAGAAACCCCCAAGGACCTACATAGAAACAGGCTGTACAACAAGTGGATAAATATGCACTCACTACCATGACCGTCGTCCAGTAATGGTAGCTGGACGTGACGCCTTCATACTCCTGCGAAGTATGCATAATCCTGAGAAATCTAGACGCAAGAATCGGACGTTTTGCTCACCTGGACACGAAGATGACATAGGTCTAACCATCCATAGGCCGCAGCAATTATGGCCGCCCCGACCAAAAATAACCTGTTCAGCTAACAGAGGAAATTGGAAGGCAATTGACGGCGGTTAACCGAGGGTTAAATCAGTCGACGAGCTGTTCTGCCAGTCTTACATTACTGTATAAACGGATTTCTGACAGTGTTTCAGGACGTGGTGGGTTTTCGCCTGACAAGCGTTCTCCCTATAAAATCCACAAACGTCCGCTTAACAACACTGCGACGTGGCAGATGCGACTTGCCACTGAATAAAGTCACTGCCCACAACTACATACTGGCAACCCGACCAGAATCCTAATGTAATATTTTCTTGACAATTTTTCTCTACAAAACGGGATGCCCAGCCTGTTTACACTACGCACACTAGAACCCAACTTGTCGTCATGCATTGACGAATTTATACCTCAAGATTAACTTTACAATTTCCAAAGCCTTCACAACTTTCGGCTTACTGCCGATTACATACATAGCAACGTGTTTGTTGCGAAACATAATTGCCTGTAAACGTTGAGCATGCCTGGTCTGGTGTGTCTCAGAAATTCGAGTATATACTATTTATTTATTTATATAGGTGGTAGCCGCACTGACCCTTCCAAATACGGTCCAAATACACCACTTCCCGTACTATCCAAAGTGATGCAATCAATCGTCGCAGTTGCGCTGATGGAATACCTGGAAAGCTACAAATTGTTGGACGGAGCCTGGGATACTAGTCGGTAAGCAATGACACGTAAGACGTGTCAAATACGACAGTATAGAAGTCTGAGGCGACTGAACCCAACGTATGTTGTGCAGGCTACAATAATAGGAAGCGAATCAGACAAAGCGAGAAAGGTGCAGCGGGTTACTCCCCAAAACGGTTTGTGTCAACAGATGTGCAGTCAGTAAGACAAATGGACGTTTCAAAGGTTAAAACAACCGTAAAATCTAATGTTACGATATGTTGTAAGAGCTTGTTTCCCGGTACACTACAAGGGCCTCCCCATAGGCGGCTGAAGAATGGAAGATTTCGATGGAGCTGTTAGTGTGGGAAACGGAAGGTGAGGGTGGATGCGAATATTTGCAGGAAACTTGTGTAAGGGCTTCCAAAGTGGGATGTGTAACAGCTTTCGCTGGGTCCAGGCTTTTGTTAGTTATTATTTAGTACGATCGTGTGGACCAGAGTGCATCATCGGTGGGCCGTCGGGGCGGGCGGGTCGGACGGCAAAGAAAACTGGCTAGTCCATAAAAAGGCCGACAGGACCTTCCCTTTGCTGCAGACCCGACGGTGCGCTTGGGAGGTGTCACTCCCCCCAACCGCACTTTGGTCCACGGTCCTCGTCCCACGAAAAATACTGGTGTCTTCGTCCCACGGAAAAATCTGGTCGTCCTCGTCCCACGAATAACTGCGGGCGTCCTCGCGCCACGAAGAAATCCGACGTCCTCGTCGGCAATGCCTAGGCGGCATTTGGGGACCAATCTGTTCGTGGGTGTCTGCGGTCAAGGGCGACTGTCTATTCCTTGGGTGAGAAAGGGGGCTTTGGGACGGCTGGCGAGTCACTCCAGGGTTGCGTTGAGCAGGTCGGCGAGTCACACAAGGGTTACCTGGGCAATTCCGGTGGTTGAATTTCTGGAAGGTAGAACTCAGAGGGGGTGGGCAAGGGTCGGGAAAGTGGCTTGACGCCGGAGAGGGAACGGTATGCTTGATAAAAGCAGATAAGGATTTTAGGTTTTAAAATGGTTTTGGGTATTTTGTCGCTTTTGCAAAACGTTTGCGGATGAGACGCAGGATATACATTAAAGACGGAAAAGGCGTGTTAATGAAAATAGTAAAAGTTTAAAAAGCTGCAAAACGGACTTGACGTTTGACCTGTCTGCCGCGTCGGTAGGTTGCTTGGGATTGCGGCGGGATAGGTTGCGGGTCAAGGGGTACGGTGAGTTCCAAGCTATCCAGTGCTCGGGAAGTCACCACAGGTGTGGGTGTTGGTGCGAGGGTACCAGGATGAGTTGCAAGTGGCTCGTCCGAGAAAGCCACTTTGAGGCGGTCGATGCACACCGTTGTTCGGTGACAATCTGGTATAAAGTAAAATGTTTCGGAGTCCGTTGCAGAACTCTGAAAGGGCCAGTGTAGGGGGCTGAAGTGGGCGTCGCACTGCGTCGATGCGGAGGAAGACGTGAGTGCAGGTAGAGAGTCCGCTGTGCATTTGCACATCTCTAGTCTGCTCACGTGGTGGATCGGGCGTAGTGAACGCATGCGTTGTGCTAGGGAGGACGCAAAGTTAGGCGGAGGCACACCAGACGATTCGGGAGGTGAAACGAATTCTCCTGGTAACTTAAGCGTCGTGCCGTAAGCCAACTCTTCTGGTGCCCATTGCAAGTCAGCTTTGATGCTGCTGCGAATGCCTAAAAGAACCAGCGAAATGTTTTCGCTCCAGTTAGGGTCGGAGGAGGCGCAGTGCGAGGCTTTAAGCTGTCTATGGATGCGTTAAACTAACCCGTTGGCTGCTGGGTGATTAGCCGTGGTATAATTGCGGCGACAACCTAAAAAGTTGCAGAAAGTATCGAATTGTGAAGATTCGAAAGGCGTTCCTCGGTCAGTTGTGATGGTCCGTAGTGCGCGACCCACCGATCTAAGAAGGCCCGGATAACAGTCTCGGCTGTGCAGTCTGTTACTGGAAGGGCTCCTGGCCATCTGGTGAAGCGGTCTACACATGTAAGCATGTATAGGAATCCGCGTGGAGGCAATGGACCTACAAGTTCTACGTGTACATGCGAGAACCGGGAGTCCGGGGCAGGAAATGAACCAAGTGGACTGCGGGTGTGACAATGTACTTTAGAGCGCTGGCATTGAGGACAGGCGAGAGCCCAGGTACGAACATCTTTGTTTATGCGTGGCCAAACGAAACGTTCGGTAACCAGTTTCAAAGATGCACGGATACCAGGATGTGATAGTGAGTGCAGTGCGTCAAAGACTGTGCGTCTGAAGGAGACGGGCACGAGAGGTCTAGGACAACCTGTGGAAGTGCCACAAAGGATGGTTCCTACCGTGGTTTGGAGAGGAAGAGGTTGCAAATGCAGCAAAGTGGACTGCAGAGTGCGCTGTATGTCTTGGTCTTGAGCCTGAGCCGATGCTATCGCGGCATGGTCGACGGTAGACAAAGACTGCAGAGTGAGGTTGACGCGTGAGAGAGCGTCGGCGACGGGATTGTCGACACCTGAGATATGACATATGTCAGCAGTAAACTGCGTGACAAAGTCTAGTTGTCTTGTTTCCCGTGGTGAGTATTGGTCGCTAGCAGAGTTGAAGGCAAAGATAAGGGGGTTGTGTTCAGTGTAGACTGTGAAACAGCGGCCTTCAAGTGTGTGCCGGAAGTGACCTATCGCTAGATAAATGGCCAGCTGTTCTCTGCCAAACGTGCTGTAGCGGGATTCCGCTGGCTGCAGGCGCTTGGAGAAGAATCCAAGGTGTTGACATTGGCCACCAAGGTGTTGTTGGAGGACGGCTCCTACCGAAACGTCTAAAGCATCAGTCGTAATAGAAAGAGGTGCAGTCGGTTCGGAATGAGCGAGGGGCTATTTTGGAGATGGCATCCTTGAGCTCGACAAAGACTACCCTTGCTTTGTCAGGGAAAGCGAACTTACGTTCATTTCCTCTGAGTAAGTCAGTCAGCGGCTGAATGAACTCAGCGCAGAGCGGAATGAAGCGTCGATAGTAGTGGACAAAACCACAAAATCGACGGAGATGCTTGAACTATGTCGGAGGTGGGAAGTCCTTGATTGCCTGGATTTTATCAGGAGGGACTTCGATACCAGACGATGAAACGAGGTGGCCTAGAAATTCTACCTCCGATTTGCCGAGTTCACAATCAGTCAGCTTGACTGTGACACCGTGTTGGATCAAGTGCTGAAGAGAGTTCGAAGATGCTCGAGGTGCTCTTGTTCCGATGATCTGGCTACTAAGATATCATCGAGGTAGGAACAGGCAAAGTCTAGGCCACGAGTGACATCGTGGATGAAGCTTTGGAAGGTTTGTGCGGCGTTGCACAGTCCAAATGGCATTCTTAAAAATTCAAACAAACCGAAAGGAGTGATTACGGCTGTTTTAGGAATGTCATTGTCTTCCACAGGTATCTAGTGATAGGCGCGAACCAGATCGATCATGCTGAAGATCGTCTTACCTGTGAGGCATGCGGTAAGGTCCTGCATGTGTGGGATGGGATACCTATCTGGGACGGTAAGGCGATTGAGTGCGCGGTAACCACCGCAAAGGCGCCAGTCACCAGATCTCTTAGGGACCATCTGCAGAGGCGAGGACCAAGGGCTATCAAAAGAGCGAATTATTCCAAGTTCAAGCATGTGTTCAAACTCCGCCCTAGGTACCTTTAGTTTCTCAGGCGATAGTCGGCGTGGACGGCATGACACTGGTGGGCCATTCGTCCGTAAGTGGTGCGTGACTTGGGCTGCCACGGGCAAAGCTGCGTTCATTGGCTGAACGAGCTTGGGATACTGAGAAAAGAGATTAGCGAAGGCTGACGAGGTCTGGGGATATGCATAGACCGAGGATATAGATGTGACATGGGCAGTGATGCCACGTACGTTGAGTTTTGTTGCAATGTCGATTATCATCTGGCGTTTCGCATCGACCATGAGGTCAAAATGCCTGAGCAAGTCAATGTCGATGATGGCAAAGGGGACTGCAGCGACGGTGAATACCCAACGGAACGTGCGCCGAAGTCCTTGGTGCAGGGTAAGTGACCGATGACCGTAGGTGGGTAGTGGCGTGCCATTGGCGGCACTGAGGCCTGTCGACAGGGAAGTGGTAGGCTCACGCGGCATAGGGGGAATGACGCTGACTTCCGCCCAGGTATCAACTAAGAACCGGGTATCGGAGTCATAATCCCTAATGTAGGTGAGACTACTTTGAGCTTTGCCGACACCATAAGTCGCCATTACGGGCCGGCCTGGAAGTTTCCCTGCTTGGCGGAAGAGAAAATGCATGGTTGCTGGCAATTGCGGGCTGTGTTACCAAAATGCGTGTGGTAAAAGCAAAAGCCTGAATTGTTCGGCTTTGTGTGGCGAGTTGATGAGTTAGTGCGGCTGAGCTGCTTACGAGCTAGGGAGCGTTTCTCTACTTAACGTTTTAATGAGGCTATTTGCGATGATAATACGTCGAATGCCGACGGCTAGCTAGTCGCGTATGTCGCCGGGGCTGTGACGGGGCTAAGTCGAATGAACGTCCTTGATTCGTTCGCTGGCTGATGTTGTTCCATGACAATATCTGCCAGTTCTGCAACTGCTGTGAGGCAGGGCACTTGCCACGGCAAGGGTGGCTTGTGTGCTTTCTGGGAGACGTTGCATCCACATTTCGCGGAGAATACCTACACCATGCTAGAAGTGCCTAGGAGCTGTTGCGTCTGTCGCAACAAGGCTGAAGGCATTCTGTCCCTTAGTTGCAGATCCCTAAACAGTTCCTGCAGGCGGACCTTGTCAGAGGGCCTGATTCGCTGAATGATCGCCTGCTTTAAAGTGTCATATTTCGCATCGGGGGCGGGCAAGCTATGATGTCCCTCACTTAGGAGGATACGCTTGCGGAGGCCGGGACATAAGCTGATGATATTTAGAATTATCAGGTGAAATTTTACAATTGTAAAAAGTGGATTCTAAATGTGCAAACCATAACAACGGGTCATTCACCCAACCAGGTGGGGAAGCTAGCTCTACGGTACTAACCACGTACGTAGATGGTTTATCACCAGCACTATCCATCGTGAGCAATGAATGATTACGTGCGGCAAGTAAGAAAAAAACGATAGCGAGTAATGAATCAGAAAAGCACTGGAACGAGCTCACCAGGATGAAAATTCACAATGGCGGACGGCGTGTTCCTGACAGGAGGTCACCGATTGTTGGGCGGAGCCTGGGATACTAGTCGGTAAGCAATGACACGTAAGACGTGTCAAATACGACAGTATAGAAGTCTGAGGCGACTGAACCCAACGTATGTTGTGCAGGCTACAAGAATAGGAAGCGAATAAGACAAAGCGAGAAACGTGCAGCGAGTTACTCCCCAAAACGGTTTGTGTCAACAGGTGTGCAGTCAGTAAAACAAATGGATGTTTCGAAGGTTAAAACGACCGTAAAATCCAATGCTACGAAATACTGAAAGAGCTTGTTTTCCGGTACACTACAAACTTAAGATCTCAAGAGCAACGTGGCCATCGTCAGAAGCATCCGTGTAGTACTAACCTAGTTATGGCACTTAATTGCTGGACTGAAGCTGTTGACGATGGAGTGGGAGTCGATGTCATCTACCTGGACTTTTCAAAAGTGTATGATCTCTTAGACCATCGCATTCTCCCTCAGAAGCTTCGGACCTACGGTATTGGCGACCCAAGCGTGAGTTGGATTAGCAATTTTCTACACGAACGACGGCTAATGATGAGAGTCTGAGAACCATAGTCAGATGCAATCGATGTGCTGTGTGGAGTACCACAAGGCTATATTCTTGGACCTCCACTATTCTTGGTGTTCATTAATGATTTGGCGAGATCAGTTGCTTCCGATTTCCTATTGTTCGCTGATGATATCAAGCTATGGCGAAGGATCAGAGGATCAGACGACCACGAAAGGCTCCAGTGTGCTTTTAACACAGTTTCGAACTGGTCAGTTCAAAAAGCCCTACCATTCAACGTAGATCAATATGGCGTTGTACATTTATGCCACAGACATTACTACACCTATTTACTTGGGCCAAACGGATTGTAGACCAGCTCCTAGGAACTTGACCTTGGTGTCCTTGTACAGAGCGATCTCAACTGTTCAAACAGGCTGAGGTAGCTGCGAAAAGAGGCAACGAACACGTCCCTGGTAGCACAAACGTAACACTAAACGTAGCAAACTGGACATAAACTGGACAGATGTCTAGTTCGGGTATTATTGCATTACTTGCAGCTAAATACATTTAGTTTGACATTTGTTAATAAAGTAATAGTTGTATGCATTTTATTTGATTTCATTTGGATAGTTTCGGTTTTGTAACCTTGGTCGCTGGTACCGCTTGGGTTCGTGCTATTGTGTAGCTCCCTTGAAACTGCGTTTCCGCAGTCGCACCTATCAGGTTTTCCTGTCATAGATTATTTAATACATGTGTTCATTTTCAGCATGTCACGTCGACAAAGTTAGCAACTAACTGCACAGTTTCATTCTCGCAGCACCATTTACCGTGCAACAGAAACAATGGCGTCAGGATTCAGCTACGACGAAGTGCTTCTGTTGTCAGCAGCTAAACAACAGAAGGGTAAGCGGATCTTTAACATAGGTTAAATATCATTGCTTACACAGTTCAGCCATATAATAGCGTTACCAACTACTGTAAAGATGACAGGGACCCCGATGAAATGTTCCATAACTTGAGAAAGTTGATTGCGAAATCTCAGGAACCAGCAACAATGGTTCGTCTACTGTTAGGGCTTGTGCAACGGTGGATGCCATTTTTGCCATAGAATTACCGGAAGCTGATGCGCACCCCACGGAACTCCTGCATGCACGTTGTTGCACCGGGCACTTAAGGTCACGTAGGTCTTTTGAGAGGCTTACAGTGTGTATGGTCGGCTCCTTCGCTAGCCGCTGATGACACAGTTGACAATCAGTTGCATATTGACGGCTTTAAACCTTTTAATGCATCCAAGATGCATATATGGCCTATCTTGTGTGCGTGTCATAAAGCCAGTGTTCACAAAGCCATTCATTGTTGGTGTTTATGGTGGGACCTCAAAACCGAATGACGTGGACGATTATTTGTACGACACGATTGATGAGATCCGTTCTTTGCAAAGGGAAGGATTATTCCACCTGAAAGCCGTTATCTGTGATACCCCTGCACGCGCTTATGTGAAACGAAAGAAAGAACACTCGGGTTATTACAGCTGTGACAAATGCACTCAACGTGGTGAGTATACGAGCAGGAAGGTGACATACCCACTTACGGATAGCACACTGCGGACGAATGCATCCGTTCGAAGGAATGTCAGCCAACCGTCGCCTTTTGCTGCTTTGAATGTAGATTTCGTTGAGGACTTTCCAATTGACTATATGCATTCGGTATGTTTAAGTGTAACAAGCAGATTGATAAAAAACTGGCTCACTTCGCCCGTGGACAGCGGATTTCGACTGCGCAGGGAGCGCTTGATTTTAGCAAACGAACGGTTGCAAGACTTCGGACCTTCCTGGACATCGGACTTTCCACGTAAGCTTCGATCACTGGATGAATACCGATCTTGGAAGGCAACTGAGTTGCGTCAGTTTTTGCTCTACGCCGGACCAGCGTGTTTAATCGGGGTATTGCCTGAGGCCTTCTATCATAACTTTCTCGATCTCTCATTCGCTATTTATATTATGTGCCACCCTCACCTTCACACTGCCTTATTTCAGTTCCTTATTCCTTTAATTCATGTATTTTTACATGATTACTTTGATCTTTATGGTCCCAGTGAGATGACGTGGAACGTGCACTCACTGGTTCATCTGCCCGCTGACGTACAGAAGATGGGGACTTTAGACAGCTTCTCAGCATTTCCGTTTGAGTCTCAATTGTTTTCCATCAAGCGCATGATTCACAATTCCCCGCGTCCGGTTGCTCAAATCATGCGGCGTACGTCGGAAGAGGAGCAGCTTCCTCCTACTTTCAGCAGCGCAAGCACTGGTGGCAATGTAGAGATGTGCACATATAAGGGTCAAAAAGCGTTTCGTTTGCAAGGCACTTTGTTTTCCACAGTGAAGCCGGATAACGTGGTCATCATCGATGGCAAACCGAGAGTGCTAACAGATGTGTCTGTGAATGTGTCTGGGAACATGGTCGTGCAATGCCAGGAATTTATGAATCTCCGTAGTCTGTTCACGCATAGCATGGATTCCTCAACGGCGTACATCTTCCGTGCATCGCAATTGTCAACAGAGGTATGTAGCTTCTCAGCCTGTCATATTCTATTCAAGTGTATCGCTTTTCCCTTGAACGATTGCCTTGTAATTTACCCTATGCCGCACACTTATACACTCTAACTATTAACGTCTTCCTTTTTCAGCACCGATGGCTTTTCAAGGATACAGCCTTGTCGAACTCCTTGACTCCGAGGAGTTGATAACTGTTGTCAGTAACACCTGGCTTAGAGAAGAAGGTGCGCACGCCCAAATACCTTCCGTGCGGGGTACGCACTACTATGCAACGGTGAAAACCACACTGCGCCCGATGTCGATGTGACCAGCACTGCAGTGTCCGTCATCGTTAGCACGAGCAAGTCTTTGTTATATCAACCCACCTCGTTAGTTAGCTTTCAGCATGCCCGAGAAATGGAACGACAATCAGAGCGCGGTATGCTGCCATCCACAGACGATACAACTCCGATGGGCCTTCCAGCTAAGCGTGCAATGTGAGTATGGTGTTTTTTATTTCCCTATAGACGCCGGCCCGTCCGTTCTAGCTCCGATGACGAAGCTGCCGCTCGTCCCACCCAACCCAAAAGGCCTGCTGCAGCAACATACGCACTTGCGCCCACGTCTCTCTTCAGTGGCATTAGTCCACCACGTCCAGGGCCATCAACAACCAACCGTAAGTATCGCGTTCATAGGCCCCTATTAAACAGTAATCGCACCCCCTGTTGTTGCTGACGTTGCACCATGCAATCTGGAGGTGCTGCAGGAACTGAAGGCCATAAAATGTAACACGGCACGAATGCATTACATTGCACTCAGCTTTATTTTTAGATGAGTTATGTCTCATGCGATCAGAACTGGTCGGCCATCACCGCATGTCCGAAGCAATGTTTCAGAAGCTGCAACGACATTCCCAGAGCCTTGCACCGTGACTTTCTCTGCCATTCATCTCCCTTAGTGAGCTTAAGAGATATGATGAACGGCTGAAGGACCAAGATTTCAAAAACAGATTCGTAAGTTTGTCTTATTATTCCACGACTTTCAGGTCAACCATTTGTGTGCTGTGCACGGTGCTAACGTGCAAATCGTCGTCCGGGGTACCATGGAGCGGCTAATGATAAGATCAGTTGCCGCGGAGATGAATTACTCCGGCGCAGGAGGGTTGTTTGCATTCAGATGAACAAATATGAACGGCCTTGTACAAGGTAGGTTGACATACAGTAATCCATAAACACTATCAAGGCATCATTCGGCAACGCATGGGTGATGCAGCCTCGGATGCTGACATTACGCGCCACATCAAAACGTGGTTGCATTCCGCACGGCACAAGAGACCGCCTGTTGAGCGAAATAAAGTATGCAGTGCGAATGAGGTGAGTCCCCTGCTTCCTTATGCACAACTTTAGCCTCCTACCTTGACACTCGCGGAAGCGGATTAACCATATGGACAATGCCGCTTTCTGATACTAACGTTCTTTGTACTACACCGTTTCATGTACATATAGCATTCTTATACCCCGGTTTTCATTTTCTGTCGCCTTGTGATGTTCTCAGGTGCGCGGTAAGATCTATTTCGTTTCCTGACCGACAGCTTGGAGCGTCGGCTAGGTGTGTTCCCACGTCCAGCAACTAAGGCAACAGGTACTGGGGGTACGTTAGCTCCAAACCATTCGTATATTAGCTAGGTGCTAAGTGCGTAGTCGTGTGATGTCCGTATTCAGATACCCAAGGGTAGGCAATGACGGTATCTGGACCTAACGGATTTTCACTCGTAGTGGTGATTTTCTGTTGGTCAAAGCTAGCATCATTTTCATTGGCCCTCCGTAAACTGGACAGAATCGCTTTTTTGCCGTCACACGGTAGTAGTTCCTGTCCAGCTTAGCCTAATGCTCTCATAGGAACGCTTAGGACGCTAAACTGGACAGGAGCTGGACATGTGCTACCAGGGGTCGACATGCTGCGAAGAGCATTCGGGATAATGATTTGGAATATTGGTAGCTCAGGAGGCTTGCTCAGTTGTGGTGGAGTTCTCCGAGCTGGGCAACTTGGTTGCAGACGTTTCGACACCATTCGAGGTGGCATCTTCAGTGCGGAATTGGTAGCAGTTGCGTAGCCACGGCACCACCCAAGATGTCACAAAATAAGCTGCGTGCAGACACTGTTCCATAGAATGGCAACTCACTGCAGTACGACAGAAGCGAAACGGCAGAAGAAAAACACTTATTCAAGTCATTTGAACGCAACGGATACCCACGCAGTTTCCTCCGAAGATGCTTAAACCGCAAGCCCTCAAAAACCGAACCTACGTCAGCTATGACAAAACGTATAGTTCTGCCATACCTAGAGAACGTGTCTGAAATGACGGCCAGATTGTTTTAAACAGCATCATATCATGTTAGCTCACAAGCCAACCGCCACGCTTAGGAAAACCTTGTCAAAACCAAAAGGAAAGCGAGAGACACTAGAACGACGGAATGTCGTATATAGAATAAACTGCACAAACTGTGAAAAGCACTATGTGGGACAAACAGGAAGGGAGCTGTCCACCAGTATACATGAACACCAAAGAGTGTGCAAGAACCATTACGCAACTTCATTGGTTTCAGCACACGTGGATGAAGGGGGACACAGGTTCGACTAGAACAAGGTAGAGATCTTGACTGAAGGAGAAACACAAAAAGGGAGGGAGTTTCTCGAAGCCTGGTTCTCAACCACGAACTCAATCAACATGCATATCGACCTCGATCCAATATAGCAACCGCTGAAACAGAGAGAGTTTAAGCGGATCAACAACCGTTGTCCAAGAGCACCAAATCCAACACATGGACAATGAACCACATAGTTAATATGAGCCCAGACTACTCACCCACACATCTTGCACCAATCCGAATGCTATAATCCCAACCACGTCGCAACAACATTGCCACAGCCAATGAAAACGACTCGAGCACAACCGCCGCACACAAGGATTAACCAGTGAGAATGAGGCAAAATTAATAGCCCTGGATGCCTATATTAGGAACGGAGTGGTTGCTGACAGTATCCATTATTGGGTTTGCGTTCTACCAGCTGCTGCTACGCAACTGCTACCAATTCCGCACTGAAGATGCCACTTCGAATGGTGGCGATACGTCTGCAACCAAGTTGCCCAGCTCGGAGGACTCCACCGCAACTGAGCAATCGGGATAGTTTACCCATCAATCTTCCCAAAGATACACAATTCCTACGTGCGCCCGCATGTTGAATACGCTATCCAAGCTTGGCAACCTTGGTTGAAGCTTGACTTAGAAGCGTTAGGGGCACCACAACGAAGGGCAGCGAAGAATGTAAAAGGCCTGCGCTATCACTCTTACCACCGAAGACTAAAGTTACTTGGAACTTTCGGCGGACACTATCGAAGGCTGCGCGGTGATCTGCTATTGGCGTATCAGATACTGAGTGACCCCAACCACGTATGCCGCCATTTGCTGCAACTTAGCCACAACAAGCTGCTCAGCGGTAGCGGCTTGAAATTGAAGGAACGATATAGCCGTCTAGAGTGTCGACGTAATTACTTTCTGGTTTTCCAACCCTGAAATGCACTTCCAGACTCAGGTTTAGCCTCTCCTTCCTTGGACATTTTCAAATAACGATAAGTTTGTGCTCTTAGCTCCCAGCATTTTGTTACCTAAACTCCTCTATTGTGGGTTAAACCAAGCATGCTTTTCAACATGATTTATGTATCAAATAAACCCAAGTGAGCGACCATATTTTACTTTACTCACGCCTAATCTCAACAAGCATTACACCCCAGTGTCTTCCTGAACGTTTACGCTCGATTTTATTTTAAACTTTACATTGATGTATTTTATCGAAGTATGCATTTATGCAGACTTTCGGTTAATGACTCAGATATATTTTGTTTTCATCATATTCACCCCAGCCATCCTACGGAACGTGTCAAGCACTTGCTTTTATCCCGTGATAAATCACTGTCCATTTTTATAGACATTATTTGTAAACAGCTTGAAATATAGGCTGACAACTTTGACTCTTTCCATGCTCATTAATCAGCAACCGTGGTCGTGTGGTGCACGGCACGTGGATCGCAGTTGTTGGCAACTATTTCAGAGGATTCGCTGACTTCTTGGTCTGGTCATGCAAAGGCGAAATGATGTCTTAGAACAGCTCAGATATGTCACATTTACTTGACTGCGTGCGTAAGGCTATGATAAGGATTCATAGTCAGTGACGCATTGCTTGAAAATTTCTCGAACTTTTTACACTGCCGAGTCCATTTACATTTACCATCTGAAGCCGGTTGTCCGTACAAAAACGATTCACACGACCGATACTACAACCGTGGCCAACTGACACGTTACTTATTTATCAGCTTGTTAAGTTAACTATTTGCTTCGGATTATTGAGACGTAGATATTATTCTTCTTTTACTTTACTTGGTCTACCGTATACGGACCACTTATCGTTCTGACCGTAAGAATAGTTAATAATTCATCCCTACCATGGTTTGATGCTTATAACACACAACCGGCGCTATATAAATTATTGGCTCTGACGATTGTTCACCGAAAAGAAAACTAAGCACCAACACTTTCTGGGCATGGTTATTGATTATAAAATGAGATTTTTTGCTTTGCAGATTGGCAGCTGTGTCTTGACTATCCATGGCTTGCGATTAAATTGCGTAACACTCTTAAGCTGTTTCAACCTAGCCCCGCGCTTGGTTTTACACATTTAGAATTTCTATCTTCATCGTAACAAACTTCCCCAAATTTGATGAATACAGTAGAACAACATGAACCAGCGTCACTCCCCATAAAGGAACATGTGAGACAAACTGGTTTTATCTCGACTAGTTTATCTGAGTGCCGCGACTTTTGAGATAGATCATAAAATCTCAAACTAAATATCTGCTTTGGGTTCCAGGAAAACCAATGAAATCAAAATTGACATGCCTATAGGGTGAAACGTCTCGTACGCTACCTAAGCGTTGTGAAGTAGTACGGATGTTTTGGCTGTTTACTCATGTCATTGTTTCCTTACCTACTAGTTTAGTGTTCCTGCCCAACTCTATCACATATGTACAAAATCATTTTGGAGCAGTGATACTTGTTGCCCATCATCGATTGAGGTCCACACAACTTAAGGTTGAGCGTTAATATTTGCTCATGCCGTCATGTGTTTTTACGCGGGGAATCTTTAGAGGGGAGCCTGTACCGGGAGCCCAGAGAGCGATTCGAGAAGGCGGATCGAGTTACAGGGAAACTTTGATTGGTATAGTAAAAGATTCCCTGTTATCTAGCTATAAAAGAACGACACCGTGGACGCTCTAGCTAGGGGAATGGAGCAAGCACAGCACACAGAGCAGTTGCGAGTTGCAACCGAAACGAGCGCCAAGCAAAAATGGCGGTGAGCAGGTCAAGCAGTCGAACTCAGCAATCAGTTCAACAAACCACACCGGTTGCCTAGGTGTACAATGAAATAATTTTAGTTAGAATTTTACACAGGCAAACCGGGGAATCTCCAGAATGCTACAAATCACTGCCATGACGCTTTCCTAAGTTTATTGCGGACTGATTATCTATCCGTTTGCTTTGATTCGCATCTAAAGGCAACTGCCAGTCTGGCGGTTTGACTGTTCCTTTAGTTTGGCGTCGTTTAGCGCACATTCGCAATTTGATAACAGATTTACTATCCATTTGATTTTGTCTGGACACTGTTAAAGTCATTATTCGGTCGTTGCGCTAACTCGGAAAAGTAGCACCGCCCTTCAGCCCTGGTTTTTACTTTTGAATTGATTCGGGGATTCTGCGATTCACTCGGATCCAAGACCGAATTACTGGTAACATAGCGTAGATGGAAACAGGCAAGCTCACTATGAAACTACTCAATTGAGACAAGATACCAAGAAGTTCACCTGGAAATTTGAGAAAAATGAACCAACTTGTTAATAAAAACGTAGGGGCAAAAAGTTCCAGAATTGCGCGTTGGACTTGGGGTTACCAACGTACTGAACTAATATATACAATTTTGAGACGGGGCAAATGAGTAAGCGCGGATATAGAAAGGTAAATGAAGTCGAATGTAGCAAATTGTATTGGGGTGGTTAATAGCAGACGTAGATGAGGGTAGTGAGATAGCATTAAACTGTAGCATATTCACCCATCGAACTAGGGCATAGGGAGTGTATGAAAATCTGCAAATCTGATCATGCCTTCTTTGGAGTGTGTCGTGGCATATCGAAAATATATAAATTTTTATGTTGTTTTATTTTAAAAATGTTGTGCAATCGATAAGTAATACAGTTTTAGTTAAAAGGTACGTGCTATGATTTGGGATGCTAGAATATTGACTTTCAGAAGACTTGGTAATACGTGATTCAGTATGCAGCATCCAATGGCTGCGAGTATGCCTCTACAATTACATAGACATAGGGGCAAATATTCTATCGGCTTTGCTCAAAATTGGCTCGTTCCACATGAACACATTCAGTTGTGTTGTAGGAGAAACTGCCAGAACACTGTACAACAAAGTCATAATTTTTGCAAATACTAACTTGAACCCATTTGACTGCTGAAATATAAAAGACCACGGTTAAAGATATGTTGAGAAATGCAATAAACGGATTAAACAGCAATACCTCTGAACCAAGATTTGGTTTCAATTGCTTTGATGACTGGGCCTAAACAAAGTTTAACGCTTTGAACTATGGAGCTTTATTTCACTCAGGATCTCAGACACAATGGTATTCTTCCCGCATAAATTTGATCCGTTTGTCTCACTTATTTTAAATGACTGTGATAATTGATACCGGTTCAACTGACAACAGCATGGAATAAAATTTGGATTACACAACCGTTATCGTACCAGTGATCGTGCTAATAACCGTGTAGCGAGAGGAACGGGCTCGCGCGAACACTTGGTATTCAGGACAGACTATTGCTAAGTACCTTTCCAAGTAATTGGAGAGAAGGCACGAACTTGTCGGGCCACAAATGTATTGAATGTACATTGATCCAGTGTGTTGGCTAAAGATACGGCACCAGATGGTACTAGAAAGTTAGGGCAGGATGTAATAGGGTGCGCGATCGGGCGGTATGTTGAATCCGGCCATGGTGTCCTTTGCATATATTTGGGGGGATGCTGGTCCGACAAACAAATACAACGTACATATCAACATTCAGCAAACAACATACAGTAGATAGTAATTTTAGTTAGTACGTTACACAACATGCTCAGATATTCCGGGGAAATCTCCAGACTGCTATGCACTGCTCTAATGCGCCGGACCTAACGAACAAGTACTGAGAAGACGTAGGAATGAACAATGAATTTTACTTTATACAGATTAAGGAGCACCGTTTTACAACTAACGTAACGCCGTCCGGTGGGAACTATTTGCTCAACTTGCCACTGCGCCAATGGTTTCACAGACGCGTGATGAACCCGAGACCCCGTCTGCACCTTTGGACAGTCCGTCGTCCCATTTGGGTGTGTTTTGGTCACTCGAAGAGGGAAAGAGGAAAGAAACGTAAAATTCCTAGATCTCTTATTAGATACTGCTATGCACCAGTAACCCCGTTGGTCTTAGCCTGTATGTCTTTACTTTCTACTAAAATCGTACTGTTATTCAGCGCCAGTGACCGTTAGATGGCCGCTAATTGAGTCTTTTTCTGTCCCTGACAGCCACAGCGAAAAACATCGGACAAACGTTCGGTGTGGCCCCACTATGGCGCAAGTATGAAGCTAGAGTCGATTTCAGATTAGTGTAAACGGTTTGTGTAACTAAGTAAAGGAACTCACGGTATATGTCAAGGCTACAGTAGAACTACGAACATCCATCTTACTTGGGTCGCACCGGGACAGCCAGGAAAATAATAAGTTCACGCAAGGACGTTCCAGTAGTCCTTCCAGCAAACCGTTTTAGGTCATTCGTGTCATGCGAAAGCCATATAAAAGAGTAAATACGTAGAAATGACTACGGAAGGATGGAGTGTTGGTCAAAAGTCTTTTTTCTCAAAGTAGTCTAGTTGATAATGTTCACTCAGACACGGCGACCTTTCGTGCCAATTTTACTATAAATGGTATAATTACGGTTAAGCTGACCATTTGAGAGTAAGGAAGTGAAGTGTGTCGCCACTGAGGACACACTGCGTGCAAAGTTACAAGTCTCTCGGAAGAGCTCTCCGACACTACTACTTCACTTGCAAGCCTCAAGTGCTACTTTGCATTAAAAGGAATCTTCTTGGGGGTCGTATTAATTGATGCTACCGGCTGCTCTTCAAACGGCAGATGCTTCTATGCCTTCGCATAATTTTCGTTGCTTCTTGTACGCCTCCTTATCATCGACAGAGTCATACGGAACTAAGTTATTCCCCACTCCGAGTAGCAGTTCAGCCAATGTAGATCCACTTGACCAGCTTACCGATACCTAAAAGTTACGAAGCGAGTGCGCAAGGTTTTCATGCCTTATATTTAGCAGACCAACAGGCGTTTAGAAGCAAACCCTGTGGCAATGACTAATTTACTTGGCTAAAGGTTCGAGCTGCCTCACCGGAGTCGTCTTCCAACAGTTGCAAGATGGTTCCAGCAGACTCAATTAAGAAAACCACGCGCACGAACAAGCATCTAGTTTTCAAAGATGAAAGCTGCTCATGATATACGCACGCGCAGCTAGCCCGCCAAGACAACCCTCTCTAGACATAGCAAAAGCCGCACCAGCGGAATTCGACCACAAGCATCAGCTCGGTGTTGTCAGACTGTTTAACAGTCCAAGAGCGTCGCCTCTCCACATGGTCTCGAAGAAGGTCATGGAGTACTGGCGTCCTTGTGGGAACTATGGAACCTTGAACGCAGTTACCACGCCCCATCGCTATCAGCATCCCCACACAGTGGACCCCACAGCCAGGTTGACAGCTAAGACTCCTTATTAAACTTAAGTTGCTTGATGCAAAGAACCGAACTCCGGTAGAAGATGCAGACATCAGTAAGACTGCCGTGACGAGGCCATTTGGTTCTGATAACGCTGTGCAAACTTGTTGGCGCTTTAGAGACTAAGTTTGTCGTGGCTTAAACACGGATTATGTATATATCGACAATATCCTAATCACGAGCTTCTCATGCGAAGATCACTTGAACCAGGTACGGACAGTTTATGCTCGCTTATCTTAACAATGGGTGACGAGCAACGCAGAAATGTGTTGGTTCGATGTTCAATCGGTCAGTTTATTTGACCATAATTTCTATCGAACAGGCGTCGTGTCACTATAGGTTAACAGTAAAGCTATCGTCGACTATCCTGAGCTTTAGTCCTTTAAATAGCTGAGACGTTTTGACGGGCTGATCAGCTTATATCGTCGTTTCATACCTAACGATGCGTCGCCCATGCAGTCACACACAGATCTTCTCCTAAGTCAGTCACCTCATTTGGACTATTACCAACATAGCTTCTATAGTGAACCCCTACCCTTCAGACCCGTGTCTCTTAATATTGAAGACACAGACAGGACAGTTGGCGCTTTCGTTCGACAACCGATAGGTTTTATCTGGTAAAATTGGACACTTTCTACTTACACCTAAAATGTGTCCAATCTCGAATTGTTAGCCATCAACTTGCTCATACGTCAGTTTCAAAGTGCATTAGATGGATAGACATTTCAATCTTAGCCTCAGTAAACTACCTACTTGCTTGGCTTGCCAACTGGCTGACACTCTCCTACGGAGTAATGCAAAAAAGACTATATCTGTAAAGATTAGAGTTAACCAAGCTCAGGCAAAATAGGGTGCGAAGCATCTGAAGCCAGATGTCTTTAAGAAACTATACTCCAATTGGTTACTGTTGTCTAAAACGTGAACACACGGCATTCTCCGTGTCCAGTGCGAAAATGACTGAAGTTTGGTGTGTTTGGCTTTGAAATACTTCCACCAAACCCATGAAAGTTGTGTTTATTTTGCAGAAGATACTATTGTTCTCATTGTTTGGTCCACAAAGCAACTTCATCTGCGAAATCTTCCCCCAGACACAAGCTTGTTTCAACTGTCGATTGCAATGTACATTTGTCATGTTTGTACCCACGGGGTGTAGCGTCCTATGTACCGTTACCTTTGCCAACGCACTTAATTTGATCAGTATGATTTCTTTTGTTGGACAAAGGTGCACCAGCTTATAGTTTAAGTTTCAGCATTACTCTGAACACCTTGTGCTCAAAACAATATCGCTCAGTTACGACCGAAAAATGACATATCTCAGGTGTGCACAACCATGTCGATGACGTACTTTCTCAAAGCTAAGCAATCTCCACTGACTCCAGTACTGCCATTAAAATTGTAAGCATGGTCAGCAATCGACTTCCTGATCCTGGGATCGATTTAGTGCGCAGGCAGTCCTCGCTAGACCTATTGTGTAGTTCAGGGCACCTGATCATTTCACACATCCTGTAGGGAGGCGCAAGGCAGTGGTTGTCCGGAGGACAGAAAGATCACGAAAACGGGGCGGGCTAAAGCGAGAACTGGCGCAAGGAAGGAGGGAAGACAGAACCACGCTGGTCTGGTGGAACGAGACGCGAACGGGTCACGAGCCGCGTCTGATAGTAAGTCTGAGCCAGGCAGAACAGCGAGGATATTCGTCGAGAACGCAATAAATCAGACAAAAACGCTCTTATTGCAGCCTCCCGGACCAACCCGAAGCAGAGTGCTGTATCCACAAGCAGACAAATCATGAGCTATCGAACGACTCCGGCCGATCAGAATGACACGCATAGAAGCGGAGATGCAGTGGTAAAATGTGCAGGGACTATTCCGTCACGAGTTCCCGAAACTGCATGGACGTGTCGCAAGTGGAAGCCAGGAGAAATGGTGAGTCGTGGGAAGGAAACCTTACTCATTTATGTGCGCCTGCGTGGGTGGTTGCATAGCTTGTGAGTGCGTCAGTAAAGATCGTGCTTCATTGCTGCTTCATTCCTGATACAAATCTACTCATTATTAGTGCACCACATTACAACTATTTCCTCTGACCTCTTCATTCGGGACCATTATTTACGATATTTTTCTGGGCGCATTACACTCAGCTTTGCCGCGTGAATCTTGGCAGGCTATTTCCAACATGTTGCATTTTCTTTCCCAAAGTGAGTTCTTGCATCAGTTGAACTAGTAACCGTAAGTATCATCTGGTGCAACGGTAATCGCGACGTTCGTACTTGGACCGCCGCTTGCTGGCCATGTCATCGTGCAAACGGGAAAAAGAGCAAAAACTCATTGGGCACTCTTCCGACGTCAAATGCATGCGTTTATCACGTGCATGTGGACGTCTCCGGTTCTCCGTGACCTTCGCAATGCTCAGTATACCATAAACTCTTATTGACTGATTCACCAACTGATCGGAGACTAGCCCCCTTCAGAACGACTCTTTGGAAACAGTATATAGGGCATTTCTAAACTTTTTGGCACTGTATGGCTGTCCTGCCCTACTTTTCATAGGTCAAGATTAAACGTTTTGCAATTCACCACGTTGCTGAAAGATTTATGTTGTCGCCACATCCAGGCAGTGGTGTGTTATCAAGCCGATAAGGACATGGTTAGGTGCTTATTCCTTAGGCAGAAGGAAGCATTCAAAGGGAACGCAGAAATTGCATGATGTGAAACCCGTTTTCTTACCATCCTAGGTTTTAACCCAACTTCGGCGCGATGTCAGCGCAGCTACACTACGGTTGCACAATGCATTTGCCCCGACAGCTGGTGATTCCAGCAGTATCCATTTCCTCCTGCGACTAGAGAATTATACTGATCGACTAGCTCAGCGGGTGCGTGTGAAACGCTTACGCTCTGCCCGGTTACAGATTAAACTGGCAGACGTACCAAAACGACTGTCTACTTGTTCACATGTAGTGCTTCGCGTAGATGACTTTCAACAGCTCCTACAGTTGCCATGCATCTGGTCTTTTAGTACGGAAAGCTGTGCGAGCGGAAAGACTGCTATCACCTGCAGTGACCTATAAGAGTTCACCACCCCAACCGCGCCTTAAGGAAGGAGGTCGCACCAGCTTAATCATCACGCAGTACTTCGTGGTTTGTTATATCGAAACCCGCAACGCCTCTCTCTAATCAGATTTGTATTGCGGTTTATATTTCACAACCAACAAACATTATCGTCCACACCTGACCTGTTGTCTCTCAAAACCAACTGCCGTTCGCTTTTGCGAACATGTACAGAGTAAACAGGTGATTGTTAGAAGGAACGAGTATGGTGCCTCTGCTTGTTTCCTTCTTGTCTTTTGTATTGCGGCACAATGGCTGGGGTGTTTTCTACCTGCAGCTAACGTGTATACTGACGATGATGATGACATAGTAAACAAGTATAGTTGAGTTGAGTTCAGCCAAACAATTATAAGCCAACAGTCGAACTGTGGTAAATCCAGGTTCCACGACGTGCATCACAAAAATAACGTCAAAAAACCACGGCAAGATAATGGGGGTGGATGAAAATAGAATGTGAAGAAAATGGAAGAAAGAAGTGCGTTAGGCTAATCCAAATGGAGCGACGATTGAAAACCAGATGTAAAAAGTCGAATGCAGGAAGGCCACTGAAAGCCTGACTTCGTTATATGTGACGTGGTCTCCAACCAATGGTGTGCGCCATCCAGAGGCACACGTTCAGGAATATATCAAGGACCATCCTGACCAGGTCCCTCAGTCAATTTGCTCATGCCACTATGCCATCTCATGGACTGGCCACCTCGCAGTTTCGCCCAAATTAGTGCAGCCACGGCGTATAATGCACGCTGTGGAAGTCAGCCAACAGGCATACGGAGGACATGGCCTAGCCAACGTAAGCGATGAATATTCAACAAATACTCGAGTGAGGCATCAGAAGTCTCCTTGCCGAAAAGAAACTGGAGGTCATCAGCATTGCTTACCCTGTGTTCCGACTAGACGTGAGCAATAATCCGCTAGCACGTGTGGTCAAACACGGCCAAGCGTTTAATAGCTTCACTGCGAACTGAAAAGGGATCCGATCCGGTGTTATCGCAGCATTACACACCCTAACTTTCACTGACAGGTTGAGAACCCACTATCTCTATGGATGGTTGCGCCACTGCAAGGCCACACGAGCTCTGCTGATGCTCGAAGTAAATTCCGCAGTAATGTGACCATCAGATGTGACAGCTATCAAAGTACGTGAGCCGAACCACCACTTCCAGCGGTTGTACGTTAATAGCTTAAACCGGAGGTATCGGTCCAATCTTTCAACAGTACTTTGCAGTTTGAAGTGCAAAGCACATACCGATGGGCGCAACGTTAAGCATCAGTTTCAAGCAGCAATGTTTGCATAACCACTGCGTTAGAACCAAAGAGAGCGATGTTGTCCGTATACTCCAGGTTTCTCAGTCAGTCACCTTGTAAAACTTTCACTTAGGTAGAGCTTGGAATAGCCGGTTCATTCATGATCATCTCAGTCACGGAGTTGAAGAGGAAAGGAGATATAGGATAAACCTGACCAACCCCACTTGTCATGGGATACTCAGGAGACTTTTTCCTCTACAAACTTATAAGGCGACTTCAGAATGGGAAGGCGTTTAGCTAGCATGCCCTCCATGGATTGATAGTGCCACAAGCTGGCGTGTTTAACAGTGTCGAAGGTGATTTCAGAGGGTTTTGAATACAAGGCAATTCTTTGTAGGTTTTGATTCTGGTAACCTTTCGCATTCGTTACTTCAGCCAGGGTGAATCGGTACACAATTGGCTTAGCTTTTTATGAGCAAATCGAATGTGGCTTCAAAGTCAAGGAAAACCAACATAATTGGTCGTCTGTATGTGTCCCTGCTCTAAAAGTAGGCGAGTAGCAGATAGGTGATCGCTTCAACCCGGATCAGGGTGGAAGCGCGTCTGCCTTCCAATGATTCGGTTCTTACGGGGACCAATAAGTCATCGGAGTATGGTACCCGTCAGAAGTCTGGTGGCAATGAAAGTAAGGCCAATGCTTTGATGATTTTCACAAAAACTACGCAGACGCTAAATGAAACTGGGCACGACAGTTGATAATCGCCAGTCTAAAGGCACTTCTTCAGTGTCCAACATCGTGTTAAAAACAGAAGCAAGTCAAGTCAATAAGGAGTCATCTCCATATTTCAGTTAAGATGGAGGAAGGTCGTCGAATCCATGTGCATTGTTTCGTTTCAACGCGGAAAGCTCATGTCGGATCTCCTCCAAATTTGGAGGCGTGACATTTACCCTCAAAATATACAGTGGACGTTATCGGCGTCTAAGGGTCTATCTCATAATGATGTACCAGATCCTGAGAAACCCCAACCACCCACGCCATTCCCTTCCAATACGCAGGGGAAACACCCCACTAAGAGGTCACCAGTTTAAGCTGGGCACGCAGTACAGCCGACTGGAATCTCGGCGAAACTATTTCTCCCTTCGAGTGGCACAGCCTTGGAACGCCCTCCCGGAACATGTAATTAATGCACCCACCCTATCCCTTTTTAAAAAACGCCTTGACGATACTCTGTCACATTTACACTAAGTGCTTTAGCCCATGACCACAAGATGCTGGCGCTAATGCACAACAGACAGTGGATAGTGACATAACCCCACTCGAGAATGAGTCACACCAAACGCCTTGCACGAAAGTTGATAAACGCTACTACTATATAAACTGGATTTCTGTATCCTGTCGACCCAGGATAGTTGCACACGAGTAAGCCTTGTTCTTGCTATCCTTTTTATTTTTTTCTCACCTATTACCACTCCCCTTATTGCTTTGTGTACGTACATTCTCATTTCAAACTCCCTTTATACGACAGTGCAGTTACATCTGTAATCGCCCAAACTGACGACTCCATTATCCCTTGCTCTATCTTTTTTGTCACACTGAACACCCTACGGACATGTCAAGCACCTGCTTTTTTACCCGTTATAAATCACTGTTCATTGTTCCCCCGTCGCTTCACCCGAGTCGGACCGCGGCAAGGTCACAGCAGGTCTGCTGAACTGTTCTTTAAAATGTTCCGCACAACGGGGTAGTGGATGACGATGAAAATAGGTCAACCGTCCATCTTTCTCTGGCTTCCTCGGACCAGTGTTCCGGATCACTTGAGTTAGCACTCGGTTGTTCCCAGTAGCACAAACTTTCTACATCTCAGGGGGCCCTGGCCACCCATTAACATTCCCGGTCCATTCGCAGGTTTCTTAGCAGTCTTCGTTTCATGCCATTACGGATACGGGGAAATTGAATACCTAGTGGAACCAGTGTATTCGCTTCGAGCAAACTTATCGATAACTTGGAGATCCATACGCAGTTCGGACTTCTCAAGTTGGCTGCACTGCAGGAGTCAAAGCTTTCTTCATGACACATTTGTGATGATCCTAGGCGGCGTTCGGGTCACCAATGTCATACATCACTGACCGTTAGCGTGCTACTCGTTCATGCTGCTGTTGAACTGTGAAATGGGATTTCAAGTTGTAGGTGAGAAGCTTGCAATTAAAGCGTTTCTTCGAAGGGATCGTAGTGAGCGCTAGGTGCGTGGGTACTAGCGATTGCTTGAAATCCAGGTGAGTGCTAAAAGTTGATCCGCAGTTTTGGACTAATGTGCGCGTGCTGTAGCTGATGGAAATATGGCCACTTTGGGTTCAGGTCATTAAAAAAGTTAGTGGGTGCTAGATGAAGCGATGTGAACACTTGTACTGGAAAGTAGTGATGCTGATATAAAGATTGTGGTCCGCACATAGTTAAAAGAATCCATCAGCACCTATCGTTCAGCATGTATTGAGCCTGAAGCGGCAACCCAAAGGTAGTTCCGATTTCGAAAAACGACGCTTGAGCATTCAACTCCCCAGCAATAATCACAGTGCCGGTATTTTTCGCCGTCAGGAGAGGAAATGAATGATGGTGGTAAAAATCGTCTTAGCTACCCTCCGAACTGCAGTCAGTGGAGGGCATAAACGGAGGCGATGAAAAGACACCTTGTCTTTAGTCGGTGTGTATTTAACTCAGTAGAGGTTCGCAATCGAACAGCACACACGCAGCTGTTTACTGTTATTCAGTCGAGTAGATTACCTTCCGTATGTTTGTTGAGGGCGGTACGAACATCGAAAAGATCTTGAATCGTCGACTCAGTATGGCCAGAGATACGAAGAGTGTAATAACTTTCGTTAGATGCCGAAGCAAGGAGTTGAAGATTCGTCAAAAGGCTTGTATGTTATATGCTTGCTTAGGAGACACAGCACAAATCAATACCAAATGAGTGAAGAGTGAGTCAGTGCTTCCTGTTAGTCAATCTGATCCAGAGTGCAGGCATTAAAAGAGTCAAGTTGAAATCAGACTCTTGATTTGATGGATGCATTACATGTGCCGGTGGCAACAACGGCGAGGTTATCGGCAGTCTTTTGCTGAATATACGGGAAAAATTTAAGAAATAAACAAGTTAAAAAGGGAGTATTTTCGAGGAGCTGCTCATTTCGCGAGAGAGGTTTTTCTTCCAGGTTATCTACCCCCAGCATTTGATTCAGCAGTCTGACCCGCCATAGGTGGGTACGAGGTTCGGTTGAGGGAATCCACGAGGAGCCAACGAATCAGTAGCCAGCCGCACAGGGCGGTGATGTGCAATTGCAACTCGGAACTCCGATGGCAGGAGCCCGTCGGGCTCTGCTTGAGACCAGTTTCATCCAGCTTTTCAAGGTTAAAGACAAGTTAAATGTTTTTCGACGTTAGCATATTGCGCGTCTGAAACCGCGGACAGACGCAGATGGGATTTAGCAGGTTCGCACTATTTGACAAAGGGCTGCCTGATTTGGAGCTGGCGATAGCAAACCATTGAGCAACGGGCTGTGTCCTCCCACCGACAGATGCAATGCGTGGCGCTCGTGCTCTGCGTTAATCGAGCTATGAGCTTACAACCCGTGGACCTATTTTCTTACATGGCGAGGTTTTAAGAGAAGGGGCAGTCGACCTCTGCCTAACAGTCGAAGAGTATTGTATTGTAAGTATGAGTTCGTCTGGCCCCTAACCATTAACTTCACTGGCATGAGTGACCCTGAAGGCAACTAGAAATTGCCACCCAACTTAGCTCAATGAGTCATGGAGATATGCAAACCATCGCACCACGTTAAGGTCCAGTCTCGCTGCGTTGCAAAGCTTTGTATTTATCATGCATATTTGAAAGCCAAACATCCTCAACCTCCCGAAAACCTCAAAGATCCAAAAAACAATGAAAATCTGGTGGTTGTACGCAGACGTATCGGTTGTTGTTGCGGTTCCTCTACTGGGGTTGTTTCTTTGTCGGTACATGCCCCAGCTCTGTCTTTCTACCATCTGGTTCTCACGAGCAACGCCTTCTAAGATCGTTGCGGGCAAGAAGGATTAGAACGCAAAGGATTTACAATCTTCGTGGAAGGAGGGTCTACTTATTGCGGGGCGAGTCACTGCTTAGAGAGACGCCACTCGCAAGCGCTATGCTTAGCAGCAGGAGATGTTGACGTTGTGTCTGAATATTTTATGGACTACCTGGCCTTTGTAGACTAAAGCCATGCACCAGATGAAAGCCTATTGGATTCCTGGGGTAAACGGCTTGTTATTGCAATACTCCTCGGTTATACTGCCTATCTGGATTACAGCCAATTAGCTCAGATCAAATGCGACAAGATATTAGGTTTGCGATATAGCATTGTTGTGGGCTTAGTGGACAAGGTCTCGAAGTGACAGCCATGTCACCCCTTTTTTGACAATTTTTACGGACTTGTCTCTCTGGTAAGTCTTAACCAACAAAGGCATAAGAGCAACGTGACCTGTTCGAGCAATTAGCTCAGACAAGTACCTCATCGATACGAAAGCCCTGGAGAAACTAAAAAGGGGTACTTACGAATACAGTTTCGACAAGCCGGATAGCGCGTTTCTTTTGTTTTGGAATGCTAACTGCGTTGTCACTTTTACCAATAACTGTGTTGGCACATTTCTTCTAACATGAGTAAAGTGGTGGTTGGCGGAAGGCAAATGCACATACTTGTTGAACAACCCGGCACTGCGATGGTGGATCCATTGGACCAAAACGTTGGTCAATATAGGAGCAATTTTCGCAGCAAAAGGTGTTGGTGTCCGCTGTTCACGTTCTCAATGTTGCTGCAACGAACAATGTTTGACGTTCGTGTAGAAGCTCATTTGCACATGAGTAAGAGAAGCACGGCATGTTTTCTTTCATATGAACTACCGCGAAATTCTACTTGCAGGTGTATCTGTTAGAGATAAATGTCCCCTCAAAGCTTGCTTACACCTAACACCAAAGTAAAAAAGGTTGAAGAAAGAAACACGAAATCTGGCTTTGTGCACCACTTGGAATCAATGCCAAAACACAGTAGACGCCGTCCTTTGGGAAGTAGACTAATCTACTCTGCCCAGTGTATGAGCTGTGCTACTACACGGAGCTTGCTCTAAGGCATATCACGTATAAACAATGGAACACATTTTGTGCGTAAATTTCGGCCACATTTATTATCATAATGTGTAACTATCTGTTACGTAATCTTTTGGAACGAAATAGTAAACATGTCATTTTAAATGTGCGAGTTAGGGAAAATATCAATTATGATATGCGAAACAGCAAATCTATAGTATTAGCTTCTAGATCCAGGGTTAAACTAAGAAAATATTGTTACCTTCTTAGTTACGATTCCATATGGAACAAGCCGTCTTATGGGATGTGTTGCATACCTTTGAATGTTCAAGAACCTGATAAATATTTATCTGTCCATTGACAGATTATAAAACAATTTAAAAATTCCTTTTGAAGATGAGTAACTGTATGAAGAAATAACGAATCATATATAATACCGGAGAACATCGATCGGATGAACGTTATAATAGGTGAAACAGCGCAATCTGGATATTTTAGGCGGACCTGTTCCAACCGCTTCACATTCTATTCTGTAAGGCAGCCTCCTATGCACGTTTTTTTAAAATTTACTTCCCACCGACTGACTTCTGATCCTTGACAAAGTGTAAGAACGCTTTATATATATACGTGGACAAAAGCCGTCTACGTAATCCCTCCTTTCACTGACTACGGCATAATATTTGTTCAGCGTTTCTCCAGATTACATTCGTGCTGTAATTCTAACCATTCCTTCTTCGTTACCGAAGGCAACAGCCTAGGATCAGTTGCTAAGTTCCAGTGCTCAAGTGCATCAAATTCTCTACTGTTCTAATGCCTGCAACTAATGGCCACGGTTAAAATTCTGGTTAGTACATTCACGCTTACGCATAATTCGGACAATTCGCTCTTCGATTTTCCTGCCGTACGATTTGATCTTATGATTTGTCGATCCTCCTTGTACTAAAAATAAACAGGCTATTGTTTATTTAGTTGCATTTTTATTATTACGCTTGTTAGTTTGATTGTTTATGTATTATGTTCCTTCTTATTTCATTGTTGGCCACCACTGGGCTGATCACCTGAGCTGACACATTAAAGCATACAAGGTAAAGGAAATTATACCCATGCAAGATACATGGCCCCTGACTCAATGGCATATAATAAATCAGTACCACGCTCGAAACAGCCGTAAGTCGGAATGGGCTGAAGAGTTCATCACCCATAACATATGCATAAAAAATCTCTAAAAATTTGTTAAACAGATGCTGGTTTATCTGCTAGTTTTCCACACCGGCACGCAGCCAGATGCGGATTGGAAATGCAGGTGAAACCTTTCGAGGGAATACATTGCATGGATGTAGGTCTCCTGGAGACATATCCATGGATGGCCGTATTAATTCACTTGAAAGTCTGGCTATATCTGCATTTGTAGTTGTCCGTTACATTTTCAGTCTTCCTAATAAATTCAAATTCTCACTCACTTCAAAAATTCAAACCATTATCTTCTTTATGCGATCAGCCTGTACATACTGATCAGGCTATTCCATTGGGCTGCGTGACCCACACTGTCAAGCAATATGCCGCTTATTGGATTATCTATAAACAAATATACGGGTTAACTCTAAAGATCTCCACCGTGATTAGTGGCTCCCTGTTAATTTATTTGAAACAACTGTTCTGTGCGAGAATTACAACAAGCGATCCAAATTTCTGCAACTTCGCTACTCCAGCATGTATAAACGTTTGGACTTACAACCGACAAACTTCTTGGTTATTTGATTGACGGAAACAAGTTCGGATCTGATCTTTTCAATCTGACTCATAATTAGCAAGTACCCACCCTAATATTTTATGCGAACTAATGTTGTTTGTTTGAAACTTGGTTATATTTCATAAATAACTCCAAAGGTGCCAGTTTCGGCTGGTTAATTTCCGTTGTTTTGTCGGTGAGCGATTTCGTTTGCGAAGATAACTATTGTTAGTAGCTGTAACCGTTTTACGCGGATCTATCTCTGTGCTTCGGAAATATTCTGTGTTGGAAATTGACGCTTCACCTACCTATAATTTTGCCGTATAGTAGTAGCAAAGTGAGTGTTCATTCTTCAAAATACTTGTGGCCTTTCTTCATGCCATAAAAACGTACGGCCTGGAATCCGGTGTAGCAGTTGTTAAGACAAGTTCCATCACAAATGTTCCTAGCTCACAGTGAACCATGTGAAGCTACACAATAGTAAACCAGATTCACTGGGTTTCTGATCAATATGTATAGTCATCTCATTGGTAAAGATTGCACAAGAACTATCGCAGGAAAACGAAAAACTCCAGGGATTGTTTTAAAAAATGAAGAGCACCAAGAGCTCTGCGTTTGTAGGAAGCATAACAGAGAGTAAATCCCAGTCCTTCCTAACAGGTCCCGCATTAAAACCGAGGAAAACGGCCAGACAGCTCACTGAAAATACATCACATATGGCATTAAACGCCAACACCAAGTTGCTCAAATAAGTATGAAACAACCACCGCCAGACCGATCGTAATAAGCGCGGACAGAGCATCGTCCACAATACAAACGTTTCTGAAAAATCAGAAGGGTTTTGACACCAGTAGTGGTTGGAAATTGTTTACTCCCGAAGGTGATCGAAAAACTAGATCCCGCCACTCCCACTGGACCCATAGTAAAGGAAGAAGACGAACCTGTATCCAAACAGCATTCAGCGACTGTATACAGACTACCTGGTCGCTTGATCTCAACCAAAGTTGAACATTGTATACCAGCGGTAATCTGCACCAATGTTCCAGAATGGATGTCAAATACCCTTAAAGGAAAACAACTCGATGAAGTTAACCTGTGGAACTCCATATGAACAATGAACGATTGTTTGAGCATTGTTTATAACAGGTAAAAAAGCAGGTGCTTGACGTGTCCCGTAGGGTGTATAGCGTGACAAAAAAGATAGGGCAAGGGATAATGGAGTCGTCAGTTCGGGCGATTACAGATGTAACTGCACTGTCGTATAAAGAGAGTTTGAAATGAGATTGTACGCACACATAGCAATAAAGGGAGTGGTTATTCATGATGTAATAAGTGAGAAAAAAATAAAAAGGATAGCAAGGACAACACTTACTCGTGTGTAACTATCTTGGGTCGACAGGATACAGAAATCCAGTTTCTATAGTAGTAGCGTTTATCAAATTTCGTGCAAGGAGTCTGGAATGACTCATTCTCGAGTGGGGTTATGGCACTATGCACTGTCTGTTGTGCATTAGTGCCAGCATCTTGTGGTCATGGGCTATAGCACTTAGTGTAAATGTGACAGAGTATCGTCAAGGCGTTTTTTTGAAAAGGGATAGGGTGGGTGCATTGATTATATATTCCGGGAGAGCGTTTCAAGTCTGTGCCACTCGAAGGGAGAAATAGTTTCGCCGACATTCCAGGCAGCTGTACTGCGTGACCAGCTTAAACTGGTGACCTCTTAGTGAGGTGTTTCGACTGAGTATTGGAAGGGAATGGCATGGGTGCTTGAGATTTCTCAGGATCTGGTACACCATTATGAGATCGCCCCTTAGACGCCGATAAAGTCCACTGTATATTTTGAGAGTCTTCAGCCTGATTTGGTAGGGAGCCTGATCAAACCCCTGACGCTCTTCGTTGCCCTACGTTGTACAGTATCAAGCGCTGTGATATGATGCTTGAGCCAGGGTTGCCACGCTTGAATAGCCTATTTGGTGCGCGGCCTCACGTAAGCACTAAGCATTTTTGGAAAGACTGAAGGGTCAAACTTCCTGAAAGCTCTGCGAAGAAGGTCGAGGTACTGGTTTGCTTTCTTAGCTGTCTTTTCAGTCTGCCACAAACAACCGAGGTCATCTTGAACTATCACGCCGAGATCGCACTCGTGAGAAGCCCGCTATAGAATTTGTGGTCCTAGGCGGTACTTGTGCATACTCTTGTGCTGTATACTGAGAACTTTGCACTTGGTGACGTTGAAATGCAACATGTTCTCGATGGACCACATGTACGCTTTGTCCAGGTCCTCCTGTAACACTGTGTGATCCTCCACTGCAGCTATAGTACGCCATACCTTTAGATCATCAGCAAATAGCAAACAGTTAGAAGATAGCACGCTCGCGAAATCATTTATGAAAACCAGGAACAGGCGGGGTCCAAGCACCGAGCCCTGAGTTAAGCCGCATTGAATTTCGCTGGATTCCGACAGGTTGCTTTGAACCCTCACATTCAGGTGACGTTGCAGGAGAAAGTCTCCTATCCAGCCCAGAACAAGTTCGCAGATTCCATATTTCTGGAGTTTGTGGAGGAGAATGCGATGGTCTATGCGGTCGAATGCCTTTGAGAAATCCAAATAGGCCGCGTCGACACCTACACCAGTGTCCACGGATTCCGTCCAGCTTGCAGGAGCAATCCACGGATTAGTAGTACAGGAGTGATTTTGGCGAAATCCATGCTGCTCCTTAACGAGAATTTTGTTGTTCTCCAGGTACCCCATCAAACCCTCAGCTACAATGTACTCCATAACCTTGGAGATCACAAGCAGTAGTGTTATCGGGCGATAGTTTGCTGGTTCAGCAGGGCTACCACTTTTGTAGATAGGCGTGATGATTCCGTGCTTCCACATCGTGGGGACGTGCATCTCGTTCAGACATCGTTGAAAGAAAATTTCTAATGGTCCTGCAAAACTCATGGCAGCAATTTCAACGCCTTCGGTCGAATGCGGTCCGCACCCGGGGAGCTGAACTCGCGCAGAGACATCAGCCCCTTCAGTACAGCTGCGGCGGTAAACGATATGTGATTAAGTCCTGATGGCGGTGTTATCTGCTTAAGCAGGATGTATGGTGATTGCGCGCTTTGGAAGGTACGGTCAAATTGTTGTCCAAGGACGTTGGCCGCCTCTTGTGCGGTTTGGGCTAACCCACATGCTGTGTGCCGAGCAGGAATACCGCGCTTAACACGGCGCAAATTGTTTACGTGTCTGTTTAGCAGATTGGGATTGGAGCAAAACTTTTCCACCAAACCTTGTTGGTTCTTAAGTTTATCCTCCCGGACGAGTTTGATACAGTGGTTTCATAGTATTATGTAGACATCCCAGGTATGGCCGTTCGGGAAGCTATGTAGGTGTGCCATGCCAAATCACTTAATGCTATGAATATACCTGTCCCGCTCCTTACGAAAGACTTCATGTTTTGAGACCGCCAGAGTCGGGTTTCAGAAGTCCTTGCCACGAGCCTGGTAAATAAGTTGACGAAGAAACCGCAGGCCACATCAAGGGTTCACCCGGCTAAGTACGATCAGCTTGTTGCATCAATGAGGTCAGACAGGATGTCATAGTAGGTTACGACATCATATTCCAAGGCATGCAATTTAGGATAATCCCAGTGGCACACATAAGAGAAACATAGCGTCCCGTGATCACACAATAAACGTTGTAACCTTGTCCGTCAATTTGGCACGCGGTACTCATCATCCAAACTCACAGCATTACGAGGAATTAAGACTTCTCCAAGTCGTGTTAACTTCTGCTAATGAAGCAGAAGCTGTCATGTTATCGATAGCTCGTCTCGGGAATGGGTCATGTTCCATCCGCATATTCATGGATATTCTGTAGAGCGAGCGCAGACAGGCGAAGCACTAGTTGGACGAAAACCGGAAGTAATCCGCAGTCAGGACCATCCATGTACACGGTGTTCCAGAGGCTGGCACTCATGATGAGTAGAAGAGAACACCAGAACAAAGAGCAATAGCAGTACATCCGCAATACCCTCACCGTGGAAAACGTCACAGCGCAATCAATTTTCCGGCTGCGCTGGTCGCCAAACTGCAAAAGATGTGGCCCGAGGATTGTGAAAGTAGTCTTTCAAACTAGACAAATGTCAGCAATGGTAGTGGAAGGATGGTATGCGGGCCGCAGCAGCCTTCCTTCCGAGCTCCGGATCAAAGCAGCATCTGCTAAACAAACACACGAGAGTAGCCACTTAGTCAGACCAGTTATCAACAAGAGTTTTGATAACGTCAATCCACTAGCCAACGAAACTGGCAAACACATTTTATACATTATATACAAAGAGAGAAACAAAGAGGTAATGGTAGGATCCATGAATCGGACACAGATGAGTTCGTCATCCCCCAACCAAAAAACTATTATTTGCCGACCTTTTACCTGTCGGCACAACCTTTTTATCCAAAACACCTATCCCACGATTTACTGCTAAAAGCAGAGCAACGTTCCTGCATGTACACCGCTAGATAATTTCCTCTGACCATGCTTGCCGAACTGCGGCTACGTCAAACGTCACATCATGTCTGAGACTTCATATGCATTACGGAAACCTAGTTGCATTCAGAAATTATCAACGCCGAGATCGTAGTAAATGGTGTGTCCCTTATCCGAAACAATCGACCAAGCAAAAGCGGCAGGAGTAATGTTATACAACCGCAAACACCTGCAATCCGGACCGGTGGCCGATTCGTGAACGCTGAGCACAGACTAACTTTGATGCAGTCTGCGCTTGAGACGCAACGACACTTGCATTTTGACTGTTTTTTATCGGCCCCAATCTCTACCCCAGAGATAAACTCCCACCTGTCATTATCCTTGGGAAGAGTCCTACGAGGACGATACACTCATGTTCTCATGTCAGGCAGCTTCACTATTCCTAGTTTGGAAGTTCCGGCATCCCAAAACGATCAGTTTCAGGCCGACCTGCCAGTGTTCTTGCAAGCATTCCGCTCTTCAGCCATGTCCGTTCACCCAGCCGATTCAGAGCCGGAGATAAACCAACTGTGCTTGATTTAGTGCTCACGAACGAAGAGCACTCGGTTGAGAAACCAAGGCTGCAGAGCCATCTGGGGCGAAGTGACCACGTAACGTGACCACGTAACGACTTCGGGTGTTATGCGGAGTATCCACAAGAACATACTAACTTGTTTCGAACAATCCCCCACTATGACATACTGGCAGACCTTGTGCGAGATTCCAGCTGGGAGTTTCCGAACGACTGTTCCATTGACAGTGTATTGTTGGATTTTACTGGCTAGTTCAGTGATCTGATTAAATCTGCATCGGTCAACAAGCCACCGCCTACTGCAAGGGCAAAATCATTCATTCGGAACAGCATCCGAAAACACATGACAGTAAGAGGCGCAGTGTGGCAGTGTATTGAGGGAACTCTAACCCTGACAACTGGAGTAACCATCTTGTGCATCGTAACCACTGTACCGCACGTATGCGCGAGGACCAATTAGTATCCCAGCAGTCTAGCTGAAAAGCTTTGTATTAACAAAATACATCTGTATAGACATGTGAACAGCCTCCGGAATATGAAACGTCGTGTTACCCCATTAATTTCAGCGGATAAATGTGTTCAAAACCGCCAAAGATGCAGCCAACGTTCTACGGCTACAATATGCCCCAATTTTCAAACGTACTACCAGCATTCGTAACATACCTTCCCGTTCTCTCAGACGCTAGTGTTTACACACGTCACATTTAGTTCGGCGACAATGTTGAGGAAAATGTCATCGTTACGCACCCATAGTTCCATCGGAGTTGACAACATTCCCCCGAAAGCACTGCAGGTAGCAATGAACAATGAACAATGATTTATTACGGGTAAAAAAGCAGGTGCTTGACATGTCCCGTAAGGTGTATAGCGTGATAAACAAGATAGCAAATGGATAATGGAGTCGTCAGTTTGAACGATTACAGATGTAACGGCACTGTCGTATAAAGAGAGTTTGAAATGCGAATGTACGCACACAAAGCAACAGGGGATTGGTTATTGTTCACATCATAGGCGAGAAAAATAAAAAGTAGCAAGGACAACACTTACTCGTGTGTAACTATCTGGGGTCGACAGGATACAGTAATCCAGTTTCTGTAGTAGTAGTAGTAGTAGTAGCGTTTATCAAATTTCGTGCTGCGGCGGTAAACGATGTATGATTAAGTCCTGATGGCGGCGTTATCTGCTTAAGCAGGATGTATGGTGATTGCACGCTTTGGAAGGTACGGTCAAATTGTTGTCCAAGGACGTTGGCCGCCTCTTGTGCGGTTTGGGCTAACCCACATGCTGTGTGCCGAGCAGGAATACCGCGCTTAACACGGTGCAAATTGTTTACGTGTCTGTTTAGCAGATTGGGATTGGAGCAAAACTTTTCCACCAAACCTTGTTGGTTCTTAAGTTTATCCTCCCGGACGAGTTTGACACAGTTGTTCCTTTGTGTTGTGTAGACCTCCCAGGTATTGTCGTTCGTGGAGGCTATGTAGGTGTGCCGTGCCATGTCTCTAAATGCCATGCAATGTCGTGTCCTGCTCCTTACGAAGGCTTCATCCTTTTAGGTCGGTAGAGTTTGGCTTCAGATGTCCTTGCCACCAGCTTGGTAAATATGTTGACGAATTCACCGCAGGCCACCTCGGGGGTTAATTCAGCTAAGAACGACCAGCTGGTTGCATCAATTAGGTCGGACAGGTCTTCATAGTTGGTTACGACACGATATTCCTCGGTGTGCTCTTTAGGATAATCCGAGTAGCACATGTAATGAAACAATAGCGTCGCATGATCACCGCGGCCCAAAGGGGTATCTGTTATCACTCTCTCGACCATCAGTTCTTCATTGGTGAATATTCGGTCCAAAATGGATAGCCTATCCGTTCCCCTGAATCTGGTGGGCGTAGTGACGTGGCCATAAAGAGGGTAGTCTGAAACCAGATCTTGCAACTCTGCTTTGAATTGCTCTCCTTTTGTGGCCTGGGATTCGAGGGCATGTAAGTTGAAGTCACCGGTGACTAGAATGTGACTGTACTTCCTCTTTATCACTTGTCTCAACGCAGCCATCAAATTGCAGTCCATCTCAGGAGTAGACAATGGTGGGCGGTAAACAACAACCGAAAGGCCAAGATCGTTCCCTCTCAGCCGGAAATTATACCTAGTAGCGTCAGGTATGTCGGTTTCCGAATCGTTTATGCGTTCGCATTGCATGTTGTTACGAAAATAAAGGGCTACCCCACCATCTTTGCTGGTTCGATCCTTCCGGACAACGGATATGCCCGTTAGTGCAATTTCAGCATCGGTTATCTCGCAGCGCAACCACGTTTCGGTGACAGCAATGAGGTCCCAAGCTGCAGACGCGTGTCGAAGTCTTAATTCTGCTAACTTGCTGAGTAGACCTTGGGCATTTGTGTACATGCATGAGAGCTTCTTGGAGACCCAAAGTGTGTTAGAGTGGATGCATGAAGCAAATGAGTATACGCCGATCATGAAAGGGTCGGCGACTAATCGCTTTTTGGATGGGTTACATACTCTCGAGAAGTATTTGATATATAAGCAGGTATCACATGCCCCGAATCCCGGTGATTGCTCGTGCTCTGCTCTGCCCCACCGGATAGGATGGATACTCTTGAAACCGTCCCCGAGTCGGTTCCTGCAGTTAGCGTTTTCCCTAAGAGTTCTGCCTCTACTGAATTGTCATTAAAAGGCGTTGGGGTTCCTGATGCTTTCAGCGGAATTTCTGTTGGCAATCTGCAACGAAATTTAATCCAGTTCGCTGGTAGGGTTTGTGCCATTAGTTCTGACTGTAGTACAAGTTTTAACAGCCTGGGACCACACCCCTTATAGTTTGGTGATTTGGGGATCCTTGTCAACGAGGTGGCCACCACATTTTCGAGAGAAAGAGCCTCCCGGATGTAGTGCCATTGCTCGCTGTCATGCATCTGGGCATCGTCAGAAGAGGAGTCAGTAAGCTCAGGAACACCGTGAGCAATCACTGTTTTCTTATCGTGACTTATTCTGTAGCTATCTTGGTTAGCGCGATCCTCTGAACGTTCTTTCCACGGGATTTCGGGTAGTATGCGCACTCCACTTGAGTCGTTGCGGAGACGATTCGCAGGCAGCAGAACGGCCTCAGTCTCGTCCGCCGAGTTTAGTGTTACCCGAAGTAACCGGGGTTCGCCGTAGTGCAACGCGTTTGGGTGGCGCGAGATTCTTCTTAATTTCATGGGATTAGCATGGACACCGATCGACGTACAGATGGAACCCCACTGATTTCTATCGTCCGTCAACTTACCCTTAATTGTATGGATTTGGATTCGGGACATTTGTGCATACAATGTTTAGGGCACCATGGTTGCACCTGATGGCTACTGGTTTTCGATTTAGAGGCTCAGTATCCGGTGTTTTTGGTGAATTTGTGAACGGCCTTGGTGTGTGCCATCCGTGCTGCGGCAGTTTTGTTTTCTCTAGTCCGGGCACAAAGGTTACCGGTACTCTTTCCGGTGTTTGCTTGGCGGCAACCGAGGCGAACGTTGACGGGTTGTTCACTAATGCTGGTTGACTGTAGCTTACAGTCTCGAGTGTAGCGAACAGACTACTAGGTGCAGCACACAGTACAGAAGTTGAGGCAGGCGCGCTGCAGGCACTGTTTTTACTTATGGGAGGGAGAGAGAATGGAGTTGATACTGCTGGCGGCTGAGTCGTTGGGGTTCGGTTGGGACGCCTGGCTCGCTTCTTCGGCCTGACTAGTGAGTTCGGGGTGTTATTTTCCCTCACAAGTCAGGTCCGTTTCCTCCCATGGATGTAACTCTGGCGCTCACCAGTTGCTCGACCGCTTCGGTTAATGTTTCACACCTTTTCAGTAGCACAGATAGACAGCTAACAAATGGAATAGACTTGTATACTTGGCAGAACCAAAACGCCTGTGCAGTGTTCGCTTTCGTCGACCCCATCCCAAGACATGTAGTGTGATAGGATTTCAAACACGTGGTACACACCAGACCACTTTTTACCACTTAGCACATGATTCGCATTTGCTCTTCATACGAGACATGTTCTCAGTAGGGGTAGAAATGGGGTAGAAAGAGGTTAGAGACACTGACCCACCGTCGCGTGGCGATCGGCGCTGGTTTGAGGTCAGCGGGTCCAGGCTTGTCGCGGCCAGATGAGTCACGCGTTCTTTAGGTTAGGTAAGCGAGGTGCGTGCTATCGATCCAGACGGTAGAGGGTAGGTAGCGATGCGACGTACGACTGAGGCGAAGCAAGGTGACTTGGAAAATACGGTCTAACGACGACAGTGGCAGTTCCAAAGGGCGGATCAAATTGACGACTATCGCTTTGTAGAGCGACTTGAAGGAATGGTAGCAAGCTGCTCGGGTGACTCTCAAAAAGATCTTTAAAATAAGACCACAAGAGTTCTTGTGCGACGCGAGGAAAAATAAAAACTTCGATAAGGCTCAAATACGGTTGACTTCGAAGTTGCAAGACCACAGTTTGCTGGTGATCCGTGAATGATAGATCCAATAGATGAACAGTGGTAGGAGGAGCTCGCGGAGGCAAATCAAATGATAGCTCGTAGGTCTCTGTGAGAATACATCCAAAGAGTGGTAGGCGAATAACGCAAGAGAACAGTTTTTTTGTAACCGCTCGTGTCAGTGAAGTTGGATAGCTTAACCATTAACGAGATTATTTCCAGGATGCTTGGGCGAACATCAGGTCCCTAACATGTGAAAGCAAGGCATAAATATCAAGATTTCCAAGAGCAGTAGCCGTTCAAATCCAGCCAACTATCGCTCAGTGACTCTTCTTCCGGTGCTCTCTAAGCTGATGGAATTGGTCATAGCTGAGGCTGTAATGGGCTACTTCGAAATGTCTAACATCGTAGCACCGGAGCAACACGGATTCTGCCAAAGTCGATCATGTACTACCAACCTACTACTTTCCGTAACAGTTGGACCAAGATAGACGACAGTGGGACCGACATTTATGTCATCTACCTAGACTTTCCCCAGAATTCGACCGCATAGATCACCGCATCCTTCTTTAAAAGCTGCAAGCGTAGGGAGTTGGAAACCCTGTTCTTGGATGGATCGGAAACTTCCTCCTTCAGCGGAGCCTTCAGGTTCGAGTTCGAGGTTCGTTTTCTGATGCAATTGATGTGGATTGTGGTGTTATACAAGGATCGGTGTTAGGGCCGTGATTATCCTTGTTCTTCATTAACGACCTTGCGAGTGTCATCAAGTCAAATATCCTGCTTTTCGCCGATGACATCACTCGACAATCGACTGTCATGAATATCAAAATATGTTGCAACAAGACTTAGACTGCGCTTTTAAATAGCCAAAGCTATGCTACTTCCGTTTAACACAGACAAGTGCAAAACCGTGCATGTCAGCTACAAGCCAACATACGCATATAAGCTTAGAGACGATACGCTAAATAGGCCTCACAAGAGCAAGACTTTGGTGTGGTAATCCAAGACGACCTTGGCTGTTCGGCGCAGTTCTAGTAGGCGTCCAAGACTGCGAAGCAACATGTTGGTCTGTTACGGAGGGCATTCGGGAGGTTCCATCCCTCCATCTTCCCCCAAACGCTCAATGCGTATGTGAGGCCCCATGTAGAGTACGCAATCTAGACTTGCCAACCCTGGTTAAAACGCGATGTGATTGCACTGGAGACCGCGTAGCGACGGACAACGAAAATTTGAGGGGTACGTCCCACCTGCAAAACCCTAGGCAACTGAAAGCGCTGGGAGTGTGCAGCGGAAGATATCGCCGTCTACGAGATGACCTCATCTTGGCTTTCCAGATTTTGAAAACCCTGGTCGTGCCTGCCGGGACCTCCTGAAGCTTAGCTGCAACACAGAATTGAGAGGTCGTTAATTGAAACTTGCCACCCAATACAGTCGGCTGGAGTGACACAGGAATTACTTTTCCCTTCGATTTTGTCAACTGTGGGGCACCCTTCCGACTTTTGTCATTTCCGCGCCAACGCTACCCATTTTTAAAGAACGATTCGACGATGCTTTATGTCATTTACATTACTTGCTCTGATTTCTATTCATTGAGTGACGACAAGACGCAGACAAACATTGTGCTCACCAACCCCACGAAATCAGGTTAGACGGATATACCATGTGTTCACGTGGATAATATGGTGAGTCCACAGATGTGTCTTTCACTTTTGTGTTAATTACTTGAACTAACCTTATTCCCACAAACCATCCCACGGGACTAGTCAAGCCTTGGCTTTTTTATCCGTATTATACAATTGTTCTATTTTTCCATATCCCACTCTCGAATTGCGCTTAGCAAGTACGGGCTAAAGCTTCAGGTGCCTTCTGCGTTACATCGTTCTTACGCAACTTCCGCACCAATGCATTATTCACCATTATCACCGAACACGAAACGGTGCGAGTTTTGTGAATCAAATCTAGTCCCTCAGCAAGGTCATCAATCAAAATATTTAAACATTAAACAGCTCCATTCTCAAGGACTGATTACCGGATATATTATCGAAGTGTGATAACGCGCCAGGCCTAACTAATTGGTCAAAGTAGACAAGATCCAGTAAGTAGCGTCATCGTTGGAACCGAGTTGCGCAGCAACTACCTGATTCCCGTTCTTCACTTACTGATGAAACTCTATCGTTTCATGCGGTCGCCTTATCATCCTTGCGAACAGACTGGCGTTGATGTATAAATAAGATTTTCTCATTTCATGTTACGGTTGAAAAATTGTACTAACATCTGGTAGTATTATCTTTTGAGTTATCTTGATTTTGGTTAATCTTACCCTTGAAATTCAGTCCTTGTTTACCATCATCCTCTGAACCTCAACATTTGATAAATGAAGAACTTGACGGGAAATTTGCGCTGGCGACCCTCTGCTGTGTCTGACGAAAGAAGGAGACGTCTTTCGCGACTGACATTTATGATTGCAGTTTCTTATTTCGCGGTATAATCTTCAGACGGTAGGTAAACATTTCTGTCAACCTGATACCTTTAAACCTTCATAATTTAACAGTGAAGCGGAACGCCTCTTTGGTACTCTAAGAACCATCTTCCAAGCAACTCGACAACCCCGTTTCGGCACCGTAATAAGAGGGGTGGCTCTAACATTAATCTGTACAGGTTACCGCTCAGATTTATACCTGTGTAATTAAGTCTGTTGGTCTGCATGTGCAGCTAAACATCATTTCTTCAATTCCCACCTTAGTCTTACGATATTTTCTTTCAGAATATGTCAAAAATTGGTCTTAATGTGAAGGCGGAAATCATGTTTCGACAGTCTGGCACAATGGCAACTGATACGATTTATTGATTCACTGCATCAGAAGGCTCTGGTTGATTGATTAAAGCATGTAAACTGAATAGTTCATGAGAAGATAACCAACCTCAGCGAAACCATGAAGGCAGTATAGCAGTAGTGAATTGTTGCAGAATGGTGAGTACAATGACTAATGGAAAACATTTGATAAGCTATTTGGTAAAATCGCTGATGTTACCGATTCAATCCAAATTGCATTTGAATATCAGCCTACCTGCTAATCTATGCTTCTAGATATCTCTTCCAGCTTGTCATGCCGACCGCTGTACGCGTCAGTATTTTACTTCAGGCTGGAAGTTCTACAGAAGATCCTAGTCCTCCTTTTAAAACAATGTTGACGAGAAGAAGTAACTGCAAATATTTTCTATCCGCGATACTGATTCACACATACACTTCAAAGCAGTCTGTGGCAACAGAAAGGCTACCAGGTTCGCAAACAGTTAATGCTTGCTGCGTTGCTTCCGCCTTCCTTTGTATTGCATTGCAACATACGAATTTTATGCAAAGTACTGCTTTTCCTCAACTCAGCGAATGGGCACAGGCCTAGAATAGCCGAAGGTGTGTTCCACTGTCCACAGATTCGCGAAGCGGAGTAGAAGCGTTTAATACTGGTGCCGGCCTATTACAGCCATTTCTCAAAGAAAAGAAATATATGCATGTTAATTGTATTACACAAATTACGATGGTTAGACAGACAACAGTAAATCGCTTTCACTCCTTTATAATCATCTGAAAACCCCAGGTCCACTTTCGCATTCCGCTCTACAATTATAAAGCGTACGGAGAAGAAAAGATCAAAGTAAATCGTCGTGCGATTTAAACACATCGGTTTGGAATCAGATAAGAAAGGTGCTAGACCAGTCCAACTGAGTTACATTGCGACAAAAATTTATCATATAGAAAATATTCACTGCTCCTCCTTAAAAATCCGTTATTTTTACCCCGTTAGCATTAATTTGCTAGCTTTCAATATTCCGTCACATCGTGAAGACAATTCATTCGAAATTCATTTCGGTGTGTGGATGGGACCTGCTCAGCTTCGACTAGTTGTGCAAATGGGGTTCAATCTTCTGGTATTAGCTCGGAAACTGTAATCCTAGAAGATGGACCAATGATATAATACGAATAAAAAGACCAACCCTTGAGTAGTCCCGTAGGATGGTTTGTGGGAAAAAGGTTAGTTTAAGTAAGCTACACAAAAGTGAAATACGCATCTGTGGACTCACCATATTATCCACGTGAACACATAGTTATAACCGTCTAACCCGATTTCGTGAGGTTGGTGAGCACAATGTTTGTCTTCGTCTTGTTATCACTCAATGAATAGAAATCAGATCAAATAGTGTAAATGATGTAAGGCATCGTCGAATCGTTCTTTAAAAATGGGTGGCTTTGGCGCCGAAATGACAGAAGAAGAAAGCGCGTTCTATGATTGACAAACTCGAAGGGAAATCTAATTTCGGTGTCACTTCCTCCGACAGTATTGGGTGGCAAGTTTCAATTTATGACCCCTCAATTCTGTGTTGCAGCTAAGCTTCAGGAGGTTTCGGCAGGCGAGACCGGGGTTTTCAAAATCTGGAAAACCAAAATGTGTTCATTTCGTAGAAGGCAGTATCTTCCGCTTCACACTCCCAGGGATTTCAGTCGCTTAGGGTCTGCAGGTGGGACAAACCCTTCACATTTATCATTGCCCATCGCTATGCGGTATCCAGTTTAAGCAGGTCACGTTTTAACCAGTGTTGGTAAGTCTAGATTGCGTACTCTACATGGGGCCTCACCTACGCATTGAGCATTTGGGGGAAGATGGAGAAATCGAACCTCCCGAATTCCCTCTTTAACAGAACAACATGTTGATTCGCAGTCTTGGAGGCCTTCAAGAACTGCACCGAACAACCAAGGTCGTCTTGGATTACCACACCAATGTCTTGCTCTTATGAGGCCATATTTAGCGTATCGTCTCTAAGCTTATATGCGTGTGTTGGCTTGTGGCTGACATGCACGGTTTTGCACTTGTCTGTGTTAAACGGAAGTAGAGTAGATTTGGCTATTTAAAAGCGCAGTCTAAGTCTCGTTGCAACATATCGTGATATTCGTGACAATCGATTGTTCGCCATATCTTGATGTCATCGGCGAAAACAGGAAATTTGACTTGCTGACACTCACAAGGTTGTTAATGAGGAACAAGAATAATCACGGCCCTAACACCGATCCTTGTATAACACCACAATCCACATCAATTGGATCAGAAAATGAACTTTGAACTCGAAGCTGAAGGCTCTGCTAAAGGAGGAAGTCTCCGATCCTTCTAAGGACAGGGTTTCCAAATCCGTACGCTTGCAGCTTTTGTAGAAGAATGCGGTGATCTATGCGGTCGAATGCTTTGGAAAAGTCTAGGTAGCTGAGATAAATGCCGGTTCCAATATCGTCTATCTCGGTCCAACTGCTACGGGCAAGCAGTCGTTTGGTAGTACATGACCGAGGTTGGCAGAATGCGTGTTGCTCCGGTGCTATGATATTAGACCATTCGAAGTAGCTCCATACAGCCTCAGCTATGACCAATTCCATCAGCTTAGAGAGCACCGGAAGAAGAGTCACTGAGCGATAGTTGCTTGGCGCTGAACGGCTACCGCTCTTGCCAACCGTGCTATTTATGCCTTGCTTTCACATGTTTGGGACCTGCTGTTCTTCCAGGCATCTTGGGAAATATCTCGTTAATAGCTCACCTATCTTGGTAACTGCCACCTGCAGAGCTTTCGGGGGAATGTTGTCAACTCCGATGGAACTATGGGTGCGCAACGATAGCAATTTCCTCAACATTGTCGCTGAACTAAATGTGACGTGTTCAAAGAATGGCATCTGGGAGAACGGGACAGGTATGTTACAAATGCTGATAGTACGTTTGAAAATTGGGGCATATTATAGCCGTAGAACGTTGGCTGCATCCTCGGCGGTTTGAACACATCCATACGCTGACAGTAGTGGGATAACACGACGTTTCACATTCCGGAGGCTGTTCACATATCTGTACAGAAGTCTTTTTGTTAATACAAAGCTTTTCAGCTAGACTGCTGGTGTACTAATTGCTCCTCGCGCATACGTGCGGTACAGTGGTTACGATGCACAAGATAGTTAATCCAGTTGTCCGGGCTATGGTTCTCTCTATACACATGCCACGCGCCGTCTCTTACTGCCATGTATTTTCGGATTCTGCTCCGAATGAATGATTTTGCCCTTGCAGGACACGGTGGCTTGTTGACCGATTCAGATTTATTCAGCTCACTGAACTAGCCAGTAAAATCCAACAATACACTGTCAATGGAACAGTCGTTCGGAAACTCCCAGCTAGCATCTCCCGCATGTTCTGCGAGTATGTCATATTGGGTGATTGTTCGAAACAAGTTAGTATGTTCTTGTGGATACTCCGCATAACACACGAAGTCGTAAGTTATGATTACGTGGTCACTTTGCCCCAGATGACTTTCCAGCCTTGGTTTCTCAACTGTGTGCTCTTCGTTCGTGAGCACTACATCAAGTACAATCGCTTTACCTCCGGCGCTGAATCGGCAGGGTGAACTGACATGGCTGAAGAGCGGAATGCTTGCAACATACGCTGGCAGCTCGGCATTAACGTGATCGGTTTGCCATGCCGGAACTTCCAAACCAGGAATAGTGAAGCTGCCTGACATAACATGAGTGTATCGTCCTCGTAGTACTCTTCCCAAGGATAATGACAGGTGGGAGTCTATCTCTGGGGTGGAGATTGGGGACGATAAAAAACAGTCAAAATGCAAGTGTCCTTGCGTCTCAAGCGCAGACTGCATCAAAGTTAGTCTATGCTCAGCGTTCACGAATCGGCCACCGGTCCGGATTGCAGGTGTTTGCGGTTGTATAACATTACTCCTGCCGCTTTTGCTTGGTCGATTGTTTCGGATAAGGGACATACCATTTACTACGATCTCGGCGTTGATAATTTCTGAATGCAACTAGGTTTCCGTAATGCATATGAAGTCTCAGACATGATGTGACGTTTGACGTAGCCGCAGTTCGGCAAGCATGGTCAGAGGAAATTATCTAGCGGTGTACATGCAGGAACGTTTCTCTGCTTTTAGCAGTAAATCGTGGGATAGGTGTTTTGGATAAAAAGGTTGTGCCGACAGGTAAAAGGTCGGCAACTAATAGTTTTTTGGTTGGGGGATGACGAAATCATCTGTGTCCGATTCATGGATCCTACCATTACCTCTTTGTTTCTCTCTTTGTATATAATGTATAAAATGTGTTTGCCAGTTTCGTTGGCTAGTGGATTGACGTTATCAAAACTCTTGTTGATAACTGGTCTGACTAAGTGGCTACTCTCGTGTGTTTGTTTAGCAGATGCTGCTTTGATCCGGAGCTAGGAAGGAAGGCTGCTGCGGCCCGCATACCATCCTTCCACTACCATTGCTGACATTTGTATAGTTTGAAAGACTACTTTCACAATCCTCGGACCACATCTTTTGCAGTTTGGCGACCAGTGCAGCCTCGAAATTGATTGCGCTGTGACGTTTTCCACGGTGAGGGTATTGCGGATGTACTGCTATTGCTCTTTGTTCTGGTGTTCTCTTCTACTCATCCTGAGTGCCAGCCTCTGGAACACCGTGTACATGGATGGTCCTGACTGCGGATTACTTCCGGTTTTCGTCCAACTAGTGCTTCGCCTGTTTGCGCTCGATCCACGGAATACCTGTGAATATGCGGATGGAACATGACCCATTCCCGAGACGAGCTATCGATAACATGACAGCTTCTGCTTCATTAGCAGAAGTCAACACGACTCGGAAAAGTCTTAAATCCTTGTAGTGCTGTGAGTTTGGGTGATAAGTACCGCATATCCACTTGACGTGCATTGTTGCAACACATATAATATCACATTTGGAGTTCCATTGATTAACGTCTTCGGGTTGTTTTTCTTTCAAATATCTTGTCGTCCATTCGGGAACATTGGTGCAGATTACCGCTGGTATACAACGTGCAATATCGTTTGAGTTCGAGCATCCAGCTGCTCTGCATACAGTCGCTGAAGACTCTTTGGATACAGGTTCGTCTTCTTTCTTTACTATGGGTCCAGTGGGAGTGGCTGGATCTAGCTTTTCGATTACCGTCGGCGGTAAACAAGTTCCGACCACCACTGGTGCCGAAGCCCTTCTGAATTCTCGGAACCGTTTTTTAGTGTTGGTCAATAGGTATGGATCTATGCTCAAATCTATTAGCTTATAATTCTTTTGACATGTATTTATGACTGATAAACTCAATCTCTTCATTGCCAGTTCCTTGAGGATGCACTTGCGGTGCAGAGGATTTCTTTTTTACTAGATCTCCAATCACGGAGCTCCTGTGGAGCTTTCTTTTTGGGTGTCTAATTATATTTGTTTTATTTGTTCGATGGCTTTACGCGCATTTTCTGTATTCTATTCAAGCAACTTTGGCTTCCTTTCCAGCGGTCCGGGAAAGCTAAATTGCCAGCGGAGCTGATGCAGCCGAATAAACTTCATCATACGTCATCAACTGTGCTAGGTGTTATATCACACATACGTGATGGTTTCATGTATGGTAACAAAATTATTTTCTTCCTTTTTACGTTGTGTCTAATACAGCTAAACAGCCTATAAACTTTTTATACAAAGTTTAAAGCGGTGTGACATGCGCTAACTTTCCATTACTTCTCTGACACTTTTTACTTTTCCAGTCCCAAAATTTGTATTCTTATAATTATCTTCTAGTATTCGCGGGTCTCTCATTTTTGTACTCTCTGTTTACATCTGGTATGGTACAGCGTGTTTTAACTGACAGTTTTACGATGGATACTTCTCGGCCCACCACACGCGTGTTCCATTTTTCCTGTCGTGTACTGTGTTCCGTTCATGGGTGTACTTGGGAGATCTTAACTTCGTCGAGTCTACAGTTTGGAAAACCATCCTTTCCAATATTCCGTCAGGTGTTGTGAGATCTTTGTAGAATCGGTCAAGCTGGTAACCTCTTAAATGTCATCGCAAACGATTCCTTTTTACTAGTGTGATAATCTTGGGCCAATTTTTACACCATTAAAAGCTGATTGCTTACTAGCCAATTGTATGCCTGTGATCGCAACTCCAGATACGAATATTGCCACTAAAGCATTGACAAGTTAAAGTAGCCGCAACTTGTCGAGTTGCGTTGGTACAACTTCAGACGCAGTATGTTGCAACAGCAGTCCAAGGAATTCGTTAAAAGCCCCTACTTTTAATCAGCTTACTATGGTGTCTGGAATAAGGATACTTGTCATAACCCGCATAACGAAAGTGGCCGAGGAATATCCGCTGGATTCACGGTTTTTCGTGCCCATGGCCGTCCCAGTGAGACGCATTTGAGACCAATTTTGGTGTATCGAAAAAGTGCCCGTGTAGCCTTAAATATCTGAAGGCAGAGCAATAAGTTTCAGGACGTGCAGTACACATATTAGGTGCAGATGACTTAGCGAAGAGAACGTGAACTGTAATTGCTTCTGGACATTACGCAGTGCTTTCAACTCACAATACCTTATTTCAGCGGCTCAGTACAGCTCCCTTCATAAGCATTGCTACACTTTGACCGTAAGTGTGGGGCTTGGTCGACATCACTGGAGGGCGATGGTTTTGTGACTACAAATGCGGTTTAAAGCAGCACCAGTGTGTTGCTCGATTGCGTGTTACCTTTGGTGTTGCCACACCTTTATGAATCACCGTGGTTGAGTGCTTTGAAAAATTCAAGCACAGCAGCCGCTCACTGGATTATGAGTCACAGGGGGATCGACCGGTCGGGACTACCACCGCGGACAACATGGCTACCGTGCAAGCAATGCGGGAGTAGAACGCGCTGTTGACTGTAGTGCAGCTGGGGTAGGCAATCGGGATTTCATCGGGATCAATCCGTACTATCCTACATGAAAACCAGGGCTTTGGAAAGCTTTGAGCAGCTGGGTGTCCCATCAGCTCAGTCAGTCCCGGAAAGTAGGCTGGGTGAATTGGTGCCGCACCATGCTTGCCAGGTTTGATGGTGGACGTTCCAATGCTGTTTTGGAGATCCTCAGTGGCGATCGGACTTGGAACTACTTGAGAAGCAACTAAGCCCAACGCCAACCATACGACCCGAAAGCTTTTGGGAACTCCTGAACTTCTGCATGCCCACTTATTTCCGCTTTGATGGACAAGTATACCAGCAACTGAGAGGAACTCCCATGGGATCCCCAATTTCGGGGCTGATTGCAGAAGCCGTAATGCAGAAATTGGGGCGCATCGCACTGCCATCTATCAGCCCAAAACTCTAGATACGATACGTAGACGAGAAATTTGTCATCGTAAAACGGATCAGAGTACAAGCCACGCACGAGTTGCCCAACAACACATTCGAGGATAACAAATTTATGATTGAATTAGAGATGGATAACAAGTTGCCATTTTTGGATGTACTGGTCCCTAGAAATCCCGACGGATCTCTGAAAACGTGCGTATATCGGAAAAAGCACATACGTACCAGATATTAAACTACAACATGAACCACCCGATGAAGCACAAAAAGAGCTGGTGTCAAACTCTATTCAAAAGAACGGAAACGCACTGCATCACAGCCGAATTGTGGAAACAGGAAGAAAAGCACCTATATCAAGTGTTTAGAAACAACGGTTATCCGAGAAATTTCATCAGAAGAAGCCTAAAGAAACGAACACCTCATCAACAGTAGCAGCAGCAGCAGTCACCTGAGCAATCAAACCAATGAATAGTGCTCCTCCACACCAAGAACGTCTCCGAACTAACAGGATAAATGCTGAAGTCCCATGGGATCTCTGGGGCTCACAAACCAAGTGTCACCCTAAGGAAATTGATCTCAAGACCCAAAGAAAAGGTTAATCAAGCCGACCAATGCAATGTCATCTATCAGCTAAAATGCAGCGACTGCGATAAAAACTACGTCGGACAAAGGGGAAGGAAGCTTTGTACACGAATCACCGAACACAAGGCGGCCGTCAGAAGACATGATCCGCACTCATTGGTTTCTGCGCACGAAGATCAAGAAGGCCACTATTTCGATCTGGAGAATGTTAAGATTCTAGCACATGGAAGTACAAAGCACGTTTGGGCGTTTTTGGAAGCCTTGTGCTTTACAGCGTATTCAATCAACCGACAGATCGAACTGGACGCAGTATACGAAACACTACTGGCAAAAGACCGCCAACTCAATCGATTGAATCCGGTGGAACATGTGGCTAGCCAACCAGAACTGACGACAGACTCGCTCACAAGCACAAGCAGACAAAGGCCACGAAACACAAGGAGTCAAGATCAAAGGTCATCTGCCCATCAACCCGGCTGAAGGTGGATCGAAACCCTAACCAATAGGATTGCTCGCCTCCACGGGCAACCACGGCGGAATAAAAATGCACGCGCACCACGCTCAGCGCACTCTCACCGGGGCTCCTCTACGCTATTCTAAGCTACTGCACACCACTCAACTACGCACTGATGATGTCACCTCGGTTGGTGACGAAAGGTTTGCAGCCATATTGTCAACTTCGCCCAACAGTTCAACTGCCATCTGAACAACCTGAGCTACCAGTCTTTAATTCTATAGCCGTTTCTTCTTTTATTTTTACATTAGTTTTTTACCAAAAACACACAGTTGGGAAGTAAACCACCCATGTATGCGGAGAGTATAGCTCTTTTTACGAAATAAGCAATCGGTGAGCGCAATCTTTATTTAGCAAATAGTAAGTTATCGCTAATTCAATACTTTTCCTGATGCGTGTGTGTTTGAATTGCTTGAGTACAGTAACAATGTTTTGGTCTTTTCTCATAGCTAACTGTGCCTTAGCTGAGGAAAACCTGTCATACTGTGTGTTGCCAATGATCGGCTGCTGCCTTCAACCGCTGTTACTTCCAATCGAGCCGGACGGACATAGCCACACTTTTTGTCCCATGTTCCGGGAAATGCTACTGCAACGTAGTTGAAGTTAAACTTTTACCAGTGAAACAATGCAACAGTGTTCATTTCACTGAATTGCAAATATCCAGCGCATTCAAATGAGCAGCAAAAGAATGACCTTAATCGGTATCACTACTGGCGACCACTCTGGGATTGAATAAGCGACGTGAAAGGAAATTAGTTTGTGTTAAAATTTTTGCGGTATGTAACTGCTGAATATTTAATGAACTGCTGCGTAACAACTTTTCATACGCGAGGGAAAGCTGTGTCATATAACTTACTCCGTCCTAGAGGGTTGAATAAGATCGGTCGGATGAATCGCGGAACACATTTCTGAGGAAAATACGAAAGCGGATTGCACTAATGTTGTCTGTGGAGCTGAATCTTATGCTCAATTTGTTAACAGTAATTCGAGCTACAAATGGTGAGCATGAGCAAACAAATATTGCGACTTTTTACCCCAACAATGACTTTGCGAAATAATAAAGCTGTAGGATAAAAGGTTAAACGGCATAACACCTACTTTTAGGTATCTGTGATAAGGGAATAATTCATATAATTAACCCCCGGGGCTGTAGCGCTGTACTTGTGTACTGCAAGCCGCAACTATGCGGTGTAATACATTGATTTACCTCTTGTTTACCAACCTAAGTTGCACTTGGCTAAATAAAGCATGTTCACTGGCGAATCCGAAGACCCAAATACTGAATCGGCTAGCTCTTTAGTTTAGCTAAACATTACTGAGCAGTCTATTGAGCACTGTGACTCATTGATAAAATGCTTGAGCGCTTCTATAAACCTTTAGTCGAATGGTAGATTGCTGTACCAAAAAGTAACACCATTGACCGTTCCGGCATACTGTTCGTGCTGTTTTCTGAATCCCCCAGAATTGTGTAATGATTGACCTACAGGTATTCATTTTATGGTGATCTTTCTTCCTGCAGTAACTTAGTGCAAGGGGTATCATTAGTACCCTGTTTACAGCCACAGCTGTCTATGCTGTTTAATCCTTCTTCATCAGCAATAGGTTGTTGCATCTTCCAGGAGATGTGTTGCTGCTTTAGTTTAATTTATTTTGTAATTTACGAAAGTTATGCGCTGACTGTCAGTGACCATAATTACTGGGGCTTGATCGGATGAGAATTTTAGCGCGCTCTTGCGGTGCTGTAGAGAGATGTGCTGCTTCTTTTTTTGATTCTCTCCTTCGTCACCGAGTAATAAGGCATTTTCAAATTAAGCAAGCAACTCCATGTGTCCAATGTTACTGAAATTGTAGATTTAGCTTCTTGCTGAGAGCAGCACATTTGTATCTCTGAGCACTTGGCTGGGCTGATTTCTGACGCAGCTATATTTCGTATTTTAGCATTCGTGAGTTGATAACCTTGACTAACTGCTTAGTAGCGCAGCGCTCTTTTTAACTTTAGTCCTTGAAGTTACGCGATCCTTCGTTATAATTAGCTGTTCTGTCGTTTGATAACTGACGATTTTGTGCAGGTGCTTGAGTGCTCGTTGAGACATATCTCTTATTTTTTGATATGATTATGAAAGTCCGTACCCATCACACCTACCAGTGGTTTTCTAACCGGTCTTGAAATTACGCACGCTTATGGATGATTCCTCGAAGACTTGTAGTTGACGGCGGGAGGATGAATGCCATTTCCTTCGCATTCAAAGGAAAATGATCAAGTCTGTCATCTTTTGGCTGTCTTCCAGACAGAATGATTCTCAACGAAGACCAGAACGAAGTGTTGAGCACCCTTATGTGTTTGTAGTGAATCGAACTACCGATAGCTCGGGTTGGCCGCTGAAGTGTTAATGTGTTTCTCCAGCTAGACAATTTAACAGCCTACGTCTCACCACTGACCGAGTTGACACAAGTATCGCGCAGCAGTGTATCTCACATAACTTGTGTCAATCTCCTAAGCATTTTCAGCTTATAATGGCCTGGTTCGATGAGATCTCAAGTGAAACTTTTATACTGATGAGTATGAACCGAAATTCATCCTAATGTTAAAGGTTTCATATAAGATTAAAGTTTCTTCAGATATACATCCCATCACCAAGCTAACTCAACTGATTCCGCATATTAGAAATATTTAAGCTTAGTGCTTAAGTGCAACCTAGCGGCTTTCCTGCATTGCTTAATGGATACGAGTGATAATGCAAAACCCTCTGCATATTGATTTGGCTACTCAGATACCCATGTGCACACAGTTTCGACACTCATTAAAATAATTCAGAAAACCACAATAAACTATGATCAGTGTTTTCAAGCGTCGAGATTTAGCTGAAGTTAATTTATCTTTCTGAGCATTCTCTGAGATCCTACATAATCCGAAGCTTTCATGCAATCTGCTGAAAGAGCTGAAAAATTTTCGAAGCGAATTTAGCACAGTTAGGACTCACCGATGCATAACTCAGCTCTCCACCTCGGGAAGAATGATGCCCGACAGGTTGCTGTTGTTCGCACCCAGGCGATGGTGCAAGGGAAAAAGAAAGATTTCATAACAATCGCATATAAAAAGGTTAGCAGAATAACCTGAGGAAGCCTGCAACATTGGCATTTTCTGCATTATGCAACCGCACAAGCGAATAGAATTCACAGTGTACTATCTAAATAACACTAACCTTGGCATTTTTTATAATGTTCCGAAATTATTTCGGCCTTGCAACAAAGCTCTGAAATATAGTTGCATATCATAAGTATGGTTAGGGCGTATTGTTATATAAAGGTACTACAGAGCGTCCACATCAACGACTGTTTTGTAAGCATTCTGTTTTAGAAACACAATTAGGTGCTAGAAAATGTTTTCAACAGAGTAGTAGGGTACTTTGAATGATATATGTAGAGGTTCATCAAATCTAGACCAAGTCAGACAGCCATCACACGATCGGAAAACCGTTGTACGGTCATTTTATTATTTTGGAAATCGTTAGCAGTGAGTATTCCATCTCGCTCCCGTTCGGTTGGAAACCACAACCATTGAACTTAACGTACTACCCTTTTTACTCAGTACGCGGATAAAAATTGCTCATATTGCCATCGTTTAATTGAAGGCAGATGTCTGGTAAATTGGTTGCTGGGTGGGTGGGCTATCATATCCTCTGCACGACAGTAAACTGCAAGTCATTGGAGCTTGAGCGGTGTTATGTCACATCTGGTAACTTAGTCACAACGTCCTTTACCGTCCCCGCAGCTCAGCTGTCTCAACCACAGACTGGCAACACTCGAGCTGCGCGTTCGAGCCTTACACGAGTCAAATGGAATGCGTACCGCTAACGATTTCGGAAAGTGTTTTTCAGGGTGTGGGATGGCTCTCTAAACGTAGATTTGATGAACTATTTCTACCAAATACTCTGTTCCATAAGTAATACTTAAAGGGCGGTTTATTTTTAGAAACTGCTCCCCACTGCAATCACCCCAACTATTCTATACCATCTATTTTCGCCATCATCTGTTGACAAGGCGAGTTTCTCGCTAATAAACTTTACTGCAGAACATAAAACGGCACTGTTTACATTCTGGTGTATTGGCACACCTAGCCTTTGATATCGGCTAAATACAACATAGCAGCTAACGATATGCTGCGGGTCACCGGGTGATCCGAGTGTAGCACTATGTCCACACCACTGTTCATGATACAAACAGTGATTCAACGTAATTCAATATTCGCGTAAATGCACCAATATATACTACTTTCGGCAAAGATTTGTGAAGTAAAACTAAATAAAACTGAAATGATCCGGATTACCGGAAAGATTTAGTTATACAGCAGACATTCAATGGTAACGCGCTTGAGAACTGTGCCCTCAGCCATTCTGTCAACATAAAGGGTGCAGATCAGTAATGAATAGTACTGCATTACTGAAAGCTTAAGCTTGTCCCTAGATGTACATTAGAAACACGATTAATTGCTTTAACATCACGCTCTCAGGAGAGGTGCATTTTTGTCAAGTGAATTGTTAGCATATACTTTAGGAAGAGAACTGAATGGCACTAGGTACGATTTAACTTATGTAAACGGGGCGGAGAACTTCCTCGATGCCAGTCCCTTGTGGACGAATTCGCGTCTAAATCCTAAAACAGATGCTAAACGCGTTAGTTGAGTAAACTCCTGCTTCCATACAGCATGTGAAAGAGGAATGTTTGAGGCACAGTTGACATTATCAACTATAGTGCAAGTGCCGTAGTTGCGGAATGTTTTAGTTTGCAGCATGTTTTCCGGCTTTAAAACAAAATGGCGTGAGCTGTGTATCATGAGAGACAACCACCCAAAACCATTGGACTTTTGCGACGAAATCTTCTCATCGGCAAATATGTATGGGAGTTCATCGGCAGACTACTAATTATTAGGCATTTATGATATCAGGGCGCAAACCATCCGTGCTTTTGTACGACTAAAAGCGCTTTGTTTATTCGGTAAAAGGATATGTTCGTAAATCTGCCGTTTTTCTCACCGATGAATATGAACATTGCGTAAGTTCCATCCAGATGTCTACTTCGTAGGCCAAATGGTTTTCATGCGCAGTATGTTAGGGAACAAACCGATTTGATATTCCATACCAAAAGCCGACAGGTCATACGCTAAGTACATATTCTGTTCTATGTTTGTGATTGATTCATAAGAAATTTTCAAGCACAGTACTCTAACCATCCAAAATACATTAAGTCCAGTTACCATTAGACATCACTTGTGTAAGCATAGCCTATCGTCTGGTTCCACACATAATGGTGTTTAGGATATTTATGTCCTAAAGACGAGCAGTACACTTTGTCAGCGGTGTTTACCAAAGTACACTTCTCAGCTTCATGCAAAGGATGGGAGCTTTATCCACTTTTGTGCTTTGTGTCAGCTCCATCTTTGTTGTCTGGATCTATCCAGACCTAACTTCGGATATCCATTTTAATTTCAACCTAATCAGATATCTTAGGCCACCTGTGTATTGAGAACGACATTAAATTACCTTAAGTGAATCCGCATGCTCTGCCATGGATTCTTTGTAAAAATGGTCACTTGCCAATCAGGTATTTGCAATTCGTCGATATGACGGGCTGTTTGCACGCACGGACCAGTGAGTTAGTTTCCCGGTAGTCCAAGCACAACAGCACCGATATCATAATTTTAAGTAAGCAAACAATTTGTTTCATAGAAACCGCTAGTATGCGAATTGTCATCCGTTCCCTACACATACGGATCTTCGCGTTGAAGCGTATCTACTGGGACTGATCTAATCATGAACTTTAATTGACAGGTAGACATTGAAAGCTGACATCCCAAGCAAACGGAAAGTTGACTTAAAGCACCACCCTTAAATCAGGGAGGTAGGAGCCACAGCCTCTGGGTTTCTCATAGTTTCGCTGCCAGAGATTTCTTGCTATATAATCAGGAATAAGATAGTATGGGTTGCAACCAATTTCGTGCCAAACTTATGGCACAAGCTCACCTTACCATTTAACTTGTCAGCTCTGGAAGACGTTTACTTGCGCACAACAATCGGGTTTTCAGCTCACCGATAGTAGATACACAAGTACAGTAAAACCGAAGTGGACCACCTCTCTACGCTGACTGTTCTATTCTAATTGCTTGAACGTTCATCAAGGAAACCTTCCGTATCCAAACACCTATGTGCCGGTCAGTCAGCATGAACAGTAGAACATTGCAATTGGTCCCCTTTTGGTATGCGTGGAAATACTAGCTTTAACGTTTGTTATTTTTGGTTAGTGTCAAAACCAGGGATTGATGTGTGCATTTGCGTGCACTCGTATGTGCACACGTGGAATGTCGGTGGTAATGCATCCTCCATTGCATGCGGTCGGAAGACTGAATCGGTTGACGATCGAACGCTTGATTGTGCACCGGTGAGTGGCTCTTCTGTAGTTAGTTTTGCGAAATAGCAACAAATGCTCCACGTAGTGTGACCGACGAACAGCTTACCCCCAACCGATAGATGATACATCGGAACACATTATTATTCATGAAAACAGAATAACTTCATCTCATAGCTAACTCCAAACATTAGGTACTACGTGTATGCGGATGCTGAACACTTGTTTACAAACGGACAATTAATCCGCTTCCACGAGCGCTTCATCTGCCTCAAAATGATTCCATAAGTCTCGGAGGCAAATATGTTTACTTGCGTAGCATCCTACTACATAATGGTTGACGACATCCGGTTTCGGATTTGCGTGTCACTGCAGCCAGCCACAGGGCGCCTGCATCTACAGAGGGACCATGGGTGGTTTGCGCTGCACCAACCACACAGCTCATATCCAATGTAAACCAGAAGCAATACGACCGGGAGACATGTGGATGGGAGCCACGTTTCATCAACAGAACCGGCCCACACTCCTTCAGAGGCAAACGCAAGCACACTGTATTTGGGAATCAAGCGCACACGGGGTCACGGCTGGACTGTAGTCCGCTCCACGCGGTGTGCATGGAACCACACCTCGATTCTAGCACAGCCACAAGGACGATGCACCGAGTCCCCTCCAGCAACGACCAACTGTCTCTCCTGGAGCCAGTATGGAGGAGGTAGTGGGTAGTAGAGTGGTAGGCACCTTGGCAAGATGCACATCAAGCGTAAGGACACCGGGGATGTCAAGCAACAGCCGAGCACTTGAAATTATCTTATGGAATAAAATATAGCTGTTAAAGTATGCGGATATCAAGACATGACTCTTCCCTAAATTAGCATATGAGTTAAGTTGGTTAGCAACCAATCCGCAAAGAATACAAAATTTCCACAAGTTATTCAAGAAAACGTCAAAAAATGCGCTAATTTTAATGAAGATAAGCACGATTAGCGTAAATAAGGTGGTCAGTTCATAGAAGATTATTCAGGTAGGCAGAACAAACCAAATAAAGTGAAATGAAATGTATCCAGCTTAAAAGGATCTAGTTAAAGCGCAGTTTTAGCCCAACTGCGGTGAAGAAGCGTCATGAATGAAACATCAGCGTCAGCTTACCTACAGTTTCGAATCGTCGCGCAAACTAATGGTTACGTGTGAAATATCTTACAAGTGATTTAAGATCTGCAAAATAATTGCGTGCCGCAAGCAGCGTCTTAGAAAAGAATAGTTTGGAAAGCCTCATAACAGTATATTGTCTTACTGAATACTGAAACTAGAGAGTTGGTAGATGTGCACCTGTGTTACTGCATCATGGTTAGCTCGGACACGTGCGCGGAATTACGTCACTGATCCTTGCGCTTACCGAAGAGATTGGCAACCAACCTGTTTGACCGAGCATTCATTACACTGCACCGTAGAGAACCGTACAGATTTGGCACTTGTGATTTGAGTCAGGATATCTATAGTTGCATTGTTTAACTCGGTGTCTTTGGTCATTGACTGCACTTCACTACGTGCCTACACAGAAAAGCCTTCCAATCCCACATTTCGAACAGGGCATAGACTGCGACCTAGTGTAAAGTAAATAATTGGGCTTAAAACGAGACCACCTAGAACATAATTACTCTAGTAACCTATACCTCGTGCATTAGCTCTATACAGTTCATTAGATAGTACTTGGTTCTCGTCTTAGAAAAGTTGACTTTACTGATTCCAGTTTGGAAACACCACAACATATTATCCCCATTCACACTTGGTAAACGGTTTAATAATGCTATAGCTTTCCATGAACAAGCAGAGGCAAATTATCTCATGTTTGTCCTAAACTCAGCACAACCATGGTTTAGTTATTAACTGAATATGCCACTAATGCCTTGAGTGCTTTAACACTGTACTGAAACATACTTACAATCCGTAGGTCCGTACAGTACATTTGGCTTTATACTAAGTATTTTGACGTTCGAGAGACAGTTTGATTATAATGGGAGATAAAAGTTATAGTGTGACTTACCAAAGTTAGACCATAGTGATTTAAGATTTCATAGGGAGGAGCATACACTAACGAAACGTACAATACAATAATAGTTCAACATGGTAAAAAGAAGCCGCCTATCAGTGTTCGTGCTTGGCATCTAGCTCCTTAAAGAGCCAGATGGCCATATCCGATGACTATCGTCAAAGTATTACGCTGAGTTAAGCTAGTTTAACTTACCATTGCAGGAGTTCCCCGAAAGCCCCTTTGAACATGTTCCTACAAGCAAAAATAATGTGAATCAACTCAATAAGCCGATCTACTCCATGTAAGGTTGTTATATTTAGCAGCTAAGAGTGGTACGATGCAAATCATTATACTCACCGTTGCATGCAGCGAAGCGAATACGTGAACAGCATCCAGCTGAAATGACGAACAAGGAAAAAAGTGTACAAGGAAGTCAGCAGAAGGAAATAGAGAAATAAGTCGGATCATAGCAGACCATAAGCGCATTTCTAGAATCTACTCACAGCGTAACACTGTCAGACAGTTCTGGGCATTTGCACACAGTGCGCGCCTCCCTAAACTTCCACGAACAATGTTCCGCAGTACGGATATGCACAGGTACACTTTGGTAGAACGGCCATTATGCATAAGTATATGCCACACGAAAAGAAATATTATCTAAATAGACGACAAAGGCAATATTTGAGAAACATAACGAACAATTGGGATGGCTTACATATGCAGTGTTGATATTTCACCTGGGAATCTGTCCTTTCTTCACAAATAGCTAAAATTGTAAAGATGCTAGGCTGAATGGTTTATTAGCTGAATTTTACAGTAACCTAAAGGGCACCTTAGCCACTGTGCGGTGACAGCGTATGATATACCTAGGGAATTTGTTCATGAGGACCATATGCATTTTATTTACCACCGGTTGGCATAACAGCTTACCAGCTACAAAGGTGAAGCAATCGGTTTGATCGATGCCTTTTCCACATCCGTTACACTTTTCCTTGATAAGCCTATGAGCCGTGCAATTTGGCACGCGTACCTCGACTGATGTTTGCGTCTTATTTCACAATCGAGTTACCATTCGATTTCTTAGTCCAGCAGAACAAGCATTGCTAGAGATAGCATAAATATCCCAATTATTATCCCAGTTCTTGTGTGTAATGTGGGAATGGGATAAGATACCACGCGGAGTATGATGTGGCGAATTGAAAGGGCAAGCTGAACGAACATGAACTAACAGGCTGAATGCTAACCAATTGCCGCCAACGCAAACTGAAATATTATGCATAATTGCGTTGCAACAAAGCTAGCAAATCTCAAGAACATATCAACAAAGCAATTGCCAGGCAGAATGCGTCACACTGTGAGTGAGCGAGAAACATAACCATGATTTTGTTCCTTAGCAGCATATATCGATCGAGGCCCAGACTACTTTTTTGATTTTCTGAGGGCTCTCGCAATATTCCGGCAGACACCGCCGTGTCAGACCACTCTCACCATTACTGAAGAGGCGCCGATTTCCTTGTTAATTAAGTTACAGAAGACTAACTGCATTTCTGAACAACTGGAGGGAGTGTAAAGCGGAGTGGATGAAATTCGCGTCACTGATCCAGTTGTATAAATACCAAGGTCATACCACTTAGCTAGGGTCAGGTACGCCATTCGCTACGAAGCGATGTGAATAATAGGCAGATGAGTAGTCAAGATTTTTATAGAATTCAGCGAATCCAGCATTGTCCATCTCAATCAGCAGGCTTAGGCTAGTGGGGAAAAGCACCAGAGGCCGACGTTTCGACCTTATGTATCTCATCCGTGGTGTCCATGGCTGAAAGCCAGATATTTCGGAAATAAGTTAGAGCTTTTGCAAAACTGTGTAGGTTGATCAAAGCTTCCTTTTTCTCTCTCCGAAGGGTCAAGATTCTTTCGGTGGATAGTGAAGGTCACCAAATGACACAAAACGTTCTTTAACCTATATGCAAAAGCGTAAAGTTTAGGAATTTGCCTCTGTGAAATTGCCAACTCATATGCAAACAGCGTCGTTCATCCTGTCTACTATTACCTTGAGCAGTGTTGCTGTCTTTCTGGGTAGATCGTGCGAGTGGACCGGTTGTTCACTTGTCCAATTGCTCACATGCTCTTTCCCTTGCTCCGTTGTCATAGCGAATCTTGACTCAAGTGCGTACTTGTTATTATTAGGCTGACAAACCAAGCCTCTTCTTCGCTTTTCACGGGAACACACATTTCGTCAGACTGAATGGGTCCGACGTACTGGGACCTGCCGGCACCTGATTGGTCACCTGCACACTCAGTTGGCTGGCGGTCCTTGCAGAACTCGACATGGGCGTGCGCGGACCACTTTCTGCTCGGCTGACAGACTTGCTTCTGAGGACATGCTCACTCTCCTTCGGGCTGTTGCATCTATTCGGTAGTCCTCGAAATGCTGCGTGGCGTTCAATTGGCCATCTGCCTACAGGTATCACAGCGTTTCCATTCGCCATCGGTTTCAGACACAAACACCTCCTTGGTTTTTTCGCTTTTTAGAATGGTGTTGGAGTGCAGGACCTTGTTCGAATGCGATTGCGGCAATAAGAGATACCACAATCACGGACCAAGAAATCTTATACCTCTAGCAACTGCCGACGAAATATTGGTTGAACCAATACATGAATTGACGTCCGTTGGAGGATGGGAGTAGCTGAAGGCTGCAAATGTAGTTATTCAGTGCACCTAGGAAGGCAACGCCTTGCTACCCCACTTTTGGAACTATTCAGCGAAAGGTATCGCTTATTACGAGGCGGCCGGATAATCGCAACTTTGAATTCACACCAGCAAAATCATGTGTGGCACTCTGGTCTGCATCTCAACAGTAATGCAAACTTGACAGATCACCCATTGTAACTAGCAGAAGAGTACAGCCACCTGAAGTGTCGTAAAAATTTCGTTTCAATTCGCGTGGGTCACCGGTGCAACGCCCTCCTCAATTTGGTCGTTAATGCATCAACATTAGAGATTTTTGGAATCGGCGTGGGTTCATTTGATCTACTTTTATCATCAAAATTCTGTACACTGCAATAAGTGGGATATTTCTGAGTTAAAATGAAGAACGTATATATACTTTAGCATTTCTGTGGGAGGCAAAACTTGAAACCTGCTTCTGAGTTGACATGGCTACTTCTGAGTTAGGTAAAGAGAAGTCCGGTACGAATGAGTGGCTTCTCAGGAGCTCTATGCCTGTTTGTAACAAACACTTACCATTGCAGCCCTTGGCTCCACCACTGTGGTAAAAGATAGCTGGAAAAAGAACCGAACAGGTTAGATCACTTCAGCAAGCATGACATGTTGTAAAGTGTACATTGATTTGCTTATATTGACTGTACCAAAACTCGCCAGAATTTGTATTCAGTTAGTAATCTATGCACTGATCAGTTGTTTCAAAAGGCGTGTCTTCTCCATGTTTACTTACTTTAACCGATTGCTACTATCCGATCGATAGGAATGATCTTTCAGCCCACGCGAATAATAGCGGGCCTGCTTAGGTCTTGTACAAGCTCGCCACGCTAAACCCACTCAAGTAATTACTCCATCTTTCTTGGACTCAACAGCAGCTTGAAACGTAACTAATGTGTTGCGCATGCATCGCGTCACTCTGCCACAAACGGTTGCACCTCCTAGTTGTTCCGGCCGCAAATAACAAAGGTATGAGTTGTTGCGTACTATACAGCAGCACCGAGCACACAGTGTGTTAATCGTATCGTTGGCAATGACTGCCCTAACGAACAATCTCATCATGGTACGAACTGGATACTTCAGGATTATCACATTCTAGCGAATGCTTTCAAGGCAGTGTTCCAGGATGTGGTGCGATTTTGCCTAGCATTCGTTTGACCCAGAAAAAGCTACATATGCACTTTTAGTAGCACTGTGATTTGACAAATTGTACTCGACACTAAATAAACTCACTGTCGATTATTTCACACCTGTAGAGCATTGTAACCTAGTAGCTAAATACTGACTTCATGTCATGGATTAGACCCCTATTTGACAACCGGTCAAATGAATGACATGAGCCGAACAATCGGTCAGTGATTTCCAGTGGATGGGATTCCCCAACTAAGCTTCACTTCCTTCCTATTCGGCTATCCAGCCAAATGCTCGGAATGGTGTCCCTTGATCCAAGTCCCCAATTCGATTTGAGCAAACGGGTAGTATGGCTCTCTCTGACGGAACCGTGCGTTCCGCAAATATTACTACGTTGCTCTCTCCTGCTCCTGTCTACCTCACTACTAATGAACCTTTATCATACGCCAGACCTTACTTCATCCATAAGTTATGTTGTTTTTAATCTATTCTGGTGCTAGTCTCGTTGATGCCCAAAGACTCAGGCTAGTAGCGCTCTCTGGACCTCGAGCTTCATTTTGGCAGACAACCTTCAACGTTCGAAACCTCATGCAGTTTGGGCAACAGGCCAGCATGACGAGCAGGCTAGAGTTCCTCGCAACTAGTTACGGGACTTCAGTACGGTGGTTAGTTTCATCTCCCTCTGCAGACCTCAGAATCGGATATTTCCTACCTTTTTCTTGTGATACCTAAGCGGATGCATTAGGTGTGGCTAGCGTTGGGGTCACAGTTAATGATTAAGCTAAGGCTTTGCCACTCAGTTCGTTCCGACTGATCACTACGGAGTACGGTTCGACTTCAAGGCTCATACGGAAACAACATACATGGTGGAGAGAGACGAGCATGCTCCAAGCGACAACAGTTGTGTGTCTATTAGTGACTTTCATAGAAGACTCCACAAATATTCGAGTAAAGCCTAAAAATCAGATGTCGTCATTCTTACGGGTTACTTAAATTGACTGGTCGGTCGCCTCTTGTCATGTGAACGGTAGCTTGATGGCAGTTATGCCCTAGAAGAGTATCGTTTCTACAACAGAAGCAGAATTCTTCCGTCATGGGAGGAAAACCGATTCTTTCTATCGAGCGAGAAATTTAAGTATTCGAGAAGACGCGCAGCCACCTGACCTGTCCATTCACCAATAAAAGTGTGGACACAAATCAATCACATTGCAATCAGCGGGAAGCGTACTCGATTGGAGATTAATTTGTTTTAATTGCCTGGGCTCAGATCACGTCCTTATCTGTGTTGACGTCTGCAAGCAATTCAGAGGTTTCTCGAAACCAAAGCTCCGTATTCTGTATACCAACCAGTTAGCTAATCCCTCCAATCCGTTGGATTATAAATATTCCTATACACATGCGTTTGATAGTGGTCCACCTTAGGGTACTGAAAATAATTGTGGCTATTTTGCAGATACTTTGCTCTCTACTGCAGCATCATTATGTGATATCACTAGGTGGTGTCTGAGGATTGGATCTTTGCTCGCTCATAGGAATTGCTTAACACTCACCAAGTAAACCCAGCAGATTCAGACGGCGGTATAGTCTGTCGCAAGTTAAGACAGAAAGCTAAGCAAAGGCTGCGTAGCGACCATGAAGGTTTGTTGTCTCAGTTCGCTTTATATATAATAAGTTCCCTTGAAATCGAACGTTATGCAAACCATATTGGACATTTTGCAAACCACTTTGAACATTTTGCCAACCACATAGGATATTTCGCCAACCAGTTTGGACCATTTGCATACCACTTTGGACACATTGTAGTTTAAGCAGAAAATCAGCAATTCGCTTACATGAACTGAGGAGTAAGGCAACTATACAACTTTCAGGCTACCCATTGTAGTCATGCGAATGCAACTAAGTTGTGTAACCAGCGGGTGCCACGTCAACATCTTCTTTTAATCGTGCACCTCAATCGCCTCAAGCAAAGTTGGTGCCTGAGGATCCCCTTATCTCCCTACCTGTCTCCCCGTAGTTTATGTGCTTCTGACTTTACACATATACCTGTGTAGCTATGTGACTATTGAAAAGTCAGACGCCCCAATCGCGTAGTCTATCATGACTTCAACGTACGTTACCTAGCATTGGAGGGTGGTTGTGAAGCACTGGTTTTGAGAATGGATTACGATGCGGCAGCTCATTGTGGACCGTGGTTCACACTGAATTAAACTTCAGTCAATTCGATCACTTGGACCGTAATTGATGAAGCTGATGGGCGGCGATCCAGTTGTCTTCTGTCACTCTATGGGGCCATCACGTATTTCGTGTGGACAAGCTATTCAACTGTTCGATCATTGGATCAGTACAGACTATCATGACTTCACAGCATAGCTTTATTGGCGCGTGTATCCACGCTAAGGTAGTGTTAATTGCTGGTAAACCTACATCTATTTCCTGACAAACCATACAGGACGCTGGTCCTACTCGATTCGATACTTTATGCTTTCTATCTAAAGTGTTTAAGGCATGCGCGTCGTGTAAAGCGTTTTAAACTTTGGAGAAAGAAGCGCTACTATTCCTAAACTATATATATTGCGCATAACTAAACAATGTGAAGAACTATGGCCAAGGCTGCTTGGATATATACATTGGCGTATAAAATGACTTACCGTCAATTGCCTTACGTCGCGTCACCTCAAGGCGCGTTGTGAGGTATTTTGCGCCTGGATCATTCTGTGGCTCAGATCCATCCGGAAAACCGCAGGTTTCTTCAGCTGATGATGATGAAAACATAAACACTATTATTGAGTCTTTGAATCTAAATTTCTTAAAGCAGCTAAAGGAAGAAAACCAATCTGTTAAGTCCCGTTTAAGTGGCAAATACCTGACAACAAATTTGTGAGTTATCGGACACGTTGGTGAAAATGTCAAAAGACTATCAATTCCTAGTGGAGATTAAAGCAGTTAACTGAATGTAAGGTCATCTATCGCTCTCACAATCTATGAGACAAAAGCACATATTTGCTGGCTCCAACTGGAGATTTATTTTCATAAAAGTTATTTGTGGGGAGCTAACCATAACTGACTTCCTCAGTGACACGATACTATTGGTACTTTTATACATCTTTCGGTATAGTAATCAGATGTCCTTCGTTTCATATCGGTGCGGTGTGGTACTCATTTAATAAATCCACGATCTGCAGACACTTTATGAGGCGGATGATTGGGACCATAGGACGGCATGTTTCTAGTCGGTGTCCTGAGGAATTATCCTTTAAACAATCTGGGTCTTTAATATTGTTGGCAGGATCATTGTCTTGTTTAAGTGTACTGCTGGTACAGTTGCATTATGAGCAGCTGAGGTAAAAATGATTATATTTCCAAGACCCTAGAGCAGAAGCCTAGTCGAACCAAAGTAGAACACTACTATATAGTTTGGTCTGGTATCTTCTAAGTATATATTCTAAATTGTCATGCCTTATTTTATTAAGAAAAGCGGCAAATAGAGAGTCCTTGAACTAGAGACTACCTTTCCCAATAACAGCAATTGGGTATCATCTCGCGGTATTGGAAGTTTGTTTTCCGAAGTTATGTGTACCATACAGGTTGATGTCGCGGAAGTGTACTCCCATTGACAACGCGCATGTTTAAAATCTATTGCGTTTCTTTGCCACAGTGAGTGGCCGAATTTCAAGGATTCCTATGTTCGTGCTACCCAAAACACCAGCCACTAACTAAACATCTTACTGCTGAAGATGTTTATCGCACATTCCTCTAGACAACACACTAAGCGGAAGCGGTGTTTCCAAGATATTAGGTACATGTTCATCCATCTCTACTGGTCCTTGTACCTTCAACAAGCCGGTATATTTTTACTGTGTTCACATCCCCATCACTTGTTTCTGCCTTATGAGTTGTGCCTACACTGTCTCCTGCTGTTTATAATCTACCTATAATTGGCTGTCGCTCTCTACCTATTACACTTGAGGTCTATCTGCCATACTCTTCACCGCTACTACTAGCTACAATCTCTGGTGACTAGTACAAGTGTAGTAACTTATAATAACGATCTACAAAATTATCCATTTAACCTTTTCGCCTCAAAATACCTGTGTGAATGTGAAAAGTCTAGCAGCAACGCCCTAAAATTCGATTCAGCCGTGTTATTGTTGAACAACCATGCACATTCGGGACTATAAGGATCGCACATACGAAACTTGCGAATTCTGCAATATAGTGTTAAGTATGATCCTTAGCCGACAAACGAAACAGAACGCGCTCGCGTAGTATGGAACCGATTTACCTGAAGCATCCGGCGTTTTAGTGACTAGAAAAGCCGGAAAGGAAAACCAAAGAAATAATGGAATTAAGGTAAGGTCATCCTCAACCAATCATGTGAGGGCGCGTGTTTACAAATCGATACTCAGGTGCATACGTGACACATGGGGTGGAATGTTACGACGTCTGCATTAAAAGGAAGTTAAACAAAATTTAACCTGTTCATCACAGCGACACTAAATCACCTGGTTTCCACAAATCTTTACTGGAATATGATGCACAATTGCGCAGTTATGCAGGTGGTGATTGTATCTCAATCAATTCAAGTAGATCACTGGTATTTATTACTGCTTGATGACAGGAGGATTACTGATTCTACGCCATCGGTGGGTAAAGGGAACATAAGACACCGACTTATTCCGAAAGGATCAAGCTGTCTTTCGCTAGTTTTCCTGAACCGTAGCATTCCTCCGACTGTAAGCAGCTACAGGGAACCTGCTTTGATAGGCAACGAGTTGACTCATTTTAGTTACGTGTGTTTAAGATATTTTTTATTTGAGCTCAGACAACAGAGTACACCGCATTAGTCGGCTTCCAGTTGCCATCTTTTCCGTCGCAATGAGACCGAACGTTAAGGTGGTGCGACGGCTTGCGTACCTCCGTGACCCATTAAGTCATACTGGGTGGTGCCCCCGGGCACCTGGAGAGTTAGGCCTAATAGGTTTATCAGTGGTGAGAGGTCAGACAAACTCAGTCTCCTGGTCATCCAGGTTGGAGGTTTGAAATGGGATGTCGTTCATTTCATTAAAACTAAATCATTTCCACCTCCCCGCTGTCTTGCGGACAGGCTTTTGAGCCAAAGGCTTTGGATGAGGACCCTAATCGTCCTCCTGTATAGGTCTGGGCGCCCTGGCTGTATCTCAGCCCACATACAACCATAACATATTCTTCGAACATAAACTTCCTCCTGCATCGGCCGTCGCGCAGATTATCAAGCGTCGCCTTATCTGCCGCATACAGCAGGGCGGATAAGCGAAAACATGCTACTGCTGGCGCCTCGCTTCTTTCTTTTCCACCTGTTTCTCTTACTCCCATCCCGACCCCCATTACTAACCTTCCTTCTATAATTCCCAGCTTAATTGATAGCAACCAAAGTGCCACTGGAGTAGAACCATCTGCAGCCACCATCCCACAGCACCTATCGGACGCCTGTCAGCAAAGGTCCCTTATAAGGCCACGCTATCCCGTTTCCATGGCGACATTCAACGTCCGCACTCTAAGACAAACAGGTCAGCAGGCTGCACTCGCACGCACCTTGGACACACTGGATACTGATGTGTGTTGCGTGTCCGAAACTAGGATCAATGACCCTAATGGGGTTGTTGATTTAACCGTACCCGCTTATCCTCTCGTTAATGGTTGCAAGCATCCGAGACGCCGATGCGGCAATCACGGGTCAAGATGGTTTAGGCATCATTCTAAGTCCCAAGGCTTAGCCATCGTTGGCTGTTTGGATTCCGGTGAACAGCCGTTTATGTGCAGCCCGTTTGACGACATCATCCAAGGTTGATTCACGAAGTAGTGCAAAACGCTGTTTGTTTGTGATTTCCGCTTATGCTCCCACCGACTGCAGTTCAGATGTTGTCAAGGACACATTCTATCACGAACTGAACGCGCTACTACGCAGTGCTACTAGTTCAGATATTATAGTACTTGCAGGGGATATGAACGCACAAGTAGGGCGTCTGAGCTCTTCAAAAGCTCAGTTGGGTGGTAATTGTGGGCTTAACTCCGAACAGACTGACAACGGTGAGCGGTTGCCACAACTGTGTGCGGAGTACCAGTTATTTCTTTGTAGCACTGCTTTTAGACACCGTGGGTCCCGAAGTGCCACTTGGCGTACTCCTGTAGCTGGCAACCGATGGACCCAGATTGACCACATAGCCATAAGTTACAGATGGCGTGGTTCCACCCTGGCTTGCCGCTCGTACTGGAATGTTTGCGTCGACTCTGATCATGCCTTGGTACGCTGTCGTTTCTTCATGAACTTTACCGAGAGGTGCATCAAGCGTTCATTCCCATTCCCAAATGAGAAATTGTCTCAACCCTCGGTCAGGCAGGTCTATCAAGACGCACTGCGTACCGAAGTTTCGCTGTCTTTTCCTTATGACACTGAGCTTCAGTGGAATAGTATCTCAGCAGCCATGCACGACGCAGGAGCATCTGCTTGTGGCACTACCAATCGTCACAGCACCAGTCACTGGATACCGAGAGGTCGCTGGACCAGTTGGAATCCAGAAGAAACCCCCCGGCTGGCGCTAAACACAGTGTGACCAGACGAACTATTAGGCGCGAACTAAAGGCGAGCCTACGTACTGACAATGAAGCCTGGTGGACCAATCGGGCTCAAGAAATAGAGGAGGCAGGAGCAGTGGGCAATTACCGAAAGCTCTTCCAGCTGGTCCGCATCACTGGTTCCACAAAACCAGGCGTCAGTGAGACAACCAGAGACAGCGCGGGTGCACTGATACACAATAAGGAGCGCCATATGGATCATTGGGCGGAATGCTTTCAAGATCAGATCGGCTGGCCCCCTGCTGCCGGATCTCTTCCTACTCAGGTGATGCAGGACGTGCCATGGACGGTTAGTTTAGAGCGTCCGTCGGAGGCCGAGGTCCGAAACGCGATCACAGCCCTCAATCGCTTTCGTGCCACTGGTCCGGATACCTTCCCACCTGCACCACATAAGAATGGAAGCGAGGTGCTCTGCAAAGCACTGACCTCCCTATTCGAACGTATTTAGAAGGAAGAGCGTGTCCCGGCTAATTGGAGCGAATCGATTATAGTGGCAATATACAAGAAGGGCAGTCGCACAGACTGTTCTAACCACAGGGGTATTAGCCTAACGCCAGTTGTGACAAAGTTATTGGCCTCGGTTCTCGTTCGCCGCCTCACTGCGGAACGGGAATCTCGGATTAGGGAAGAACAGGTAGGTTTCCGCCCAGGGCGTGGCTGTATATACCATATATTCACTTTGCGGCAGGTGCTAGAGCAGCGCCACGCATACCGCAGACCGACAATAGCTGTGTTCCTCGATTTCAAGAGAACGTTCGATTCCGTCGATCGATCGATTCTGTTCGAAATACTTGCGCGGAAAGGTGTTCCCACGAAACATTTGAACATGCTTCGTGCTCTATACTCGAACACTACAGGCCGCGCCAGGGTCTACGGTGGCCTGTGGGATAGCTTTCCGAACACAAGTTGCATTCGTCAGGGTTGTTCGATTTCCCAATTTTTCAGTTACATTGTGAATTCTGTCATGAAGTGTTCCCATACGGAATCTCACGATGTAGGCGTTGAAGTGCTGCCTGGTGAAAGATTAGTTAATCTTGATTATGCGGAAGACATCATCTTGCTTTTCGGCGATTGTTTGGCGGCACAATCAACCCTAAATAACCTTTCTAGAGTGATCCCATTATTTGGTATGCACTTCGTACCTTCAAAGTGCAAGTTGTTGCTGCAGGATCACCAGCCACTTGATGACCCCTTGACCTTTGATAACGCGGAGCTCGAGGTGGTTGATCAATTCACTTAGCTTGGCAGCTGTATCAGCCACGATGGGCACATAGAAACTGACGTCAGCTCACGCATTGCAAGAGCCAGAACTGCTTTCTTGAACACGCAGCATCTATGGCGACAGAAGGGAGTTTCGCTCCGTATGAAAGGCAGAGTTTACAAGGCCACAGTGAGGGCTGTTCTGCTTTATGGTAGTGAGGCTTGGCCCCTCTGGTCTGAAAATTTGAGGCGCGTTCAAGTCTTAGATCATCGTTGTCTGAGAAGCATTGCTGGTGCCGGATGGCACCAGCGTGTCCGCAACGATGATGTGCGTATGTGCATACTAGGTAGTGATAATCATGCTAGCTCTCTAGAACAACAGATAAGACTGAATAAGTTGCGTTGGCTCGGGCACGTGCTATGGATGCCTGGTCACCGCTTACCTAGGAGGCCCTTGTTTATTCTGCCAGGTGTAGGGTGGCGCAAAGCTCGAGGTGGACAGAAGTTGAATTGGCAGCGGGAAATGAAGTCACTGACAACCAAACTTTGTTCCGTTGGTCCGTCTCGCCTTCCGGGCTGGAGTCCACGTGACTCACCTAGTGCTTGGCTCGAGACTTTACAGGACTTGGCTCGCAACCGACACCAGAGGCGTGTCTGCTGCCGTCTGCTAATCGGACTACCTGTTTAAAGTGTGTTTTGTGCTGAGTTATCTGCGGGATAATGGTTGAGTATGACGCGGGGCTGTGAAAGCCGCAAGGAACCTGTTTCACCGATGCCGCCTTATCTTCGCACCATAGCCAGCTCTTTGTGACGGTATGTTATCTACACAAGGTGTAGGCGCCTTGACCCTGAATGTTTGCTTAGGACATTAAGTTTTTCAGCTAAATCCCCCCTCTCTCTCTTCCTATACTTTATTTCATAGGTCATCATGGTTGAATGGCAGTGAAGCATCAGTTCAAATGGCTGATGTAGTGCGGTTGATGATGATGAGAATGATGAGCTGCCATATATTAAAGTAGCTATGGCGTACATGGCACGGAGGTTGCCTTTCAGCCTGGTACTTATCGTGATTTCTGGCTTCCTGACTGAATTGGAGACGACGCAAGTTGTAGCATTATTTAGCTACGCTGTCCTCATGAGATAAGCCATTTACTCTGGTGACCGTTTGCGTAAAGCCATGTTGTAGAAGCTCAACTGGTACAAAACGTTCTTTATGTAGACAACCCGCTATCTCCTTGATATGTACGGTTAGACTATTTACGACACCCGTCATCTCTGTATCGAGGATGACCACCACGAATAGGTACCAACTCGCTACATGATGGGTGCTTGCTGGTTCCTTTCGCCATACTTCGACTCTGCCTTGCTTTCTTTTACACCCCGTTAGGTGATCACTGGGGCTTCACTTTGTATGCCGTCGTTAATACTACGTCTAGTTTACCCGTTCTTACTTCTGTTCGACAGTCATACTTATACCTGCGGCATTAGCGATTCGCACTGACTTGGTACAATCTGACTGGTGGAACCGATGACGTATCTCTGTAAATTTGTACATAAAAAGCTTATCATCTTTGACACTCTTGTTTTAACAACACTTGAACTTGCGGCCTTTTTTGTCACCCTAAATGCATGCTGTCTACAGCATTTTGAGTTCTGTATGTAACTGCGTAAATGCACATTCGGAAACTAAACTGTGTTTAAAGGGAACTACAGTACTATACTTTCAACTTTTAATAAAGCTGGCACTCATATTTCCTTGCACATCAATAATATACCAAGTCTACTCACCATTGCGCCGCGCAACTGTCGTTGCAGTCACAGGTGTCGTGGTTCTTGGTTTCAATGTTGTAGATGCCAGAGTCTTTCTCGTCTGTTCTGTCGCATCGGTTGAGCACTCTGCATGTTTCGGGAACAAGTGTGAAAAAATATGTGCGACATGGTTGCGGAGCAACGAGCTGATGAAGTTAATGGGTTACGCTAAGCCCCAATCTTGGAGGGTTCACGTGGGAATTAAAAGAGGATTGAGGACCCGTAAATCACTTGGAATGGTAAGCTTCCCTCATTTGCTGTAGTGTTTAGCGTTGTTGTTGCAGTAGAGCTGCTACTGGTATATTAATCTCATATAGACAACAAAACGGTCAAAGGGCTGGTTCAACATTTGGTTTCTAAAGCACATCATATCACCATGGTTGGCAAGTAAACAATTGCGTGATCATTTCCGAAATTTTTCCGTTGGTGAAACCACTCCTCACTGTGTAGATGTTGTGTGCTTTGCGCTTCATGAACAGCATGAATGGCTTCATACTGTTCTAACATAAACCCACGTAACTAACAACTTACAGCAGCTCGCTGTGTAATCCGTAACTGGTACACCTCCCCCCAATGATTGCCAACTTTTTTATTAGTGCCTGTCATTCGGTTGGAGTGGTTGGGTGTATATTAGATCTAGGGCGAGATACACCATCGTGGCGATGTCGCTCTACAGAATTCAAAGCAAGTGACAATTGACCATGTCACACACACACACACACACACACACATTCGTACTTCTGCCATGGGTAGAGCAATTAGAACCAATGCATCACTTTGGCTGCAAAACTGCAGGCTTCAGAGCACACAAACTGTTGAATTTACGAGACCCTGTAGCTTTGGTTATTTAAGTAAGGCCTTCATGTTTGTGAAGTAATTACTTGAAAGATTGCGTCACAACTAATTGCTTCCTTAAGATGCATTCAGCAAGCAGTACTTCAGTCGGTCTTATTCGCATTAACTCTAAGTTAATATGAAATGGGATAGAACACCATAGCTGATTTCATCATACTTAAAAGTTGTCTTACTTACCTTGCTCCTCCGGTGGCGCTAACCAATGCGGTATCTTAAAGCTGGCTGTAGAAAGAACCGATATAAATAATGCAGGAGAAATATTACGACTTGCTGACCAACAACTCAGTAGAAAATAACCATGTTGTGGATAGTAAATTGGATTAAAATCTCAAAACAATTGCACCAGTGACATTTCTCCCACCTAGGCAGTCCACAAAGAGAGAGTGGATGAAGTTTGATCTACCATACCGCCACGTCACAATACAAAGTCTATTGGGCAAAAAGGACTGATGGGCCGCAATTACAAGAAATCTTGACCCGGTGCAACTTACTCCCCTATGCACAGTGATGAAGCGTACGACAGCGTAAACAATGCCTATTCCAATGAGTTGTCTTGCCATGTGGGTCACTACCATCTGTTGTGGACTCTGAACGGTATGAAGCGATCGATCAATATAGAACAGTAGTATATACGGTTCCAAGCAGATTAAAAGGATGAACTTTGGCTTTAAACCTTGATAGTTTAAAATCCGTATCAAGTGATTTCTTAATCTTGTGAGAGATGCACACTTTATTTTTAACCGTGCTAACTACCATTGATCAGTTTTGCACCGTGATTCGGCTCTGGATCGCAGACTATTTAGCGAACTACAGTTGGCCTGGACACACCTTCCTGTTAATCGGTACAGCATAATGATGCCCAAGCCTGGGTAAAGATACTTCCTGCTTAGCCTATTGTGACGCACTACCTGGCAAGAAAAGTAGCGCGAAACATGCTTTTCTTATAAAGCTAGCCCACCATTATTTAACCGCTGTCATTTAAAAACACATGACTGCGAGTCACATTAGCTCCATGCTGTCTTCAATTACGTTGAGCATGTTTATCAACGTTAGCTTGCGATTCCCTGAGTTATTATGCATCATAGTAAATTACTGAAGTAATTGTAGGCTAGATGTACTGCACTTCTGTTGATGTTTTTGTAGTAGACATTTTGGGCAGCTGCAACAAGTTTGTGTGGTAGTAAATTCGGCATATTAGAATAAACGCTACGGAAAATATTTTTAATTACTAATACTAACCTCTAGTGGTTGTTCGGCTTCCTAGAAAATGCGCTTTCAAAAAGATATCAGTATTTCATTTAGTTGTTAATTGGCTTATTTGCCTTATGGGTAAAATTAGTATTCATCTAGTCTGGTTCAATAAGGGAGCGTCATTACTCTCACATAAAATCCCCATGCTTTCTTCCCCGCCTTTTAGGCAGAAAATAGCGCCGCAGTTACGTAGAAATCTCGCCATAAACCATCCACACTGAGAGGATACAACACCGAAAATACATCAATATAGCGGATGGATCTAACCAGAAAGAAACTTACATTTCGGTCTTCTCTGTGCAGATGATGGTGAGGCGGACGCTAGGAAAATAGAAATAACAAAACACTGGTCAGTCAGTATGCATTTCTCAAGGCTTACACCATCAGTCTTTGGCCGTCGAAGCACAAATCTTGCTACACCAGCTTGAGCCTATATTTATCGAGCCCAAGATACATGTTGCCGGTGTGTAACTAAATTGTGTAACCCGTTGTGAAAGAATAGGTGCATTCGATCCCGATGAGTGCGATATTGACCATTGTTTATGCAGAGTACGACTGATGGGTTACTTGAGCAGAGGACATCTCAAATACCCAATAGGTCTCCTGCATTTTAACTGCAAATGCCCAAATTTATCCTGTCACAGAGGTGTGGGGAAGAGTACGCAAATGTAGTGACATTCACTGCCCTGGTGCCCTGGGGTCTATTAGCAGTGTTTGCATTTTTACTAATCATCTAGGAATAAGATCTATACGTATAACGTTTGGTTGAACTCGCAACAACACTAGAAATTTGCCCATCAACAGTGAATTCTTGTTTCAGCAAGTAGATAATCAGTATCGTGCAAAAGCTTTTTAAATTTTATGTGCACAGTGTAGTGTTGACAGCTTTGATTATGACTAAATGGGATTGCTCAACCTGAGAGTTATGATGACGCACCGAAAGTCGGCTCCAAATTCTCATGCTCTAGTTAACATGTCCTGGTCGATATCTGCAAGACTTGCAGAAAGCATCCTCCAAATAAGTCAAGTGTTAAGCAGGCCTTATGCAACTCTTACTGCAGAGCAATTTACTTAACTTCATATTACTCACTTTTTGGTTGTGAACGCTCCTGGGACGGGCTAACCGCTGGAAGAAAAGTTCAAATGGCAATGAAGGAAATATAATAAGATGCAAAATTACTGCCCATTGTTTAACCGCAAATTCACGCATGAACATTTTACATGACAGTAGTGGCCCGAGATACGACCGTACCGGGAAAATCTGTAAGGCTTATGTTGTGGAGACCTCATGGTTCCACAAAACTTCGCTCCGGACGTCCTTTCCTGTCCTACAATTTTGTCAGCTGTGTTGCCATGGCACGTTATGCGATGCATTATTGATGACAACGTTATCGGTTGGCAACACTACCTGTCTTATCAAGAGATACTGTTAAAAGCTCACCGAATGCGTGATCCCCTTAGTAACACCGTTGTCAGATGGTCACTATGTCATTCTGATTAGCACCCTTGTCCAATTACCAAGCGACAAATACGCCGCTATACCGATAACGAGAAATCCCGTGACGTAAATACCCTACTGTAGAAAACCGTACTCGTCTCCACATGAGCAGTAAACTCTGCACTGTTATTGCCCTCTTCTCTTTCGGGGTTGTGGGTATTCTTGCGGTATCCTTGTTAGTCTCAGCGCAGTGAGGAAATACTACTGGCCCACTATGTCCCCGCTGGCGCGTCATTGCGAATTGGATCATGCACTTGTCTCCGCGATACCCAGACCACAAGCGCCCAATTGTTGTTCGGACTAAGGAAGCTGTATCCATGCGAATGCGTTACAAAAGCTTGAATCCCACTAAATGGGCCTGATTAACTCTCTGTTACGACAGACAGATTCAAAACCAAGGTGGAATGAGATGTCTTCCGGACCTTCAGTTATCTACTGGTTAATTCGGCCAGGGTCGTCTATAGATTAGTGGGCTCGTATTGACCATCATCCGCTAAGCTCAATGTAATTCTCGGAGAATATTCTTCAAATTCAGGTTGAATTTACTGCTATGCATTCCGCACAAAACGATATCACTTACGCTTTGGTTGTGCACGATTGTGAGGAGAGCCATTCGCTAGAAGGATAATTTTGAAACTCTTTAGAAACTTTATAAAAATAAAAACGTCTAAGTCAAACATCTGACTGCAGTTTGGGTGTTGATTTAGCTGCTGAGTTGAACATTTTGGTAAAATCAAGTTTGAGAAATTAATTAGTGTCTAACGAAAGCTGCAAAAATTTACCGGTAAATGTGCATCCTGTTGTACTGGAAAGGAGGCATTGGTTCTGTTCTATCACAGTTGCATCCCCGCATCAATAAGCTTGCAATAAACACTTCTTCAATGTATTTACGCTTCGGAAACAGCTTGACATGCGATAAATTTGACCTCGGCGGAATCTCTAGGTCCACAAAGCCAATTTGTTGGCAAATAGTGAGAAGATTTGTTGTTCCGAGTGGAGGTGCTTGCGGTAGGCTAGTCTCCGAGATTAGTATTGTACTTTTTCCTCTGGAGGTGTCAACTAGGTTGCTACCGAGACATTTACATCCGAATTACCAACTTGGAGAACAACCTACCATTGTAAGCCACATGGTTTCCTTATATATGTACAGTAGATACTCGGAAGTCGTCCTCAAGCCAAATACTGTAACAGCAACAGCAATCACAGCACCAAAGCATATTCAAGCTTTCCCCATTTAGCTCAATCATTCTACAGCGTTTTGTGAAAATACATATACTAGCTACCCCCTAATCTAATGGTTAAGAAAGTTCCGTTTCCACACATACAAGAGTAATGCTCAAAACCTCAGGGGAGATGAGAGTTACGAATTTATTGAACTCGCTGCGGTTGCACTACTGAGTAGTGAGGTATTTCCAGGATTCTGGAGTTTCATTCCTAGTCGATACTCTTGTGTTTAGGAATATTCGGTGGTGTTTGCAACGTCTTTGAGCTACTGTCGATGCAACTGGTTAGCGAGAACTATCAATAGAAAGTGCCTTTCACAAACGGTAAGAAGCAAAGTTTAGATTACACTTTAGGCCAATAATCCTGAGTACACCAGTGTCGTAATTCCTTCATCCTTGACACGTGCAAACATTTAAACTGATTTAGAAGGCACTGAATTTCGAGTCTAGGTTGCAAGTGACGTCTAGATAAAATTTACAAAACAACTTCGAGCAGCCACCAAGAGTATTGAGCTCTCGCCACCGAATCATCTATCATAGAAGTGCTTGTCAATGCTTGGGGTTTCAAGCAGCAATCAACAATTACGTCGCCAAAGTCTGGTCTGCAAGTCTCCTCGACAGTTTGTTATCAAGATACAACACCGTTCGACTACTTAGACTAAGTCTACCGCGGTGATAAACTCACCCTACGTTCAAATAACTAACTCGCTCCGCCGATGGGGGTGTATAATTAGTACAAGCTAACTCATTCAAAGATATAATAGGAAGTTTTCGGATCATATTTGTCAGAGGCTACATTATAGAGCCAAGATACAAACCGGTTCATTTGGTTTGAGTTTCTATGCGTTGGGGAGCTCGTGATAGCCGACATCTGCCAGGCTAGTAGAGCTTGTCAAACAGGGATCCGGAAATCGACAGGTATCCGTGACAGTCACAGTTTACTTCAGCTTGAATAAGTTGTTGCTTAGTTAGTGATTCAGTAACTTGGGGGCGGAATTGCCGGCTAGCACCCCAAAGTCCCCTGCTTGGAATATCAGTCCTGATGAGTACAATTATATTCGAAACCGGTCATATTTTGCCATGTTGCTAGCAGGCTACACCCATGTTGACCTCTCAGAGTTGTAGGAACTAGGACCAATTCGCCTCGTGGTCGCGTATTCTATGTGTCACCAATTTCCACTGCGGCATCGTTACACAGCGCATTCACTGTATACCCATTGGAATCGGATTAACTTCTATTCACTGGGCACAGTTCTGCGGAAGTGCTCCCTACAGCTCGTGCTGTGTGTAAAGCAACCTGTTTTAATATGCGCACACACATACACGTACAACTCTGTTGTTGTTTGACAGCTATCACAGCTGCAAAACTGCGTCCAATATGGGATTCTCTGCGTTGTATGGCAACCTTGGAATTACTCCCACAGGATCGTTCCTAAGGAACTTGCGACTCAATTTGTGGCTTTCGATAACTGTTGACCAAATCCGACACTTAGCCCTTGACATCCACGCACAACCAGCCAAGTTCAAACTCAGCCCAACATGGATCGATAGGGCAGCCAAACCGGTTGTGCGTGGGTGTCCTTCCTGTGACACCCACCTATGCTAACGGACGACAGCTGTGCGACTCTGACAATAAGCGGGAGGAGCACTCACCGTCTACCTCATGTCACCGGACAGGTGCAGCCTGTCCTGACCTGTTCTAACTGCTCTCTGGCGTTCAAGCCAAAGCAGGGCGACGTAAGTAAACTAGAGTCTAAGGAAGAAAATCTGACTGATGCGCTTTGGTTTGACCAAATATGCAGAACCACTCCATTTGTCAGTGTTTTATTAGACCAAAGAAAATTGTAGAAAACTGACTAAAATAGTTAAGTAAAGGGAGGGGTTATAAGTCTTTGTCATTGAAAACTAACAAGACCAATCTTGTTCCCAAGCAACAAATTCTGCCCCTAGGTCGATGAGTAAAGTCAGTCTTGCTAACCACCCCACTGCATCTGCGCCATCTACTCTGACTCCTTTTGACCTTCTAAGTAAGCAAGCCGCCATAGATGTGGCTGAGTTTAGCCTGTTCATGAAAACTATACTTAAGTCGTAGGTCTCGACCGCGGTAGCACTGAGCCGGGTAACATACATATCGGTCGCCTCGAAAAAATGCCGGAAGCTACTCCGTATGTTCATATTCTGCACCAAGTGTGATAAATGCGACGCAGCATCTATGACCGTGTCCAGTACCTGCTAAATAACCTAATTCGCCGGCCACAACATCGGTCAGACATTTGCCAGATAGAACTATCTGGAGTGTGCACCAAGGTTCTGCAGTCCGACTCTGACACAGGAAAGAGTAAGCTGTTAGCCGATCACAACCGGTGTAGTTTTATCTGTGATGCCATTTGGATTCGGTTTAAGCCAATTGTGCTTGGTGCTTTGCGCGACACCCAACTTCGGTGCACTATGGCTAACCTAGATTTCGCCGAGGAACCTTGAACTCCACGGAGAAGACAGAGACCGTCCTACTCTCAGCAGTTCGTGTTCGCACCACATCGAGGGGACTACGAATACTACCAGATGTTCCTTGATGAAGGCGTCTAAACTAAAAGGACAAACAAGGTAGCCCTCCCATACACGGCATCAAGAAAGGTATACTTGCTCATGGTGTCCCTGAACTGTCCGATTTTCCTATCACGAAACGCAACAACATGACCAAGAATAGTGGTACTACATCAGCGAAGCACTCTCTATGAACGACGTGATTGTTGAATTGTTGACGTGAATTTCTTCATTCCCAAACTACAAGGGTTGAGGTGCATGATTAATGAAAGTGCAGCTACACTCCGAAAGATTTTCAGAAGTCCTTTCCGATATCTGGTAGAAGTTTCGCTCCAGATTACCACCCGTGATTCGGCTGAAGACAGTAGACCGACGACCATGGGTATTTAGCAATTTACTTAAACATGCAACCACACTAAAACCTTTGCATGCACAGTTCTGCGGAGAGATAAATACGATAGCACTTGCGGCACCCGACAGGACAGAGAGACGCACTAGAGAACATCGCAATGTGGAGCGCTTTTTGCAGCTATCTAGTCGGAATGAAATTTATAAACTAACAACCAACCAAAATACGATTAGTAACCAACCGATAAACGGTCAGCTTGGATCCAAATCCGAATTAGACGTCCATCAACGTACACCTAACATCCGAAATTTGCCGTTTGTACACCAACACCCGTGGCTTTTATTAGTAAGTTGGCCGAAGTTAAAGAACGCCAGGCCTCTGGACCACGGGGACCTGGTTAAAGTGATCTGGATAGGCCTTGAAATAGCTGATTCTGAGATCAAGTTACCTCGCACGTTCTTGCTTCGGAACGATAGAACTGGATGTGACAGGGGTGTAATTCTTTACTAAAGTGCTAACCTCCGATGTGAAGTTAATGGTTACCCTGGTGTCCGTGCCGTTGATTCACTTTGATGCTGGCTAAGGTTGCGGAACACCGACACATGTCTTGTAGTGCAACTTACCGTCCACCAAACTCTGCATCTGAAATAGACTACAAACTAAACCACCTTTCAAAGGTTGCTTTGAACAATTCATACAGCGAAATTCGCTTCTCGGGCAACTTCAATGTGCAAGAGGTTAAAACGCCAGCAACCGATGCTTCACACTTTAAGACCTGTTTTCAAGAGCTAATTTCCAGCTACGCTCTGCACATCCTCGTAACCACTCCCACTATATTACAAAACTGCTAACAAGCCACCGATGCTTCGTCTTGTGCTAACCAACCAAGACCTCATGGTGGACGGAATAGTTACAATTATACCCTTGGGTCGTAGTGAGCATGTCACTCTATCGTTTAGCTATATATGCAACACATAATATTATGAAGAGGAGAATGAGAAAGTGTATCCTGTCACGCACTTCAGTGCGTTATTTACGATCGTTCAGTAGACATCTTAGAACTTCTGGACTGAATACTCCCAAGAATTCGCCCAGGAAACATTCATAAAAGACTCGGATACACTGACAGTACACGAAACGAAGACGAATCTTTCAATCGTCAAAGCAGCAGATCATTTAAATATAATTCATTGAGAGGCTTAACATGAAGAGCTTCTAAGGACGCTTCAAATGCCGACACTTTGACTGCATACGTGTACCAGCGTAAGTTTTGCGTGAAAATGATCAGTTGGAAAAGGTGAAGCTTCAAAAGGAGTTAACGAAGCGATTTTGCACGAACCATAATCTGTAATACGGGCACGACAATGGCATTCGTAGTACACAGCGCGTGATCCTAGCAGTGGTCATGATTGACGGGTGCACGCGATCAGCCCCAGAAGCAGCCGATCTCTTGCGGTTCCATTACCCATATGTGTTTCAGAGGGTAGCCAACCCAAAGATTCTCTTTTCCACTGCTCCACCACCAAGTTTATTTAACAGCACCTTTACCGTGAATGCTTTGTTGAAGGTGTAGGTATCCCTGCGTATCCACTGTTCTCCTTTGCTAGCTAACATGCAGCCTAGGGCTCAGTAAGCAGCAGACGATGATCTAGCAGCACCGCTAGCCACTTTCTATCAGCACTTTCTGGAGGAGAAGCAAAAGCTACCATTATGAAAGCTAAGGGGCGTCACTCCTATTCATAATAAAGGTAGTACCACTGACCCAACCAATTCCCATCCAAGAACGCTGCTTTCTTTGCTTACCAAACTTATGGATGCATTCACGGCAGATGCGTTGATGCAGTATCTAGAAAACCATGGCATAATTGCCTCGGGGAAATATAGCTTTCACCAAAGGTGCTCCGGTACTATTAACCCATTAATTGCACTCAGTAGCTGAACTAAAGCAGTTGATGATGGAGCAAGAGCCGATGTTATCTACCAGGACTTCTTAAAGTGTTTGATCGCGTAGACCGCCGAAGTTTTCTTCATTAAGTTCAGAGCTACGGCACTAGTGACCTACTAATGCGTTGGATAAGCAATTTTCCAAGCAAACGCCAGTTGGATGTGAGAGTCTGACAACCATTGCCAGACGCAATTGAGATGCAGTGCAGTGTATCACAACGTACTGTGCTCGGGTCTCTTCTCTTCTTGGTGTTCACAATCGGTCTGGCGAGGTCAAATGCTTCCGGTTACCTATATTTTGTAGAGGATAGCGAAATATGGCGAATGATCAAAGGATCGGAGGACTACCACAGGCACTAGTGTGTTATTTACACGATTTCGCACTAAGTTTTGCATAATACTTTGCCAGTCACTGTTGAAGAATGTCACTTTGTTCAACTGTGCGATAAGCATGACTAGATGTATTGCCTTGGTTCCACATATTGCAGACCAGCTGCCCGGAATTTGACCTTGGTGTGCTCCTACACTCAGCACTCAGCGCGTCGACCTGCTTTGGATGGCATTCGAGAGATTTGACTCATGAATCTTCCGGATGGTGCGCCCATGCGTTAAATAATCCACACTAGCTTGTTATCTTGCTTAAAGCGCTACTCCGAGATGTTAAAGACCCCATAAGGAAAGGCGAGAAACAACGTCGGGACTCTACGCAATCGCTCTTATCAACGAAGTCTGAAGTTTCTTGGAGTTTTCAGCGGGAGTTATAGAAGGTTACGCGTTAATTCCACGTTGGAGTACCGAATGCTTGGTAACCCCTATCACGTATGCCCTCAGTTAGCTATACGCAACCACAAAACTAAACTCAGAGATAGTTGCCAGAAACCGGTTGAACAATACAGCCGTCTGGAATGTCGACGGAATTATTTTTCTGTTCCAGTTTGTCAACTTTGGAACTCGCCTAAACTCCGTTGTCGCATCCACACTTTGGATATTTACAAACAACGAGTAGATGTTTCTGCTGGCTGCCATCACCTCCTTACTTAAGTTGCTACTGTGGAGTATATTTATCATGCCCTGGTACAGGTTTTATGTGTTACAATGACTCAAGGAATTGTCACATATGTGAGCGTTAGTAATTTTAGTGTTCCCACAGAATACATCAGCTATAACTCCCCCACTCTGGTCTTGTGTGCTTGATTTCACTTCACAGTTTTCACTACTGTTATTCAACAGCACGTTCACTCGGCAGAGGCTTAAACAGACGGGATCATATCTTTTGACTTTGTAGTTTTCATTCCCGCTATCCTGGGGGACTTGTCAAGCACCAGCTTCGTTTATAATAGATACATCATTGTTCAGTATTAACCAACCTTACTTACGCTTTGGTTGTGCACGCCCAGGCGATGGAGCATCTTCTGGAAAAACGTTTTAAATTGTAATGAGTTGACTGCTACCGAAGAAAACCGTTCATAGCCTTTCAGTTGCAAATATTTACGTATAGGATTAAGGTTCAGTATTACTGATACCGAAGTTGTTCGTAGTGTAGGCAGTTGAAAATTGTGAAGCTGGTTGAAACAGTAGAAACAACTGTTTACTGCAGAACGGTTACAAAAATTTGTTTGCAGTTTGCTTGTGTCTGGCGAAAGCTGCTCGTATTGCTGGAGAAGGTGACAACTCCGAAACATATTTTCATAGTGGCCAAATCAGGCCAATCGAATGTTATAGCAAGTATTTAATGTATTGTGTAGCACTCGTACCGCTCTGCCGTTACGTATTCTCTGCTCCTAGAATATGATTTTTCAATATGATGCACTAAAGGCTCAGTGGATTAGGCAACAAACTATGAGCAGCTAGTAGTGAAGTGAGCCGAGCACATCGGTGATCGCTCTGCCGAACGGTTGTCGTCCGTAACAAATTGGCTCCAGCCAGTTCTGCACTCACTGTTCTGTTTAGCGTGTTTGGTATCGACTGCCTCGCTATCACATTAGTAAGGTGTACTTACTTACTACCCGCTTTCAACGAGGGCCTCCTGCGGACTTCAATCCAAAGCCTAGCTCGAGTGAATTAGCACATAACCATGCTTAGCACTGGCAAGTCTTCCATCTACTTGCAGATGCCTAATTGTTCTGCTATTCGCGTATATTTTACTCACTTAGAACCTAAGCATGGAATGTCATAACAGTCATAAAGATGGTATACATAAAATTAGCAGGGATAATCCATTTGATGACATTTTTGCATACGGTTTACTTATTTCATTGTAGAAGTTGTCTACAAAAGCTTTCCCTTTTCTACTGGGTGAATAATAACTAGGGAATTATGTCTTCCATATAAGTCAAAAACTTACTTTTCATCGGCACTTGTCCTGGTGCTGGATACTCTGAGATCGAGGAAGGGTGAATTCAATAAAACGAAAGGACTATGTTTAGCTTTTATGACATCAAACACAGCAACTAAAACATTTTATGACATTGCTTAAAACCGACCTCGGTAAATAGCAGCAACCTAAACAACTTGAAAACACTTAGCTTAGTTTTGCTTACTATCAGTGGAATCTCTGAGTAACCTTCTTATGACTAACGTGGTGAATGTACAGGCCTATCAGAGGGTCCCAACTGTCTAATATCTCTTGAGATGACAAAAGTTACATTATATCCTCAATGATCCTAACACAAAGTACATTGGAATCGCTTTACTAATGAATCCTCCTTTTCGGTGAATCGTGCCCAAGTGATGACTGCAGACGTGTATGTGAGGCTCTACATTTTCCCTAGATATGACTGGTATGCTACATTATTTTTTGCGTTTACTCTCAGAAACGAATTCGTTGCTTTAATGTGTAACTACAAAAATTCCATCCTGACTGAAGCACACCAAATATTTCGTAACATTTAACTGCCAGGGTTCAACAGGTTCGCTGTGAATGTTCTTGCTTGAACCGAATCAATACGAGCTGCACTACATAATTATGCGAGGCCGGCTCTAGTATCCGGCTGCAGTTATGAATAATTGCTTTTACTTCTAAAGAGAGGGGGAACATCTGAGTGGTTAGGTGGTGTGAGGTTTTCTAGAACTAAAGTGAATTATATGACGTGTGTATTGAATTATTCACTCACGGGAATCAATGTTCTCCTCTATGAGTAGAATATATGCAAGTTAGCAAAACCGTGTACACGATGACATAGCAAAACGTACAACAATGTTAACTGGCTCCGACTACTGGCTTACTTATTGACACGAAAGCTCACTAGTTTGAAGCTAATACAGAGAGTAGCAACTTAAACGTTTTGTGCTTTCAAGTTGAGCTACTAGATCTACTCGGCGTTATGATTCAGACTGTTTTAAGCACCCCGCCTCTGTTAGTTCCACTCGCTCCTTATTCGGTGTTCGATATCACTGTGTATAGGGTCAATCAACTTGACAGACGGGATCAGCCGATGCGATAAAACTGTCTCAATCTACCACTGTGGATTCAACTCTTATGTATACTTCCTACCGGCGTGACAGCAGACGGACTGCAGCCTTGCGTTTCAACGGCCAAAGTTAGCATAACAAGATCGAACAGTCACCTGCCATTCAGACAAATAGCCAAGGTATAGAGCTAAAGAAGCGCGAACAGTCTGCTTAAGATGGCAATCAAATACGATGTAAGTAAAGTGAACCCATAAGTCTTACATTAACCCCTGCCAATTGCATAGCGAATACACAGCGAACCATGGCACGACGGCTAAAACGATGTCAGAGATTCTCGACTGTGTTTAAGTAGTGCTGGTTTTGCAAGTGCATAGTGAATATTTAAAAAATAATTTCACCAATCTGGAAAATGGTTTTAACTCCTCTTACCATCATATTCTTCGGTGTAACTTTCTTTAAATAAAGTAGGAAATGGCATTTCAACAGCATGTGAAGCGTTTAGAACAAGAGAGATTGAGATGATAGCTCACAATCCAGACAAGTAAAATTTGGGTTGGGTTCTAGTAGTGAATGCAATCATCCTACACTTTATAAGATGGCACATACAAGCGGACGGATGTGCTGTGCACGCAGGGAAGTATTGTTAATGGTAAGCAGCACACTCACCAAACAAGTTGTTCAACCATAGTGTTTAGAGCAATTCAAATTTTTCACGAAAACCTACCAAAACTTTGAAAGCCTTGGTTACTCTCATTGGGGACTCATTCGCTGGCGTTGTCTGCTCGTATAGTCCATTCACGTGATTGCTTTTAGGGCGCATGCGGCTAGCGAAAACGAGTTCACTAACATTTACGTGACCAATGTAGGAGTTATTTAATTTATGCCAGTAGTAGCAATTACTCAGCGGATTATCGCGCTGTTGTTTCTACTCAGACTCCTTAGAGTGGGATATTTCTTCAGATTGCTCGAGGTTGGTTAGCATCATATGTGTAGATAGGTATATTTTCAAAGGAGGCAACGGGTACCGCTCCATACGTGGGCGATTTGCTATCTTCAATCAGGTCAAGTGCGCTAACAACTACAAGCTAGGTAGTATCTGGGCTAGTTTGCAGGCTACCTAGACCAACAAGTTGGATACTGCACGTGAGATGCATTAAGATGCTTTCTCTAGAACACAACTCGCGCAAATTGCACCGTTGACGATGGCGCGGTTGAAAGTTGCTGCAGATCCAGTCAAGCGAGTTTGGCGGTGGGACCGTCAGACAGATTTGAAACGCTTGATATAGTCTGTGCGTAGATGGAACATATAATTTTTTAATTATTTATTATGGAGGAATAAAGTAAATTTAGCATTGGGATCCTGTAACGTCCACCGTGAACGTTGAATAACGCGTAGCCAAAGATCCCGAAATCAAAACAAGTCGGATCACAAATACTACGGTACTATTAAAATATATATGCAGTTGATAATTGGGACACACTTCAATTGTTCAGTATCCCGGTGTATGCAAGTTGACAACAAGGTGTAAGTAAACAATAGGAGGGACGGGTTGTCTACGCCGGACAATCAAGGGAACAAGTCACCACACCTGAGTGCTACGAGTATTAAGACTAATGGCGTTGACCAATCAAGGGATAGTCCAATCACAGGGTGAGAGGTTAATGACACGCATAAACATGGTGTTTGGACAAGCGACCAGCGAACGGGGGAGGGGGTGCCACACATGCTCCGGGCTGAAGGTGTCCCGTTCGGCGAAGAGTAGGGTTGGAGATCCAAAGTCGTCGGTAGACGCACACGCACGGAACCAGTGCCGGGATTAGCATGCACACACAGACACACCTACAACGCTAACAATGGGAATGTAAAGAGGAGCACATAAACGCTGGTCGATATCCATCAACGATCGGCCAAAGTCTGTGGACTAGACCACGAAGTGAAGAGTAGAAGCATTTTATGGGTAAATAAGAGCGTTACAGTATCCTCATCATGGTTCACAGTTCGTTAACAGGAAAATCCCCTAAAAATTGTTGGGCTACAGTCTGGTAAAAAGACCTAGATCATAGCAGAGCTGGCAATGCTTATCCCACTTCTGGGTTAGCATCGGAATGTAGCAGCTGAAAGCTCTATTCGTTCAACACCGGTGCTTGATAACTGTGGGTCTTTGAGAGCCGGTTTGCGAGGAGTGTGCGTGGTGTAAGCTAAAGACCGTTACCGTACAGAGAAATTTCAGAGGTACAAACTATTACAGGACGTTCTTGAGACGTAGCATGAAACAACTAGCAACTTACCGTCATCATAGTCTTCGTATCCTGAAATTGGAATCGTGCTATCAATCTATTGTGCTGTAAAACAATTTTTCGGATTGTATGCAAGGTAGCCATAAAGCTTATTGGAGAAAAACTGAAAACATTGCCATGTAAACCAACCATGCTGTTGTCAAGGCAACTGAGCGATGGTTACTGCACTTGAACTTCGATCATTCACCATCACCGGTCCACTTAATCAACCAACTCATACCTATGTGCGTAATGGGAAAAGTATGTTAAGGGTAGTGATGGTATCATACATCTGATAGTACGCATAAAACCGCAATAATATTTATACCTAAACTGAACGATCTCTCCTCTGTAGATTGGTCCTTCCAGTTCTACTTGTGATTGCCGTATTTTGCTTACATGTAAACAAGGCCGACTTAAAAGTAAGTTTGTTGATCAGAAAAGCAAGATGTGAATTCCTCGTTTAATATATCAAAAGGGAAACTGTTTTGCAAAACATTGTGTCCACTGTCATGGCATGGTCATTCCAGGGAAGTTTACGGTGAACTTCCATTTAGCATATGATTCATAGTTCATAAGCTTAGTTCAGAGGGTTTTCAGATGCAAGATCTTTTTTCTGAACCATCTACGTTGCAGCCACTTATCACACATATGTCATTTGTGTTACAAGTTTAGCTTTCATTTCGGTTAGACCAAGGGTATCCAAAGTCCGGCACACGGGACAAAAGCGGCCTGCGCTAACATTTAAACTGGCCCGCGTCCTCATCATTAAATAATAAATGAAGGTTTAGACTTTTTCGCACATGTGTAGTTTTTGTTATTATCCTGTTAGACTGAACATGACCCGACGCATCTTTATCTCACAAAATGTTGCCGTCCTTGTAAAATGTTTGGACTCCCCCTGGGTTAGACTTGAGCCTGTGTCCTTATTCAGCTTGAAGTGGAATACGACGCGAAAGTGTTCCTACCGGTGGCAGCAGTTTATCAGTCTAAGAATACCTTGAAATATGGTTATCGTCTCTAAGCACCAATAAGTGGCGAAACCATATGGTACTTTGCTGGTGTTTGATTTGAATTGTATTTTGTTTTCTTAAACCTTATCCTACAAACGTATACAGCTGCGTTGATGACAAAACTTGCAACCTTACACACAGTTATCAATTGTTCTACCTAAGTTTAATCAACACGCCAATGCTAAATTTAGCGATTTTTAAGAGATCAAACGATTGTGGCAAATGGTTGTGTATCAGATATGGGCTGGCACGGAATACGTTTTTCGTTACACCCGATCACGCTAAGAAGGCGTTAACTGCTGGGGCAATGTAAAGTTTTAAAACCGTTTTCAACACACGTATACCATAAACCAAATACAAATGCATGATTTCAAAGAGAACTAAGACTGAATCTAGCAATGAATATTTTTTGATGAACCTAGATCTTTCACTGCCTTCCAGCTAGCACATATTTACCGACGTTTACAATGTACGACCATCTATTAGCTACATGACTGCACAGTGGCACTTCTCAAACTCTAAACCCTTTATTGTGTACGGGCATGTAGAAACGCTGAGAAGGCGAAACCACAGCAATAACACTGTTCAGTCTGCTTCATATCTCAGTTAGTGCTACGATCTTGCTTTTAAATGGGCTTGCCAATTTCACATTAATGTCTCGCGCACTCACACAATACAGTTGAGACCACGATCACGAAAAATATCTGCCCGCGCGCCAGACGAAATGAATTATCGGGAAGAATATGAGTTTGCGATTACTGATTTTAAAGGTCACTATTCGAATACAATGAAATAAAACACGCTGGCAGAAAGCTTCGTGTGAACCATTCTGACAGGCTCTGGTGTATTTGGTTGGCATTTTGCCTCAGAATACGCTTGAGGAATGGTACACAGCTTGTTAGTTTTTGCATTTTAGTGCCTTGTTACTGTTTCCTAAAAGTCAGATGTTATCGTTGATCAAGCATAGTGTAGGATTGACTGTCTGCTTTTCTAAGCAATAGTAATCTGCCCGATTCGGCCCTTAGCTGACGATCAGATAGATCGCCTTTATTTAATTCGCTATCACCACATTCTCTAGCATAGGGTAGAACTTTACTAAATATGCTCAATATTACCCATTATATCCGATATTAGCCGCTTTCGTTCGTATTCGGTGGAAGATACAGCCAGGCGCTATGATCCACTTCTGATCAGGTGGTTTAATAAAACGATGGGATTGACATAAGCAACAAGTACAGCGCAATTGGCTTAGTTGCAAAACATATTTTAACTACTCGTGAGCAAGGCAGCTAATTCAAGCACAGCCGCATTGGAAGGCAGTCACTGATGACCAAACCCTTGGCTGCCTGCTTTCAAGTTACACATACGACGAAAGCAATTGACCTGGAGTAACAGGCATAATTGGGCAAAAACTGATCTGAAGCTTACCTGTATCGTTGCCGACTGAAAGCATAATGAATACAATATGTTGCGTCAAGATATAGCTGTAACATCGAAAAATTACTTGGTAGTTAAATTTGTAAAGCTTCTTTGAGGTGCGTTGAAGACACACCGGCTGATACACTTAACATGTGGCCATAAACATAGAAATTTTGCCGCTTGGTGACCACAACATCGCTATCATGTTAAGAGCGAATAATTACGTAGTCTGAAACATCAAATGAGAGGAACTTCGTTTGGCGCTGTCCAACAAATTCCTAGTTAACTATGATAAAGTGCAAAAGCAGTTATTGGATAAAGAAACGCTCTGAAAGCACTCTTCGGTATGACACTTCTAATTTTCGGTGTTTGTTAAAACATTAGCATGTTCTTCAATTCTCCATCTCATTAGTACAGCGTTTAGCGTGTTTGGGCTACATTTCAGTTCAGATTTCTTCCAGATTATTCCTTTAAAATAGCATATCTGCTGCTGACTATGCGAGTTACGTGTTGTGTACGGCCATTTAGCCATTTTATATCCAATGTAAAGGATCAGGGGGCTTGCGGCATCTGCTAACCGTTAAGCAGCTCACCGCAATCTATGCCATCTTTACACCCTAGTATCGCTCAGAGAAGTTTTGACCTTACTAGGCATAATATCTAGCTCTTTCTTTCTCAAATTCCCACATTTCGCGCGTCTGTCTTATGAACTTCATCAATGCAAATTAATTTACTGTGGAAAATGCAATGTCTATATATCTTCAGGGACCTGAAGCGTAGTTGCCAAGACTGTGGCAATCAAGTACTTGAGCCTACCAATTTGAGAGCGGATTCATAATCAGACATAGAAAATCCGTTCGGATTGAAGCTTAACTCTCATATCGTGTAGCCGCGCCGGTACTATGCGAGGTACTTACATCTCCTGGATCAGGCAAATTTACGTGTTACAACTTTGTGCCTCAGAGCGATTGCCTAGAATAGGCGCTCACCGTCAGTGGACGATTTCTCATCTGACAGAACTCCTGCTCCCAGTTATCCGTATGACACACGTCGTATCATAAACGCAGACTATCTTAATTCGGTCCGATCTATTAAGTATGTGTGTTCACTAAACATTCATACAAAGCGTTGCGTATGACATGCTAAATCAACAAAAAGTGGATTACATCCCACGGACCCAATTCAGCGGATAAACACCAGGTACAAGTGCCAAGCGTCAACAGTACATTCAGCTATTAGAGTTCCGCCTATTGTGCAGGTTGATCAAAATCCATTGACCCCATTGCACCATCTTGAAATGACGTTATCAAGTTTCCGTTCATTAGTCTCCTTCAAACTAGATAGCATCTTGCTAAAACGGTTTCCTCCTGGACTTCCGCGTGACCTACACGGGTTTGTTTATTCTTATTCCTTCATACAAAGCATGCTTCCATTCGACGGTGTTTATGCTTGCAAGTAGTGTGCATTAGCCATACGAAGGAAGAGGATTCGGTTTGTGTATTAGCTTACAGCACGTCCAGCAGCAAATGTGTATAAAAATAGGAGTGTATACTCAAGGAGCTGTGACTGAATGTCAACCATTAACGTCACTAATGATGACTCAGTTGTCATCAGGATTTCCACTGTCTGCGTTTTTGTAAAAAGGAGTAATTGTAGTGGACAATGGGACGATTTTGCCATTAGGTATCAATGCAGTGCGGGCCTTAAGAAGCCTGAGGAAGATGAATGGGACAACACAACCTAGCACACTTTCTTGCATACTTTGTTGCTAGCACTCTTTGAAGAAACACACTTTGCAGGTGAGAAGCGATTAATTCAAGAAAGTTAAGAAAACGGACTCCCACAGTGTGATCTATTGAAGTTTCACTGACAGGTACTTAAAGTTTACACTATGTTGGTGTATATTGAGGTTGTTCGTGTTCCCAGAGGAATGAAGACCCTTGCGTCTCCCGGTGGGGGCTTCTCTGTTCTACAAGAAAGTATCAATAACCAAATGTTTACAAAACACCTATTCACGAGTGAAAAAAGTTGTGGAACAAAGCAGTTTACACATTGTCAGAAGTATACATAAAGCCAGATACATTCGTTTGATAACATGTGATGAACAATGTAGTTTCAATGAAAATGACGAAAATAGTTAACTTATGAAAAACGCTGTCTGAACTTACCGACAAAACAGACGCATCCTAAAACCACGAACCAGGCCCATAGCTGGAATTTGCACATTTTAAATAAACTAAAGGGAATTGAATAGAGCTTACTGTCTTATATGTCGGCACTCCCTTGTAGTGGCCTTCATGTTCATTACGTCTATTCGCCAGTATTCCATTTGCTATGCAAATACATTCTGTAACTGTGATCGGTTGAAGGAAAACAACACATCGAGTAAACAAGATCTCAACGCGACTTCGTACAAGTGGTATACCAACGGGAACTCGTAAGTATGCAAAACGTGGTGTAACAACTATAAGGCATTCTCCTTAACCATGCTATACTACCCACTCCTCAAAAGGGTCTGGTGCACTCATCGTGGTTTAATTCATGCAAAAACCATTTAGATAGCTGTTTCCTTTGTATTCACGTTGGTACGTCCAGCTTCGCTGAGCATAGTATGAGCTTGGAATAGTGCGACCTCTATTAACAAATTTTGTTTTGGACTGCTCAACTGTCTCCATCGAAATGGAACTTGGCACATTTGTTATGTGCATCGCATTACACTGTGTTCGGTCCACTAGTACAAAGACGAAGATGGTAGGACTTATTGTTGAAACGTTTACATTAAAGTGAGTAAATTACTTAGTTGGAATTTATATGGGTAGTAGCGTAACACGAAGATTACAGTAGTATCACAGATGACAGCAATATAGAACAGTGGTTTTAGGTCTGGCAAGTGGCGTAATTGTGAGCACGACTCAGAAAGTAAATTTACTGCCAAACATCCGGGTACTTTGCACAGAAATGCCGTGATCGATCAGCAGAAAGAAAGGAGGTGCAAAGTCAGTCTTAAACTGTCTGTGTTCACTTCCCTTATAAGGTCGATGCACTTTAGTTATCTATTGCATTAGAGGGCATTGCTAGTGAGCATGCCAGATCAAACATGAGCCGTGAAAAATCTAAAAGGGCAATAAACCCCTACAAGTGAACGGTACGCTGTGCATAGTGATCCTCCCCACCGCTATCCAGTGTACGACCCATATTAAGCTGAAGACTTCAGAACAGAGGAGATGCATTCAACCCTATATGAGATAGCGGAACACAGTTTTATTCGGATGACCCCGGAAGGTCTAGGTATAAATCTTCTCATGCATCCATGTTGTAGGATGCGAAACGCACAAAAGCTGTCTAAACTGTTCATGGTGTAGAGAGTACCGCATGGTAAGCTATACCCAATACAACAGAAGTAAACCAGGTCTAATAAGCTGTAGGTTCATTGTCATTGGTGTATTTTAAAAGGTTGTCAGGTTGTTTGCTTTGGCGATCTCTAGGATGAGTTAAGGGTTAAGCAAAAAAAGATTTGCGCGGGGTTCTAGAAACCTGTGAAAAAATGTAAGTTCTCATTGCTGTTACTTGTAATACCATTCAAATAACTGTTCATGTCAGCAAGCTTGTTAGAAGATAGTAAAAGCGAGCTGAACGATGTCGTTCGATTGTGTGCAGTGAGCAAAGGTCTTCCGAATATGAGAAACCTTGAAAAACTTGTGGAAGCATGCCACAACATTTTGAAAACTTGGAAGATCCTGTGTTCGCTGTAAACTATACTTCCACAAACTGCACTGCTGAACTTGCCTAATTGGGAAACGAATCGTCCGCTATAAAAATGTCCAGTAAAAAGAGGAGCTTTGTCCAGCATCGTAGGTTCGCTCAATTTCCGATTATTTCTACGTGGTTCTGTCGCACCAGTTGAAATACGCCGGTAACGTCCTGCCCACAACTAAAAACAGATTGAAAGCTTGCACTGAATTTGCGCATGTATGACAGCATCAGGAAAGGGCTCGCTGAGGCCAGGCGATTAATTAGCAACAAAGCATGAATTAACTTACAATTTGCCTAGCGATTTCCAAATCCGTAAATCGCTCTGGTCGGTTGATATGGTTGCCGGCATCCGGTTTCGGATTTTCCTGTCATTGTGACCAGGCACAGGACGCCTGCGCCTACAGAGGGACCATCGGTGGATTGCGCTGCACCACCCACAGCTCCATCCACACACCCTATATCCAGTGTAAACCCGAAGGAATAAGACCGGGAAGCATGTGGATGAGAGCCACGTTACATCAACAGAGAAGGTCCACACTCCTTCACAGGCAAACGCAAGCACGCTGTATTTGAGAATCAAGCGCACACAAGGAGGTGGCTGGGCCGTAGTCCGCTCCACACTGAGTACATAGAACCACTCTTTGATCCTAACACAGCGACAAGGACCGTGCACCCCGTCCCCTCCAGCAACGACCAGCTGTCTCTCCTAGTGCCAGTATGGACGAGGTAGTGTGTAATAGACAGGTAGGCACCTTGTCAACATACACATCAAGCGCAAACACACCGGGGATACCAAGCAACAGCCAATCACTTGAGAGAAAGCGAACAAAGAAAATAACTCGAGTAATACATAAGGAAACATGACAAAAATCTTAAATTAATGAGCATATGAAATAAGTTGTTAACAAAGGATCGGAGATTAGTTCAGGGGATCAGAATGTACATTTTACGGAAATGACACATACACGCAAATGCTATCGAAATTAATTACAACAAGCTTAAGCGACCTGTGTAAGTTTATAGAAGAGCGTACAGGTGGACATTGATTTGAGAAAGAAAAGCATTGAGAAAAAATGGGAAACCCACCACCTGAAATAAATAGACTTAGCATGCAAGCACGCGGTTAGTAAATCGAATGCACCGTATCTACAAAGGCTGCGCCTGTTCTGCCTACGTTCTCTGCAGGAGCAATCGTCGCTTCGCTAGTGGTCCCGAGTGGCCTCGCTCAAGGCTCACTCGACCTGCCTGACTAAGGCACTCGCGACCGCATGTGCTACAGCACCATGCGCTTGATGTAGATGGAGAACAACCCATCGGTGCTTGCTGCTTCCGCAATTGCAGCTTCTTCTGCATACATGAGGGCTTTCTCCCGCACTTCGGCAACTGCCTTCGTGACCAGATAGCGCCATGCTAGTCGATCAACCGCCTTCGATTCCCATTACCTACCATCAAGATTAGAACGTGAGAGGCTCATTGGATCACATCATGGTAACGTAACTTTGGTTTCCCCACATGCCACTTCCTAATGCTCAGCTGACCATATAATTGTTGTTTCGGTATCCGCGTTGAATCCATACGGCTCACATGACCGAGCCACCTCAGGTGTCTCAGTAAAAGGATGCAGTCCACTGTATACATTCCACTTTGTCACAACACTTCCGTGTCAGCAACTCTGTCGCCCCAAGTGATGCGTATAATCCTCCTCAAGCATTGTTGAGCGAATCGCTCGGGATCTCACACATCCGGCCACTGAATCGTCCCAGTTTCACCGCAGTATAGAAGAACCGACAACACCATGGAGTTGTAAACTATCGGCTTCATGCCAACGATAGGCGGATAGTTGTTCCACACTCGGTACTCAACCTTCCCGAATGCCGCCGCTGCCTTCAGCACGCGGATACGAAGCTCACTGTGTAGATACTGGTTAGTTGACATTACACTCCCAAGAAAGCAGAAGCGGGAGGTGGTTTCAAATACTTCAGCACCAAAGCTGATTCGCGGCAATATTTAAGATTGCATCGCCGGTGACGGCTGGAAAGGACAGACAGTTTTGCTTGTGTTGATGGTGAGCCCGAATTTGGCCGCTGTCGAAGCCAGAGCACTAGTCATATGCTGCAACTCATCCGCGCTGTGTGAAAACAACGCACAGTCGTCAGCAAACAGTAACATACGGATAGTTGTCTCACAGACTAGTGTTCTCGCACCGAAACGACGCATGTTCAACAAACCACCACCAATACGGTGCTCCACACGAACACCGTAGTCACAAGCCATTCAAAAGCACAAAACATCATGCCATGAAGATATAGATTAAACAGGGCAGGAGCTAAGACACAGCCTTGCTTCACACCAGTGACAACTGCAAAGTCATCCGAGATCTCTCCACTCAGCTACACCCTCGCTCGCATACCACTGTGCAGACATTAAATTGGACTTACAAAATTACGCGGGCAACCAAACTTACCCAACACCAGCCACAATGCCTCGCGGTTCACCGTATCAAATGCCTTGGTAAAATCAACAAAAAGCGAGTACAAAGGCTGGTGTCGTTCTCTGCACTTCTCCTGCAACTGACGAGCCGCAAACACCATATCTATAGTGCTGCGACCCGAACGGAATCCACACTGCTCTTCCGCGACGTTAGGTTCCACAACCTGACTGACGAGGCGGTTGAGCAGGATTCGGGCAATCACCTTGCCCACACAACTCAGCAAGTTGATGCCACGATAATTCGTGCAACATTGCTTGCTTCCTTTTGTCCTTGTACAGTGGTAGCACAGGGGCATCATTCAGCTCAGGACGCACCTCCTCCTCAATTCTTTCGCGTTGCATCAAGTGCTGCAGCGCAATCACCAATGAGGGTCTGTCGCATGTTAATACATTAGGCAGGATACCGTCGGCCCCAGCACACTTGACGTTTCGCAGCTGAGCAAGTGCTCTCTGCGTCTCATCCAGTTTCGGCGTGTACGCCAGACTCGTCTTTACATCGTGCTGCTTCAGGCCGTTCAATGTAGACCAGTCGATCACTGAGCGGTATTTCAAGAGACAGCCAAAGTGTTTTCCTCTGATCTGCATTATGTCTCTTGCCTGTGTACAGGTAGCGCCTGAACTACCACCGATCGGCGTCCTCAGCGGCTCCAATATCAGTCCATACACCGCCTTCAAGGAGTCAAAGAATTCCTTGTGTTGCCGGCGTTCGGCGTAGCATTCCGTCTGCTTCGCCTTCTCCATCCACCAGGCATTTTTAATCCGACGTATTTCTCAGGCCAGTCGCCGTCGAAGTTTGCGAAACTGACTATGCTTCCCCAAGTCACTGGGGTCTGCCACATGTGCATTAAATGCTGCATTCTTCTCTGACACCAATGCGCCAATCGTCGCATTGTTGTCATCAAACCAATCAGGCCGTTTACAGTTTGCGGGCTTGATGGTCTCCTCCGCAGCAGCTGTCACCTGGTCGCGAATGTGGTGCCACAGGTCGCCCACTGTGGCTATACAGTCCACATCACCACACAGGCGTGCAGCCATCGCCTTCTCCAGCTCAGTATGCTTCGCCACAGTACCGAGGGAGAGAATGTTAAATTGACGCCGATTCACGGCGGGAGTGCAATACATAGATTTACGAAAATATATGTACAGTTTGGTGCGCACCAATTTGTGATCAGTGCCACACTCAGCTCCACGCAGTACACGTGTTATGCGCACTTCACGCATATCACGCTGACGTACGATGACATAGTCGAGCAGGTGAGCTTGCCCACTCCGTGGGTGCGTCCAAGTTGCTATATCACTCGCACTCAGTGTAAAACGGGTTTTCGTGATTGTCAGGTCGTGAGCGGCACGCAGTGAATGCAGCCTGTCACCGTTCGCATTCGCTGAACCAATGCCATGCGGACCGATGACATCTGTCCACACCGATGCATCACGCCCAACGCTGGCGTTGAAAGCACTCAGCAGAACTAGTTGGTCGCTCCTCTGCACAGACCGTATCACGGAGGATAGCTGAGTGTACAATTAATCACGTGTGTCATCAGGATAACATATGGTCGGACCGCACGTGTCTATAAAGGTGACAAGCTTTCCCCTGTCGCGTCGTAGTCGCATGGTTATCATTCGCGCGCGGATGCCTGTTGTTTCACCCACCAGCTGGTCATGGAGGCGATCGCCTATTGCATATCCGACCCCAAAATCATGTGGTGCTGAGGCGGCATTGCCCACCCAGTAGAATGTGTAACCAACACCTGCTGCATGCAACTTGTCATGCTCAGCGAGCCGAGTCTCACTTACCGCCGCAATATCGATGTGGTAGCGCGCCATTTCCATCGCGACCAGTGCAGTGCGTCGCTCGGTGCGCTCACTTGAGTTCCGTTCCAGTAGTGTGCGCAGGTTCCGTCACCAGATGAGGAGTGTTTTGCGCGCAGGCATGCGATTGCATTGGTGGGTAATCGCACGCGAGGTGATCGTTGTGCTTCGGAGGTGTTGTTTGCGGGACTCCACCTGGAGTCTTTGGCTCAATAGCCTGACCTACAAGGCAGTGGGTGTTTGGAGGTTCTTGAGGACTCCGCCCGGAGACTTTGGTTAAATAGCCTGACCCACAAGGCAGCGGGGAGCAGATCAAGCTCGGGAATGTGATTGCAAAGACAGATGGGATCTGCTTGACAACCGTCACCCGCAATCTTTGAGGTACTAGAACAGGTTTATATAATTTTGCGACCGTAGTAGGATACGCACTTGCGACCACGGCCAGACGCAGGTGGGTTTTTGGCGGGTTTGCACCAATTTGACCAGGGGCTGCCTGGCTTGAGGCGGGCAGTAGCAGACCAATGAACACCCGGAGGTGTCCTTCCACCGTCAGAGACAATGCGTGTCACTCGTGCTCTACGCCATTTGAGCTGTGAGCTTATAACCCGTATACCTGTTGTCTGCCATGGCTAGGTTTTACGGGAAGAGGGCCAGCGACCACTTCCTAAACTCCGAAAAGGATGGACTAGGATACTGCCAGGGCGCCCATACCTGACAGGAGAACGACGCGGGTCCTCAGCCAAAGCCTTCGATTAAATGAACACCCGAAAGGCAGCAGGTCTAGCACATGGTCAGTTAGCCGACTCATGCGGATTAGTGTCCTGGATCTTAGCAGGGAGAAGGGCGAAACCCAACTCTCACCCAGCGGTCGCCACGTGGAGGCGCCCAGGACATGAGACTATGGCGCAACAGTAGCAGCAGTGGGTAGACCATCTGTCAGGATCTAGCCACCACCAGCCTCAGCGCACCATAGGCTCTCCCGCCAACCATATATATATATATATATATATATATACATATATATACATATATATATATATATATATATCAAGCTGGCTACCTTTACTGTTCGAACGCTGATGAAAATCGGATCACTCGCACTTTAGAAACTACTGCTCATAATGTCATACTTATTCACGTTCACAGCACTTTATCTGAACGCTACGAATGATCTCAATATCTGCGATGTCCGCTGAGATTTTTGCTTGAGATTATTTGGATATTCAGCAACCGAGGCTTCTTGCATGCCGGCTTGAGAATTACGCTGAGTACACTTGATGAAATTGCACTGCTAGACTGGATGCCTGTTAACAACCGATTCTACGCGGTCCGTAAAATAATAGTATAATATATCGCCGGCTGTGCGTCGTAACGGCGCTTCGCTGCCACGCGTCGACCAGTCGCGGCTTAGCCGAGTACACGGCGAGGATGCCCACCTCTACGCGGAACCTATTAGTATAAACAGATCCGAAGGCCTCAATTTGAAGCGCTTTCGTCGACGTCGCTCAATGAAGATGATTGGCCAATCTTATGTTGGGCGTCATTGCCTAACCAATATTACTTCGTCACCGGCATTTTTCCAGGTCACTTGTGGTAAAGCTATATGGACGACTAGTTTTTTTACCCTGAGGCCGCTCTTGTCTTGTCGAAGAAGTTGTCCCGGTAGGAGATCGTTCTAATCTATTTTTGAGAGGTTTGGACTTGGGTATTTGCTGGACAACTTGGAGTTTAAAAGGAAATCGCGAAATAATTTTTTCGATAATTTTCTTCAGGCAATTACAATTATACGCTTCATAATCATTTGTGCAGTAGCTATTGCTAGCGATGCGACACAAAGTCGTGAATGCTGCGATCGGATGAACTGTGGAAACCTATGTCTATTTGAACCCACTACCGTTGTCCATTATATTAGAAGTCAGGTGATCAAGCTGGTGCCACGGTAGGGTTCAACTCTGCATAATTGCGTGCTGTTTATACAGATTGAATTTAGTCTTTATTATCAGGCCGAAACAATACCTAATTACGATCGTCCAGCAGACGTTGCTTTTCCGTTATAGCAGCGTACGCTCCCACAGTCTACAGTTCGGAGTCAGTTAATGATGAACCCTACTATTAACTTCCCGAGTTTCTCCGAAAAAGCGCAGCACTGGTATCGTGATGTTTTCCAGGGATTTAAATGCGCATGTCGACAGATTTAAGGTTGTCGAACTTGAACACGGTGTTTAACATAGCCGTGGTCTTTGTAGGATGGACGGTGGTGGTCGCCTGATTCAGCCTCGGCCAACCATGGTCCCATTTCTCCAGAGTGCGTCTTTGCCGACACTCGAACCAACGCAGTATCTGAAGCGCCTCATCACCTGGTTCATCATAGTTGCAAAATGATCACATCGCTATCAGTTACCGCTAGTGGGACTGTGTACAGGATTGCACATCAATCTGGACTGCCTACCTCACTAAGGATAATACGATTGTGAATGCTAAAGTCGATCTGCGTTTTGGTGGCTCCCAACAGTATCACCAAAGTGGCTTGACATGGCTAAGCTGTTAGTCCCAAACGTCCTCAGCGTCATTCAGGATGCGTTGTCTCAATACCTCAAGGGTGACTCGTGCTTAGACATTGAGACTCACTAAGCACACACACAACCGTTGTCTGTGGTCTCACTAGCAGTCCTAACAGCCACGGGTACCTGCACCCTCCTTCCAGCTTCTCGAAGCCCATCGAGAAATTGCTTCTGTTGTTGGATATCACTCATTATGCAGGACTAACAGTGATGTACACAAGCAACTCATTTTGGAGGACTGCATGGTTTAGTAGACGCAGCGTGTAGTTGAGATGAAGCAAGCGACCAACCTAGGGTAAGTTTTGCCTTCTGATCCGAACAATCGACGGCAAGAGACACTACAAGCAAAGTTTTCTTCGAAACCAATAGCGAGCCAATCCATTGTCAACAACGTAGGCTTGTTCGTTAGGCAGAGCATTTCGAACTGCAGTCTAACTGACCAACAACACCGAGGAGTTCCCACTCAGAAGTCCGCAGCGCTCTCTGGAACTGAGATGCTTTACCACCATTTAAGGTTGAGACTGATAATGAGCTTCGCCTCCTAAAGCCTTACAAAACCCCTGATTCAGACACTCCGGTTGGAGTCTATCCTCGTGATCAACATCAGCACATCAGCCTTTTGGACTGATGCTTCGCTACCGTACGGTCATGCTGACCTACGAAACAAAGAATAATAAGAGACCAAGCGTGCAACCCTACTGCCTTAAACAAACATTCAGGGTTAAGTTGCCCACGCCTTGTGTCCGCAGCACAACGTCATCAACAGCTTGTTATGATGCAGAAGTAAGGCGGCATCAATGAGACAGCTTGCTTGTGGCTTTCACTGCCCCGCGTCGTAATCAGCCATTACCACGCAGATAGCTCACCACCAAACAACTTTAAACAGACAGTCCGACTTGGGGACGACAGCAGGTACGCCACTGATGCTAACTGCGAGCTATGTTCTGTAACGTCTCGAGCCAAGCACAAGGCGAGTCACCTGGACTCCAGCCTGGAAGGCGAGAGGGACCGATGGCACTGAGTATGGTCAACAATGATTTCCTTTCCCTCTGCCAACTTAGCTTTTGCCTACCTCGGGCCTTGCACCACCCTAGATTGGCAGACAAAACAAGGCCCTCCTCGATAAGCGCTGGTTGGACATAAGTAGTACATACCCAAGATAATGCAAGTTATTCATAGCTATCTGTTCCGAGGAACTAGGTTGAGTACCGTTGCCTAGCATTCACCCCCGCACATTTTCGTTGCAGACACGCCGGTGCCATCCGACACCAGCAGTGCTCATCAGACAACGATGAACAAAGACTTGAAGCCGCGGCGGATCCTTAGATCGAAGGGGCCAAGTTTCCTTACCATAGAATAGGACGACCCTCACTGTAGCGTAGTAAACACGACCTTTCAGACAGAGGAAACTTCTGACGTCACAGATGTCGCGGATTCAAGAGGAGTTAGAATTCGCAATACGTGAACAGACTTCTATGGTGATGCAGCCGCCAAGGTACATGAATTGATCAACTACCTCGAGTTCCTCGCTATCAAGTTTCAATGGATCATCGATTTCATAGTGGTCCTGTAAAAATACTGCAATTTGAAGGTGTGAAGCGTATGGCAAATTGCAGAACTACACTAAAGAAGTTAGTCAGAGTTGATTGGCGCACCCCCCAATATGGCTAAAAAGCAGGACGATATCGTCCGTATAATCAAGACCAAGCAGCTATTCACAGCGCATCGTAAGGCCTCCATGATGCACATTGCAACGAAGTAGAACAAAAATAGAGAATATATATATATATATATATATATATATATATATATATATATATATATATTAGGCTGGGAATCGAAGGCGGTTGATCGACGAGTATGGCGCGATCTAAAAACGAGGGCAATTGCCGAGGTGCAGGAGAAAGCCCTCATGCATACAGAGAAGAAGCGGCAAGTGCGGAAGCGGCAAGAACCGATGGGTTGTTCTCCATCTACATCAAGCAAATGATGCTGTAGCACATGCGGTCGCGAATGCCTGAGTCATGCAGGCTTAGTGAGCCATGAGCGAGACCACTCGGGACCACTAGCGAAGCGACAACCGATCCTGCGTAGAACGTAGACAAAACCGGCGCAGTCTTTGTAGATACGCTGCATTCGATTTACTAACCGCGTGCTTGCATGCTACGTCTATTTATTTCAGGTGGTGGGTTTTCAATTTTTTCCTAATGCTTTTCTTTCTCAAATAAATATCCACCTGTACGCTCTTCTATAAAACTGCACAACTCGCTTAAGCTTGTTGTAGTTAGTTTCGATAATATTTTCGTGTTTATGTCATTTCCGTAAAATATACTTTCTGACCCCCTGAACTAATCTCGGATCTTTTGTTAACAACTTATTCCATATGCTCAATAATTTAAGATTTTTGTCACGTTTCCTTATGTATTACTCGAGTTATTTTCTTTGTTCGCTTTCTCTCAAGTGATTGGCTGTTGCTTGGTATCCCCGGTGTGTTTGCACTTGAAGTGCATGTTGACAAGGTGCCTACCTGTCTACTACCCACTACCTCGTCCATACTGGCACTAGGAGAGACAGCTGGTCGTTGCTGGAGGGGACGGGGTGCACGGTCCTTGTCGCTGTGTTAGGATCAAAGAGTGGTTCTATGTACTCAGTGTGGAGCGGACTACGGCCCAGCCACCTCCTTGTGTGCGCTTGATTCCCCAAATACAGCATGCTTGCGTTTGCCTGTGAAGGAGTGTGGGCCGGCTCCGCTGATGAAACATGGCTCTCATCCACTTGCCTCCCGGTCTTATTCCTTCGGGTTTACACTGGATATATGGTGGAGCTGTAGGTGGTGCAGCGCAAGCCACCGATGGTCCCTCTGTAGGCGCAGGCGTCCTGTGGCTGGCCACAGTGACAGGCAAATCCGAAACCGGATGCCGCCACACTATATATATATATATATATATATATATATATATATATATATATATATATATATGTCGCGAGATCCTATGGTGCCCTGAGCCCGGTGGTGGCTAGATCCTGACAGAGTGTCTACTCACTGTCGTTAATGCTGTGCCATGTGCTGATGTCCTGAACGCCTTCTCCTGAATTACGCCTTTCTTCCTGCTAAGATAATGGACACAAATCCGCATGAGTCTGTGAACTGAATATGTGCTAGACCCGCTGCCTTTCGGGTGTATATTTAGTCGATTGCTTTGGCTCAAGATCCAAGTCGTTCTCGTGTCAGGTGTGGGCACCCTGCCAGTATGCTTGTCCATCCTCTTCAAAGTTCAGAAAGTGGTCGATTACCTACTTCCCGTAAAACCTAACCATGGGAGACAACAGGTCTATGGGTTCTAAGCTCACAGCTTGATTGACGTAGAGTACGAGCTCCTCGCATTATCTCTGACGGTGGGAGGGCATCTCCGGGTGTTCAATGGTTTGCTACTGCTCGTCTCAAGCCAGGCATCACCTGGTCAAATTGGGGCAAACAAGCAGAATAAACCCGCTTCTGGTCCATTCGAAGGTGCATCTTACTATGGTCGCTAAACGTATATGAATACTTCTAGTACCTCAAAGGTTGCGGGTGACGGCTATCAAGCAGATCCCAATCTGTATCTGCAATCACATTCCCGAAATTGATCTGCTCCCCACTGCCTTGTGGGTCAGGCTGTTGTGCCAAAGGCTCCAGGTGGAGTTTCGCAAACACACCTCCGAAGCACAACGATCACCTCGCGCGCGATTGCCCACCAATGCAATCGTATGCCTGCGCGCAAAGCACTCAGCATCTGGTGATGGAACGTGCGCACACTACTGGACCGGAACTCCAGGGAGCGCCCAGAGCGACGCACTGCACTGGTCGCGATGGAGATGGCGCGCTACAACATCGATATTGCGGCGCTCAGTGAAACTCGGCTCGCTGAGCATGACAAGTTGCATTAAGCAGGTGCTGGCTACACATTCTACTGAGTGGGCAACGCCGCCTCAGCACCAAGTGATCATGGGATCGGATATGCAATGGCCGATCGCCTCCATGGCCAGCTGGTGGGTGAACCAACGGGCATCAGCGCGCGACTGATGACTGTTCGCCTACGACTCGGAAGAGGTATGTTTGCTACTTTTATAAGCACGTACGGTCCGACCATGAGTTATCCTGATGACACGCGTGATCAGTTCTACACTGAGCCATCCTCCGTGATACGGTCTGTGCCGAGGAGCGACCGACTATTTCTGCTGAGTGCTTCCAACGCGAGCGTTGGGCGTGATGCATCAGTGTGGACAGATGTCATCGGTCCGCATAGTATTGTTTCAGCGAATGCGAACGATGACAGGCTGCATTCACTGCGTGCCACTCACGGCCTGACAATCAAGAACACCCGTTTTGCACTGAGTGCAAATGATATAGCAACTTGGACGCACCCACGGAGTGGTCGCACTCACCCGCTCGACTACGCCATCGTACGTCGGCGTGATATGTGTGAAGTGCGCATGACGGGTGTATTGCGTGGAGCTGAGTGTGGCACTGATCACAAATTGGTGCGCACCACACTGTACATATATTTTTTGTAAATCTATATAGTGCACTCCCGCCGTGAATCGGCGTCAATTTTACATTCTCTCCCTCGGTACTGGGGCGCAACCTACTGAGCTGGAGAAGGTGATGGCTGCACGCCTGTGTGATGTGGAAGGCATAGCCACAGTGGGCGACCTGTGGCACCACATTCGCGACCAGGCGACAGTTGCTGTCGATGAGACCCTCGGACGCGCAAACTGTAAACAGCCTGATTGGTTTGATGACAACAATGCGACGATTGGCGCATTGGTGTCGGATAAGAATGCAGCATTTGATGCACATGTGGCAGACCCTAGTGACTTGGAGAAGCATAGTCAGTTTCACAAACTTTGACGGCGACTGACCCGAGAATTACGTCACATTAAAAATGTATGGTGGACGGAGAACGCGAAGCACATGTAATGCTACGCCGAACGCCGCCAACACAAGGAATTCTTTGACTCCTTGAAGGCGGTGTATGGACCGAGATTGGAGCCGCTGATCGATGGTAGTTCAGGCGCCACCTGTACGCAGACTGCAGACATAATGCGGATCTGTCGGAAACACTTTGACTGTCTCTTGAACAAACGTTCTGAGCTTGACTGGCGTACATTGAACGGCCTCAAGCAGCACGATGTGAAGACGAGTCTGGCGCACACGCCGACACTAGATGAGACACAGAGAGCACTTGCTCAGCTGCGAAACGGCAAGTGTGCCGGTGCTGACGTGATCCAGCCTATGGTATTGAAATACGACAGACTCTTATTGGTGATTGCGCTGCAGCACTTGATACAACGCGAAAGAATTGAGGAGGAGAGGCGTTCTGAGCTGAATGATGCCCCTGTGCTACCACTGTACAAGGACAAAAGGAAGCAAGCAACGTTGCACGAATTATCTTGGCATCAACCTGATGAGTTGTGTGGGCAAGGTGATTGCCCGAATCCTGCTCAATCGCCTCGTGAGTCAGATTGTGGAACCTCACGTGGCGGAAGAGCAATGTGGATTCCGTTCGGGTCGCAGCACTATAGATATGGTGTTTGCGGCTCGTCAGTTGCAGGAGAAGTGCAGAGAACGACACCAGCCGTTGTACTCGCTTTTTGTTGATTTTACCTAGGCATTTAATACGGTGAACCGCGAGGCACTGTGGCTGGTGTTGAGTAAGTTTGGTTGCCCGCGTAATTTTGTAAGTCCAATTGAATGTCTGCACAGTGGTATGCGAGCGAGGGTGTAGCTGAGTGGAGAGATCTCGGATGACTTTGCAGTTGCCACTGGTGTGAAGCACGGTTGTGTCTTAGCTCCTGCCCTGTGTAATATATATCTTCATGGCATGAAGTTTTGTGCTTTTGAATGGCTTGTGACTACGGTGTTCGTGTGGAGCACCGTATTGGTGGTGGTTTGTTGAACATGCGTCGTTTCGGTGCGAGAACACTAGTCTGTGAGACAACTATCCGTATGTTACTGTTTGCTGACGACTGTGCGTTGTTTTCACACAGCGCGGATGAGTTGCAGCATATGACTAGTGCTCTGGCTTCGACAGCGGCCAAATTCGGGCTAAGCATCAACACAAGCAAAACTGTCTGTCCTTTCCAGCCTTCACCGGAGATGCAATTTTCAATATTGGTGCTTGCCGTTTCAAATACATTGGTTTGTTTTCGCCCTCGATTTTTTTTATCCTACTCACACTGCTATTTAGCACTCGCTGGCTTATCACGTGATCTTGCATTTGAATTTAAAGTGGTTAACAGGCGAGTAAAATGTTCGCTGTCAGTGAACACCAGAATGTCATCCACATATCTTTTGTATAATTTTGCTTCACCAATACTGGCAGCGACTTGCCTTTCGATCAAGCCGAGAAAGATATCTGCCAAGACTGGTCCCAGAGGGCTACCCATGGCGACTCCGTCGATTTGCTTGTATGGTCTCCCTTCAAACTCAAAACGTACATTCTCTGTACACAGTAGAATCATATCCCGCAAATATTCCACAGGGAGACCCACATACATGTTTTGACTCAGTATGAAATGACACAATTCATCAACTGTTTCTTGAAGTGGCACGTTTGTGAATAGAGAATCCACGTCAATAGAGTACATCACTTCCGAATCCAGTGAGAATTGTTCTACTATCCGCCTATCGTTGGCATGAAGCCGATAGTTTACAACTCCATGGTGTTGTCGGTTCTTCTATACTGCGGTGAAACTGGGACGATTCAGTGGCCGGATGTGCGAGATCTCGAGCGATTCGCTCAACAATGCTTGAGGAGGATTATACGCATCACTTGGGGCGACAGAGTTGCTGACACGGAAGTGTTGTGACAAAGTGGAATGTATACAATGGACTGCATCCTTTTACTGAGACACCTGAGGTGGCTCGGTCATGTGAGCCGTATGGATTCAACGTGGATACCGAAACAACAATTATATGGTCAGCTGAGCATTAGGAAGTGGCATGTGGGGAAACCAAAGTTACGTTACCAGGATATGATCCAATGAGCCTCTCACGTTCTAATCTTGATGGTAGGTAATGGGAATCGAAGGCGGTTGATCGACTAGCATGGCGCTATCTGGTCACGAAGGCAGTTGCCGAAGTGCGGGAGAAACACCTCATACATGTAGAGAAGAATCTTCAAGTGCTTAAGCGACAGACGCTGATGGGATGTACTCCATCGACACCTCGCGCATGGTGCTGTAGCACATGCGGTCGCGAGTGCCTTAGTCAGGCAGGTCGAGTGAGCCACTCGGAACCACCACTGAAGTGACGACGGATCCTGCAGAGAAAGTAGACAGAACCGGAGCAGCGTCTGTAGGTACGCTGCATTCGATTTACATACCGTGTGCTTGCATGCTAAGTCCCTTTATTTCAGGTGTGTGTTTCAATTTGTGTCTTAATTATTTGCTTTCTCATATTATTGTCTACCAGTACTCTATTCGATGAACTTGTACACGTTGCCGGAGCTAATTGTAGTTAATTTCAATAGCATTTTCACGTTTGTGGCAGTTGCTTAAAGTAAATTTTCTGACCTCTTGAACTTATCGAGGATTCGTTCGCAATCAATTATTAATACACGCCCCTTCAGTGAAGAGTCATGTAACCGTACCTGTTTGCATTATGCGCTTTATTTTATTTACTATTGTGGTTTCAGCTGATTGCTTGTCGGTTGATATCATCGGTGTGGCTGCACTTGGTGTGCATTTTGTCTAGATGCCTACCAGTCTATTACCCACTATTACCCACTACAACTACTCGCGTGTGTGACCGCGTGACGCGCGCTCCTGGATAATTTGTGTTATTTCTCTCTATTTGCCTTCCATTTTGTGCCACATCTTCGGAATTACACTCAATCGTCTCGGATTGTCGAGACCTATCCAACGGATTCAGTCTTTCTGGCAGTACTACTAACGACACACTAGCAAACCCTGAACACCGTCTTTGACAGATCAATCGGTAAGACCTGCTTGTGAAACTGCGTTGTTTTTTATTTTTCCCACTACATTGGGATACCATTCGACGGAGCTTTTTTAAGGCTAATAGACAACACCTTACTTATTGTAGTGCACCTCTAGATACCACAAATAGAGGCTATTTTGTGATCACGCAATTACCGCTGTAACTCCCTTAGCGCGTACGCAATTACCGCTGGAACTCCCTTAGCGCGTTTTGCCACGCAAAGCCTTTGTGATATTCCAATGTCCACTGTTCCTCGCGTGCACATGATGGGCCCGACGCAGTCTCAAATTCACGCCAACGAACAACAAATCCAAGGTCATTAGTGGTCCAGACACGTCGGTCACCAAATGCTCGCTTTGTTCCAATTCCTTCGATGGGGCTACAACACACTGTATGTCGATCGACGGCTTGTGTGTGTGACGCATGTTCGACCAAACCGTTGGCTAGGGTCACTCAAGCGCTTATGGCGAAATGTGAAAGTTTAGCCCTAACGGTCACAGAACTGAAGGAATTGACTACTAGCTTGGTAAAAAAACCACTGAACTTGAGTCGCAGATAAGTGTATTAAGTAGCCCGAATACCAGACCTGTCAAAAGGCGAGAGCCATTTAGTTAAAGAAGCCACACAGTACGGTAAAAATAGCACACCATTGTTGATGGACGCCAGCGAAGACAGGCCTGTCGAACGACCTCCCAAGTTTTGTGAAGTGTCTCAAGGCTTAAACAGCTATGCACAAACTGCACGCTCAACCCTGTCACGGGTTGGACAGCAACATTTGACCCCCACAAACAGCACAACAAACGGCGTTCCGCGTATGCAGCCATGTAGCAGCGCAGGCTCTCCCTGCACAAGGGACAAGATGAGTAGTCAACCTAGACAAATGTCCACCAGTAACAACTCTCAGGATAAGCAGTTAGTGTACAACAAAAACGCTCTGACAATTATGTGTTCAAATGTACCAGAGCCCACGAGCGAGTCGCTAAAAGGTAGGCAAGTGGAAGAACAAAACCGCTGGGCAGAGATATGCTGTGCTCTCGAAATTAACGTTCCTGCAACTAGTCTTACGCGCATTTCCCGAAATCATCCTCGCCGCATTTAGGACAACCTCGGTTATTACGAGTAACATTTGGTAACACACGCGACCTGGAGGATGTGCTCCTGACAGGCCACAAGCTAACAAATTCCTCTCTCAGCGCCCGCATTTTCCCAGATAAACCATGGATAGAAAGGCAAAAATGGAAATCCGACCCAGTCGCGTCACGACATGATGCGACGAAGAAAGTAGTGCTGGTCCACGGTGTTCCAGAACTTAACCATGGCGATATAAATGAACATCAGAAGCATGATATAGAAGAGTGGAGGTATATATATATATATTTATTTATTTATTTATTTATTTATTTATTCACAGTCTGTTAACAGACATTGTGCCATCAGAACCATGGCAGAAGAAAAAGGTGAAGAAGATGGGGACACTAATGCGATTAAAAAATATGGGAAACGAATTTTTTTGGTTTTACACACGCCATTTTGTATTTTTTGTTTTGTTTTGTGAGTTTTTGTGTGTATCAAAGGGATGGTGAAATTGCGGAACAACATTGCCGCCACTGATGTCTGTTGCGGGCCATGACGTCCAATGTTTCCAACCACTGCAATTCAGCATCTCGTGGTCCCCAACCTGGAAGGCGGACTGGTCCGACTGCTGCCAAAGTTGAGGTTGCCTTCTTCATGCTCCTTCTGCGCGTCATCGGCTGTCCATCGCGTCACTCTTTCCAATCGCTTCCTGGGAGTGCAAATAGCGCTCGAGGTGGAAAGCGATGAGCTGGCATGCGCAGAACGTGCCAGGGCCAACGGATGCGATGTCGGAGAATAACATCCTGAAGACTGGCACTATTCGCCCCAAGCACGCGGTCTCGTACCTCTGCGTTGCTTAATTCGTGTTGCCACCACACCCGAGCGATACTTCGTTGACAGCGGTTGTCGAAGACTGACAACCGCTTCAAGTCTTCCGAGCGAATCGGCCCAGCTTCACATTCGTATAAGAGTCCTGCACAGACGGAAGCGTTGTACAATCTGCCCTTGAGTTTGAGACTGACATCACTACGACATCATAGGTGTCTCAGTTTGATTAATGCAAGGCGGGCCTTTGCAACCCGTTGTCAGACTTCATGCCCAACACCGCCACCAGCCGTGATGCAACTCCCTAGATAAGTAAAGCAAGGGACTTGCTCCAGAACATGTCCAGCAATAGTGAGCGCGGGTTCAGGCACCAGCCAGTCCTGGAGCAGCGTTTACATTTTCCCGGAGTGAAGCACAGGCCGTACTTAGATGCCTCCATCGCCAAGCGGTCCAGAGCGTTCTGGACGGATTGTGGGTCGTCCCCCAGCAAGGCGATATCATGGGCGTAGTCCAAGTCTGTGACTCTGTCTCCAGGGAGAAGCTCAACACCGCAGTTCTGGACACCTTCCAGTGCTCTTTGGACGACATCTTCGATGGCGAAATTGAAGAGGAAAGATGAAATAGGGCAACCTTGGCGAACACCGCTGGTCACAGCGAATGAAGAGGAGTGCGTGCCGTAAGCCCTAACTTTGCCCGACGTGTGACTGTAAAGTACTTTCAGGATGGTTACAAACTTGTCGGGCACACCTTTCTTCAGTAAACAGTTCCACAACGCAGACTTATCTACTGAATCAAATGCCGCTCGGATGTCCAAAAACACTACGATTGTTGGCCGCCGGTGGATGTGACGAAGTTCGAGAACTTGCCGAAGCGTGAAGATTTGGTCCATGCATCCACGGCCTGGACGAGATCCGGCTTGTTCTTCTCGGGGAAATACCTCTCTAGTCGTTGAAAGCTTGCCAAGTAGAACAGGCACGAAGATTTTGGATGCGACAGAGATTGGCGGGATTCCGCGGTAGTTACATCAATCGTTACGGGAACCTTTCTCGTGAATCAGAACAATGGCCGATTCTCTCCATGAGTTCGGAACCTACTCCTCAGTCCAAACTTTCGTGAACAGCGATAAGATTTCGCTGACAAGTACACTCCCGCCATCTTTGAATAGAGCTGGTGGTAGATTGTCGGGACCCGAAGCTTTGTGGCGTTTCAAAGATTGGACTACATTTCGAATCTCTGCTTCATTTGGGGGGGGGGGGCTGTGGAGACAGGCCAAGCATCATCCATTGGTGTTGGAGGTGTCGCAGGGGACTGTGTTGGGTGGTTGAATTGAAGAGCGAAATGCTCTGCCCAGCGACCCAATCGCCTGTGAAGGTTGGTGATCTTCGTGCCGTCTGATTCTCAAATCGTCTGGCTGATAGCGTGGGAATTGCAACCAGCGGCCCTGATGATGCAAAATAGACGGTGGAGGTTGCCAGCTGATGCAGCGGCTTGCATCTCATCAGCTTGTTTTGACCACCAATATTCACGATCGGAGTGAAGGCTTGCTTTCAGCTGTTGCGTAATAGACCGGCGGTGTTCGTTGTACTCTGCGCCCTCATGCGAGGCCCGTCGGCGATCCAGTAATTCCGAGGATGTTCCCGAGATCCAGGTTTTGGGAGTGTAGTGAGCGAGGTCACAGCCGGACACACCGGCCGACAGCAAGGCTTGTTGCGGACTTGACCTGTGTTGATCAACATCCAGAGTGTGAGATGGAGCGAGATTTTCACGAAGCCTTTGTTGATACTCTTTCTTTACTATTGGGTCCTCCAACGTATAGGTGTTCAGTCGGGTATGTTTTGACTTAGGCGAACCACCGAAACGCATGCAAACGGTTGCATATACCAGTGCATGATCAGTATCGATGCATGTTGACCAAAATGATCGGCAGTCGCGTACGCTGCCGCGCCACCTGCGACTTATGGCTATGTGGTCAATCTGTGACCAGCGCTGGGTTGATGATGAGGGGCGCCAAGTGGCGTACTGGCGTCCAGGATGAGGATGGCTAGTGCTGGAGAGGAATAGTTGATGATCAGCACACAGACTGAGCAGTCTCTCTCCATTGTCTAAGCCATCATCATCATATCCTTGCGGTCCCCCGAGGTGTCGCTCACATGGCAGCGGACGACCGACACGCGCGTTGAAGTCTCCAGCCAAAACAATGATGTCTGTTTTAGGAGCGCTTAGGAGCAGCTCATGAAGGTTCTGGTAGAACTGGTCTTTGACGGTGTCCGAGCTACAGTCAGTGGGCGCGTAGGTAGATATCACGAAGAGAGCACATTTTTCGATTCGACGTCTGGTAACTTTACAAGAGCCGTGGAGCCTGATCGCACAAATGTGACTGTTGATCGGAATCCAATCAATTAAAGCAGTCTCGGCGCTAGCACTGAGGGCGATTCCAACACCAGGTTGCCCAGATGCGGCAGACTCGGCGTCACCAGAGAGGCGGAGATGGAAACAGATGCGTGGGTGGAGCGGTGACACCAGCTGGTGGACAGAGTTAGCGTCCTGGAGTCGTGTTTCATTCAGGCAGCGGATATTATTTCCAAGGGTCTCTGGCGTGCGTGCAAGTCCAGCTAGCTGACCGATCTGTAGTAATGTGCGTACGTTGAAGGCTTGGAAGTTTGAACTGCGTTCCGGGTTGCAGGAGCGAAGATGGGAGACTTTGGGACTGGCAGCTCTCTTTGAGTATTGTGTGGTTGAGTTGGCAGATCTCACGGTAACTGGTTCATTTGTGTAGGTGTGGTTGGTCGCAATAGAGGAATCAGGTAAAATGAGTGTGAATGGTACAAGGGAAGGGTATGTAAAGTGGTGGTGTGTGCTTGTGCAGTTGGCGTAGTGACATGAGTGAATAGCATAGTAGCAACAAGACAGCGGGTGAATGGTTGCGGTTGTAAGTCCATGGCTCGTCAGTCGGTGAGAGACTACCCGGTTGCCCAGGCCGAAGTAGAGGGTTGTCTTAGGGTG